>OY728162.1:303825964-305078290 GCA_963277665.1 Viscum album | reverse complement strand
ATTTAAATGTAAAAATTCTCATATTTATGAAATTATTTTAATTAAATAAGTATACTTTTTTAAATAAGCACGTAGAAATTATCCATTGTAGATTTTTCATTATATTTTGAGATAGTCTAATTTCTAGGTTAAAATTTATTATTTTAAAAATATAATGTCTAAATTATGACAACATAATTGCCCAAAAGTGATATAATAAATTACATAAGGATTATCCAAAATAGAATTTATTTTTCCCCCTTTAAAATTATGTTTTTTGAAGTTATTTTATTAATTATATAATCTTTTAATGAATCCTAAAAACCCAATATTATACTTTTATATTTTAAGATCATTTTTTTTGTGAACGTGAATCACTTCTACATCAGTAATGGAATTTTTTTAGTAAGTTAGGCTTGTGAACTTATAAAATATTGAAAACCACTCTTCTTTGGTAGATACAAAGGAAATGTTTTTGGTTTTGATTATTTTATTTTATAGAGTCAAAAACCAAAGTTTATAAATTACTAATGAATTATCCCATCTTTTGTTATATATACATACCAAGCCTCCAACTCTTCTACACTCAAAACCCATTGGGCCTGAAGTTTCTCTCCCTCTACCTCTATAAATCCCCCCCAACATGTTTCCTATAATTACGAAAAAGTTTCATAGATATGTATTATAAATTATTATATTTATTTTCATTAGATAACATATTGATCCAAATCAAAATCATATTGGTTTAGTATCTATAGAAACATTGGTATTTATATAACTAGTTCATAAGTGAACAACATCATCTCCCGCTAAGTTATTCATTACATGGAATGTTATTAGAAATATCATACTTAATACCTTTCTTCATAACATTTGGAATGGAAACATAATAAAGGGGGAGCTCAGATGATCGGTTAGGGTAAACAAGGGAGATATCAATGATTTCTTACAATTAACATGAGAATAAGGGTATGATAATGTAAGCATAAATTTGGAAAACATACCCTGTATATTATATATCAAAATATTGACCCATGGAATGAATCATGAAAAATCATAAGACATTTGTAATAAAATTATTAAAAAAATGGTCCATGAGGGAATAATATTAGCATAAGACATAAGATTTTGTAATACACATAAAAATATAAAATCATTTCTATAGCATTAAAGGATCACTTCCAATATAAACATAGTGGATAAAGTTCTCTCCATATTTCATCATAGTATTCAAGGATCGCTCCCAATACTATCATAGAGAATAATATCCCTTATAGGTCATGGTTCACTCCCCATTCTAGCCCTGTTTATCTCAAGAGATATCTATATTTATCCAATGCATTGTAGGGATATATAATTCCATTCCCACCCATCACATATTGAAAACCGTAGAAATGTTTTCCACAAGATCATAAAAAATTCATCATATAATATTCCATGAGAGAAAATGGGTTTCAAAAACATTTCATCATAACAAACCTCATTGAAATGATATGAGTTTTATAAAAAAATATTATTTTATCAAAGCATAACCCGTCAAAAAGGAACCTGTACTACTACAAAAAACGTCTTTTACAACACTGACATTTAGCAACTCTTTGAAAATGAGCCAATAAAGGGATACATTTATCTATTCTAAAAAATCACTAATAAAGGGTAGCTTTATCAAATCTTTTTTTGAATTTATAATGGTCCACAATAAAATGAAATAATTAAACAAATAAAATTAAAACAATTAACAATTTCATTAATTAAATAATAATTATTCAAAATGAATAAATTGAATATAGGTATATATAAATTTCAAAAATAAATAAATAGTATATATTAAAATTATATATTTAAAAAATGAATAAAATTTAATAATTGAACAAATAAAAATTTAAAATGATTAAATTAAGAAAAATATTAAACATTTTACTAATTAAATTATTATTGATTAAAATGAATAAATTTAATATACATATATATAGATTATAAATAATAATAAAATGTATAAATTAAATATAGATATATAAAATGAATAGATTTTAAAAATTAAACAAAAAAATTAAAAATTAAAAATTAAAAAATTATATAAAAATTTATTAATGAAACAATTAGTAATAAAATTCAATAAATATAATGTATATATATTATTTACAAACAGTAATGAATAATATATTTTACATATAAATGCATATGAAATGAATAAAATATAAACTAAAAACATATTAATGCCTTATTAATTTTTAATGTTGTTTTATTTTTCAATTTAACATATATCAAATGTCGTGTGTTACATTGAACTCACATACATATATATATATGTAATTAATGAATTTCTATATATAATCATACTCAAAAATATATTTACACAATATATTGAAACACATACACTTAATATTTATGTAATTTATTCAAATTTTAGTATATTTTAGAATTTTTTTATAACAAGATACATTTAATATTGTAGGTCTTTAATCAGTCATTTCTGTATTTTTAATAAAATTATAGATAGGGTATTCATTTTTAATATTATTTTATTTTTATTTTTATTTTTATTTTTGAAGTTGATCATGTTTTATAATTTTTTATGTATGTTAATTTACTATGGTTTAGTATTTTAAACATATATATATCCATATTGTTTTAATAATTTATATTTAATTAATTAAACTTATACATTTTTTTAATATTCTTAAAGTGTACTACTTTTGAATTATTAAATTTCCCTCACTTTTAAAATGCATGTATTTAAGATTATATATCCACTAATAATGATAAAAATATATTTGTAAATAAATATTTATAAATATAAATATTTATATTTATTATAAATAAACATTTGTTGTAAATGAATAATAATTATTTTTATATCGGTAGTTATATCATTATAAATAAATAATTATATATATTTAAATTATTATAAAATTATAATAAATTAATTTTAATAATGATAATTATAAATCCATTATTAGCACTAGAATTTCACACCCACAAAGGAATATTTATCAGCACTTTTTTATTACTAATTAAGATCGAGCATTATTCATGCTACAAAAGCACTATGAAAATATAGCTTTATTAGTTCTAAAACATTAGTGTTGATAAAGATGACTTCTATAATAGATTTTTTATAATGGATAAATCTTGATCTTTATCAGTGTTAAAAAAGCACTGATAAATATCCCTTTTATCAGCACTTATCAATTTAATGCAGATAAAAGGGATCATTATCAATGCTTTTAAGAAAGAACTATTAAATGTGTCTGGAATCTATTTAAAAGAACCCTAACTGTGAATTAGTCACTCATGATTTTAAAGATCTTGCAGAACTCCTCTACTATCGGCGCGACTCCTCTTCATTCCCTTTAATGAATCATGTCTAGAATCCACTGTATGTTAATTTTTTCTTTCTCTCTATCATTGTTTGATTTTTTGGGTTCTTTGTTTTTTTTTCATTTTTTCACTCTTCAAAACCATGAAGAACCCGACATCTCATCTACTCACCACTAAAATACAACAAGTGGTTTTATTTTATCTTTTTTTATAGACAATGGTTTTGAAGAAAGAGAAGGATGTTTTCAAATGGTAACATCAGTCAAAATATCTGTATTGGCCTATATGTATAAATAAAATATATTATTCACCACATGCTACTATAAAGGTAATTTTATCTATATTCCATTACATTGAAATAAGACATTAATGATCAATAATTCTGTCTCAGGTGATGTGATGATCTGAATTGGGAACAATTTCTATATACTAGGTCAAAAATGTCAAAAAATTGAATTAGTGTGAAACATGGGATTTTAGTGTTGATTATATCTGATAGAAAAAACATTTCAGACATAATAAGTAATCCATAAACATATCTGGATATAATAATTATGTTGGATACTTAAGTTACCATATCAAGTGTCTGTTGTTTTTTGTTTATTTTTACATTGACATGTATTCTTGAGTCACATGCCTCTTATTTAGGTGTTGATAGGTAGGAATAGGATAGTATATAAGAAATTTCATGTCCTTTTGTGTTTTTTCTTAAGTTTCTTTTCTATAATCAATTATAAATTTATATTAATATAAATGTAACATCCCAGTTTCAGAAGCCACCTAGAGGCGCCCCGTACCCGGTTGGTCACATGGCCTCAAGTGAATTTTTCAAAATGCCAGAGACTACCGACTAGGAGTGAGGACCTTTGGTGTGATAGTGGGGAAAGTATGCCTTCATTGGCAGAGTACACAACGTATGTAAATAAAACATGCAACAACGGAAGTAGTAAATATCCAACAATAATAAACATTGGAAGACTGAAACAATAACAACTGGAGCACATATGTAAATATGAAATGATGCATGATACATATATAGGAATGCAGCCAAATAGGTCACAATGCTGGAAATAAAAACAGTACCAAAACAAGTACAAAATAAAAGAAAAATAGTTCCGTAGAATCGCAAGCCTAAGCATGGTCCCATGCTCTCCTACTCCAAAAAATCAAGTACCTGAAGTCGAAGGGTTCTTTCCCATGTCTATACCTGCAACAACATAGTCTGTTTGGGCCCAAAATCATGAACCAAACAAGGTGTGAAACTAAATCCCAGTAGGAAACCACCCGAAGATCTGTGCCTAACAATCAATGAGCATATGGTAGGAAATAGTATAATAAGTAGTAAACAACAGGCAGTATACAATAAGAAACAAATAGTAAGCAGTAACAGGATGCTATACAATAGTAGTTAGTCCATAGAACAACAAGAAGCAGTGAATGAAACAGCTAACCACAATAGGAACCCCTCTGAGAAGTACTTGCAGCCAACCCCTCTAGTCTAATCCAAGAAGTACCAACAACCCTCTAGGCAGTGCACTCAGCCTAACCCCTCTGGTTTTGTGAAACGAAATTATAAGACTCTCTGGGGGAGATCACTTGGTCAATTCCTCTTATAGTCTACAGTAGTCAGGGACTCTCTGAGGAATATCATGCGGTCTAACCCTCTTATAGCCCCAACGTCAAGAAACTCTCTGAGGAGCTCACTCGGTCAATCCTTATATAGTCTCAGGTGTATCAAATACTCTCTAAGAAAGCTCACTCAGTCAATTCCTTCTCAAGACTAGAAATTATTTAATTAAATTGAAAGAAGTAAAGACTCTCTGAGGAAGCTCACTCGGTCTACCCTCTTGTAGTTTATAATATCCAAGTCTCTCTAGGAAGCTCACTCTGTCTATCCCCTATAGTATATAATGTCCAAGACTCTCTGAGGAAGCTCACTCTGTCTACTCTCCTGTAGTCTATAATATCCAAGAGTCTCTGGGATGCTCACTCGGTCTATCCCTTATAGTCTATAGCACCAGCTTCTCACAGTCCCATGCCAGTCAGTGCATAATAATGCTATAAGGCCACAATACACCTATAGAGATACTTGGCTAACCAAAGTACACCTATAGAGCTACTTGGCTAATCAGTATACAACATAACATACATGTTAAGAATATCAGTCCACCCTACGGTCACAAGGCATGGAAAACAGGTATAACAACCAAAGGTTAACAAAAGCCAAAGGTCTTAACAAGAACCAGGCATGGGAAAAAAATACAAGCACCGCAATTATCCTCAAACATGATCAAATTACCTATACACAAGAATTCAATTATGTCAGGAAAAAAATAGGGGAAAATCGGTAAACGCGCAATACCCTGTTAATGGGTATTGGTAGAAATTTTCACATAAAACACAAAGACTTCGAAATATAAAGAACAAAACACCTACCTTGATGCTAGGAGATCAATTTACCTGAACCAAGAGGGTTGATTCTCATTAGAACGTTGTAGATCTATGAAAACTCACAAAAAGTTCAACCAACGATATCTTGAGAAAGAGGGAAAATCTTGGAATGAAACTCAAAAAGAAGGAAGGGCTCACCACAGCGGTTCCAACGCAATCGACGACGATCGATTCTAAAAACAGACGGAGGCTCGGGGTCTCGGAGGATGTTAATGGACATACGAGGCTCTCTTGGTCAAAGAACCTCGAGAAGACGGTGTTTCTTGAGTACATGGTGTGTACTTTGATTTTCTGTACTCCGATTTAAGAGGACTCCACATTTCCCCTACACACTGTGTGTGTGGCCCGAACAAGGCCAGCACACAGCCTCCCATGGAAATAAGTTACATGGTGTGTACTTTGAAAATTTCCAAAATTTCATCTTTTTCTAAAAAATGACCAGAAAAGGAAAACCATACCTGAAATGAAGATCCAGGTTCTTACAATCTTCACCACTTAAGGAAATTTGTCCCTGAATTTCCCTAGCGAGGTGTAGAAGAAGAAACCCCGAACAGCTCCAGCCACTATGATTGTACATTGGCCTCACTCTCCCAAGTCTCATCTTGTACTCACCCGTGCTTCTATAGCACCCGTACCAGTGGAATAGACCGGCCATGGAGAACCTTCGTATTGTGATCGACAATCTGGATAGGATGCTCCTCAAACTATGCATCCACTTCATACTCAACCTTCTCGGGTTGAAGGACATGAGGCGGGTCTGAAAGGTAACGTAGGAGTTGAGAAACGTGGAAGACGTCGTGCATAGCCCGACACCTATGAGGTAACTTTAACCGATATGCAACTATCCCAAATATCTCTAACACCTCAAACAGCCCAATGTACCATGGTGAAAACTTACCCTGTCTCCGAATCCTCTTGTGTCCCAACCTCGGTGCGACATGCAGGAAAACTTGTTCTTCGACCTCGAACTCCAGAGGTCATCTCTGCTGATCAGCATAAGACTTCTATTGTGACTGTGTTATAGCCATCCTCTTCTTAATCAACTGTATCTGCTCTGAGGTCCCCTGAACAAGACAAGGTCCCCGAAAAGCTGCCTCTCCGGCCTCTAGCCAGCACAAAGGTGGTCATCATGGCCTACCGTACAAAGCCTCGTAAGGTGTCATCTGAATAGTAACCTAAAAACTTTTGTTATAGGCAAACTCCATAAGAGAAATATGCTTTTACCAAGAACCGCCAAAGTCTATAATTCAAGATTGGAGCATAGCCTCAAGCACTGAGATCGTACGCTTGGACTGGCCTTCTATTTAGGGATGGTAAGTTGTACTCAAAAGTACCTGTGTACCCAAAGCCTTCTGAAGCCCCAGCCAGAACCTAGAAGTAAAACTCACATCCCTATCTGAAACAATGGAGTGTGGAACTCAATGCAGACATACAATCTCTCGGATGTACAACCGCCCCATCTCATCAACACTAAATTTCTCCTTGATCGGCAAGAAGTGAGAAACCTTCGTAAGCCTGTCGACGACAACCCAAATAGCATCACTCCTACGAGGCAACCTCGGTAACCCAGTCATGAAGTCCACTGAGACATCATTCCACTTCCACTCGGGAATGGGTAACTGCTGTAAAATCCCTGCTGGTCAATGATGCTCCACCTTCATCTGCTGACAAGTAGAACATCTCATGATGAACCTAGAAACATCTCTCTTCATACCTGGCCACCAGTACTGGCGATGTAGATCCTGATACATCTTGGTGATGCCATGATGAATTTCCCAAACTGAGGAATGAAAATCTCGCATCAACTCCTCACATATTTCTTCTGGAACCCATACGCATCCTTGGAAACGGAAGATCTCATCCTCGCCCACTGTCCATCCAGGAAGAGGGTCCTCTCATGACACACTCTCCTGTAGGACTAGGCCTTTTGAATATGATAGTTGACTCATCCATACCCGATCGAGAAGTGTAGAGGTAACAGCTAAAGAAGATAGAAAAGTCTGCCCCTATCTATTGTTTACCTCCAAATGAATCTAAGAGAAAAGATCCATAAGCTTCCACTCACTTCTGGCCTCCTGAACTTCCTGAATCTATGTTCTCCTACTCAACGTATCAGCCACTGCGTTGCCCTTTCCTGGAGTGTTGGAAAGCTCAATGTCGAATGACTGAAGATACTCGACCCACCTGCACTGTCTCGGATTTAGATCACACTGAGTGAAGATATACTTGAGACTCTTGTGGTCGGTGAAAACCACAATGTTCTCTCCCAAAAGGTAATGTCTCCAACATCGTAAGGCATGAACAATAGCTGTCAACATTAGATCTTGCGTTGGGTAGTTCCTCTCGCATGGCCTCAACTGCCGATACCCGTACGCAATGAATCCATCTCCCTGCATAATCAGAGCTCCCATCCCGATACCTGAAGAATTGCAGTAAACTGTATAGATCTTTCCTAGCTCTGGAAAGACTAGTATCGGTGGTGATGACAACCTCCATTTCAGCTCCTGAAAGGCTGTCTCACAAGATTCTGACCATACAAACTTCACACCTTTCTTGGTCAGACCTATCAGTGGTGCTGCAAGGCGTGAAAAGTCTAGTATGAAAAGCTTGTAGTATCCAGCCAGCCCTAGAAAACTCTGCACCTCAAATACATTCTTCGGATGCTCCCAAGAAACTACAACTATCACTTTCTTTAGGTCTACTAATACTCTTGCCTCTGAGATAACATGTCCCAGGAAGTGAGTATGATCCATCCAAAAGTGGCATTTCGAGAGATTAACATATAACTGATGCTATCTCAGTGTACTCAGAATGATCTCAATATGGGTAGGATGGTCGTGTTGAGTGTGAGAGTACACCAATATGTCATCCATGAAAACCACCATGAAGGAATCTAAGTATGGGTGGAACACTCGGTTCATCAGTGCTATAAAAACTGCTAGCACGTTCATGAGACCGAACGTCATGACCATATACTCTTATAGACCATACCTACACTTGAAGGCTATAAGAGGTATATAAGATGGTCTAACATGCAGCTGATGATAACCAGATCTGATGTAAATCTTCAAGAACAACCGGGCTCCTCGAAGATGATCAAAGAGATCATCAATCATCAACAAGGGATATCGGTTCTTGACCGTCAACTGGTTCAGCTTCCAATAATCCACGCTATGCCTAAGGGTTCTGTCTGCCTTCTTTGCAAATAGGATAGGCGAACCCCAAGGAGAATTACTGGGTCGGATGGAACCCTTTGCCTGTAACTCCTCCAACTGCTTATTAAGCTCCTACAACTCAGTTGTAGCGATCCTATAAGGGAGAATGTACACCAGAGCCATTCCTGGAATAATCTCAATAGAAAAGTCTACCTCACGCTTCAGAGGAAAACCTAAAAATTCCTCTAGAAAGACATCCCTGAAACGATCCACCACTTGAGGAAAGTCTAACTGTGAAGTCCCTTGGTCATCCAAATAAATACTGGCAATCTGGGGTGTAACTTCTCCTAGCCTATGATACTCTGGTCCAACTCTACATGCCTGGACATCCCACTCACTTCTATGAAGAAAACATCTGCCCTCTATTGATACGAAACTCACCCTGTAGAGATAGAAATCGACGACTGCCTGGAAGGGGACTGACTAGTCTATACCAAGAATGAAATCATAGCCAGTAATCTCTAGGACATATAGGTCCCATAATAAGTGACACCCTGCACCCTGAAGAGGGCACTCTCTACACTGATATACGCTAGACATCCTCATTCCTAACGGTGTATCAAGAGTCAACATGTCGGCAGACAAAAAGATACAGAGCCCAAGGATCTCTACAATAGTAACAGAGATAAAGATATGTGAAGCACCAGTATCAAAAAGGGAACAAGATAAAAATAAGGCTACTAAGATCGTACCTCGAACTGTAGAAGGGTCGGGATCCTTCTTCTTATGGGTCTGCTCCACATCGAAAGTTTTGCCTGTACTGTGGCCCTGCGCCCCTAGCTGACCACTCTGAGCTGACCTACTCTACTGTTGCTGGTAATCTGGTGACTGACCACCATGGCCATGACCCCCACCTTGGCCTGAATGGCTAGAAGAACTCTTGTTCTCAGACTGGTGAGAAACCGACAATACATCTCCTGCATGGGGGGGGGGGGGTCATAGCAGAACCCCTACCACCAGCTGTAGGCGAGAATATCTGACAAAAACACTGAAGATGGCCCATATTTCCGCAAGATCGGCACTCCATCGGGACTCTTTGAAACTGAGGCCTAGTATGCCCACTCCCAACACACTGGTAGCATACAACCTAGCTGCCCACAGCTGCAGTCCACCTACCCTGATCTCCTCAAGCAGACTCCCCGCAGCGCTTCTTGCTATCAGTAGGAGGGACACTTGTTGGTCGGAGAAAAAGGGAGTGATGTCAAGAGGGGGGGGGGGGGGGGTGAATTGCCTTTTAAAAAATGATTAACAAATTAAAATCAAAATGAAAGTGCAGCGGAAATAAAAGTGGCAAGACACAAAATTGATAACGGAGTTCGGCCAAAAACCCAACCTACATATCCGCTCCCAACTCAACCGTTGAGAGATTCTACCGCTTGCTTTTCAATGGTTTTATCAAGAAACCCACTAGACTTTACAGGTAGTCTAGAACCTATTACAGCTTGCCTTTATTGGTTAAGCAAGAACCCACTAGCCTTTTTACGGGTGAAGGCTAGCTCACCTAAAACTCAATCCTTTTTAAAGGAAGGGCTTGACCAACCTCTTCACACCTTAAAGGTGATGTGAAAACCCAAAATAATGGAGGATGAGAGAAGTGGGAGTTTGTAGGCACAAACTCAATTTTAAGCTCAAAATAAATAAAACAAGAAAAACCGTATTTGGAGAAGCCTTGGGCGCCAATGGATGATTGGAGTTGAAGACGTGCACTCCCAAGCTTCTATGGTGGTGCTCCTTAGATGTGGAATTGGATTGGAGCAGTTGGAGGTTCCTTGGAAGAAGTCCGTTGGAGGTTCGCCGAATGATGTAAAATGTGTCTGTGGGCTTCCTTATGGCTTGGTTAAGTTTTCTTCAGTTTCCGGGGCTTCCTAGTCCTTTATTTATAGAGGGGGAACCCTCATATGGTCGTTGGAGGCCTTTGGAGCCGTTGGAAAGGGCTTTGGAACCGTTGGAGGCCAAGTGGACAGGCTGGTCAAAAGCCCAACGGCTAGTTTGACTGCCTCCACCGGCTGACCGGTACAGGGCCACCGGTTGGCCGGTGCCTTGGAGATGGGAGGAAGCTTCTGTCCAGACTCCACCGGCTGACCGGTGAGGAGGCCACCGGTTGGCCGGTGGAAAGACAGTAGCTAAAACTATTCTGCTGGGTGCCACCGGCTGGCCGGTGCTGAGGCCACCGGTTGGCCGGTGCTGAGGCAGTGGCTCAGCCTTCGGTCTGGGTTTCATCGGCTGGCCGGTGGTGAAGCCACCGGTTGGCCGGTGGACTCTGAGAGTCCATTTTTGCTTCCTTGCTTTCTTGGCCGAACTCCTTGCCCACCTAAAAAAGATTCCTATCATCCAAAAACACTTTAAAGATGATTAGATAAATAAGAGGGTGATTGTGATCATGAAAATCAAACCACGAGGGGTACGAGAGGTACAACAATCTCCCCCTATTTTGATGATCACAATCACCAAAACAAGCAATGTAGAAAATGAAATGAAAAAGCATGCTTTAAAGGATTTCTCCCCCAATCAACCAAGAATTTCTCTTCCTTTGTGATTATCAAAATAGCACGGGGCAAAAACTTGATTGAGGGAAAAGTTTGAAAAACAAGATAGAGATTTTAAACCATTTGAAATTTTTTTAATTTGAAATTGAATGTTTTGAGTGAAAAATTGAATAACAGTTTGAATTGATAGTTTTGAAAAGAAAATTGAATAACACTTTGAATTGAATATTTTGAAATGAAAAATTTGAAACCAAGAGTTGAAAATGAAAGTTTGAAAAGAAAGTTTTGAATAAAACAAAAAGCTCAAACAAACCTAACTCCCCCTAAATAAAACAACAAATCACCGGGGAGTGGTGTTTGAAACCGAGACAGATTTCGGTCCGGTGAGACTCGCTAAGAGGGATTTTTCAATCCACACTTGTCTAGTGGCAGGTCTTCTCCTATAAAATTCATCGTTAAGGAAAATGGTTTTGGGCCTACCATACCGGGCATTTTTGCAATTGCACTCATAAATTCAGTGCCCGCGTTTTTTACAATAATTACAAAATTTAAATTGGGAGCTCCCCCTTACAAAAATAGTAGGTGCACGGGAAGAGGAAGCTTTCTTGGAATAGCCAAGCCCTTGGGTGGTTCGGGATACGCGTTGGGAACCAAGAAAATTGTTCAAATTTTGTTCACCTTGGGTGAACTTGGCTAGGTATTCCCTTAAGTCTTTGATAGTTGATTCCATGGAATCAACATCGGGAAGATTTTGGATTTTGAGGGTCAACTCTTCCTTCTCTTTGAGAAGTTGTTCTTTTTCGGAAGAGAGTTTTTTGAAATTCTTTGTTAACGAAACAAATTTAGAAGAAAGTTCGTGAAAACCTTCCTCCAATTGATCTCTAGCATGTTGGAGATCCTCATATGACATGTGATTAAAAGAATTGGAAGAACAAGAGGATGAGGAGTCGGAAGATGTTACCTCATGGAATGCCATTAGGCATTTGTTACCGTTGTCGCTTGAGGAGGAGGAGGAGGATGATGTGGAGCTATCACTCCAAGTGGCCTTGAAAGCCTTCTTCTTCTCCTTTTGCTTGGCCTTTTTCTTGTTGAGTAGGCAGTCGGGCTTGTAATGGCCTTTCTCTCCACACCCGTAACATTTTACCTTGGGCTCGGATTTTTTGTTGGGTTGAGCCTTGCGGGCCTTGCGAGATTTCTTCTTGTTGTGCTTCTTCATGAACTTGTGCATTTTGCGGGCAAGATCCTCCATTTTGGAATCGCCTCTTGAAGAGGAAGAAGATGAGGAGGAGGAGCTTTCTTCTTGTTGTACCTTGAAGGCGATGTTCTTTGGAACTTTGATTGGTTTGCCTTCCTTTTCAGCTTGCCTCCTCATGGTGATCTCGTAGGTCATGAGGGATCCGATGAGCTCTTCTACCGGCATGTTCTTGATGTCCTTGGCTTCTTGGATTGCCGTTACCTTTGGAGCCCATGAGCTTGGTAGGATCCATAGGATCTTCTTGACCATGGTTTCTGCAGAAATATTATCTCCAAGAGATTTTCTACCATTGCACACGTCAGTAAAATGAGTAAACATTTCAGAAATAGATTCATTTGGATGCATGGAGAAAGATTCAAAATCTTGTCGAAACATATCTAATCGAGTATCCTTTACTTTGTTGGTCCCCTCATGGGTAACCTACAAAAGTTTCCAGATTTCATGTGATGAGGTGCATGTGGAAACTCGATTGAATTCATTTCGGTCAAGGCCGCAATGTAGAGCGTTCACGGCATTGCCATCAAGCTCGAAATTTTTTATATCGGCTTGAGTCCATTTGGATTCATCGGGGGAAGAGAGAGTGTAACCTTGCATGACAATTTTATAAATGGGATAACCTATGCTTCTAAAAAAAGTAGTCATGCGGGTTTTCCAATAATTATAGTCGGTTCCATCAAAAAATGGAGCACGACCCAAAGAAAATCCTTCGGGGGCGAAAGAGGTTGAAGCCATCAAAAAAAGATCTTGAATTTGAAACCGGTGAAGGTATTACTCAAATTTTGCCTCTGATACCAATTGTTGGTCGGAGAAAAAGGGAGTGATGGAAAGAGGGGGGGTGAATTGCCTTTTAAAAAATGATTAACAAATTAAAATCAAAATGAAAGTGCAGAGGAAATAAAAGAGGCAAGACACAAAATTGATAACGGAGTTCGGCCAAAAACCCAGCCTACGTCTCCGCTCCCAACTCAACCGTTGAGAGATTCTACCGCTTTCTTTTCAATGGTTTTAGCAAGAAACCCACTAGACTTTACAGGTAGTCTAGAACCTATTACAGCTTGCTTTTATTGGTTAAGCAAGAACCCACTAGCCTTTTTACGGGTGAAGGCTAGCTCACCTAAAACTCAAGCCTTTTTAAAGGAAGGGCTTGACCAACCTCTTCACACCTTAATGGTGATGTGAAAACCCAAAAGAATGGAGGATGAGAGAAGTGGGAGTTTGTAGGCACAAACTCAATTTTAAGCTCAAAATAAATAAAACAAGAAAAACCGTATTTGGAGAAGCCTTGGGCGCCAATGGATGATTGGAGTTGAAGACGTGAACTCCCAAGCTTCTATGGTGGTGCTCCTTGGATGTGGAATTGGATTGGAGCAGTTGGAGGTTCCATGGAAGAAGTCCGCCGGAGGTTCGCCGAATGATGTAAAATGTGTCCGTGGGCTTCCTTATGGCTTGGTTAGGTTTTCTTCAGTTTCCGGGGCTTCCTAGTCCTTTATTTATAGAGGGGGAACCCTCATATGGCCGTTGGAGGCCTTTGGAGCCGTTGGAAAGGGCTTTGGAACCGTTGGAGGGCAAGAGGACAGGCTGGTCAAAAGCCCAATGGCTAGTTTGACTGCCTCCACCGGCTGACCGGTACAGGGCCACCGGTTGGCCGGTGCCTTGGAGATGGGAGGAAGCTTCTGTCCAGACTCCACCGGCTGACCGGTGAGGAGGCCACCGGTTGGCCGGTGGCAAGACAGTAGCAAACACTATTCTGCTGGGTGCCACCGTCTGGCCGGTGCTGAGGCCACCGGTTGGCCGGTGCTGAGGCAGTGGCTCAGCCTTCGGTCTGGGTTCCATCGGCTGGCCGGTGGTGAAGCCACCGGTTGGCCGGTGGACTCTGAGAGTGCATTTTTTCTTCCTTGCTTTCTTGGCCGAACTCCTTGCCCACCTAAAAAGATTCCTATCATCCAAAAACACTTGAAAGAGGATTAGATAAATAAGAGGGTGATTGTGATCATGAAAATCAAACCACGAGGGGTACGAGAGGTACAACAACACTGACTCTGGATGTCGAACCGCGCTGGCTCACTACTCTAGAATATCTCAGATTGTGCTCAGTGATCAATGCCTGGTTTATGATAGATGATATCGAAGTCAACCAGAAGATATTTACCTGATAATGGATCTCTTTCCTGATACCGTCCTCAAAATTCCTAGCAAGGAATAAGTCATCACCTACTGGAATCAGCATGAAGCGATGTAGCTCGGTGAAACCAGAAGAGTACTACATAAAAGAAAGAGTACCCGGCTTGAGACTCATAAAATCCCAGGCTCAGTCAGCCCTCAAGGTCTCCAGATAAAAGTAATCATAGAATATGTGCTGAAACTCATCCCAAGTCATACTCTGCTGGAACCCTGACTGTGAGATCACCTCCCACCACCTCTTGGAAGTGTCTCAGAGCATATTAGTAGCAAGCTTTACACTTTTATCTGGAGGTATCTCCATATGCACATAGATCATCAGTGTGGACTCTAACTACGATCTGCAGCTTGGGGTCCCCCATCCCCTGAGAAAGTAGGAGGATTATACTGTTGAAAATCCCACGTCAACTCAACCATCGACGGGGCAGGAGGCGGCGCTCCCTGCAAGGTCTGCATCATCCCCAAGAAGTCTTCCTTGAACTGTGCATCGGTGCCGGAAACGGGTATAACTTTTACTTCCAAGACTGGCATAGCAGGAGGATCTGCAGGAGGTCCCTAATCAGCTATATCTGATGTCTGGTCACCATCTGGTAGCTGACGTACAACCGGAGGACGTCTCAGTTACATAACTTTGAAAGAACAAAAGCACACCTTAGATCAGGAATATCAAGGATAGAGAACAAAAGAGTATAAGATAAGAAAAGGAGAAAAGAACAAATAAGTTCTACAAAACACGACTACACGGCGTGTATAAAACTATACGACATGTTCCTAGGACCATTCACATGGGCGTGTACTTCTTCCATAGCTGGTCGTGTAACACCCCAGACTACACGGCGTGTTATCCCCACACACGGCGTGTACTTGAACTCTATTCCCCTGCCTGATTCTCCTTATATGGCTTACTCACACGATCCTCTTAACCCTAGACTAGATGGCATGTTCACTAAGTACATGGCATGTACTAGACAAGGTTTCGGCGACCCATGTTGTTAGTTACATGGCCAACTACATGGATGACCCTCACACGGCATGTTCCAAACAAACCCAGCGTGTATAAGAGAAGATTACATCGACCCGTGTTGTTCGTGACACGGACGGGTACCTAAAACAAGACTACACGGCGTGTTCATACCAAACATGGTGTGTACTACACGAGCTTCCATTACCCGTGTTGTTAGTGACACGACTATGTACATGGATCATTACTACACAGCGTGAACCTACCGTACATGGTGTGTTCCTAAAAAGTTTTTCACAACATCGTGTTTTTTCCCACATAGTCAGTGACACGGATTAAAACTACATGAAATGTAGTCATAAAGTACACGTCGTGTATTCTGGTTTTTTCTAGGTAGTAGCTCAGAAATTGCACCGAAGCCCAGAAAACACTGAAAACAAACATGGAGGTGCTATATTCTGATCCGTGAGGGCCCATACTCACCACAAATCAAAGCTTGACATCTTATACAAGTCATATACATGATAAAAAAGTAAATGATCCACAAAGTTCTGATTCATGAGGGCCCATAACACCTCAAGAACCAAAATTTGGCGTTCATTTAAGCAAGGTACTATACAAAAAATTTCTCTATCAAACTACAGGGATTCTATCAAAGCATCTATCACAATAGCATGCATAATCTACACAACATCTATCAAAACAACATGCAATCACTAATGCACCCTAGATGTCATGACATGAATGAATGGAATGTGATTTAGAAAAAGTGCCTATATGATGCATGAGATAACATACACTCATCTCATCGGGTTGTGACAGAAATAGAACCCCAATAGCACAAAAATAATAACACAAGGCATGTGAATCACTCTAGGTGAAATAATATCAACCGTAAAATCTCAAAACCAGAAAACCAAAATAGACATGGTAGATTAGCTTTTACCTATACACGGGTTAGCTACTCTTGGGGAAATCTTATTACCAATCATCGAATCTGTCATATCCCTGGAAAAAGGCTCCAAACAGTAAATCAAGAGAAAAGAATTCCTATGATACCACTTTGTAATGTCCCAGTTTAGGAAGCCACCCAGAGGCACCCCATACCTAGTTGGTCACATGGCCTCAAGCGCATTTACCCAAACGCCAGAGGCTGCCGACTAGCAGCGAGGGCCTTGAATGTGATAGTGGGGAAACTATTCCCTCATTGGCAGAGCACACATCAGAAGTAACTAAAACATGAAATAGTAGAAGCAGTAAATATCCAACAAGAATAAACATCATAAGACTAAAACAATAACAACTGGAGCACATATGTGAATATGAAATGATGCATGATACATATCTTGGAAAGCAGCCAAACAGGTTACAATTCTAGAAATACAAACAGTACCAAAAAAAGTACAAAAGAAAAGATAAACATCTCCACATCATCGCAAGCCTAAGATTGGTCCCATGATCTCTAGCTCCAAGCAATCAAGTACCAGAAGTCAAAGGTCGATTACCCATGTCTATACTTGTAACAGCATAGTCTGTTTGGGCCCAAAAGCATGACCCAAACAGGGTGTGAGACTAAATCCTTGTAGGAAACCACCCGAAGATATGTACCTAATAGTCAGTGAGCATATGGAAGGTAATAGTATAGTAAGCAGTAAACAACAGGCAGTAAACAGTAAGCAACAAACCGGAAGTAGTAACAGGATGCTATACAATAGTAGTCAGTCCACAGAACAACAAGTAGCCATGAAGCATGCAACTAACCACAACAGGAACCCCTATGGGAAGTACTCACAGTCAACCCCTCTGGTCCTATCCAAGAAGTACCAACAACCCTCTAGGCAGTGCACTCAGCCTAACCCCTCTGGTTTGGTCATATGAAATTATAAGAATCTTTGGGGAAGCTCGCTCCGTCAATTCCCCTTATAGTCTAGCGTATTCATGGACTCTCTGAGGAAGATCACGCGGTGTAACCCTCTTATAGCCCCAAGGTCTAGAAACTCTCTGAGGAGCTCACTCGGTCAATCCTCTTGTAGTCTTAGGTCTATCATAGACTCTCTAAGGAAGCTCACCCAATCAATTCCTTCTATATCCTGGAAAGGTTTTAAAGAAATTCAAATAAGTAAAGACTCTCTGAGGAAGCTCACTCAGTCTACCCTCCTTTAATCTATAATATCCAAGACTCTATGGGAAGCACACTCTATCTATACCCTATTGTCTATAATGTCCAAGACTCTCTAAGGAAGCTCACTCGGTCTACCCTCCTGTAGTCTATAATATCCAACACTCTCTAGGAAGCTTACTTGGTCTATCCCTTATAGTCTATAACACCAGGTTCTCACGGTCCCATGCCAGTCAGTCCATGATAATTCTAGAAGACCACAGTACACCTATAGAGATACTTGGATAACCAATGTACACCTATAGAGCTACTTGGCTAACCTGTCTACAACATAACAAACATGTCAAGAATATCAGTCCATCCTACGGTCACAAGGCATGGAAAACAGGTATAACGACCAAAGGCTAAGAAAACCCAAAGGTCATGACAAGAATAAGGAATGGGAAAAACATCCAAGCACATAAATTATCCTCAAACATGATCAAATTACCTCTACACAAGAATGCAAGCAAGGAAAGAAAACAACAGGAGAAAAATGGTAAACATGCAATACCCCGTTCACGGGTATTGGTGGAAATTTGCACATAAAACTCAAAGACTTCGAAAGGTAAGGAACAAAACACCTACCTTGATGCTAGGAGATCAATATAATTGAACCATGAGGCTTGGTTCTCCTTATAACTGTGTAGATCTACGAAAATGCACAAAAATTTCAACCCACGATATCATGAGAAAGAGGGAAAATCATGGAATAAAACTCAAGAAGAAGGAAAAGCTCACCGTTGTGGTTCCAATGCTATCGACGGTGATCGATTTGACAAACAGATAGAGGCTCAAGGGCTCGAAGGAAGTTCATGGAAGTACATGGCACTCTTGGTCAATGAACTTGAAGAAGAAGGTGTTTTTGTTGATTAGGCGTGACCCCGGTCCATTTAATGAAAAAAAGGAAAGTACACGACCTGGAATTATGGAGTATAAAGCGTGTACTTTACTTTTCTGTACTCTACTTTAACAGACCTCCACATCTCCCCTACACACCGTGTGTGTGGCCCGGACACGGCCAACACACAACCTCACGTGGAAACAAGGTACACGACGTGTACTTATAAAGTACCGGACGTGTACATGGAAAATTTCCAGATTTTCCTCTTTTTCTCAAAAATGACCAGAAAAGGAAAAACATAACTGAAACGAAGATCTGTGTTCTTAAAATAAACTTGAATAAAAAATAAATAGTTCATTCTTATTTACATATTAGAAATGATTAGGATTATATAATTTATTAATAGATTGATTTTATTTAGGATCCCACTTTATTGATACTATTTGATAGTTTTTCATACTTATATTTAAAATAATTATTCTAACATATTTTAAATTATATTTTATGTATGAATATACTTATTAAAAATTAAATGAATGAGAGAGTGGTAGTGGTTCACATTTAATATAGATGATTTTGTGCCTGTTTCTGAATGATTTTTTTGGAAGCGGAATAATATATGAATCATTACATTAATATGGAATATGTCAACACTCTATCCCATAGATATACATAGTAAGGATCCAATGAAAATACTCATTATTCTAAAACTTATATTAATCCAAATTTCCTAAGGGAAATTTTATATCTAATATGACTTCTCATAGGATGGATCAAAGTGAATGTTAATGGTGCATCCAGAGGCAACCCAGGACCTACTGGATGTGAAGCCATTTATAGAGACCAGATTGGTCAATGTCTCAGATGATTTTTTGGTGGATGTAATATGACCACATATCTTGAAGCAGAAATGATGGGAGTCATTCATACTATGGACTTTTCTCAACTAAAATAACATAAAAATATCTTGATTAAATGTGATTCAACAACTATTGTCCAGGCTATTTGGATGGGTGAGGTGCATCTTGCTTGGCCACTCACTTCCTATTGGATGAATTGTATCACTTTTCTTTCAGAGACCAAAAAAATTATTACACATGCTTTTTGTGAAGCGAATATGGTTGCAGACGGTTTTGCCAATAAGGGATTCAACCAGGTCATTACTTGGCAGGATGATTTTCTTGGAGATTTGATTCCTCTTTTTGAGAAAGATTGTAATAAGATTCCATCTTTCAGACTCATGTAATCCATTTTTTCATATTCCAATAATTTGTGCCTTTAAAAAATTATATCTAATTCAAGGTATGTGGTATAATTTTCAATTAAGGGAACACATATTATCTATAGTTCCTCTAAGATTTTATTATAATATATCATAATAATAGATTTATGATTGCGTTGAACATATTCATTTCCATTATAATACTTTAAAAATACTAGATCAATGATTAGAATAAGTTGAAAAGTTCATCCTTTAAAGGGATGCATATTTTGGAGGTATCTTATGGTGGATTAAAAAAATATCCCAAATTGGAAGGCGATGAATCCTTGAGTAGGCAGAATTGATGTAAAATATAGGTGAGGATAGATTCATTTCTTCAACACCACTATAGTGGAAGTATTTAAATTCATCCTCAATTTAGGAGACTTTTTGACTAATTCCATCAGTGTAGGTTTCTAGGGAACTTAAATCCTTATTTTATCATTCATGAGAAACATTTCTATCGATGCGATTAGTTGGGGAACCTCCAATGGTATTTTTGAGATATTCTTTCTGGGAAGGATCATTAAATATTATTGGTAGATTATTTATAGCTGAGTAGTCTATGGATGATTCTAGACATGGTTTTTCTATAGTGATAGGTACAATCCTAGTTTATTATACTCTTTTTGATAGTATTATGATATATAATCTTCCTATTATTTATTTATGACTATCTCATATTTCAACTAGTTTTCAGATTAGAACTTATTCATAATTTTATTAACATCAACATTCTATATAAGTAAACATATTGAAAAAGAGTAATCAGTGACAACTTTATTTATGATTATATCATATATACATCTTTCTCCCTTACCTATACTATCATAATTCCACCCCTACTCTCTAAATCCATTATAGATTCATGAAAGATGACTATGAACTGTATCTCCATTCACTGTTGTGAAAGAAGCATACAAAACATAATAATTTTAAGCGATATAAATAAATTTTCACATAAATGGACCATGGGTTTCATTATTAGGTTGTGTAAATAAGGATTCATTTCGGTATGATAGATATACAATACAATAAAAACTGCGCCGAAAATTACACAGTTTCATGCATCTTGATGGAAAATTTTTTATATCTTAAAAAGAGATATAATACTATAATACTATAGTAAAACTAAACTTCTATACCTTTATTTAATCTATCTTGAGATGATTTATTTCCTTCCATATCTTAAGGATATATTGGACTTCCAATTTCAAACTATCCTTCCTCCCATAATTGTGGTTCCATTGTTCCTTGATGAAATACCTCCCGCATAGATTTTATTTATTAATATCCAGTAAAGTCTCTACCATGGATTTAAATACTGCATATCCTAACTCCTTATTCAACTATTTCATCCTTTAATCCTCATCATTTAAAACTTCCTAAGATCACAAAAAATGAAACTAGAAAATTAATCAAAACATAATGAATAAATTTGTTTGGTTTCTTGATATGCATTTTCTAATAATACTTACCTAATTTATTATGACAACACTTCATCAAAAATGACTTTTATTTTGAGTTCGGTCACATTAGATACTATTAGATTTCTACAATTAATTATACATGGACGAGAATACTACTATGATGAGTTATATAATCTCACTCTCAAAGGTATTCCTCCCACAATGGGTAGATCTCTCCAGCCCTGTGTTTGGATTCTTCATTAGAATATATTCTCTTAGATTCATGGAGAAATGGATAATTTTCATGCTCTCCCTTCCGCCTCACATCAGTACCACCACAAGTGTGTGCCTCTTCGAAGACCAACTAAAAAAACATTTCAAAGGTATTAGGAAACAATAAATGTGTTTGAGGGGACGTAAATGACTGTGAGTGGAAGTCATGTGGATTGGTGCATTCATTCCTTCATTTTTACAATATAATATGTTAAAATCCATAATTAAAGTTGAATTTATGATATTTTTTAACCTAAGTGGATAATTGACTTTAATCACCTTAACAATTATTATTTTATTTTGTTAATTGGGACTTATCCCATATCACTTCTAGGTTTCTTGAACTACTCTGAGCAGTAGTCATACAAAATGATTATGGGATGAATTTTGGTTAGAGTAGTTCAAAAAACATAGGTGAATGTAAAAAACATTTTGGAGGTAAATATCAAAAAAATAATTGAAATAATAACAATTCAAGAGGTATTTCATAAAGAAACTTTCAATCCACAATGATGAGAGGAAGGATTGTTTTAAATCTGGTGTTCAGTCCATCATCATGAGATGAAATACTATCAATAAATGAGGATGGATTAAATAAATGTAGTGTTGGTTAGTTGTACGACAATATTGACATATTATATCTATCTTTAATACAATAATAATTTTTTTGAAAGATGAATGAAAATGTATACTTTTGTGCATGGATTGTATTGTATTATTAATATTCAAGAAAAATTAAATGTTTTAGTACTCATATAGACAATGTCTTATGCACCTAATGATTTTACCAATCCCGTGGAAGAACAGACTGTTGATGATGAAACTATAGAATTATTATGGGATCACCAACCCGTTGATGAAAAAAAACAAAGATGACTTAGTATCACAATGGTGAATATAGTTATCAAGGAAATAAGTCAGGGTATAAAATTTGAGGATGGTTCTAATCAACACGGCCAACCGATTGACCCCAAATATTCTATGTTCATTTATTATCTTTGTGTCATAATTTGAATGAATGTGCCGATTGATATTGATTCATGGCGTCACATCCAACCTATGATGAAGGAAATCCTTTGAAAAACATTAATACTACTCTTACAATATACATTACATATATTACTGGAAAATAATATAATGAAACATTTATTTAATTTTTATTATTCTTTGATGATTTCATTTATTTTAGAATATTTCCATAATAAATTTACCTTAATGGCCACTAGAAAATCCAATAGAGTCTTTTGAACTACTCTTATGGAGTTACATCTTAGAGATGGTGGGGGGAAAATAAATCCACACACACCACATAGTTTTGAACACATTATAATGTGGTGACATAGATTTTTTTCATCAATCCTCATAGTAAGAAATAATTTCCAGTTTATTTCAATAGATTATACAATATTTGAAATTATTTATTTTATCCAACCTGATCAAAAAAATTTAATTTTTCAAATAGTTAAAGGGTGATGAAAATAAAAAATGTGCATCAAATGAAACGTATCCTTATCTCAAAGAAAGGATGGGGTATGAAGAAACTTAAATCTCTTTGTTTATATGCATATTGATGAATTATAATCTAAATCCACTTCCATCTGATTGAATTTTCTATGGAAGGAGACTCATATAAATAAGGAAGGTAAATTAGTCAATGAAAACAGAAAAAAATATGGGAAGCATGTATACATATGAAATAATTTTAATTCATTATGATTTTTAATATTATTAAATAAAATATCTATTACTTTTCAAAAAATATTTTATGGTTTAGACCCATGATTCGACAATGATCGTACCAGAAGAAAAGTTACTTTCAATTGATTTGATGAGGCCTAAAAAATATAGTTCTGTTTGAGGATTAGGTTTTAGAGTCCCTCCTTTGACATATTTAAACAAGACAAAACCACATGAAGATACATATAATATGGTGAGATGCTTGGAGGAACAGATACAGTTGCTGCAAGATATTATTTTTTGGTTTAGTTGAGAAGATCGATTTATAAGAAAAGATCAAAGAGAACCAAATGTAGAGAAAATATCTAAAGATGAACTAAATGATAACAGTGGCTTTGATTCTATTGATTACCCCAAACCACATAAATTACCCTAGGTAATCAATTTTTTCATTGATCCTTCTCTTAAATTTTAATCAAACAACTTATAATAACTTGATATTACTAAATGTTTCTAGGGTATAGTTTTATATTTTTTTTATCTATCAACACCCACATACCATCCTGTTGTGATGGGTATAGTGTATAATATCATGTGAGACCAAATACACAATTATGATCTCCCAAAAGATCATATTAGAGTAGGGATTGAGGTAACTTATGATCCAACTGCTATGTTTTTTGTTCCACCAGATGGTCTAAATATTCCAATTGTCGATGCTGATATTGGATATTTCATATCATGGACTTATAATCTTCTAATGATACATGAGGTATGTCTTTAACAAATATTTTCATATGAAAAACATGTAACCAATAATGATAAAAGGTATTAACTGAGGTATTATATTATATACGAATAAAGATGTATGGAAACAGAAGGATGGATTAAAAAAATATAGTGAATTGACAATGTAAACAAAACCAACTTTCGAGGGTACCTTCTCCTCACCAGTTCTATAACAACTTTTATTATCCTTATAATATCATACATATACCAATTTTAAATGTAAAAAAATGTCTGAAATTGAATATAATGTATAAATATATGGATATTCTTTCATAGACATTATTGGTCTCAAGAGTCTAACTAAGATTCTCAAGCATGAATGGTTAGGCATCTCAATTGTGAATGTGTTCAAAAGGTACATTTTCATAATACATCTTTCCAAACAGCGAGTTGACATGTTTATTAAAGATAATAAATATTCATATTTTTTATAGGAATTTTTATCACAACTATATAAAGGGATGATCATGGGAAGAACAATTTGGATTCATTAATACTTGTATCATTTCTATGTGAGAACATACTTTTAATGAGGAAACGATTAATAAGAAAAAATATTAGTTACCGGAATGATTTAATAAAAAAATTATCAGACGATAGAATTTGTTTTAATTCCTATAATGAAAAGGAAAAACTCTATAATCTAATCACATAAAATATAATTTTAATTTTTGTATTAATTAATTGTTTTTGTTTTTTAGGATGTTGTGGATGCTAACTGAAGTCACTATTAACAATGTGAATATTTATTTTTTTGATCCAATGCATCAATATAGAACCAACCAACCACACACAATGTTCATTCTGAATATTTAATACAGTATAATTCACATTTTATAGATTAAAAAAAGAATTATATGTTCGGTATGTTTTTAACAAGAATTATGTTTTGATTTGTTAGTCACTCAGTATAGGCTAGATCATGGCATGAAGTTAGTGTCTCAAGGGATTATGCATGTGGATTATTACAAAAGGAAATAAATCAAGGTATATAATGAAATATTAAACTATAAAACCCATTCAAAACTATTTACTTATTTTGGGTAACGTATTTGTAGTGCATGAAACAAGATAATGAAACCGATTGTGGATATTATATTTGTAAATATATAAGGGAAATCATAAATAATTAAAAGAGAACCATCCCCCAATAGGTAATTTTTTAATTTATTTACAATTTAATTAAATATATTTCATAATCATTTTTTCTATGTTATCATTGTATTTTTAATATTACTAAAAACCTACTTACACAAATGAAAAAATCAATTTTCTTAGAGACGATTGGGTGGTGTACCTTTTTTCAGAATGTATGTTGAAAACAAATCTAGGTGATTAACTAATAAGGTTGTGATATAGTACATGTTATTAGATTCTAAAGATATTTTGGATGTGAAGCATTAGTTTCAGAATACTTATATATTATTATTTATCTTTTTCTCAAAGAGAAGTATAATAGGGGAAATATATATTTTCGAACAACTGACCTACAAAGAATAAACTATTTAGAAAATAATGAATTCAGATGTGGGAGAGTAGGTGGATGTGAAGATGGAGGTGGTTGTGGAGGCATAGGTATAGTCGGAGGCAGAGTCTGACTCAGAGACCAATGTGGTGGAGGGGGAGAAACAGGTAAAGACCAAGGGGGAGACCAAGGCGAAGGATGATAAGAATAGTTAACATGAAAACAATAGAATTGTTAGGAAATGAAGTTGAATGAGTATCATTACATGATTTTTTGAGATAAAAATTTAAAAGTGCACACAAAACATGTCACTTAATAAAAGAGTCATTGTGAAAGTGTTTCAGGTGACTTATTGAAATAATGTTTTTCACATCTTTTCTTGATAATTTGGGAAAAATTCATTATTAATTTTTAATGTGTATGAATTCGTCTCGGTTAAAAGACACACATGATGCCACCTATATGGCTCAAAGTTCGTGTTTCTAGATTAAAATTATATTTTAGTAAAAAATCACGGTGAGTAATCAAAAATAAGGAAATTCATTCTGAAAATTTTAGTACTTTAAGAAATGATCAATGAGTAATTTTGGACGTGTATAAATCATATCCACCTTTATTTGATGCATCATGTGATCAGTCTGACTCTAAATGCGTCTTTTTATTTAAAATTGACATTAATTTTAGAGAAGAAACTGCTGACATACTCAAAACTAAGAAAATGAATTCTGATTGTTTTATTACATCATTACAATGATCTATATGTATTTTTTGACATTTTGGAATCAAAATCAACTCAATCAATCACACGGTGTAAATGGTATGACTCTATGTGTCCATTATCAGCAGAATGTTGACATTTTAATGTAAAACAATATCACTCACTTAAAACTGAGAAATCATACTCATGATATATTGATAATTTGAGACAAATTCCAATCATTAATTTTTAAAATATACGAATATATCTCATGTAAACCCCCCACACGATTCCACCTGTATGGATCAAAGTTGGTGTTTTAGGTTTAAAATGACATTTTAGTAAAAAACAGAACCGACATACTCAAAACCAAGGAACTGCATTCTGATTGTTTTTATATATTTTTTATAATGACCCGTGAGTCATTTGGGATGTGTAGAAACTATCCCCACATCAATATGATGCACATTAGGACTGGTGTGACTTCAAGTATGTTTTTTATTCCAAAATGACATTAATTTTAGTGAGAAAACATTTGACATAATCATAACCAAGAAAATGCATTCTGATTGTTTTATTACATTAAGAAATTGATACATAAGTCATTTTTTATATTTAAGAATTAGATTCACCTCAATATGATTCCTAGTGTGACTGTTAGGTCTCTATTTATCTGTTATTAGTTTAAAATTGGCATTTTAATAAAAAACGGGTTAGTCACTAAAAAATAAGAAAATGTTCTCATTTTGTAATAATAATTTGGAAAAATTATTTGTTATTAATTTGTGACATATATGAATTAGTTTCATTTCAAAAACACACACACATGATGCCACCGGTATGGATCAATGTGTGTGATCCTAGTTTAAAATGACATTTTAGTAAAAATAAAAAAGTGGCGTACTCAAAACTGAGTAAACACTTTTTTATTGTTTTGATACTTTAGGAAAATGATCCATGAGTCATTTAGGATATTTATAAATCAACAAATCCTCAATAAAATTCACAATGTGACTGTAATGACTCCATGGAATCCTTTAATTCAAAATTGACATTAATTTTACTGGAAAAAACAGACATACTCAAAACCAATAATATGCATTCAAATTATTTTGTAACTTATAAAAATGCTCCATAAGACATTTTGGACTTGTAGGAATGATCCTCACCATAAAATTAATCATTGTGTGACTAGTATGACTCCAATTGTCCGTTATCTGTTTAAAATTGATATTTTAATATGAAAAAGTAACACTCACTAAAAACTGAGAAAAAACAATTGGATTGTCATCATTTTTTTTATTAAGAATCATAACTAATTTTTGACATGTATGAATCACTTTTATGTCTAACTCTCACATGATTCCACCTGTATGGATCAAAGTGTTTGTTTCTAGTTTAGAATGATATTTTAGTAAAAAAACACAAGTGGAATACTCAAAATGGGGGAAACTCATTATAATTATTTTAATACTTTAAGAAAAATAATTCATGAGTCATTTTAGAAATATATAAATCATCTTAACCTCAATATAACACATGGTGTGACTGATATGACTCCAAGTGTGTCTTTTTATTAGAAATTGACCTTAATTTTATTCAAAAAACAACCGACATACTCAAAACCAATAAAACACATTTATATAGTTATTGGTACTTTATAAAAAGCATCCATTAGTAATTTTTTATTTTTAAGAATTATCCAATTCTAAATATGATGCACGGTTTGACTGGTTGGATTTTAAGAGTCTGTTTTCAATATAAAATTGACATTTTAATACCAAAAACTACCACTCAAGGAAAATAAAGAAAACGGGCTCATATTATCTTGGTAATTTGGGAAATCGATTCATAATTCATTTTTGATGTGTATAAATTAGTATCATGTCAATCCCACAAAAAATTCCATATTTATAGTGCAAAGTGTGTGTTTCTAATTTAAAATGACATTTTAGTAAAAAACACATGTTGAATACTCAAAACTAAGGAAACACATTCTGATTGTTTTTATACTTCAGTAAAATGATCCATGAGTTATTCAAGAGACATGTTAATAATACAAACCTCAATATGATTCATAGTTTGATCGATATGACTTTTAGTGTGACTTTTTATTCAAAATTGTCATTAATTTTAGTGAAAAAAAAATTGACATACTCAAAAATAAGAAAATGCATTCATATTATTTTAATACTTTAGGAAAACAAAAAATAGGGCATTTTTTATGTGTAGGAATCAGAAGCACCACAATATGATTCACAGTTTGACCGGTATGACTCTAAGAGCATCATTTTATTGAAAAGTAACATTAATTTTATTCAAAACATATAAATGACATACTCAATTCTGACCAAACACATTCAAATTGTTTTATTAAATTAGAAAAAAAATCCATAAGTCATTTTTTATGTGAAGGAATTAGTAACACCTCAATCCAATGTATTATGTGACCAGTATGACTCCAAATGTGAATTTTTATTCCAAATTTGCATTAAATTTTAGTAAAAAAAAATACATAATATATAATAGTTTGTTTTTCATGTATTTGTATTATAAATTTTATTTCATTAAAATTCATCATTTTTATCTTATTTTAGTAATTTATATTTCTTTTTCTTGTAATGTAGTGTATTGTTACATCACACTGCACCAGTTTATGGTGATGTAGTCTGTTGTAGCATCATACTACAATATTCACCTTTATCAGTGCTACTAAATGTGTTGATAAAGATAGACTTTATCAAAGAATTTATAAGTGCCGATAAAAAAATTCTTTATTAGATATTTCTAAAGATATAATAAAGGTATAATTATTAATGCCTCTAAAAAGGAGAAAAATGATTTCCCTTATCAGTACATGTAGAAACGTCGATAATGAATCCCTTATCAGTGTTTTTTAAGGCGCCGATAAAGTAATATTTATCTGTGTTGATAAAGGGTATCTTTATTAGTTCTAAATAATAGCGTTGACAAATTTATTCTTTATAATAACTTTTATTTACACTAATAATTATAGCCTTTATCATGGATTTCCTAGAACTAATAAAAGAAATTTCCTTTAAACCAAACTGAGGTGGTTTGTGCTTTTCTAGTGCTGATAAAGGCATAATATAGCACTACTAAAGGCATGTTTTGTAGTAGTGGTGTTTCATAAACATGTTTTCATCATAATCATAAACCATACAAATAAATAATAAGGATCAGGTCATTAAATTATATCCATAATAATGTTGAAGAGTCATCAAAGTGTGTCATCTTATATAGAAAACTTTTTAAAATATCACTGTGAACATTTTTTTTGAGGAAAATACACTTTTCACTTCGAACTAAATAATTTAAAATATTAAAATTTATCAATTATTAAAGAAGATATTTTAATTCAATAGAACCTTTGAATCATTTAACTTAATATTCAAATATTTTATTGCCCATTATGGTGTTAAATTTCATTCATGCTATATACATTAAAATAATGATTCATTTTTCATTTTCCATATAAATTCAAAAGTTCCTCATTTGTAAAATTACAAGAACATTCCTTTAAAAACATTTTTTTAAAATTAAAACACTGTTAAAAATTTCATTTATAAATCATTGGAGAATCATTAATACAATCTTGATAATGATTTTAGAAAACATGGACAAGGAAGAGAAAGGATTTTCGACCAAAGAGATAAATAAATTTGGTATTCCTTCAAAACGTTTCATTGGTTTCATGAATTAATATATGTATATATATATATATGAAAATGAAATTAGAATATATAATTTCAATAAATTTCTGTAGTTGAAGAATTTTCATGAGATTTTTCAATGATAGGAAAAATTAGTTCATAAACAAAACATAATCATAAAAAATCTTGATAAATAATGAGATTGTAACATAAAACTTTTACATCATGTCTACCTTCCATAGTATGCGTTAGAATATAATAATATATATATATATATATTTGTTATAAATATATTACATAACCCAAATAATATCTATCATACAATATATGATTTACTTATAACCTTTAATCGCACTTTTCATAAAAATTCCTTATTAAAATCACAGTTCATGGTGATATCTATTTTGTATTTCATGTATTTTTAGGTGCAATTGTTTTGTTAATTGTAAGTTTATCATGGTTTCATAATTTCAAGAATCTTATTGATGTTATAAATTTCATATATATGAAATATATATATATATATATATGATTATATTCATCTATAAAATTAGAGAATAAAAATTGAATTACACCGTTCATGGAGACGGTAGGTCGTACGTACACTTGAACATTGTTTTCACATTTCAAAAAATGAAATGAAAGAAATATAACGAATAATTAACCATTAAATAATAATTATTATATCATATAAATAATATACATTCATCAAATATATCCTTATTACTATCCGTGTAATTCGGAAAAGAAAAAATGAATCACATCGCTTAGTAGATCTGGAAGTCCACACGTATGCACAAGAGACGCTATCATTTTCAAAAAATTTGGAAGTTAACAAGTTAGATATGATATTATAATTAAAAAATCATAAATATTTAAAAAACATATAAATATTAAACCCATCATAATACTCATCCATAATATTTTGTGATGAAAAATTAAATTTATCGCTATATGGATATGATAAGTTGCACGTATGCAATAGCGACACATTCAATTCCTATTTGATGGGATAGATGAAGGATAATGGTAATTTAATTAACATAATTACATTTAGTATATTTATAATACTTATCTTCTTATTTAATGATAAATATTTCATGTTTAAGGGAGGTAAAATATAAAGTACAAAAATAAAGTGATCAGTTAAGGTGATTACTTCTTCTCTAAATGAACTCTTATAGTTAAACTCTTAAGAACCCTATTGTTGGTCTTTTAAAGAGACCATAACCCCGAGAACATGTATTATATAGTTTTTAAGGAATTTGGAATGTTTTTTATATATTTTATTCCCAATGTGTTCTAAATAAGATAAACGAGGGATGCACATTTACATGGGAAGGAGAGGGTGCACTTCGAATTTAGTAACAGTTTAAAATATAACGAAGCCATTCTCAATTTTTTTTCAAAATAAAAATGAGTTCTAATAAATTGGGTATGATAAAAATAAAATAATCCAATGAAATTTATATAGGATTTGATGTTATTTTAAACCATATCTTTTTTATTAACACCTTCATTAACATTTTTTAACATAACTATTGTATCACTATTTCAGTACCACAGGGTTAAGAATGGTACCGAAAGTAGACAATTTTATCATAAATGGACCATGGTTCATATGTTAAACCATATTCCATTCCATTGGATGAAGATAATATTTTTATGATTCTTAAAACATCTAATAAAATAATTTTTTTTATGAAACATCATTAATGTAAATTTTGAAAATATTCATTTAAGATGACTTTAAAGATACAAATAAAAAGATGGAATTATAAGATAATATTTTAAAAATTCATAATTTTTTATATTTCTCTATCAAATTACTTTATAACAATAACTCAATTACATTTAATTAATTTTAATAATTTTTAAAATCATGTATTTTATTTACCTATAATTTGAATAAATATGTAGTTTGTTCCTTATGAATATAATGTAATTATTAATAAAATTAAAATTATAAATAAATTACTATGTATAAATTGATTTATTTTTTAAATAGACGTCAATAAATAATATTATCCTCTTTTTACCATTTTTTAAAAAAAAATTATAGACATTAATGTCAAGAGAGTGACATTTTGTATTTATTCTTTTCATAAATAAATAAAAATGTCAAAATCAATGAAATATATAACAAATAACTATATTACTGAGTTATGGGTACAAATGGGAAAACCCCACACAGAGAATGTGATAATATAAATCTATATAAAAAAATTAAAACCTTATCCGAAAGTTCTATCCCTATTTTACGTGTTTTACCCTAATCAGGGAGAAAATATTTACTATGGTTACTATTCATATTGTCCCAAAACAAAAATGATCTATATAAAAAAATTTGAACCTTAGGATTCATAATATGAACTCTATTTTTGATAATTTATATTATATAAGTTCTGGAAATTAATATTAAAATAATTTCAAAAATTCTGACAAAAGTTATTTTTTATATAAATACATTTCAATCATACAACTAGATTTATTTATATCCCATTCCTAGAAAAAAATAATTATTTTATGAATAATAAAAAAATTATTTTATGAATAATAAAAAAATTATTGAGTAAATAATATATAAAATTCATTAAAATTAGTAACCAATTGTGATTAATTTTATTTATTAAAGTTAAAAAACTTTGTGTGTAAAAAATGTGTTTTGAGAAAAACATCACCATTATTTTAAATTGATTCTTATTTTAATTTCTACTTAATTGATAAAAAATTGAATCCTTATATATATAAGCCTTAAGTTTTCCATTATTTATTTAGAATTATTCACACCCACCAATCCAATGGATAACAGATAACTATCATATTAAATAATAATTTTTTAATAGTATATCATGGTTCTTTTAAACCCGGTATTGCGTGTAATGCAAGATATCAAAGAAAAAAATTATATTGAATTATATCATCAAATATTTAGATGACACATTAAAACCCCCATAAAACTAATTTCACCCTCTAAATTATATCACTCCTATATAAAAAACATAAGATATCTTTGTTTCATTACAAATTGATTATCCATGCTCTCTCTCTCTCATGAATTTTTCCATAGTCAACGATGGAAATTATGTCAATCCCTCCCTTGATAGAGGTAAATGAATTTTCATCATGTTCTCTGAGGGATGAGCCTCAATATTTAATTCAATTCCCTAATTTTGACCTTCTTCGTTCTTTTCCAACTCTGAGAGTCTTCCATAATTTCCAAGATCTATTCAAAATATCTCCTCATTTCCCACTCATGATCTCAATGTTCAGAAAACACATTGCCCTTAGGAATCTAATTTTAGTGGATATCTTCAAGTAGTATCATCCTTCAGTTGATTGACCTGACATTTTCATTTTTTTGGATTTTGGGGTTTACAGGAACGGGAAATTATTTTCCATTTTGGTAGAAAGAACATCATAATTTGTTTTATTTCAGAGGAAGACTTGATCCAGGAATAGTCCAGTGCTATTCAAAGTTGTAATAATGATAGAATCTATATTTTTAGATGATCAATTTTTTTTATAAGTCTCAATTATTCAGCCATGTAAACTTGGGTGATTTTCTAAGAACATCCCCTTCATTTGAATAATCCTTTGATATTGAGAATTATGGAAAATATCGTTGGTCATTTTTGTGTTTGGATAGTAGAACTTGTTCTATTTGTCAACCAATCTACCCATGAATTTGTCTGGAATTCATTGTTTCAATGATCCTAATAGAATTTGTGTGGGTTGTAGTTGGAGAAGAGTTCTGCTACAAGAAAATGGTTGTATTTGTGAACTGAGTGGATTTATGTTCTTCTCATAAATGATTGGGTTACTTGATGTTAGTTTGTATGTGAAACCAAAGGACATCAAGGTCTTGAAGCTATTTTTCTGGCTCCCAATTGTGGTACATGAAGGAATGAACAGACCGGAAATTTGGATTTCTGGTCATGATTAATATGGATTGAGATGATGTAGAATTGAACTAATGTAATCCCATAGACATAATTTTCGGTAGAACTAGTCATAAATGGAAAATTAATACCTTTTGAATAGTTTTTTATGCAAAAAATGTGTAACACCCCGATAGTACAAGGCCAGATAACCTGACTTCCTAGTGGGGTTTGGGTAAATGTGATTAATAGGTCTAGCCCCTAGACTATCACACCACCTAAAAAGTTGAGTAACTATTTTTTATGATTGTAATATAATGGATTGGTTCAAAAACACAGTGATAGGAATATGATGTCTAATGGGAAGGGTGAAAATATGTAGAGGTTAACTCTGAAACACACCTACTAAAATAGAATAATTCTGAAGAGTAGGGTTCTACTAAGGTAGAGTCTCAAGAATATATAGTTATTTTATCCCTATTAGATCAAGATGGCGGGTTGCAAGCCATAGGAAATCAAATCCCAAGTAGAAAGAAATGTAAAAAGATAATTTGGTACTTTGGGAGATGCATTGTTCAAAATGATAAGAAATTGAAAGTCTATAAGAATTGTTATTATATACCAAAGCTGATTAACATAAGGTATGATAAAAATTATGGGGTCAATAAAGTGATGGAATTAAAATCTAATTTGGATGACCATTATGAGAGGAAGTTCTCACTTATTAGGATGAAATAAAATAGTTAGTGTATGATGAACCAAAAAAACAAGGGAAGGTAAGTGAAAAGATTATATTTATAGATCACGTGTAGGAAGGCTTGGTGTTGGTAGGTGAGTGGGAAATCATTTCCAAACCCGAAATTCATGGGTACATTAATGGATATGTTCATAAATAAGCATATTGTTGGTCGGAGTAGTTTACTCAAGAGGGAAACAGTGAATTGAGTAACTATAAAAACATTTGTTACAAAAATATTATTTTAAAAGAAATGGTTTCCCCAAAAATAGATACTGCCCAGTTAATCAAGGTTATACTGTTATAGAATTTTGACCGTTTAAACAACTTCTTAAAATATTGATAAATTCTAAGTAATTTTAACTTGTATTATTAGTATTAATTTTGAAGTTAACCTACTAATAAAAATCAGTTATAACTTCTTTCCAAGACTAACTATGAAAGTGAAATTAGTTTTTTCTGGATTATGAAATACGGAAGTAAAATAGAGAAGACTAAATTGAAACAACACAACGGATATGAAACAAGTGGTTCAGTCTCAAGCCGAGACCCAATCCAATCCACTTGGTGATCACCTACCACCAAGTAGTTTATATAAAAAAAATTGATTCACACCCTGGATCGTGGTTAACAACTGTACATAGACTATCCAGGTCACACATGGACCTCTTCCACAATTTTCGTGGGTAAAAAAAATAATAACCAGGCCACACATGGACCTCATCCACTGTTGTTGTGGGTATACAAAAATATAAAGAGATTGGTGTAAGGATTTATAAATCCTCCAATTTAGAACATGAGTTAGTGTGTGCATGGAATATACAGAGTACACACACTGCTCAAGAAGTAAAATAATCACACTGAGAGAGTAAATATGAGTTTAGAATGCTCTAGTGATTTTAATTGAAGCTCTGGACTCCTTTGATTAAACAGAAATGCTCATGAGTCCTTCTCTGGTTTTTGTCTTGAAAAAAGTGTGTCACGATTCAGCTTGTGTTCTTCACGAGTGTTGATAATGTGAAGATGTTTTCTAGATTTTTGTGTACTTCGTATGTTCTTCAGCAGAGTCAGATTTCATGCATGACACAATGCTTTCTTTGAAAATCTTGCAATGTGTTCTTTGCGGTCATGCTGACATGCTTTTTTTTCGTTTAGTATCATGCTCTCTTGTTCTTGGGCACTCTTCACTCTTTATCTCCGAATGCATGAGTTTTAGCAGACAAGTTCCATGTGTTTCATACCTCGTACCTCATTCTATGTCTACAAAGAAACATTAATTATGTCAGTGCATTAAAGGCATCAAATATTGCCGTTAAACATTAAATTGAATGATGAAAAAATAGTTTAAGAAACAGTGTCACGGTATGTTATGAAAATGGTGTCTCCTTCACACAGTGTCTGACTGTCACGGTTTGAGTGTCACAGTGTATGAGTGTCACAGTGTCTGAGTTTCATTGTGTCTTCTTCATGGTGTCTTGCTTACAGTGTCTTCTTTATGGTGTATTGCTTATGGTATCTGGCTTCATGGTGTCTGGATTCCCGGTGTCTGGCTTACGGTGTCTGGCTTCACGGTGTCGGGCTTCACGATGTCTTGTACTTAGGAAAATAACATTATTCAGAATTAAATAGTAATATGCATGAAATGGATTGAGCTTAACCATTATAAAGCATGAGAGAACTTGATACATAAATATACATGATTGGATATAATTTATAGGAGTTAACTCAGTTGAATAAGATTTGTGATCATTAAAGAGATTTGTGATCATTAAAACATAATTAATACATGAGGAGTCCAATAATATCCCCCTTTTTGATGATCACAAATCATGCATAGTTAAAGTGTAAATTAGATGCAACTATAGAGAAAGTAACATATAGAATCTTTATACAGAAACTTATCCCCATTTTGGGATTATCAAAAAGTGTAAATAAGATAGGGCAAACAGGGCACAATCCATTAAGAATAAGCAGAGTTTTGTAAAAACTAATGGAGAGAGACTAAAATAATGAGATCCCCATCATAAAAGAGTAAGTACTGGTCTTCTTCAGAGATTGGCCTTCTCTTTGCCTTTATCAGCAGCAGAAGAGGAAGACATAGGGGCAGTGGTTGATGTAGAAGAAGGCAGAGAGGTGGTAGATAGAGAGGGTAAAGGGAGACCTTCAATGACTGAGGGAGCCAAGGCATGAGCTGTAGAAGATTGAGGCAGTTGCTGATCAAGAATCACAAGCCTGATCTGACTGAGAGCTTGGCCAACAAACATGGTAGTTGTGGCTAAAGCATAAGTGAAGGTATGAAACCTAGGTCTGAGAGGTGCATCTACTAGAGCAACAATTTTTGTACGATGGACATGAAGATATGGTCTCAGGAGTTTGATGAAGTCTGAAAAAATCTCTCCACCATATTTCATGGCTTTTTCAAAGTCATCTTTGTTTTCCATGAACTTGTTGAACAATCGGGTAAACTCGGTTAGCTTATGGACTTGGGTTTTGAAGGCTTGAGTCACAGGAGGAAGTTGCAGATTCTCTACATGGTATTTGAATTGGTTGGTCATGTTAGTCTTGGAGAAAATTCAGTTGAAATAGAAATATACTTTCTTCAAAATCACATGTTGTGCATCATTCGCAATCTTGGAATGAATTTGTACAAGGTCAAGCGCTCTATCGCCGTTCTTGACAACTTCAGAGAAAGAAGCCACATTAAATACACTGAATGAATTCTGAATCTCTTCTTTGACTATAGATATGAGAAAAGTACTATCCAAGGAAGGTGTAGAGGATTGACGAGAGGTATTGGAAGCTTTGACGGTTGCGGTCAGAGATTTTATCTGAATTAGTACCTTTTGAAGATAACCAGTGTAATAGTCAGCGAGTTTATGAAGGTTCTCCACAAGCACTCTCATGTACTTAAACATCTGTTTGTACCTTTCTGCAATATTTTCATCGAAGGATAATAGATAAGGGTGAATCTGAGATACAACATCTTGAGAGATTTTAGAAATAGTGGGTTCTAGAGGAGCAGTAGCAGGATCTGATCTCGAATGTAGCTCTTTCTGCATGTCTTCAACCACGCTTCTTAGGGATGTGACTTCATTACTGAGAAAATTATTTTCAACTCGTACTTCTTGAATCTCATGGAGCATATTAGGTTGTATTTTCCAAATGATCTTTTCCAAAAGTAGTGAGGCATCTCTCTCACTCAGATTTGTCACAGGACAAGGTTGAGAGTTCATAAGCTTCTCAACTACATGTAGGAGAGTATCTTAAAAATCCATCAAATCATCCTTAATGACAAAGGGATGCTGTTTAGATAAAGGTTCAGGTGTAGGAACTGGTACAAGGACAGGTTCAGGTTCGGGTTCCTTCTCAAGTTCAAAGTTAGAAGCTGACTTCAACTAAAACAGGGAAGAGAGATCAAGCCCGGTTTTAGTAACCTGCTGAGACTCATTCACATCATAGAAACTGGGAAATTAGTACTGAGTGTCCATAGGACTTGACTCAGTTGGATGTGAGGCTTCATCAGGCTCAAAATTTGGGGTTTTCTCCCCCTCAACAGGTACTTCCTTCTCAGGGCTGAGAGTCTCTGAATATTGGTCTAAATCCACAGTTTCATCTCTAAGTTCCTCAATCATCTCTTGTCTAGACAGCTGAAAGACTATCTCCATACTCTCTTCAGTAGAGGGTATTATTTCAGGAACAGATTGTTCCACAGGGAGGTCTTCCAGATTCGCTTCTTGCATGATAGGGAGTTCTTCCAAATTTGCTTCTTGCAAAACAGGGAGTTCTTCTAGATTTGCTTCTTGCACAGCAGCGAGTTCTTCTAGATTTTCTACCTGCACACCAGGAAGATCTTCTACTATAGGCTCTTCTATGGCTTTCTGCTCAAATTTTGTCACCACTAATTTTTTTCAGACTCGGGTTGGATTTCTAGATTGGCATCTTCACCAGGGGTAGGAACTTCTTCAAGAACAATAGGGGGAACAATATTCCTTTCTTCCTCAATAATAACTTCTTCCCTATGAGTTTCTTCAGCCTCTTCTTCCGATTCTTCTGAATTCTCACCATGTTCATCTGGTTCCAAACCAGGATCAGAAATGTCTTTCGGCCTTGATTGATAATCCATAGGAATAAACTTCTCATAAACCTTATCATTGTCTTCCAACAACTCCTTTTTCCAAGGATTCCTATTTATCTTCATTATCCTGATGGTGGATTTAGAGAGACAGTACTCGCAGTCCATAAGCACTTCTTTATTAGGTCCAACTACGCCTTTTGCAACAAGCTTGGTTGATATCAGCCGAGAGTAGAGCAGAGAGGTGGACTTAGATGTAACCTTGATCAACTCACACATATGGTGAATGATGTACTTGCACAGGTTGATCTTGTATCCATTTTTCATAAGATGAATCAAGAACACATCTTGATACTTTAACACTGCAAAATCACCTTTTCTTGGACTAACCAGATTTTGAACAAACTTAAACAGTAGCCTTGTTTCTCCATCAAGTTCAGTAGCGATGGACCTTCTTTTGATGACATTTCTGGTTAGGGTTTTCAAAGCATCTTTAAGATCGAAGAACTCAGTTGTAGGAGGAGGTTCTCGCTGATAATCATCACATATTACTTCATTAGGCATCCTAAGGCATGTAGCCCATAAGCTCGACGAGAAGGAGCATCTTTGGCTATTAATCAAGCTCCTCACTACATAACCTTCACCAGAGTCAAAAGAGAATTATGCGTACTGGTATAACTAAGCCACTAACCTAGGATAGATGGGTCTATTCTTCCTTGAGAACCATTCTAACCATCCTTGTTCTTTTAACACTTTCAAGACTAGAGATTTGTTAGAAAAAATCCATTTGGGGAAAATTTCTTTTTCAGGAACAACACTGCGATTTACGAGGATCAGATTCAAAGGTCCTTCAGGTGTCAGCTTAGGTGAAATATTCTTATTCTTCAGGCGGCGCTTCTCACGTGTGGATGACGACAGACATTTCATTCTTGGCATCCACTTATGGTTCGATAGAGAGAGAGAGAGAGAGAGAGAGAGGGAAGGGGTTGCAAGGTTGAAAGGGTTCTAAACGAGAGAAAGTACGAGTAAAGAACCGAGTGAAACTTTTTATATTATTATTTGGGAATTCCAATCATCGCAGAAATAAAAACGTGGGAAAGTAAAAGAGGGTAAATAAAAATTACCGTGATATGGGTTTAAAGAAAATAATAAATAATTTTCACAGTGAGACAGTAAGTTATCATCATGGTGAGATAGTGAGTGAACGTCACAGTGAGATAGTAATTAGTCATCACGAGGAGATAGTAAGTGTCAGACCATAAGTACAAAGTGATAACGGTGAGACTGTAAACATGAGAGACAGTAACTGAGAAACCATAATCATGAAACAATAAAGTAAAACATAGTAAAATATTGAATAGTAAGACAGGTAAGATATCTATTTGAGATTTATCATGCTAAGATCATGTATGATGTAGTCTATTCTCTCATAATTTAATGGTTTATTGAATATATCAGTAAGTTCAAATTCAGTACCAATGAATTCCAAGGTGATATCACATTTTTGATAATGATCTCTCAAAAAGTGATGTCTTACATCAATATGTTTTTCCTAGAATGTGAAACAACATTTTTTGAGACGTTAATAGCACTTGTGTTGTCACAATTTATTGGTACATGTCGGAATTGATATCCATAATCTAGTAATGTGTGTTTCATCCACAAAATTTGTGCACAGCAACTTCCAGCAGCTATGTATTCAACTTCTGTAGTAGATAATTCAACCAAATTTTGTTTTCATACTATACCATGATACTAGTGACTTGCCTAAAAGGTGACATGTTCCAGAGGTTCTCTTTCTATCTAATTTACAGCCGCCGAAGTCAGCATCATAATAACTAACTAGTTAAAATGATTTTCCTTTAGGATACAACAGTATTAAATTGGGTGTATGCTTGAGGTATTTGAAAATTCTCTTTACATAATTTAAATGAGATTCTTTGCGATTTTCTTGAAAATGAGAACACATACACACACTAAACATAATGTCTAGATGGCTAGCAGTTATGTAGAGTAAACTTCCAATCATTCCACTATAAGTGGTTTGATCAAACGATTTTCCATCTTTATCAAGATCCAACATACTGGTGGTACTCATGGGAGTGTCACTACTCATAGTGCTATCCAATCCAAAACGTTTTACAAGATCTCTACTATATTTACATTGATTTAAAACAATTCCATCATTATTTTGAATGATTTGAAATCAAATAAAGAGTTTCAGTTCTCCCATTAAACTCATTTCAAATTCATTTTGCATCATTTTAGAAAAATCAATACATAATGAATTTTTCAATGATCCAAAAATAATATCATCTACATAGATTTGAACAACTAAAAAATCATTAGAAATTTATTTTATAAAGAGGGAAGGATTAACTACTCCTTTTTTAAAACTTTTTTAAATGATAAAAGTACTCAATCTATCATACCATATCTTAGAGATTTATTTAAACCATATATATCTTTTGATACTTCGAAATTATGATTGGGAAAATGAGGATTTGTAAATCCAGGGGGTTGATCAACAAAGACAACCTCATCTATATACCCATTAAAGAATGCAATCTTAACATCCATTTGATATAGTTTGAAATTCATACGTGCAACATAGGCAAGTAGGATTCTGATGGCTTTAAGTCTGGATACTGGAGCCTAGGTCTCCTCATAGTCAATTCCTTCTTCCTGACTATATCCCTGAGAAACTAATCTAGTCTTGTTCCTAACTATATTTACTACTTCATCTACCTTATTTCTAAACACCCATTTAGTACCTATAATGAATGTGTCCTTGGGTCTTTCAACAAGTTTCAAAAATTTGTTTCTTTCAAACTGATTAAGTTCTTAGTGCATAGACATTACCCAAAATTCATCATTGATAGCATCATCAATGTTTTTAGGTTCAATTTGTAGAAAAGAAGGCTTGATGTTCAACCTGATTTCTTAGGGAAGCTCTCGTTTGTGTTTCTTTCTCCAAGTCTCCTACAACAACATCTAAGGAATGATTTTTAAGGGTTTTAACCTTTCTATAAAAAGAGGGACTACTGATTTCAGGTTCTTCAACTAATTCAGGTTCATTATGACTCAATTGTAGAGAATTTTAAGAATTAGACGTTTTCAAAGATTCTTTCATAGAGGAATTTGAGGAATTTGAGTTGATTTCAGATTTGATACATTATCCTCTATATTTTCTAGGATGGTTCTAGGCTCATGTGGATCTGTTTCATCAAACTTGATATGAACATATTATTCCACACATTTAGTTCTTTTATTGAATACTCTATAAGATTTTGTTAAAATTGAGTAACCTAGGAAAATTCCTTCATCACTTTTGGATGCAAATTTGTCAAGATTATCCTTAGTGTTGAGAATAATGAATTTTCAACCAAAAACTCTAAATTATTTAACCTTAGGCTTCCTATTGTTCTAGAGTTTATACGAGGTCTTTTTGAGAATTGGTCTAATCAAGACTCTATTGATTGAGTAGCGTGCTGTATTAACAGCTTCAGCCCAAATGTAAATAGGTAAGTAATATTCACCAAGAATTGTTCTAGTAATTTCTTGGAGGGTTATATTTCTCCTTTCTACACCACCATTCTGATGAGGTGTTCTAGGGGTAGAGAAATTGTGACTATAACTATTTTGTGAGTAAAAGTATTCAAACTCTTGATTTTCAAACTCAAGTCCATGATCACTTCTTAAAGATTTAATTTTAAGGCCACTATTATTTTCTACAGACTTGGAATACTTAGTAAAATAAGAGCAGGCTTCACTTTTGTGAGCCATGAAGAAGGTCCAGGTATATCTAGAAAAATCATCTACCAGAACATAAACATAGTGCTTCCAATTTAAACTAGAAAATCTAGATGGTCCAAACAAATCCATGTGAACCAATTTGAGAGGTTGAGAAGTAGAAACTTATTTCTTTGTTTTCAAAGTGATTTTGTGTTGTTTTCCCTTTTGACAATGATTACACACTTTGTTATGTGGAAACTCAAGTTTGGGTAAGTATTTAACTAGTTCTTTTCTAGTTATATTTCTAAGGGAGTGAACATTACATTGTCCTAGTCTCTTATTCCAGAGCCAAGATTCTTTATGAAATACACTTAAGCATTAAACATTTTGAGAAGATATGGAATCCAAATTAACAGAATAAACGTTCTCATTCCTTGATACAGAAAATATTAATTCATCTTTTGAATTAAAGAAATTAAATGAATCATTTTCAAATTTAACATGATATCCATCATTACATAATTGTGTGATACTAAGAAGATATATTTTAAGCCATTAAAAAACAGTACTTTAGAAATTAAAATCAAATTAGATTTACCAATCTGGCCTAAGCCAATGAACTTCCCCTTGGTATTGTCACCAAAATTGACGTGTCGTCCATCTACTTTTATTAGGTTTTTGAAGCAAGAGTAGGCTCATGTCATGTGCCTTGAACATCCACTATCCAAGTACCATAGATTTTTGCAGGAGCTCTTTAAGAATCTTTCCTCATATGTGTTTTTCATAAAACACATATTGGTTTTGTTAGCCTGTTCATTATGTGATGTCTTTGAGTCGCTTGAACTATCCTCAGAGGCACTCCAGGTTGCCTTTATTTCCCTTTTGTACTCATTATCCTTGTACACATATTTTTTCTTATACTTGAGATTTTGATAATCAGCCTTTATATTTCCTTTTAATTTACATTCATAGCATACAATTTCCTTAGTTTTGTCACTTCTTTACCAGTCCTTTTCCCAGTTTCCTTTTATATCATACTTTCCCTTGAAGCTAGGATTTCTGAAAATGTTATTCTTTTTGTAAAATCTTTTGAATCTTATGGTCAGTTGAGCCATCTCTTCATCACTATCAGGTGATTATTGTTTAGTGGTGGATCTTTCCACAGAAGCTTCCAGTTTCACTTAATCTTTGTGCTTCGAGAAGGTGGTCTTGAATGCTACAGATTTCCTCTTTGGTTCATCCTCTTATTCTTTGTTGACTTTCAAATCTTCCTCATACATCATCAGTTTTGCAATGAGTTCTTTTACTGGTATCTTGCTAATGTCGCACGATTATCTAATAGAGACAGAGGTTTCCCTCCAACTTTTAGGTAGACACCTAAGGATTCTCATGTTCTGTTCTTTGGATGTGACTTCTCTTCCAAGAGAAATCATTGTGTTTACAATCTCATTGATCCTGAGATACATCTCTGAAATATTCTCATTAGGTTTCATTTTAAAATTATCATATTTTGTAGTATAAGTATTAAGTCTCATTTCCTTTACACTAGATGTTCCTTCTTGTGAGACAGACAAGGTATCCCAACTTTCATGGGCAGTTTTACAAGCAGAAATCCTGTTAAATTCTTCATCTCTTAAGGAGCAGTACAAAGCATTCATGGCTTTACAATTGTTATTATATGAATGTTTGGTACGTTCATCCCATGTAATACTATCAGTCACAAGAATTTTTTGTTCATCTATAATGGATGACCCAACTTCAAAGATCATACTCTCTAGATGCATTTTCAATTTAATTTTCCAATGAGCATAGTTGGTTCCATTAAAGAATGGTGGTATGTTTCATGTAGCACCTTCCAATCTATTATCCATACTAATGAATTGCTTTTAAAGAGATATAAATTTAGAATTAACAAAAATTTACATATCTTTAAAGTACAACTACAATCATAGTTGAGTAAGATTACACAGATTCCTAATAAATCTTCCTCTGATACCAAATGTTGGTCAGAGTAGTTTAGTCAAGAGGGGAGGGGTGAATTAAGTAAATATAAATGTTTCTATTACAAAAATATTAATTTAAAATAAATGGTTTCCCCAAAAATAGATACAGAACAGTTAATCAAGGTTATACTGTTATAAGAGTATGACTATTTAAACAACTTCTCAAAAGATTGATTAATTCTCAGTAATCTTAATAGGTATTATTAATATTAATTTTGAGGTTATCCTACTAAGACAAATCAGTTATAAATTCTTTCCAAGACTAACTATTAAAGTGAAATTAGTGTTTTCTGGATTATTCAATAAGGCAGTAAAACAGAGAAGACTAAATTGAAATAGCACAACAAATATGAAACAAGTGGTTCAGTCTAAAGACGATACCTAATCCACTCTACTTGGTGACCACCTGCCACTAAATAGTTTATATAAATAAACTTTGATCCACACCCTGGATCATTGTTAACAATAGTACATAGACTGTCCAGGTCACACAGTGACCTCTTCCACAGTTTCGTGGGTAGAAAAAATAATAACCAGGCCACACATGGACCTCTTCCATAGTTGTCGTGGGTATACAAATATATAAAGTGATAGGTGTAAGAATTTAGAAATCCTCTAGTTTAGTACAGGAGTCCGTGTGTGTATGGAATATATAGAGTATACACAATGCTCATGAATTAAGTAAAAGTATCACTAAGAGAGAGAGTATATATGAGTTTAGAATTCTCTAGTGATTTGAAGTGCAGTTTTGGACACCTTTGATTAAACAGAAATGCTTTTGAGTCCTTCTCTGGTTTTTGTCCAGAAAAACAGAGTGTCGTTATTCATCTTGTGTTCTTTTGATTACAGTGTACTTTGTATGTTCTTCAGTAGAGTCGGATTGCATGAATGAGATAATAGTTTCTTTGAAAATCTTGCATTGTGTTCTTCGTGGTCATGCTCATAGGCTTGTTTTTCATTTAGTATCATGCCCTCTTGTTCTTGGGCACTCTTCACTCTTTATCTTCAAATTCATGAGTTTTAGCCAACATGTTTCATGTGTTTCATACCTCGTACCTCTTACTATGTCTACAAAGAAACATTAATTATTTCAATGCATTAAAGGAATCAAATATGATTATTAAACATTAAATTTAAAGATTACAAAATAGGTTAAGAAACGATGTTACAGTATGTTATGAAAACGGTGTCTCCTTCACACGGTATCTGAGTGTAACGGTGTCTTGTTCACGGTGTCTGATTGTCACGGTGTCTTGCTTATGGTGTCCGCTTCACGGTGTCTTGCTTATGTTGTCTAGCTTACTGTGTTTGGATTCACAGTGTCTGGCTTCACAGTGTCTGGCATATGGTGTCTGGCTTCACGGTGTCCGGCTTCACGGTGTCTTGTACTTAGGAAAATCACTGTATTCAGACTAAAACATTATTATGCATGAAACGGATTGATCTTAACCATTATAAATCATGAGGGAACTTGAAACATAAATACACATGATTGGATATAATTTATAAGAGTTAACTAGGTTGAATAAGATTTCTAATCATTAATGAGATTTTGGATCATTAAAACATGATTAACACAGGAGGATTCCAACACATATCCTTTGAAGGATTTGAATAATTCATTATATAATGAGGAAGAAAATAAAGATAATTCCTTGAAGCTAATCAATAAATTGAAAGAATAAATAATGAAGTAGATTTTAGCTACAAATGATTTAGAAGTGTTTCTTGATAGAATGTATAAGAGATAGATCAAATATGATACTAATGAGGAGTAATGCACAAGTATCAACAAACAAGATCATATTTTGATATGAGGCTTCAATTATAGGAAGATCAATCATTAAGAGTACTTGAAACCTTTGGATAAGTTGACCTATCACTTTAATGATCTAATCAATGATGAACCAGAAAAAAGGTTAACCTCTTTACATTAAATCTTATATATGATGAATGATTAAAGTTATTTTAATCATGTTTGTAATGGAACATTTATTTTTTATATATTTTCATTTCCCTTTGTCCAAAATCTAGAGAGGGTTCCCATTTTTCCCTAAAAAGTAATTTTTCAAATACAAATGTAATATTTAGTCTATTTAAATATATCCTTAGGTTCCGATATAGGTTCTTAGAATTTATTATTTCTGTTGAAAACAATAACTAGGTGAGTAATAATGTTCTACGATACAATATTTATAATAGTTAATCCTCATAGGATAAATAATTTTCCATTGGATTGTCCTATGAGTTTAGTAAATGTGATGGATAATGTATATACTTCCTCATGTGAGAATAATGGAACATGTCATGAACTTGAGAGAGGTTCGGTTGACATTCCATGTGATAAGATACCATATCTACTTCATCAAGATTCACAAAAGTAAAATTATACCTAGGGTTCATCTTTCCTTTATTTCTGAATCTCATTACCTTCTTACATGGATAAATTCATAGAAATACCTTCTCACCAACTTCAAACTCTATATATCTCTAATTATTATCAAATTTTATTTTTTGTCAACACTTAGATACCTTCATTTACTATTTAATGGCTATGAATTTCTATGATATTTACCAAACTAACTCATGTCCCAATAGGTTTCTTTCTCTAACTTCATCACATCACATAGGAGTTCTACACTTAATTATATAGAGATCATTATAAGGATCTATCATAATTCTAGAGTGAAATATATTAATAAATGAAAACATGACTAAAGGATGTTTTTGATGGAAACCCCCATTAAAATACATAGAACAATATTTCAGAATATCCTCTAGATTTTGAATTATTCTATTAGACTGACCATATGAATAAGGTTGATAATCTATAAGAAAACTAAAATCTATATCTAGATCTGGATACATAGATTTTCAAAACATTGATATGGAACTCAAATCCATTTCATATATAAATGAATGTGGAAATCTATGCAACATCACCACTTCTGTAATATAAATTATTGAAATATGCTTAAGGGAGAAGTCTTTTCTAATGTAAATGGTGCATACTGACATCATAAAGTTATTGACTAAAAACTAAATAGATTAATATCCTTTATATGTTTTGGGGAGTCCAAAAAAGTTTCATGGTGATGTTTACTAATTTACATTCTCTTGTGGGTAAAATCTATAACATCTCCTTATACTTATACTACTCAGCCTTAACCTATTTACATACAAAATGATAAGATATTAACTCATATCTATCTCTCTTTAATCCATACCACCATAAATACTCTTTTAGGTATCTATACACCTTCGTAATTTTAGGATGAAAAGGGAATTATCAACTATGATCCTCACCCAATAGGTTATTATTCAAATCTAGTATGGATAGAAAAATACACAATTCTGAAACTATATCATTCCATCAAAATCATATTTTAATTCAAGAATATTTCTGACCTTTTTCTACTATTCCACATCTTCCTTATACACCTATTTAATCCTCGCATTGATATATGGTTGAATGTTAATTTTATCAGGTTATGATTTATTCCCATTATATATCCTTCCAATAAAAATAAGAAATATTAGATCGTTTGTGATACTTATCATAGATAAGCTAGCATGATCATTTCAACTCAAAGAAATAGGAAATTTGTTCTCATTCTCAAGGTGGTAATGTGTTGATCATTAACTATCTATAATCATCTCTAACCATATTTTTTTATTCATATTTAACTCTTTTTGGGTGAATATATACTTTAAAAATTTAATATCATTATATATAAAATACATTTCTCCATAAAGATTAAATCACTATAACTTTAATTAAAAAAATACCATACCAAACTCCAAATCATGTGCTTGATACTTTTAATCATGAAAAATAAATTGCAATGATGCATAAGTTATCACCATATCATTTTCATTAGAATTCATCCTAGTCATTTCTTCTATGAATCACTTTAGATCGCATACCCTTCTCTAGTATATGTTAAAGTAAGCACAAGTTTACTGACAAACATTATCTTCCATTCATTTAAATTTTACCCACATTCATCTATCCAAATGAACATGGATCCCATCCTAGTTAACTGGGTGATTGAATAAGACAATCTTGAGAAATAACATTTTGTTTATCTAGAATAAAATAATACATTATCATTTCTAGATTTTATGGTAATTGTACAATTCATTAAATCATTATCCACATTGGAAATAGTGTTCACATGATATTTGAAGTTGCCTTTTGGGTTAAGGGGTTTCTAATATAGATCATCATCATTGAACATCAGTTTTGTGAACTAGTAAGTATAATGTCCATACCAGAAGAATTTTATACACTATAGTATGGATGGATCATTCTATTGAGATTTTTCATTTTTATTTTCATTGACCGGTATCTTCACATCTCTTTGGAATTTTATTAATCAATGAAATTACATTCCACCCTTAATAAATTAACTATTCCCCTTAATAATAATTCCACCACGTTTCCTTTTATACATCACTAATAAAGGAAGTCTCATTTTCTTCTCTCCATTGTGTTTAGAGTTTCCTTGGAATTATGCCTTTTTTCATATATAAAACAAGATATTGATATGTAACTCCATCCTCCATTTCCACCTTGATATCACATAGAATGATTTATTTAGAGATACTGAAGCATTTTTTGGATAACACCTTTCAATGGCTTGTTTTCATGCCACTGAAAAATTGATCAACCTTACATTCAGGTTGGATGATAATACCAGAAGCATACCTCAGCAGTCTTGTAAAACATACCTTATAAGTACTAAATCATTCATGATCATTATTATTTAGCATAAATAATTCAATTTTAAATTTTTTAAGAACAATATAAGGGAATTACTTAATGAAAAATAATTTCATAAACTCATTCCACTCAATTGATTATGTTTCTTCCCATTTCATCTTAATCTTGATAAGATTTCAATTTTCATCTGCTTCATCTTCCAAAATATTAACATCCAATTTTTTTTTCCATTTTTCAAACACTAGAGAATGTAAAATATCTTTTCATTAGTATTGATCCTTTTATTAGAAACTATTGGTCCAACTGACCCACTAAAAGAAAGCAGGAGTTTCCTCAAGATAAACTCAATAAAGTTTTTTCCATCCTTTCCACTTTTGGATTCTCATCATGATTCATAGATTAAGAATGTTTCATAATAATATAAATGAAATTTTTTCATTCCTTTGACGATAACATTTGGTTTCTTGGGAGTAAAATCATTGCATTATCCATCACATCTAACAACAACATGGCTCCTTTGGGTTCCATCCATTTACTAAAATAAAAAATAATAGTGTGATAAAAAATATTCAAAGTGGGGAAAATAATAATAATAATAAATCATATATTTGAATTTTAAATCATAGCACCAAATTTTCAATATTTTACACCTTAGATTTAAATTAGTGACTCCTTGTTCATTAAAAAAACATTATGATGTTATCCAATAAAAGACCTATCCGGAGGGTTCTAGATGAAATTTTATCATCCTAGTTTCCACAGGTAAATAAAAAATGCTCTAATACCAACTGTAGCCACACAAAATTTTCATATATAGGTATTACATCTTATTAGAAGAATATTCATTAGATTACATAAAGATCAATTCTAGAATCATGTAGGTATTATATATTTTTAAACATGGATACATAAATAATTGGTTCATAAGTGAACTACCACATCTCCCAATAATTTCTTCATTATTAGGAACCTTCTTCGTCATATCATACATAATACATTTATTGATAACGTGGGGAAAGGAAACATAATAAAGAGGGAATTTGATACCCAATAAGGTTAAACAATGGAGATATAAACTATCATTTGAACATAACTTGAGTAAAATGGTATGATAAAATGATAATAACATTTCAAAACGATACCCTGTATATCATAGATCATAATATTAATTTATGTAATAAATATTGAAATTTTTTAAGACATGAGTAATAAAGTATTCAATAAACATGATATATGATAACATTACATTTGAATAAGAAATAATTTGTTGGCATACACATAAGTATATTAAATCATTTCCTTATTATTAAAGTATCACTAAAAATACTATCGTAATGGATTTATTTCACTCTCCATTCCCTCATAGTTTTTAATTCTCTCATCTAAGACTTCCATAGTGGACCATGTCTCTTACTAAATAGGTTTCACCCCCTATTGTAGCCTTTTTTATCTCATAATATATCAATGATTACCCAATTATTTTGAGTGATATATAAATCTAGGACCACTCATCACATAATGAAACCCATATATATGTGTCATAAAATATCATAAAACATTTATCATATCATGAAACATAAGGATGAAATGTGTTTTATAAACATTTAATTATATCATAACTGATGGAAAATAAATTGGTTTTGTAAACATTTCAATGTTTCATCAGAGCATAACCTATGGGAAAGATGCCGGATTCACAAAAATCATTTTATAATAATCATAAACCATCTAGAAAAAAATAATGATGGTATAATTTAATTATATCCTAAGTAAATAATATAAAACATCAAAGGATGTTATCTTAGATTTTAAATTATATTAAAAGATCACTTTGAACTTTTCTGGAGGAGAAAACACTTAACTCTTTCAAATCACATATTTAAAATCAAAAAATTTTCAAATATTAAGGAATTTTTTTTTTGAATTGAACATTTTAAATTCTTAATTTTAGAATAAAATAATTAAATGGTCATGATATTGGGAAATTATATTCATATCTTATATAATAAAATGATAATCCCTTTCAAATCTTTTATAAAAAGTAAAAAGTACCTTGTTTAAAAAATTAAAAAAATTATTTATTTTATAAAAGTTTTAAAGGAATTTAGACATGGTTAAAATGACTCTTCATATTCATTATTAAATAGTTCATGAAATATTTAAAAAAAATGGACAAGGAAGATAAAGGATTTTCGATCGAATAGAAAATAATGTTGGTTTTCCGTAAAAACATTCATTCAATCTTCTGAGTTATTAAAGGTATGAAAATTTGGTAAAAACATATAATTTAATAAAAATAAATTTTTGATAATAAAATTCATGAGTTTTTTGAGAGAAATGAAATAATATTTCATCAATATAACTTAATAATGAACAATCTCGATAAACAATGACATTATAACATAGAAATCCTACCTCAAGACTATATTCCACCAACTATTTTTCATCCTTATATATAATAATTATTGATTTATTATAAATAATTTCTAGACCCATATATATATATATATTACAATATATGTTTTAAAAATAACCATTTATCACTCATTTATAAAAAATATTTATTAAAATAACTGATCCATGTGATAATTGCTTAGTTTTTTATATTTTTTTTGGTTCAGTTGTTTTTTACTTGTACTTTGATTATGGTTCCAGAATATCTATAATGATAGTATTGATATAAATTTATTATTTCTATATATATACATATTAATAGTCATATGTAAAAATAGAGATAGAATAATGAATTACATAGTTCATGGAGATTGTAGGTCATACGTACAAATAAACATTGTGTTCACATTTTGACGGATGGTACCAAAGAATGGTAAGTATTAAATAACCTTTATTTAATTATTATTATTATATCATATAAATAATATATGTTTATCAAATCCAACCTTATTTCCATCCATTTAAATTAGAATAAAAAAATTGCATTGCTTTATGGAGGTGGTAGTCTAGACGTAAGCGCAAGCGACATTATCTTTTTCCAAGGGATTATAAGTTAGGAATTTTAAATTATATTATAATTATAGAATAATAATTATATCATAAATATAACCTATAAACATTAATACCATCATAATAATCATCTATAAAATATAGTGATGAAAAATGAATTGTATCGCTACATGGAGACTATAAGTCATACATACACATAGTAGATACTTTAACTAACCATTTGATGGAAAATATAGTGAATAATAGTTGTTTTATAATCAATATAACATTATAGTATAATTATAATAAATAATTTATTATTTTCTGATAGATGATATCGATTTATAGGAGGAAAAAAAGAATAAAAAATAGAATGTGATCGATTAAGGTCACTACCTATTCATTGAAACAACTCATTTAGATATCATATTAAAGACCATAAGGTTGTTATTTTTAGTGTCCAATACAAATATATTATGTTCAGGAAATTTTATATTGGATTTTTGCAGGTTTTTGTCGATCAAGAAGGTTTAAAGTGGAGTAAATATGGGAAAGGATTGGTGTCATTTAATAATGGAGGAAGAGGACACACTGGGAATTTATTAAAAGAATAAAGTATAATAAGGTCATTCTCATGTAAAATTATTAAAAATTTACAAAAATTTAGGGAAAAATATGATATTTTTTAAATTAAATATATCAATGAAATTTATATGGGTTTTTTATTTTAAACATTATCTATTATTTGAAATGTTTCATTCACCATTTTCACCTTAACTTTCGTATAAACCATTTCAATCATAATGTGTCAATAATGTTACAATAAATAGAAAAATTAACTCATTAAAGGACCACGATTTATATTTACAACCATATTCCATTCAATTTTATGAATAAATATTTTTTCAATGTTAAATATTTTAATAAAATGATATTAATTAAATAATATCACTAATGCTAATTTTCATCTTCATTTTATTTGAATTTAATGATACTAATAAAATGAATTAATTATAATCCAATATTTCTAAAAATACTTAATATATTATGTTTATCTATAAAATTTATGGAATAAAATTATTCACTAAAATTTCATTGATTGTAATATTTTTAAAATCATTTATTTTATTTTTATATTAATTGAATAAATAATGTGTCAGCGTTGTGTAAGAGTATAAGGTAATTATTTAGTAACTAAAAATTAAAAATAAATTAATATGAAGAAAATTGATTTATCTCTTAAATAAACATTTATAAATGAACTTATCCACTTTTTATCATTATATAAAAAATATAGAGATATTAATATCGAGAGAGTGACATTTTTTTTATAAATTAATATAAAGGACATAATCAATGAAATATATCGCAATGGGACATTATGTTTTATACATGGATGGAAAGTTCATATATTTAGTCAAAAAATAGGATAAATTAACCTCTCAGATAAATTTTAATGTTTTTCTCAAAAAAATAACTCTATTTTATTCATTTTACCATTAACGGTGTGAAAAAAGTTTATTATGGTTACTATTTATATTGACAAAATACAAAAGGGGAATATATACCAAATTTTAACTACATTATTTCAAATATTTAATCCAAATTTACAAATTAATAATCTTTAAGAGGTGGATATTCATTCTAAAATTTGTGTGAAAAACGTGACTAAAACCATTTTTAAATAAATAATAGTTTATGCAAAAAATTATATTCATCACTATCCCATGAGTAAAAAAAATTATTAAGGTTTAAAAAATTATTTAATATAAAATATATAAATTTCATTAAAATCATTCACTAATGGTAATTAATTTAATTTATTATTATCAAAACACATTCCACGCATATGAATATTTTTTTGAGACAATCATCTCACTAATTTTCAAATTATTTTTCTTATCATTTATAATTAATTGATAACAATTTAATTCATTTTATACAAATGTAAATAATAAATTTTTCATGATTTAGTTTTTTCTGTACATTCACGACAATACTACAGTTAGGCAATAAATATCACTTTAAATAAATATATTTAAATAGTACATTGTGGTTTTTTAAACTCAGTGTTTCATGTAACACAAGATATAAAATAAAGGATATTATATATAACTATATCATAAAATCCGAGGATTGTGCATTCCCAATTTATTAAGAATATCTGATCAATCTTTTAGAATCCTCATTTCATGTTAAGGGATCCTCTCATCTTCTTTTTTATTTTGGGTACTCTCTTTGTACTAAGCCTTTTAATTTCCAATTGACCAGGTTGTAAAGTGTTATTACACATCCCTTTTCTATTATTATGAGGACCATGTAATTAGAGAACACATTTAACTATCATTAATCCCTTCCATGAACCTTTATGTATACACTTTATGCTACCAAAATTTTCCCATTATTTTGAATGTAAAACTTTTATATTTTTTATACCCATCCCAATTTATACTCAAGGGTATTCACCTAGATGAACCTATCCTTAATTGACCAGGCATGTATTTGTTTTTAACCTATACTCCTCAATCATGAGATTACAAGTGATAAAATATTTTCTTATGTTGTATGATATATTTGGAACACAAATTCATCTACATGTTATGAATATGATGGGTGGGAATAGAATTATACATCCTTCAAATGCATTGGGTAATTTTTAAATCTCATGAGATTCCATATATGATTCATGAGAGGATATCTTAGGAACACTATTCATTGTTGTATCGAAAATTACCCTTCATTTATTCTGATTATGTTATGTTTTGTGTTGTTTCCACATTCCTATATTTCATTGATGTTATTATTTCTAGTCATTCTTCATTGTCCACATTTATTATTCTCACCCCATTTATAACACCCTGATAATCCTCTTGGTTAATATGTATTACATTCATCATGTTATTATTTTATTATTCCCTTACTAGTATTTATACCTCACCCATTTCATATGTACATCCCCGGGTTATTGCATGTAATATTATAAGAGAAAGGATTTTAAGGAAATTTTATAGATTTTTTTAAATAATATCATTGTCTCGCTATTTGAAGTTATTGTTAAATGTATCTAATTTCAAAAATACACATGGATTATTAATCATTTAAGATTTTAATTTGAGTAGATTTAATTATTAAATCATGGATTATGGTGTATTAAAAATATGGGTTTTTATACACTTAGTGTCCCACATCATTGCACATATTATCAAATCATCATTCCTATATAGATATCGATGATCCCCACAACCTAGGATCCTAGCCAATTTCACATCAATCCAAACCTGAATGTTCTATCCCCAGTCCACCATCCCATTTCTTATCAAATGATTCCAACCAAAACCTATTCATCGATAAAAAACAAGGCTCTAAATCCAGAGAGACCACATTAAATTAAAAAGTATCTTTCCATGCATTAGATAATCCACTATAAACATATATTCGAACAATTTAGGCCTCCCATAGTATGTAACGACCATACTCAATGCTAAACATTTACACTGATTATTCTTCTAATTTGAATTAACCTGATCATTAATAATTGGTTAACCACACAAGAAAACCTAAGGGAATTATCTAACCATAGTTATTATCAAACTTAGATTTATGAATTATTTAATATAAAAAATATAAGGTAATAGGTGAACAACTTCTCATTCCTTATCCATTAATTATTATCATTTAGCTTCAGATTGTTATAGCTTCAATCAATTTACCATGATATACAAGTAATAATAAAAAGACTTCCAAACATATATAAAATTGTATTAGTAGGTATCAATATGTAGCATAAAAACATAACCCAGAAGATATATCAACACTGAACCATTCATTTAAATTTTCTTAAGGTATTATTAATTATCTTGAACATTCCATAACTAATATTCCAATTCATTAAATCCATAATTATAAAAAATATCAATATTATAAAAAATATTGATAACATTGAAGAATGCGATAACATCCTTTTTATTTTAATTTTTGGATTTGAATGATCCTAACACTTTAATACACAATAGATGATTCATTTGAAAGTAAAAATTAAATAAAGCTAGAAATAATTATTCTTTCACATTTAATTTATGGTTTTCTTTTCAATATTCTTTCAATATTAGATTTCTTCTTAAGATTATTGTCTAGTTAAGGTGAATCACCCCAATTTAGACAAGTATCTAATTCATGATTTATTCACACATTCACTCAAATAATAGGAGAACATACATATCATCTACCTAAGTACAAAGATCATAATTCTCGGAACAAGAATGGATAAATGATAAACAAACACGACTAATGGTAATGCCTCTAAAATTAATGAGATGCCTCAAAAACCTAAGGGAAACAAATTCTATCTAGACTACCTTTAATCCTTTCCAAAAGTATATGAAATTACCACTAACAATTAATTCAAGATGGAAAAATATGAGAATTGAATATGATAAAAGAATGACAGTGACTTGACCATTGAAGATTCAATCCAAACGAGTCAATAGGTTTGAATCTCAATGAGATGTCGAATAAAGGAGATGTTATTCATAGGGTTTGACTATTGTTTGAGATAATGAGTGGAAATATAAGGAAAGGATGTTTGTTCTATTCATTTATAAAAGAATCCCATAAACTCTCATAATGTCTTCATGAAGGCCAAACTACCTATATTTCCCTTAGAAAAGCAAGATCTGATTTCCATGGTTTTTGAACACCATTGATGTAACACCCTTAACACTCCCATCAAACCATTTTTTCCGACATGATGGCCTCCTCCGTGTATTTGTTTCAAATTCTAGTTTTTTACCCTCTCCACACATATCTTTACGGAATGGATAGCTCATTACTACCCATCACTGACAATGTAACTTGTTAAGAACCACACCCATCCTCCTTCCTCAAAAAATAGACTCCCAAGCCATTTTCCGCATCACATAAGCAACCTTAATGAAATATTATCTTCACCATGACTTGAAAATATGTTTCACAATTCATTGGTTCACTCTATAACCAAACATTCAACTCCCCAACAAAAAGAAAAACACCCAAGGAAAAAATGACGTTCCCCCTTCTCAAACCTCAATGATTCTTCAAAACTCTCAACAACAAACCCACCTATATGGATTTTTTCCCATAAAAATTCTATAACTCTTTTATAATTTCCTTTAGAATCCATAAAAACACCTCCAGTCCCTGAGAAAACACCCATGGATGTTCTTTAGAAACACAAAACCTTACATATAGAAACAATAATATAGTTTTACGTATATGGAATTTCTGACATATAAATTAAGAAAATCAACATTGACCAGATTCTTATAAAATATCTTGATTGAGGAAACTTGGAAACAATCGATTAAGGGTACTTATAAGATACCAAATGTATCCCTATTAAAACAATATGGAAACAATACAAATAAGTTATATATAGGTCTTACACTACCACAATAGCTTTAAAATCATAATATTATTAATAATCTTCTAAAAAGTGAAATGAATTAAAAATCCTATAATGATACATTCCATGTTGAGAATGGTGATAGAGTTTTGATTTTAGAATTTATTTTTATATTCAATGATACATGGTGATGTTAGGGTATGGATAAAATATTTTATATATCCTATAGCTCATTTATATATAGTTATATATTAAAAAAGGTTTCAAATTTTAAAGGTAACATATTTACCATTTTTATTCCAAGAATGACATATTTAAAGGAGAAAAGAGTTATTTGTGATACCCCTACCTTCATCTTGAATCTAGTCCCCAATATGACATTGGCACATGGTAGAATATGAATCATTTATGGGATAAAAATTATTTTCCTTCTAATTATGAAAAGAAGATATATTTTCTTTGAATGTATAATCACTTATAAATGGTGAAGATAGTTTTCATTAGAAAATTATTTGAAACAACCATATATAATTTTATGACCCAAAATATATACATTCAAATAAAATATAATCTAAAAAACCTCTAAAAAACATGACATCTAAATTTATCCTCAATTGATATCATGATAATCTATAATGTCATCTAAACCTTTTCCTTGATACTAAATATAATTCCCAAAACCAAAACTCTTGGGTTTGTTGATAAAATCACATTATTATTTACTTTACTAATTTTTAAATATTTTATTATAATAAGTGACTTAGAAATTAAAATTAAAAGTGGAGAATTAAATATAAATTTTGATTCACAAAATATCGAATTATATTTTAATCTCTATATTTTTACATAATAATTAACTTCAAATTAAAATTATAAAATAATCTTAATTATTAAAAGGGTAATTAATAAAACTCTTTAATTTATACTATATCTTTTTTAAGGTATTCATGTATCCATAATATCCCATAATCATCAGTAGTCCATGTTAAAAGCAATTCTTGAAAACATGATGTGAGAGAAAAATTTCTTTCTATGATATCTAAAAACTAACCAATTTAAAATAATTAAATACTAATTGAAAATATTCCTATAAAAATAAAATAATCAAAATTCTAAAAATCCATTTTTAATCATAAAATTATCCTTTTCCATAATTATCCAATATGAATTTTATAAAAAAAATTAATAAATAATAGTAATTATAAAGATATTTTCTTAAAAGATATTTTTGGGATGATTTTTAACCACACTGTTAACCCACTATCTTTAAAAAAATAAACCATTGATTTATTAAAAAATCAATAAATCCATGTTTAGAATAACAATATTTACTTTTCAAGAATTTCAGAAATAAATCATCAGAAAATGAATCAAGTGATTTTCAAATTATACTACATTGCAAGATTGAAAAAAACCATGAGGTAACCTAGAATATTGAATGCTATATAAGTTCCACCCATCACATGGTGTAAAAAATACATTTATTTTTGGGTTCAATCAATGTTCCTCATCATTTTCAAAATGTTTATGTGTTATATTTTATGAATCATTTATAGATTTGATTTTTTTATTTTTCCTTTTTAAAAAGAAATTTGAATTCATAAAAATAAAGGCATAAACTTTATTTCTTGATTGGATGGTTGGAACATTAAAAATTATGTTTTTTTATTTTTCTATAAAATACAAATTATATAATAAATATAGAAATGATTAATAATCAATAAAATCAATTTAAATAAATATTTTAAAATTAAATATTGAAAACAATCGTTGAACATAAATGAGAAAATTAGTGCCTGAAGGGACGAATTTGGATATATGTGATCATTGAGAGGTGGTGAATCTGTGGTCTTTTTTTGGGTTTTCGTAGTTAAGAAACATCATTCCCCTAATATTAGTGATATATGATTATACTGAGAAATATGAAAATAAGAAAAAATATAGTGACATAAGTATTTACAAGGTTTTCTACTAAATATGGGTAGCGAGTCCTAGGAATGGTTTGAAAATAATCAAATACCAGAGAATGCACTAGAAAATAATCATTTGTATATGGTTACTCTAGATATAGAGTATACCTAAACTTTAAAAGAACTATAATCAATCAAAAGCACATGTGATCCTCCCACAGAAAAATGATATAACCATTGTTTCATAACAACAGTGGAAACCTTTTCCAAAAGTATTTAGTATGATATCATTTTGCTACTAGAACTTTCATCATAATTTATTTCATTTCATGTGTTTCTTCTTCTACACATTCTCTCTTATAAGTAGGTAATAACACATCCTTTGGATTCTATAGAAAAATTTAAGCATGATTAACTATTTATCTGGTAATCTTCATCTGTTTTTTATCTAGTAAACTCTGTATAGGGCCTTCTAAAGTCTAATACCACTTCTTAACATGATGTTCATCTGATCACCTAGGAATTATATCCATTTGATAAAACCTTATATCTGAAAAATGTTCAATGACTATTCATCTGATACCTTTGATCACTACACCTCTTCCATATAATATCTTTTCCTTCCAACAAGAGATTCCTTGATTGGAAACTCACATAGCTCAAACATTTAATGTTTAATCTTTATTTGGTATGTATTTCCAATACATTTTTTGTATCACTTCAAATTTACATGCATTGATTATAGTTTTCTAATACATTACTTTTATCTATTATTAATATTTTTGAAAGTATGTGTAAGGTAATGAATGAAAATTAATTTTCTAGCTCAATGAAAACTCAAATGTCAATATTCCCACTAAAATCAATTTTTTTAAAACTTATATAGCCTTATTAAATATTATTTAAGATTCATGTAAACTCTAGAATAAGAAACATCAAATAACTTATAAAACCATATCTTTAATTAAATTGTTTAATATTACAAATCTTTTCAAGATAAAAAAATATTCGATTCCTAGAATCACATAATCATTTTTGGTATATTTATAAATGTTTCCTAATGAAAATACAATTGTTAAAACATTGTATAAATAGTGTATCGATTATAAAATTTTATTAGAACAACCATTTGATAAAAGCTCATCTGATATTCCTTTGAGACTTTATAGGAACATCTTGGAAAACTTTTACTAGACACAACCTTAGTTAGATGACATGCATCATAAACTCTTCAAATGATTATTTCATATACCAGCTTATGTATGATGGACTACATATAGAATGATGTGTTTGATTAATTCAAACATAAACATATGTTTGATGACATAGAGGATTTCATCCAAACATAATTAAACAATAAATCTACGCTACATCATACATTTCCATCCAATATATAATATATTAATGAAAAAACCCTCCAACAATTCAAGATGTTTGTCTGGTTGAATCTGACCAAAGACATTCGGATAGAATTCCTAATGGTATTTATCCAATTGATCCCCATCAGAATAAATTCATCAATTACTCCCCTTTTCACATAGTAACTTTTCTATATTCTAAAAACATTATAAATTTAAACTAAAAAATTTTCTCAGACAGACCTCTATCTTATAGATTTTTCTTGTAATCTCAATATAATTTTATACAAATTAATTGTTTTTATATACTCTAAACATATCATGGATAATGAGGAATTTCAATACTGATGATGTTAAGAAATAGAAGTATTTAATGAATCAAGAGATTTTTCTGCTAAAAATATTGTCCTTTTAAACATGTATGAAACAATGGATAAGAATTATTTATAAAACTTTAGATGGAAACCATAGTCTAATAACATCTATCAAATGGTCTCAGTCTAAAAAATCTAGTTTTTATTCTCATATAATCATATTTGTTGTAGAAATTGAAAATGTAAGGTGATTTATGTTTATAATATAAAATACAATACTTTCATAACATTTTACATTACATGATCCAACATCTTCAAAACACCTTCAACCATCTAGGTCCAAAAATCTCCCCCATTAGATTATATTGTCAAAAAAAGGAAAAAATATCTCTAATATTGAAACTTTGTAACTCAAGAAATAGGTTACTTATCAAACTATTATAACCCTATATGAGCAAACTCAATGTAAGAGATAAAAATCATTGAACATAAATAAAAATTTCTCCATAAGGAGTGACTTAATAAACATTCTCATAAACCCCCTAAGAAACATTTCTTTAAAGAACAATGTTCTCTATATGCACTTAAAAAAACTATTGATAAAAGTTCACACATACTAAAATCATTTCTTATCCCTTTTATAAACTACAACTAAGTATTTGTTTTCCCTCAAATGTTAAAACACATACAAATTGATAGATTGATGCTACAACATTTTTTCCCTCTTTCAAAACATTATACAAGAAAATATTGAATGAGGAGTTGAAAAATATACCTTATAATAGAATAGGGTGAGGTTTTACACCAATGATCAACCTCATCTTTAGAACTTTTTTCTTTAGAAATGGTTTATTGAAAATATCATATCTTGCTCTATTATAGGGGAAAAACTCCAGTTATAATTATTTCTTTTTTACATTATCTTTGATTAAGTGATATTTAATATCAATATTCTTGGAATAATAATTATGAATGTGTATTTTAAACATTTAGCACTTGGAATATCACAATCTAAGAGAAGTGGAGACTTCTCATTAAAAAATATCTAATTATGACTTCTTTGTCATAATTACTATTGTATCTTGAGTAGAAGAAACATAATCAGCCTCACATATACTAAAATTTAATATATTTTATGTATTTTTATTCATGATAACACATATATCTCCCAATAAAAACACTGTAAAATATATAGATTTTATATCATCTACACTTCTTTTCCAATATGAATCTGTGTAACAAAACATGTCAATATTTCCTATGTTGTCATATTTTAACCAAAATCAGTTTTTTGTTTAGTATATTTGATAATTTATTATATATATATTAGATGATATTATTTTGTTTCACTTTGATACATTGAATAATGTGTAATATTAGACACTATATTTGGCATTGAATCCCTTGGATATAATAACCTTCCAATATATTTTCAAAACTCTGTAGAATACAACTCATTTCATTCCACATATTTTTTCAACAAATTTCGCATGGAAATAGGTGGGGAAATGGGTTTGAATCTTCCATTTCTAGATTCTTAAAAAGTTTCTTAGTATAATTATAATGAGATAAGAAAATATATTTATTCTATTTATATATTTTAAGGCCAGGAATGTAGTTTATATCTCATAGCATTGATGATTCAAATATATTTTTTATATCCTTATAAATACTTCCACATTCTTCATCATTCTATTTAAGTATAATGTCATCAAAATAAATAATAATAATGGGTGAAAATACTTGATTTTATTTTATATATAGGTTAATATCATCTCTTATTTTAATAATTTCCAACTTTCTTATGAAATTATCCAATTTAGAATAAAAATGTCTCAGAGATTACTTTAACCCATATAGATCCTTATTTTACTTTCATGGATATATTTTATCATTCCGTAGCATAAAGCTACATAATGTTTCAAAATAAACTTTATTATCTATGTATATGTTAATAAATTTTTGACATGAGATCCATTTAATTTTTTTTATCTCTATTGTATAGAGATAATAAGATATATTATGATAGATTAGAATCAATCCATTTGTGAAAGGGTATTATCAAAGTTAATGATTTAATTTTTGAATAATAATTACAAACTATCCATTCCTTATTTCTTATTACTTTACTTTATTAATTTATAATTTTCTAGAATACCTAATCCATACCAATTAAATATTTAGTTTTTATTTTTGGTACATGTTCCAAATTATTAATATTTTTAAGTTAATCTATCTCTTCATCCATAACAGCATTTGACTCGTGATGACCCAATGCTTCATCAACATCGATTTTTTAACATGTGAATATAAGGAGGTATGTGAAACTGACCATCCTGATCTTCTCATTTGAACAGGTCTCCATTAATCTCCAGTGATGCTATGGACTTATGTCTACTTCCTTATCTTATGATGAGCTTATCATACATGTTCCACGTCACTTGATATAGCTGAGTAAAAATATTTACCTCAAGAAACTTTAACATTATTTTTAATACTGTAAAGATTCTCATGTAATTCAACTGCAAGCAATTTATCTTAGCTTTATTCCATGTCTGCAATCATTTTTTGTAGATTATTATCTAACTATTTAAGAAATATGACTTCTATATATTTAAAAATCTTTCTTTTATATTTATTATAACTAATATATCCTCTCCCATTAATAGGGTATCCATGAAATATTCCATCAACACATATCTGATAAAGCATACCAATATTTTCACCTTTGATTTTAATAATGTAAGCACTAAAAACATCCTTATGAATTTCAAACATTGGGTTTCATTGTAATATATATAATCAGAAGTAAAATCATTCTTGTTTCAATAGAAACATATATAAAAAATATAAATCAATACCCTGATAGAATGTATCCAAATGTATCAAGAAGTATGATGTTCAATTAACAATGTTTGATCCATTTCAATCAAAATTATTTTTATTATTTCCAAAACTTTATTCTAATATAGTGTATACAGTGCCATAAACTCATGTAAAATGCCATAATTTTCAAGATAATCTCTAAAAAACCCTGTATATCCACCACCATTATCAGTTTAAATCATCTTTAAAAAATATCTACATTATTTTTCATTACTTCGGTTAAAACACTGAAATATTTTTATAGACTCTAATTTATGATTCAAAAACATGTGACATTTAATTCTAGAACAATAATTAATAAAATAACTAGAGTATTTATATCTATTTGTTGACTGCTTACTCAAGGGACCTCAAATGTCATAATGAATCAACTTTAATGGATGTGTTAAAAGTATCTAAATAATTTTATGAGTTGAGATTCAAATATTCCCTTTCTAGAATATAGAATAAAACCAAACAATTATTGTTTTCATGTCTGAATAGTATAAATACCTTTTCTCTTTATTATATTTCTCATATTCCTCTGACACATATGCTTAGGATTTATTTTCAAATCTGATTTTCTTCCATATTTTTTACATATCATGAAATCTAGTCATCACCAACATGAAACAATTTCCCATTAGTTCAATATACTCTCATTAAAAAATTCCCATCATAAATTCATTTAATAATAAAACAATCATTCATGAAAACATCTTACTTACCTTCATCAAAATAGTGTTAAACTCTTATCAAATTTGATATCATTGCATTAAAAAAGATATGTAAGATTTTAAAATATCTTCTCTAATGATTGAAGATCAAATGCATTTGATTCTAAGTGACTCATAGTCACCAATGTCATTATATCTTCTTTATAAACATTCAGATTATTTAATAACATCAAATATACAGTCATGTGATAAGTATACCCACTATACAAAAGCCATGGGTTTCGATTTTTATATATTTTAAGGAAAATTAAACAAAAAATTCCTTTTCCTTTCTTTTTTCATCACTCTCATGTATTTTTTGAGATTTTTTATATAATTTTTTTGTGTGTCGGTAACACAATAATAAATCCTTTCACATGTTTTCTAGGATAACAAATCCTCTCAAAAATCATTTCAAGGGTTGGAATCTATTTTAAATCTTATAAATTACCTTCTCTTAATATATTCTTTGATTAGGTTGACTCCCCCTCAAAATCTGTCAATAGTTTTTACCAGAATCATTGTTTCATTGATTATTCATCCAACCCGTCATAGTCATATGTCCAAAGCCTCCACAATAAAAGTAGTCACATTAAAAAACATTTCCCTTTATAATTTACATACTTCATGGGCTTTTATTCATTATTTTTATAAAATTTATTATTATTCACTTTTTTATTTTTATTTTGAAACAAATTTTTTGTTATTTACTAAAATATTATTCTCATACTCAATAAAATATTCATCTTTAGTAGCTCTTGGTTCATATTTTTAAACCTTATAAACATAAATTATTTCAATACATATTGTTTTGTAAACATACATGGTCTTCTTAATTTGAATTTTATTTTTCAAATATATTTTCTTCGTGTTAACATTTAAGGATACATTTTTATCCTTTTAAGGTTTACAATTATTATAACTTTTACAAACTTTTTTAACTGAGTTTAGGATATTTTTAATTCCAAGTTCATATTTCAGAATGTTTAATTGAGAAAGATCAAATAATTCCTCATTCTTCATTATAATTACATCATGAATTATATTTAGGTTCTTATTATCATCAAGAAACATATTTATATCATCAATATCTTTTAAAACATAGATGTTTCTTCATTATTTTTTTTGATTTTTTTTTGATATATTTTTTTCTTTAACTTATTTTTTTTCTTTTTAAAGTCTTACTATCATCAGAAGAAATTATTTTAACTCTGTCATTATCATAAACTAAATTTTAGTCTCTTTTTATTATTCATAGTGATTAAATTCATCATTAGTGACTTTTTTGTTATTAACATTTAGAATATCATGTGTTTTTGTAGCTTCATTATTGGAGTATTCAGATTTTTTCTCACTGTCTTAATTTTCCTCAAACTTATATTAATTTTTTTTATTTAGAGAACTTATTATCCTTTCACATATAATAGGAAATTTATTTTTATGCCTTAATCTGTTGGGATCTTATTTAATTTCTATATTCTTCAACACTATCATAATTTTCTTCTGTCTTGTACAATTTTCTACAATATTTCAAATAGATACTTAAACAAATCACTAGAGTTAATTTTCCTTTGGGATTTCATATGCCTATTTTCACCATTTTAGAAAACAAATAAATAACTTCATCAAATTTCTTACTAACCTAGTATTTGATATTTTATTTACTAGATTCTTGATAAACATCACCATTGTTATATTTTATTTTCTTATCAATATTGATTGTGATTTCAAAATCATATTTCAAATTATTTATGATAGAATTTCCTCTTATAATTTCAAATGTGATGAGATTAAAATATAGATTATATAAATAAAGAGTTAAAGGATCTATATATTCAAAGGATGAGTCTGTATCATAAAATTTATCAAGAATAATTCATAAGATATTTTTATCAAGGGTTTAGTCTTCCAACATCGCACCAATACATATTATGGTGCAAAAAATATTGCCCACCCCTATAGTGATGTAAACAATAGATTTATTATCACCCATATTAATATCTTCATACTTCTATAAATCAAAATTTTTATTAAAAGCACTTTTTGGAGAAAGTGTGAAACCTTCCAGATCCATCAAATCCAATAAACATAATAGTAGGAAACATAATTTTTAAAGACCAGCATAAACCTATTAGCCACATCATCACTATATAATTTCCATGAATGATCTGATAACTCTTTGTTCTGATCACATCTGATAATAACATCGAATTGATGGGCATGTTTTTTCCTCATTCGCATGAACTCCTCTACTGTTAACTTCTTGGCATTGAAGCCTCCAGACAGAATTAAATTCTTCTTGGCAATCTAGTCTCCATTCTCAGTATTTGTGTCCAATTGGATTGTGCACTCATTTATTCATTCCACATCCTCCTTAGAAGTATGAATAGTCAGGACCTTATTTAGTATCTCTTCATCAATGTGTAAAAGAGGATCACAAGATTTTATTGAGGCCTCAATAGTTGCAACCCACTGCGGACCAGGAAAGATAGCCAAAGAAGCTTCCCCTACATCAGCCTTCTTGCCTGCCATCCTTGGAATTCCCTCCTTGGAATGTTGAGTTGCTTCCAATATTTCCTCCCTCTCCACTTCCAATTGGCCTTTCTCCCTATCTGGGCTTCCAACCAACACCAAAAACTCATTCACCTCAGCTCCACCCATAGGGGTTTTACCATCATATGAATAATTCTTCTAACACTTTTTTCTGAAGTTCAATTCCAGAATTTTAGAAAATGGATATTCCCTCGGCTTAACTTCTGTACCCTTACCTAGTGATTTACCTAATGATATGGTAACTATTATTTTATTGGTGTTTGGGTAGTCTTTTCGAGGCCTTGATTTTTTCTCCCCCTTGAAAACCGGAAAATTCTCGGTCATGATGTTCCCTTGTTTCCCTTTCCATGATGCAGTCCCAACAAAGAAGTCCTTCTCAAAGTATGTTTCAAGATGAGAATATCCTTCTTTATGACTTGGCTCATCATCTTCTGAACATCTAGACCCTACCTGTTTTTTCTTCCATTTAGTAATGATGGTTTCCCATTCTCTAGTGTCTAGAAATGACATGTTCAAGCAGGATGGCTGCACATAACCACGACCCATGAATTGAAGCAATGTATTAGTATCCTCACAGGCTGCCTCCTCCACTGCAGCTTTTCTTGACTAGATCCAATTGTTCCTCCCCTCTTTATGACCTTTATCCTCTGACTCCTGTAATAGATTAGAATTATAAAATTACTCAAAGTGATTATCAAACTCTATATTTTCTACTTCTCTTCGAGGAATTGTCACCCTTGAAGGCACTACCTCATGATTGAACCTACTGCCGGCGTGGGGGTCCCCAAGAATTGGAGGGACCTCAATACCACCTACCCAACATTGAGACGCACTAACCTGACTAGAATCTTTCCCTGAAGTCCTCACTACCTACAAATCCATCTTTAGCCTGTCAAATATTGTTTTATCATTTGGATTAGTGGGAATCACCTTTGTCTGTTTCGACATTGCAACAATAATCAAAATCTCATGACAAACATCCTTACCAGAGCTTCGGTCAACGCTGTCACATTACCTATACTTCACATATCCTACTACAGAATCACCACAAGTGACAGGGTATTGCAACCTCAGCCCCTATGACTTCATGCTTGGAAGCCCCTTGAGATAGAGTATGGTAGCATGTCCCAAATGCTTGCACAACAGGCAATAGTTAGACCATGACTCAAAAAACACATCTTGTCTCCACCGGAACTTCTGACCATCTGTTATCCATACCCAATTCACTAGAAGCTTGGAGAAAACAACCTCTACATAGACACGAGGACAGACATGATGTCTTACAACATCAGTTTTGCTATCGGAGAAGAGGTAACAACCAACCAGGTTCCCCAACAAATGAATAATAAAAGGGTTCTAAAAGGGTAATGGGAGAGAAGAAAAGATTACCCATATAGAAATAGATTGATTGTGGTGTTGCATATGAAAATTAAAGTTCCACTGAAGAATGTTGATGAAGGATCCATCACATCGATGATGAGCCTTCGACCACGCAGTAACGAGGTTGTCCATAGATCCAAAACAAATCACCACATGCCTTAAGTCAAGAAGCCCAATAATCGCACGCTCCTGTAAACCCCAGGACTCAAAGATGAAGTATTTAAATTATTAAATCGAAGGTTGGTGATTACATAATCATTCCACCAGTGTCAGGGAGAAGAGATATGAGACACTATTGAATTCTGCCAAAAATAATGAGTTCTGAAGAGATCCATGGTAATGATCTGGGACTCTTAGGCATATCAGAATCAATGTAAATGGGGAAAGAAAGTCTGGATTTGGGAAAGGCAGAGATGTGGGGTGGTAGTCCTTAGGGGAAGTATGATCTCAAGGAACACCCCCTCAATAACTATATTTTTAGCATCATTGGCATCACTTCAGTATTTCCATCGTAGATTTTATTTAATTTATACCATATTACTCTAGCCATTTAAATTCCATTAAATTTAAGAGACTTATTTTTAGAGAGCCTAGAGAGTATAGAAATTTCTAGTTCTCCCATAATTATTAAAATTCTTTATATTAATGAATTTTAATTGATCACATTCACCACAAGGTGGGAAACCATCTATTACAACCTCAAGAACATCATAGCCAATGCACATAATATAAGTTAACATTATATCTTTTAAAATATTATAGTTCTTCCCAATGAATAAATAAATTCTATCAATTTTCACATGGTTCTAAACATTCATAAAATCTTTGATATTATTTAAACTTTATAAAAGATTCAATGAATGTATCCTTCACTCTGATACTAATTGAAATGACCAATTAGGTTTTGTGTGATCACTGAGTGTTGAAGGGGTATATCAGTGATATTTTTATTATGTGTTTTTCTTATGAAACAACCCTCTCCCCAGATTAGAGAGATATTACTATAATGATAAACATGAAAATAATAAAAACCATTGGATCAAAATTATTTATAGGATTCACTAAATAATAATAGAAGCTAATCCCTATCATGGTTTGGAAATAATCGAAAATAAAAAAAATCGACTAGAGAGAAATAATTTTTATGTGTTACAGTAATAATAGAGTATTCATACACATGAAAATAACTATAATAAATTAATAGTTCATATTATTTTTATATAGATAAAACATATGAAATTGTTTCATAATAATTGTAATAACCTTCCCTAACCAGCTTCAATATATTATCACAGTTCTTATTAAACTATTTTCACCCGTAATCTTCTTAAAATTACTTATTATTATTCATAATAAATTAATTTCTCAGTATAATTCAAGAATGCTTCCTTAAATTTATATTGGATAATTTCAATATGATCACCTATTAATCTGGTAAGCTTTTCTCATTCATATGTTTGGTAAACTTTATTCAGCACCTTATAAAAGATGATACCACTTATTATCATGTTGTTTGTCTAATAATTTTTTTAATTATTTCAATTTGACCCTAATGGATATGAAAAATCTCTCTATTTACTATTTGTTTGATTCCTCTGATCACTACACCTCTTTTTAGTATTATCTTATTCATAAACTAAAATATTGTTTGGTTAAAAACTCACCCAGCTCAAACTTTTTTTGTGTTTTCTTCATCCAATAATGCTTTATGATACCTTTTATAAACCACATAATATTATTACACACATAAATTTTTGTTTCATAGTACCAAATATACATCCTCTATTTATTTATGTGCATGCAAGAGTAAATGTCGGAATCCAAATTTATTTTTCTACTCATTAAATTTCAAATATAAAAACTCCAAATCATCTCAATTTAATGAACAGTTATCAACTATTACTAAATATTCCAAAATATTCAGGTAAACTCTAGAATCTAGAACCTCCAATGAACATATAGAACCTTATCTTTAAGGAACTTATTCGATATTACTAAGACTTTCTAGGTAAAAAATTTTTGAATGATCACCATTTCATCATTATTTTTTATATCTTTTTTAAGGTTTCATAAATCCATTTGAATTGGTAATAAATTATACTAATAATTTAACTTGTAAAATAATTTTATATTACTTATATATGATTAATATTCATATAAAATTCCTTGATAATATATAATAAAAACCTCAAAAAAATCTACAAACTCTACATATGTCGGAATAAATTAATTATAACATCTCTAACAATTTCGTTTGTATGCCAACCTCTATTTAATAAAAAAAATAAAGAATCATATATCTGATTAAATTAACCAACAGCATATATTTTATGAATAATATAATTTCATCCAATAATATTGAATCAACAACCTTCACAAATTCATATATTTCTATCTTAAAGACATTGTACAGAAGAAAATATCTTTCAACAATTCAAATGGTTTGTTTAGATGAAACCAACCAATGAATTTTAGAAAGATCTTATTATTTTATAAATCTGATTGGTATTTAGGAAAATACATTCTATATCAACATAATTTTCAATTAAGTAACATTCCACTGTTATACAAACATTGAAAATGTTGAATAGAAATATTACTCACCCAAACATATGTCCCACAGCATCTTTCTAGTTTTCTCTAAAGAACATCATAGTATTAACTATGTATATATAATTTATTTTCATCCCATATCATCATATCATGGATCATGAGGAATTTCTATATGCATGATGTTAAACACTAAAATAAAATTAGTAGATTTACTCCTTCAAGCACCTTTTATGATGAAACTTGTAAACATCATATGATAAACATTCAACACAAAAATTCAGAAGGTACCCTTTGTCTAATAACACTTATCTACTGTAATCAGTTATGAAAACTAAATATGATATTCTCCATTGGACCACCTTTGTAGGAGAACATAAAAAAGTACAATGATTTATGTTTTGGAAGAAAAATTAAATATATTCTTATCATTTTTTGTAACAACTCCCGACTTATATGAAATTCCTTCAATAATCCTTTTCCCAATAGTGTGTGGTCATGCAATATATTACAATTTTATAATATATATGAATGAAATTATTTCATTAAGATTAAGAATAAAATTTGATCTCATAAAATTGTAGAAGGTGTGAATATTTAAAATAAAATAGTTTACATATAGAATTATAAATGTAAATATCCATAATACAAATCATAAAATTGAAATTAATGTTTAAAAAATTTCTATAAAAAGATGGTTTATAATGCTTAACAAGAAAATTTTAAAACTTTTATCCATTAAATAAAAAAATATTTGGAAATATGAAAATAATAATTTTTGAATAAAATATCATATAATGAGGTTTTTAAAAATTTAAAATAAATAATTTTGAAAAATAAATACCTGCTATTCAAAAAAGATGATAATTTTATGACAAATTTGAAATTTATTTATTTTTTCAAACAATTTTGTGATAGCATAGGTTTTTCTATTAAAAATTTAATATATTTAAAAAAACATTTATCACTTAAAAGATGAAATTTAACAAAAATATTTAAGGGGAATTTTTAATTCTATGAAATTAGGAAAATAAATTATTATAAATTTAAAAATTGAAATTTCATTAAAATAAATATTCTTAACTATTTTTTCAAACTGGACACTTACATAATGGCCACTACGGATCCCCCTCTTTAAAGGTAACTTTCTAAACTCACTCGTTTTTATCGCTCTCTTTACATATGTGTACCTTGTTAATGATCTTAGCCTTGAAACTCATTATAGGTCTATCTTTCAAAATTATTTAAATTTGTGATTAAGTGAAGAAAAATGTTAGTATGATGACAGTTATATATAAGGTGTTTTATGATTCTCATGTAGGTATCACAGCTTTAGATTCCATTGTAGTGTTGTATTTCATTTACCTCCTTGAAAATCTATTCCCCCCATAGAAAAGCATGCATTATAATAATTTTTTCGAAATCAGGGTTCATGGTTCCCAAATATATGTTTATATATCCCATCAATGACACTGAAATTGTCATTCTGAGAAGATGATGATACGATTACCTTGTTCTTATGCATTTTATATTTTTAATCTATTATTGGGACTCATGGTTTCTCATGTTTTGTCTATCTCATGTGTGTGTGTTTGTGTTTATCTTTATATAGTCTGGTGGGAGGGTGGGGGTGTGTCTACATCCGATTCATAACATTGAAACAATGTCAAGTGTGGATGAGGATGACATTGATAGGTTAAAAAATCACCAAGACCCATTATGATTCATTATATCATTAATCGATCTTCATACACCATGTAGATTCACTACTTCACTATACTATGTTTATATATATATATATATTATAGATAACCTACTACAGCCTTTTGATGAGAATGAAGATAAAAATGGGGTTTCTCACAGTTTGAATTTTATTTTATGTGTTACATCATTATATGTCTATGGGCATATGTTTATACCCAGTTTGATTATTCAGTAGTAGTAATAGTGGGATATATAATAAAAACATTATGTTATGGTTTCTTCATGTGAAGGAATAAGAGGAAAAATGTTTGGTTTAAATCTAAGTGTGGGAACATTTTTCAAATGGGATTATGAATAACAACTCGATGATATACCACATTGACTTGGTAAATGGAATTCCACTGTTTAATAAACCATAATATGGAATTGTGATTTTATCCATAGAACCACGGATTAATCTCAAACAAACTCACAAACTCACCTCAAAGTTTTACACCCACCTGTGTATACTATTGCACTATGTGCCCCCTATATGTACCTATGTCAACCCATGTGTAGTCTAGACTCATTATTTCCTTACTCAATCTTGTCCTTCTCAAATTACTAACCTATATTGATGGCCTATTATCCCCCATTTTATAAATAATGTTTTATAGAAAATTTTTATATTCCAAATGGGATTTATGAATATTGTTAAGTAATTTTATTCTCAATTAATCGTTCTTTAAAAAATTTATATTTATAAAATTATATTTAAAATATTTTTTATTTTTTTAATTGATATTTTAACTTATCTAGTAAATAATATTTTACTAATTTTTTCATTACTTTTACATTAAGGAACTTGTAATGGTTTCCTTATAGCTATATTCACATACATGCAATTATATGTTTTATACTCTATAACACCAATACTTCTTATATTTTTTTTTCTAAAGATCAAAAAATGATTCCCTAAGTTCACTGTCATGAATTCTTTCTATAATCCTCTTCGTTGAGTTTTTTTACATGAATGATCATTCAGAGGCATACTTTTTCCATACTAGTTTCTTTATAATTCTCATTTTTTTAACATTGTTCTAGAGGCTTTAATTTTTACCACTATATTCACATATAATTATAAAGTTTAGGTCCTTAATATTGATTAATTTAAGTTTACTATCAAACATTTACTTTATAAAAATTTTATATTATTAAAAAAGCAGAGTATTAATTTTTTCTGAATTTATATTTCAAAAAGGTTATATAATGAAATTAATTTTTTATTTCCAATGATTAAATTTTCTATTCATCTTTTACATACCAATGATTCATATATTTTAAAATTAATCTCAAGGATGATTAATGTATTTTCATTTATTGTTTTTCTTACTATAGCCATTATTAGAGAAGCAAGCTGCATGTTTTATCATGTCGAACCATTATATGATCTTTTAGTCTTCCTACTTATTATCTATTAATTTTCTCATTTTCTTTTCCTCATAATGTGGTTTATTTTTTATTTTCACAATTCATTTCAGTAATTTAAAATTTCCATATTCTATTTTTGTTTCTTTTATTGGGAAAAGAATTTAATTTTATATAGGACAAACCATGCATGTTATTTATTTTAGTTATAAAAATATATAATAAATAAAATCTTATTCAAAAAGAAATATTATATTTATACTATAAATAGGGACACTAAAATGAATATTATTCCCTAAATGTTGAGGAAATGTATCTGTACATAACTAGAATTCAAATAAGAGAGAAGATAAGGAAAAATAAATGTGGGAAATATAAATTTTATTTTTCAAAATATTCTAAGAATTATATTAAAATTAAAGCTGGTTCTACTAAAAAGAATAATTTATTAAATGTACATATGATTGGTCCACATTGAAGAATATAAATGTTGAGTTATATTTTTAGTTTAAAAATTAAAAGAGTAATGACTGTAGGAATACTACTAATAGAAAAAGTAAAATATTAATAAATTCATCGAGATTATCATATTTTGTTAGATAACAAAAAGGATAGAAACTATGAGAAGAATATGAAATCATTGAAAATTGTGGAATATGAGAATTAAATTTTCAAGAATAAATATCTTTTTGAACTCTTGAAATAGTTAATGATAAAAATTAATTCTAGATGAAAATAATTTGGTAAGATGTATGGAAAACTAATAGAAAATAATACTACTTATTGTTTTGGTAATAAATGAACATGAAACTCAATATATTATTCAAATTACCAAGGTATGAAAAATTTTTATTGTTATACTATGTGTATGAGACGAGGAAACTCGAGGAATAATTTTTCTATTAATAAAACATATTAACTCAAAAGTACCTTAGAATATATTTCTATATAAATTTATAAAGACCAAATGTTTAATTTATATAAATTCCCTTCTTAAATTTATGTGATATGGTATAAACACATAGAGAATACAATATAAGCATTATAAATTATAATGAATGAAATAAGAATCATTTATATAAGTTAAGAAACCTATACCGATAAAATAGTTACTTGACTTTTAGAATAGTAATGTGAAACTTATGAATAGTAAACTAGAAAATTGAATAGTAACATCACTAATGAAAGTATAAATAAAATATATCCATATTATAAGTGAAAATATGGTATAAGTATATAATAGTATAATTAAACAAATATTTAAAAATTATTAATTAACTATTGGTATTTTTATAGGTCATAAAATTTTAATTACAATTCTAATTAATATAATAATTTAAAAGACAAATTAATTTCATAACATTTATTCCAAAATTATAATTTTTATTTCTTATGATTATAAGACAATTTTATGGGACCTTAATTAATTTTTTCAAATAGTTAAGAATGAAATATTAATTTTAAAATTTGTATTTTTCAAGTAAAATATTATTTTAATTAAAATGAAGTTTATAAAATTATTTTCATAAAATAGATTTCATTTTTGAATTCTACACATAAAAAATTGTTATGGAATTTTTTTTGGATTTTTATGAAAATCATGAATTTTTTGTGAATATTAAAATACTATAATTTACAGTATATATACATTATAAGTTAAATACACAATTCATTGATTAATGGTTGATGTAAGCACAATTGGTTTGAGCTCACATGATCTAATAATTTTATTTATTCATAATAATTAGTGTTATTTCTTTCCTTGATAAAAATAATAAACCAGTGAATTAAATAATGAAAAAACACCCCCCTCCTCCACTATAAATACCACCCCTCAACAGCTCTTCTCCTCACTCCACTCAACTCTTGATACTGTTCTATATTCTATCCAATATTTTCCCCAAGAATCTTACCAATCTTTTTGTCTTAATAAAAGACCAAGTCCAGTACTCTAAAGAGGTTCTCAAGAAGAAGGGATCAAGAGGTAAGCCCCTCTTCCATTTTCATTCAATTTATTTTTATGTTCCTTTGTTCTCATTTTCTCTACTCACCTCCACTCATAAAAATGAAATTAAACACTATTATATTACTTATAATATAATTTTATCTTGTTTATGGAATAATTATTTATCAAATCTCTTATCCTCTCACTTTTACTTTAAGAATGAAAACATCGTCTATGAGGTGTCGATTTATCACCTCCATAGAGTTTGTGCTTTCAACATTCTATTTCATCTCCAAGACTGGTAATGAAAACATTTTTATAGTTTAACCAGATTATAATATATGTATTATATATTACATAATTCTCTGGAATATTTTTTTACACATGACCTTAATTTAAGAAAAATGAGTTCGTTGTGATAAAAAATGCTAAATTGTCCAAAACATTTATCATTAATGATTTATCTAATGAACCATCCTCACTTATAGAATAAAAATGGTATTTTAATATTCTATATTTTCATTAATAACATATAATTTCATTTTTAGACAACTATATTCATTCAACATGATTTTACAAACACATACCAAGTAAACCGATTGTGAAAACCGAGGAAATCAACACTCCCAAATAATGGAATTGAATCTCTTAACATATCAAAAAGCCATAAATGAACTAAAAAAAGTTTAATGAATAAAATAAATGTATAAATGGTTATTTAATTATTATTGATTCTAATTTTATTATTTAGGACATTAATACCAAATGTAAAATCGTTTCGGACATAAGGTAAGGGATTCTACCCGAACCTCAATTATTCCTTTAGGTTATTCATTCTCCCTTTTACCCAAATGGAATTATCCTTTATTATAATTCTTATATTGTAAATTATGTTTATATTTTCCAAAATCAAGTATCAATATGTATTCATCCTTTTTTTCATGGATATACATTGTTTTAATGGTTCCCTATTCAATTCTTCCTGATAAGCAAATCCGATTTAAGAGAACATCCAAAATTCTTACCCAAATTAAAGTGAACTATATAAACTGTTTTAAGAATCCATTATTTTTCTAAAATCCATCATTTAATCATTAAAGCATTCCTTTTTCACTTCTCGTTTTATATAAATTATTATATCCTTTTCTTTGTAACATGATCTTTAATATTTTCTTTTGACCACACTAAAATGTTTTATTTCTAAAGTTTATTAAATTCCATTTTTACATGTATTCACTTCATTTTGGCATAACTGATAATGATCAATTTATATTTTCTATTATGAATATCCATTTACGATTTAAATTATTTCTTTCATGGACACCATTGTCATATTCCCTGTTGTTATGCCTTTTTGACAAGATTATGATACCCAATTATTATCATGGGTAACACTTTTGTTTGTGTTTGATTACATATGTATAATTATTTATGTGGAACACATATTCATGAACATGTTATAATATATGTGGCTAGATATCACTCGAAATCATCAGTTAATTTATAGACTCATGATACATTATGTGCAATAGTCTTGATGGTTAGCTTTGACTCATTCCGCTCTATGTGCAACGATCCTTGACACATGCTAAATTCATGTTTTTTTTTACACATTTATATGATTATATGATTATATGATCTTATGTTTTATATGTTTAATCATCTTCCATTTCTTTTTATATCATTATGTTATGTATTATAACTCATATTCTAATGATTATTTTAATGTCTATTCCCATACTGGGCTTTTTTAGATAATCCCATTGTTCATGTGGTCCCCATGTTATTCAATATATATATAAGGGATCAAAAGAAAATAAGATATCATAATGTATGGTAAAAAATAAATTTTTTTATTTGGTCCCACCTTTTTAGTTTTATGTACCTAGTCTTCCAAGAAACTATACTTTACAATCATTTGATTGTAATTTGATGTTTAATTATGTCTAAAATACTGTAATGATATGTGTAAAAGGATAGGGTCACTATAAAATTACTACCTATGATAATTAAACTCCAACCAGGTTGTAGTAACCAAGATTTTATTTGTAAATAAATTTGTACCTGACAAGGTCTATCTTCTTATGAAGTAATTATGAAGAATTGATTATTCTATATAATAGAAGACGAATACATACCACCAGAACATGGTAACATTTTATTTTATTCTGGGGTAAAGATTTACTTTATTCATTAAATTTTAATGTTGTGTTTAATGATTTGTATTATTTTCTTTTATTAGGGGTATTTTTATTCTTATTTTTTTGAATAAATTTCAAGTAGATAAAATTTAATTTTAGAATGGTTTATAAGTTTGGAGGATATAATTTATCAAGAACCACATTCTATTGAACAAGATCAAGATAATTCCTCAAATATAACTGATATATTGTTGTATATATATATTTTTGAAACCTATAGATGTTTTAATATTTTTATTTATTGTTTTAAATAAGTCAATTCAATGTTTAAATTTTATTTTTAATTTTATCATGAAATAGTAAAATAAATTTACAAAATTAAAATTTTAGTTATTATAATATTTATTACATCAAATTCTTATTGTGGTATTTGTTTCGAAAAATCCAATAAATTAAGATCAAGGGAAACCTAAGGATCTTTTATAATGTTTATTGGACATAATTATTATTGGACACATTCCATTACAATCTAATCCTATGAAGCACCTGGAATTTGGGTTTCAATGTTTATTTTTCATTTGTGTTATTTACTCATATGGTGAACTTTTTATAATGGAGATCATTTGAGAAAGGATTCTTGATCTCAAGCTATATTCAAAGTATGATTTATATTATAAGTAATTGTTAATATTTAATGGTTAGGATTATATGGTTTTTCAAAATGAAAAATTTGAATTTTTTATCCTTAAATTATTCATATGTTCTGTATAATAGATAAATTCAATGAAGCAGATAGAGAGTCATTTTTTCTCTTTCTGATCATATGGTTAATATGTCACTAGAGAAATTTGCATCATCTTTATATCTTCATTTATAATTATATTCACTCTTTATAACTCATACGTTATAATGAGTTAGTGGTTCTTTTTCTAAAGAAAGTGTTAGTTAAATTTTTTTTCTATGAAGGATTGAGTTAATTAAAAACAATAATCACTAGAAGAAGAAAAAATAATCTTCTAGTGTATTATATCATTTTAATTTCCAATAATGGAATATAATGACCCTAAAATATCAAGGATATGTATCTTTTATATTTTCTAAGGAAAAAGTGTTTGTTTAACTTGGTTATGATTGTGTTGAATTACATAAAATAAATTTTTAATGTTATGGTGAAGCTAAAATTTTTAATATACATCCAGATATTATACTAATTATTGGTTATGTTGTTCATTGTTGAGGGATCCATAGATGAAGATAATTTTTAGAGATTTATGGAAATATAAATAATGGAGTAACAATCTCTTTGGTGATTTTTTTTATAACCAAAATGAAAATAAGTTTGTTGAAAAATATTTTAACAAAGTATTAGTGGAAGTTCTATAATCAACTAAGCAATTTTTACAGATAAAATGAAAAATGTAGATGATTATTATATTTAAAATACTCAATTTCATAAAAATATTAATAATAAGGAAGGATAAGGTGAAGTTCAAAATATAGTATCATTTCAATTATGTGTAACATTAGAAGATGAGTTTTATAAATTAATGTAATGGTATATTGAATATTGGAGGGATAATGTAGAATATATTAAGAATAAATGAGAAGATAACGACTCAATAAAATTGTGTTTTGGTTTTCTCAAAGATAAGAAGAATGTGATAAAGGAATATTGTAATAAAAAATGGATAAAAAGATAAAGATAATGATATATTATAAAAAATTTACAAAATGTCAAGTTTTTGGAGTTATTATTCATTCTGCATCAATATGATAATAGCTTTTTAAAGAACCCACAATCAAGAAAAAAATAAATTTTTCTTAGATGGGAATGGATACTATTATAGAAGATATAGAAAAGTATTCTCTACTTTTATATACTTTCCACGATTTCATATAAGCTTCTAAAAAAGTTTAATTTGATGTACATCTAAAATATCATTCTTAAAGTCTATTTAAAGAGGGTTATATAATTTATATGGGAGTTTACATAGTATAATTCAATGTTTAATTAAATCAAGTAGAAAAACAATTAATATGAGGTAAATAAATATCATTCTATGGAATAATATATAGTTAGTACTTCTTTTATTGTATCTTTATCTTCCTCTACGAGTTCACTAAAAAGGTAACTTTAATTAAAGTAAGAATATGAGTCAGGATTGACTTTATCCACATCTGGTTTAATAATGGTAAATTAGATCTTCATCAAAAATATGTGACCAAAATGGAATAAATATTGATAAATTTTATGAATCCATTAATGTTGTCGATGTAAATCATAGAAAATATAAAATTCAAAATGTTCATGTAAAGGGGACTGAGGAATGATAATATTGATCTGATAGTTAATTGTATTCTCCATCCACTGCAAGATCCCAAATAATCAAACAAATGTTGAATTTTAAAAATAACCAAATGATTTTACTTGATTGTTTTTATAATATATTCTCAAATATTAATGAGAGGGGTAATTTTATTTAAGATTAAATTATTAACATTTATCATTTGAAATGGGAGAAACATATTATATTTTATATTAGTAATCTTTTAGGGAGTTTGAGAAGTATGATAGAGGAATGTAAATTCCATTCTCATAATATAATAGAATTATAAAAATATTTATTCTCTAAAGATAAACATATCAAAATCCATGATGAGAAAAATGTATCCTTGTATAAATGACTTGTGATTTTAAGTAAAAATAAATAAATAATGTGCATAGTTACCAAAGTTAAGGGTGAAAATCTGCATCATAAAGTATATATGATTAAGGAATTGAATAAAAAAATTTATATTTAGAATTAATGACTGTAAGGTCATTAATTTAATATCAATTATAGGGATGTTATTTTGGTGGAAAATAGAAAAAATAAAAAAAAATAAGTTGAATCACATTATCAAAAAAAACCTAAAATAAGAATTATATATTTCAATTTATGTCAATTTCAATTGTTAATAATTGTAATTATTGAAAATTTATTCAATTGTTGATGTATATTTTCATTTTAAAAAACTATTATTCTATAGAGTGGGATAACATCTCTAATTTTATGAATGAATTGTATTCTCATTTTTTGAATTTTTCTTATATTTTCTTTTATATTCATTTTTAACTCATATAATTATTTTTTGAAATCATAAAGGGAGAGAAAATTTTTAAATGATAACCTTTTTCGATTAGAGTGACTTTTTACATGGAAATTATTGAAATATATTTTTGAATTTATCAATGTTTATAACGACTTTGTGCATATATCAAAGGGGAATATATTTTTATTTCATTAAAACTAAAGGGTGTTTTATATTTTAAAACATTTATTGAATTTATCATTTCATACATGTCTTGTTATTTTAATAAATGGGGATATTGTTTAGTCAGATACTCGATTTATATATATTTTTTATCACAGTATTCATTACATTGAATTTGATTGAATTTGATGTTTTCGTTTTAGATTTTTGCGGTTTGGATTATGGAAATATGACATCCCTAAAACTGAATAATCAAGAATATGGTAGTAACTATTAATGTATAGTGATTTTTTGACTCATTCCACATTACTTTTACAAGATTTTCATTCACTATAATTGTGAAAAATAATGTCATATAAATATTATGAGAGATTCCATATCCATTATATGATAGAGGATATTACATCTGATGTAATTACAACTGAACCTAAGGTTTTTGGAATCTAGTCATTGGTGTGTCACCTATATATAGATTGATAGCTTCATGGAACATAAGAACATGATACATGATTTTCTAATTGAATGAAATCGCTTGTAATCTATAAAAATATTTTGTATTAAATCTTATCATTCTAAATGGGATTTGAGGGATTTTCTAAGGTAAATTATAAGGCCCCAGCCTTAAAACTTACTTAATCTTGAGTTATTACAAGATTACACAATGAGGATCTTTTCAGGTTTAGAGTTTTAGAGAATTAGATCATGAAACTTTCATTACATTCCACATTTAAACAAAGTGGTTATATAAAAAACAGTATTCATTTTTTCCCATCAACGGAAAAATATTTAACATAAAACATGGATTCTTTCATGACACTTTCTTGACACTATCATCACATCATGTACCTTTCCCTTGACCAGTGAAAAACATTTAAAAAACTTGGTATGGGCATAAAAAGCTCAGTAAGGGTTATAAAAAGTATGTAAAGGAAACATGAGTACATATATACATAAGAATGAAATCATACTTTACCCATAAAGCATAAGCACTTTAACATACCTCATAAAATCATGAATAAATCATAGAAATCATAAGACATAAAGGTAACTTGAGGCATTCATAACATTCTTATGTATGGAGTAACCCTTTTGGTTACATTTGGAATACCCATCATAGTATATTCCCTAAATCGCTTTGGAGAAACCTTAACGTTTAACCCCTTCGCATTACCCAATGCATTGGAGAGCTATATCGGGCTCACCCGCCCTTAGTTTATCATGGAACCACCCGTCTTCATAAACAATGCCCAAGAAACATAACATAATCATAGATCATAACTTAATCATAAAGGAAATATAACATTCCCATATTGCAATAACAATATAACATTTTAAGATATTGAAATAATAAATCCATTCTAAAAACCATTTTCGAAACCATTTAAAACATTTAATAAAGAAATCTTTGAATCAAAGTGTCCCATACCACTTTGAAGATTTTAAAATTTTAAACCATTAATATCTATATAAATAAATCCTTAAAACCATTTTTAAAACATGGATATTAATGAGAAATATTTAGAAGAATAAATCATTAAAACATTTAAAACCATATTTTAGTTAAAGGGATTTTACCAAAATGAGAGACACTTGAATACAATAATTGAGGAATAACATTTAATCAGAAATTTATAATATCATGAGAATAAAGTAATTCATGATATAATATTACAAAGGATAGTATATACACTATATAAGAGTGAATTGGTGCATAACAACAATGAAGTCTCAATAGAAATATAAAATGAGATGAAATTCCCTGTAAAGAAGGTATCCTTAAATTAAGGATAAATCAATCTCATAATTATGTGTGAAATATATAAATACACCCAATATAAGTGGATATTAAGTGTAAAACAATCAAAGGTAATTCACACATATTCAGAGGATGACATATTCAATAACTACATGTTGAACCCAAATAAATCAAAATTGGGTTAAGAAGTTCCCTTGACAGCCTAACAGCGTCACATCAAATTTTAGAAAAAGAGTTGATGAGAGAGATAAAGGGTATCTCATCACTTGGACATCAAATTTACTGGAATAAGGATATATAATAACATATCCCCACATAATAAGATGAAAATTAAAAGTCATGACAAAATAAGTCTTTTAAAAAGAGGAGGGTGAAAGGTTCCCATACCGATTTGGGAAACTTTCGAAACGTACACCCCATGAAATAAAGACTGTACAAAATTGATGTAAATAATCATAAACGAAAGTATGATACACAATGAGTATAATAATGTATAGTACATACACCACTCAAAAGGAAATATTGGCAAATGTAGCATGAATCTCATGGGAATAAAAGTGAGATGAAAAATCCCTTACGAAAACTCGGCAGCCTAACGACGCCACTTAAAACATCCAAAAATGGATTGATGAGATCAAATAGGGTATCTCACCATATTAACATAAAATTTAAAGCAAGAGGAATATAAAATAACATCTCTGAACATAACAAAGAGGAGCTTAAAATAAGTGACATAAAGGAGAGTACTTAAAAAGAAAGAGAGATGTTAGATCTCTTATGAAAATTCGGCAGCCTAACGGCGCCAATAAACACTTCCAAAATGGATTGATGAGAGAAAATAGGTTATCTCATAATATGAACATAAAAATTACAGTATGATTAATATAAAATAATATCCCAATCATAATAAATATGAGCATAAAAGGAATGACATAAAAGAGTGTACTTTAAAAGAAAGCGAGGGGTCGGATCCCTTACCTCGTGTCCGACATGACTCGATCATTCTTTAATCTCCTGAATAATAAAATTTGGTCAATTTATAATTTCTTAAGTACCTCCTTTAAATATTATTATTCAGTTCATATCACACATTATAATGTTATAATAATTGGTTAATAAAGTGAGTTCATATCAGACGTTTTTGTCAATGTTCAGTACATGAGTAAAAATTGAACTTGTTGGAAAAGAATTTTCCATGTAGTTATAGGTAAATCATCTCCAGACTAGTATTTATGTTTTAAATATCATATATATCCAGTATATATTCATTTTATAATATTCCATATCATTTGGAGATAAAAAATTAAAAGCACCGTTCATGGAGACGGTAGGCCGTACATACGCATGAACGCTACTTTCATTTTTTTAATATTAATGGAATTAAAAAAAATGAGAGATATATATATTATAATTCCAGAATTATATCCATAATTTAGATGTAATATATTACATATATATCCATTATATATATGTACTTATAATAGTTCATATCATTTGGAGATAAGAAATGAAATGTACCGTTCATGGAGACGGTAAGCCGTACGTACGCATGAACGCTACTTTCATTTCTTTTTTTGTATTTAATGGAATAATGTAATATTGATATAAATGTATATTATAATTCCAGTAGGATAACATATGTAATACCATTAATTCCATCTTTATACGTCCCACATATGGCATTAACGAATCAAATCACTTTGAGGGGGCGGTAGTCCGCACTTCCTAAAATGAAGATATCGCGTTTACCCATAATGGAAACCATAAAGGTGTGACATAAATGAAAAATACAGAAGCTTAAAGAAAAAAAGTAAAATATTATATATCATATATAAATATAGTGACATATTAATGGCCACCTTTTAAGGTGTTGAAAGAATATTGAACAATCATCGTTTCATGAGGCAGTAATTCGCCATCTACAGAAACAGTATGTTCTTTAACCATTAGACGAAGGTGTGTGTAAGTGTATCTAGAATCATTCACATAACAACATCCTAGTATATTGAAGATACTGTTGTTGTTACAAAAGAAAAGGATAAAAAGAGTTTAGGGGGTTGGAGAAGAAAAATAAAACAAAATATCACAAGGGAAGACATTACCTTAAAATCGGGTAACTTCCTTTGATTTGAGCTCAAAAGCTTCCTTGGAAAGGATTCATCCCAAAGTGAGGATTCCATGATGAAGAGATGGATGTGTAGAGATGAAATGGGCAGGGGTTTGCTGATCCAAAGTCTTTAGAGGTGTTTGTAAGGAGGTAGAGTTGGGGGCCTTTTATAAGAGGAGAGGAGGGCACTCTTAGAAAGATATAAATTATTACATTATTATAAAATGATTTTCAGATTTAAAAGGTCCCAAAAGGATATATTTCAAGGATACAGTGATAAGGTTTCGAAATCCACCCATACAATAGCTTTGTGACAAGTTTATTTTATAGTTTTAACATTATCTTTTCATTTTATTTAAATCCCTTATTAATGAGGTAATTGCTGCATCATCATGATGTCGTAAATAATTTAATTTATATAATGTCTAAAAATTATAAAAAAATTATCATGATGTAGGAAATATTTTTATATTTCTAATGAATATTTATAGTAAAACATATGACTTGTATAACCCCATTTAAAAATTGTTTTAGTAAAACATCTCATGTTTGTGACATTTTAATTTTAACTTTAAATAAAAAGGTATTTATTTCATTTTCCAACCAAAGTGGCTCCATGGGGTCCCCAAGTTGACCCATGGATTGTCTTGGTCGGACATGACACATCCAATGAGGGTAGTAATGTGTCAAGTACATTTCATATTATTAAAACATTATTTTTACCTTAAATTACACTAATTACCTCTAATCGCAATTAAAAACATTAAAGTTACTATTCACCAAAAAATTATTTTAATCCCATTGAACCAAATTTTACTTATTAATGACAACCATGTATGTCGGATTTTTGAAATTCAAAACACAGAAGTGGTAAAGTTTCATTTAAACGAAAAATCAGTTTTTTAAGTACCACTTTGTGGTTTCACTATTCATCAAAAATTGAATTTTTTCAGAATAATACCAAAACTTCATGCTAAGCTATATTTGATATTCCAAATTCAAAAATGATGTCTATTTTACAAAATTCAAATCGTATAAGTTAAATTAATTAATTTAATAATTAATTCCCGCTGTCATGACCAATAGCATGTTTTTATGAAACAATATATATCAAAAGATTGACACTAGTTTAAGTCCAATTTCAAATTGAAATTAATTCCAACGACCACTATTTGATTAAATGGTAAAAATATATTCTAATTTCACTTTAAAACCAATTCAAAAGATAATCTAATAATATAAATAAATTAGATTAAAAAGTGGTTTTGAATTAAAATACAACATTTTTCACTATTCATTAAAAAATGAACTTTATTGGAAAAATACCAAAAATTTACACAAAGTAAATTTTGATGTCCCGATTCCAAAGAAGAATTTTATTTTGTCAAATATAACACATAAAATTGTCAAAAAGTGGATTTATAAGAGGCTCTCCATCAAAAGGCGGTTAATCGACCTTTTAAAGAATATTAGAATGTTTACGCTTAAAATTAGATTCATTTGAATTTTTAATCCTCTAACATTTATTGTAAAGAGTAAAGATATTTGACAAACATATATAATCATTTTGTAGTTAGTTTGGTTCATTCCCGCCATTACAACGACTGGGCGTTAACTACCATTTAAAATAATATTAGTTTATTATTAGAGTGAAACGTAAGATTCCCAAGAAACGTGTTGTTGCATATTGGGTACGCCATCGTGCATACTGTCCCCTTTAAAGTAATATTAATATTTTATCTAGAAATATGGATAAATGTGAAAATGTCATATTCTTTATTTACCTGGGGTGTTACATCCTTCCCCCCTTTTGGGAATTGCGTTCTCACAATTTTAAAATTGGGCTTGGAAACTTCATTGAAAATCCCACATCAGAACAATAGTCAGAAAAACAATCACCTTAAAATAAAGAAAGAGAAGTACAAAGGTCACCCAAGTTAACCCATACTAGGATTCCATGTAAGAAAATATGGATATGGTGGAGAAAACAAAGGGTCATATTCTGATGGAGAGTGATAGTAAACATGTCTAGGAGAAAGTTAACCATAAGAAAATCACAAACTTGTGATGGGTTAAACAATATTTGATTCCCCAGTAGGAAAATTTAATAGACAACATTTTTGTTTTAAGTTACTCTTCATTGAGGAATTTATTTTTGAGCTTAACTAAATCATAATGAAATATACTTACTTGTCACGTAGACTTTCAACTTTTACTAGATTCCTTAATCAAACTCATATTTTCTCCCAAAGACGAATATTTAGGAAGACTTGTTCTCATTAAGAGTACTATAATCAACTTCTTGGGAATCACCTAATCCAAAAAAGAGAAATATATATTTCCCATGTCTTTAGACAAAATACAAAACCAAAATTTTTAGTATGAGGTCAGATAATCCACAGAAGTATAATCCTTTATAAAAAGAAAATCTATTCTTAATCTCCAAAATTTGTCCAAAAAAAACCCAAAGTTCAACAAAGACCATTCGATAAACAATTGTCCATAAAATTCTTCAAAGTAAACCAAAATAAGATTGAAACCCAAATATTTTAAGGATTTAATCACATAGTCTTCCAAGTTACAAATTAACTTTTATCTCTAAATAACATCAGTTGCTCTTAAATTATCATATTGAAAAGTAATTAACCTAATCACATATCCTACATTACAGGTTAATCATTTCCATAGATAACCCAAAATAAACTTAATCTTGATTCCTAAAATCATCTAACAAAAAATAATTAGTCAAACTAACTAGGGACTTCACGTAGTCCAGTGGTAGGCGATAAATACCAGTGCCACTTTGGTTGTGGGTTCGATTCCCACAGCTTTGTCCGACGCGACGGGTTGTCACACGGTCTGCGTGTTGTCCTTTTTTCCAAAAATATATAATTCATAAAACATTCCCCAAAATGAGATAAAATATTCAAAAATAATCATAACATATTTTAACCTCATGTTTATCTCATGCCTTTCATTTTCCATCATAACATATAATATCCCATAATTACCTCAAAAGTAAGGATCATATAAACCCTAATGGTTACTGTTATAATTATTACCTGAACTTCCCCATCGATTGGCCATCTCGTACATGATGCATTACAGAACATACCAAGGTTCAAGTGGTTGATCATGACTCCTTGATAGTTGGATTAGAAGAACCATGAGTTTCCTCCTTGAATCCCCCATTTCATCCAGTCTCTTAATCAGAGAACCACCACAGTTTCCTTCAAACCTATTGTCACTTTGGTTCCTACTAGATCCATCCATTCACTAAAAACAGAAATGTCAGTGTGAGTATATCAACAAAACCATCATGTACTAATGAGGAAGATATACTTACTCATTCACTATATCTAAAAACTGTGACTCTTTCTGAAATCCTAACCATTATGGTAATGTAACTTATGCTTAAAGAGTACCCTAACCTCTAAAGTTATCTAAACCGACCGCTGATACCAAATATAAGCCCCCTTCCTTAAACCTTACTTAATCTTGAGTTATTACAAGATTACATATTGAGGATCTTTTCAGGTTTAGAGTTTTATAGAATTAGATCATGAAACATAAATTACATTCCACATTTAAACAAAGTGGTTACATAAAAGACAGTATTCATTTTTTCCCATAAACAGAAACATATTTAACATAAAACATGGATTCTTTCTTGACACTTCTTTGACACTATCATCACATCATGTACCTTTCCCTTGACCTGTGAAAAACATTTCAAAAACTTGGGATGAGCATAAAAAGCTTAGTAAGGGTTATAAAAACTATGGAAAGGAAACATGAGTACATATATACATAAGAATGAAATCATACTTTACCCATAAAGCATAAACACTTTAACATACCTCATAAAATCATGAATAAATCATAGAAATCATAAGACATGAAGGTAACTTGAGGCATTCATAACATTATTACGCAGGGAGTAACCCTCTTGGTTACATTTGGAATACCCATCACAGTATATTCCCTAAATCACTTCGGAGAAACCTTAACGTTTAACCCCTTCGCGTTACCCAATGCATTGGAGAGATATATCGGGCTCACCCGCCCATAGTTTATCACGGAAACACCCGTCTTCATAAAAAATTCCCATTAGCCATAACATAATAATAGCACATAACATAATCATAATGGAAATATAACATTCCCATATTGCAATAACAATATAACATTTTAAGATATTGAAATAATAAATCGATTCTAAAAACCATTTTCGAAACCATTTAAAACATTTAATAAAGAGATCTTTGAATCAAAGTGTCCCATACCACTTTGAAGGCTTTTACATTTTAAACCATTAATATCCATATAAATAAATCCTTAAAACCATTTTGAAAACATTGATATTAACGGGAAATATTTATAAGAATAAATCATTAAAACATTTAATACCATATTTTAGTTAAAGGGTTTTTACCAAAATGAGAGACACTTGAATACAATAATTGAGGAATAACATTTAATCAGATCTTTATAATATCATGAGAATAAATTAATTCCTGATATAATATTCCAAATGACAGTATATACAACATATAAGAGTGAATTGGTGCATAACAACAATGAAGCCTCAATAGAAATGTAAAATGAGATGAAATCCCTTGTAAAGACGGTATCCTTAAATTAAGGATAAATCAATCTCATAATTATGTGTGACAAAGATAAATACACCCAATATAAGTGGATATTATGTGTAAAACAATAAAAGGTCATTCACACATATTCAAAGGATAACATATTTAGTAACAAAATGTTGAACCCAAAGAAATCGAAATTGGGTTAAGAAGTTCCCTTGACAGCCTAACAGCGTCACATCAAATATTAGAAAAAGAGTTGATGAGAGTGATAAAGGGTATCTCATCACTTGGACATAAAATTTATAGAAATAAGTATATATAATAAAATATCCCCATATAATAAGATGAAAATTAAAAGACATAACAAAAGAAGTCTTTTAAAAAGAGGAGGGTGAAAGGTTCCCTTACCGATTTGGGTAACTTTCGAAACGTAAACCCCATGAAAGAAGGACTATACAACATTGATGTAAATACTCATAAACGAAATTATGTTACAGAAAGAGTAGAATAATGGAGAGTACATACACCACTCAAAAACAAAATATTGGAAAATGTAGCATGAATCTCACGGGAATAAAAGTGAGTTTAAAAATCCCTTATGAAAACATGGCAGCCTAACGGCACCACTTAAAACATTCAAAAATGGATTGATGAGATAAAATAGGGTATCTCACCATATTAACATAAAATTTACAGCAAGAGGAATATAAAATAACATCTTCCAACACAACAAATAGGAGCTTAAAAGAAGTGACATAAAGGAGAGTACTTAAAAAGAAAGAGAGAGGTTGGATCTCTTACGAAAATTTGGCAGCCTAACGGCGCCAATCAAAACTTCCAAAATGGATTGATGAGAGAAAATAGGGTCTCTCATCATATGACCATAAAAATAACATTAATATTAATATAAAAGAACATCCCAATCATAAGAAATACAAGCTTAAAAGGAATGACATAAAAGCGTGTACATTAAAAGAAAGAGAGGGGTCAGATCCCTTACCTCGTGTCCGACATGACTCGATCGTTTTATAATCTCCTGAATAATAAAATTTGGTCAATTTATAATTGCTTAATAATATCATTTAAATATTATTATTCAGGTCATATCACATATTATAATGTTATAATAATTTGTTAATAAAGTGAGTTCATATCAGACATTTTTGTCGATGTTCAGTACATGAGTAAAAATTGAACTTGTTGGAAAAGAATTTTCCTTGTAGTTATAGGTATATCATCTCCATAATAGTATTTATGTATTAAATATCATATATATCCAGTATATATTCATTTTATACTATCCTATAGCATTTGTAGATAAAAAATTAAAAGCACCGTTCATGGAGACGGTAGGCCGTACGTACGCATGAACGCTACTTTCATTATTTGTCATATTAATGGAATTAAAACAAAATGATAGATATATATATTATAATTACAGAATTATATCCATCATATATATGTAATATATTACATATATATCCATTATATATATGTACTTATAATAGTTCATAACATTTGGAGATAAGAAATGAAATGTACCATTCATGGAGACGGTAAGACGTACATACGCATGAACGCTACATTAATTTCTTTTTTTTTTTTGTATTTAATGTAATGAAGTAATAATTATATAAAGGTATATTATAATTCTAGTAGGATAAAATATGTAATACCATTAATTCCATCTTTATACGTCCCACATATGGCATTAACGAATCAAATCACTTTGAGGTGGCAGTAGTCCGCACTTCCTAAAATGAAGATATCGCGTTTACCCATAATGGAAACTATAAAGGTATGCCATAAATGAAAAATACATAAGCTTAAGGAAAACATAAAAATATTATATATTATATATAAATATAGTGACATCTTAATGGCCACCTTTGAAGGTGTTAAAAGAATATTGAACAATCATCGTTTCGTGAGGCAGTAATTCACCATCCACAGAAACAATATGTTATTTAACCATTAGACGAAGGTGTGTGTAAGTTTAGCTAGAATACCTCATATAACAACATCCTAGTACATTGAATATACTTGTGTTGTAACAAAATAAAAGAATAAAAAGAGTATAGGGTGTTGGAGAAGCAAAATAAAACAAAAGAACACAAGGGAAGTCATTACCTTTAAATCGGGTAACTTCCTTTGATTTGAGCTCAATGGATTCCTTGGAAAGGATTGTGCCCAAATTGAGGCTTCAATGATGAAGATATGGATGTGGAGAGATGAAATGGGAAGGTTTTGGTCGAGCCAAAGGCTTGAGAGGTGTGTGTAAGGTGGTAGAGGTGGGGGCCTTTTATAAGAGGGGAGGAGGGCACTCTTGGAAAGATATAAATAATTACTTTTTTATAAAATGATTTTCGGATTTAAAAGGTTTAAAAAGGATATATTTCTAGGATAAGGTGATAAGGTTTTGAAATCCACCAATAAAATAGGTTTGTGACAAGTGTATGTTATAGTTTAAACATTATATTTTCATTTTATTTAAATCCCTTATTAATGAGGTAATTGTTGCATCATCATGATATCATAAATAAATTAATTTATATAATGTCTAAAAATTATATAATAATATCATGATGTAGGAAATATTTTTAGCTTTCTAATTAATCTTTATAGTCAAAAATATGACTTGTATAACACCATTTAAAAATTGTTTTAGTAAAACATCTCATGTTTGTGACATTTTAATTTTAACTTTAAATAAAAAGGTATTTATGTCATTGTCCAACCAAAGTCGCTCCATGTGGTCCCCAAGTTGACCCATGGATTTTATTGGTCGGCCACGACACATCCAATGAGGGTAGGACATGTTTCATGTTCATTTAATATTATTGAAACATTATTTTTACCTTAAATTACACTAATTACCTCTAATTGCGATTAAAAACATAAAAGTTACTATTCAACAAAAAATTATATTAATCCCATTGAACTACATTTTACTTACTAATTAAAACCATGTATGTCGGATTTTCGAAATTCAAAACACAGAAGTGGTAAAGTTTCATTTAAACAAAAAATCAGTTTTTTAAGTACAACTTAGTGGTTTCACTATTCATCAAAAATTGAATTTTTTCAGAATAATACCAAAACTTCACCCTAAGATATATTTGATATTCCGAATTCAAAAATGATTTCTATTTTACAAAATTAAAATCGTATAAGTTACATTAATTAATTTAATAATTAATTCCCGCTGACATGACAAATAGCGTGTTTTTATGAAACAATATATATCAAAAGATTGACACTAGTTTATGTCCAATTTCAAAGTGAAATTAATTCCAACGACCACTATTGGATTAAATGGTAAAAATATATTCTAATTTCACTTTAAAACCAATTCAAAAAGTAATCTAATCATATAAATAAATTATATTAAAAAGTGGTTTTGAATTAAAATACAACATTTTTCACTATTCATTAAAAAATGTACTTTATCGGAAAAATACCAAAAATTTACACAAAGTAAATTTTGATGTCCCGATTCCAAAGAAGAATTTTATTTTGTAAAATATAACACATAAAATTGTCGAAAATTGAATTTAAAAGAGGTTCTCCATCAAAAGACGGTTAATCAACCTTGTAAAGAATATTAGAATGTTTACGCTTAAAATTGGATTCATTCGCATTTTTAATCCACTAACATTTATTGTAAAGAGTAAAAATATTTGAAAAACATGTATAATAATTTTTTAGTTTTTTCTGTTCATTCCCGCCATTACAACGGTTCGGTGTTAACTACCATTTAAAATAATATTATTTTATTATTAGAGTGCAACGTAAGATTCCCAAGAAACTCGTTGTTGCGTATTGGGTACGCCATTGCGCATAGAATCCCCTTTAAAGTAATATTAATATTTTATTCAAAAATATGGATAAATGTGAAAATGTCATATTCTTTATTTACCTGAGGTGTTACATAAATTATGTGTTGTTTTTTTAAATCTTCTAATATTTTTATTATAGTCATTTTTGGTTTTTAATATGATGTGGAGGGGCATCAGGTGTGTAATAGAGGTTTTTTACCAATTATTTTGATGAAGGGATTCTATGAGGAACATAGAACTATTGTTGATAAATTTGATAAATGGATTCTAGTGAGGATGTCAGAGTTCCTTCCAATAGGTTTATAGTTGAGGGATTCTGTGGCTAAGAAGAGAGAGTGCCTTACAATATGTCTATATTAGAGGTACTTCTACATTGGAAGTAGTACACCTTTTATAAGGTTTTTTATCCTCATTACATTTTTTATTATAATTGTAGTCTAAATAATATCCTTTTAATGTGGATCTATATTAATATTTGGGGAACAATGTTTTTTTCAATGTTTCTTTATGTTTTAATTATTTATTTTATGTTTATATCGACAATTTTTATTTATTTACATTTTATTTAATGACTTTGTATAATGGATTTTTGGGTTTATTGTAAATTGTTAAATCTAATTAGTTTACACTTGACGTGGCCATAAAATTGTAAGTTCAATACAAACTAAAATTCAATCCTTATTGTAGTCTTATTAATGATAGTAGGAGGTATTATTATATGTACTATACATATCATGTTGGTTTATATGACATGTTAATTATTATATATGATTAATAAATTGGTTTTTAAAATATAAAATTTTCCTATTTAATTAAAAAATCAATATCTATTTATTTATAATTTTCCAAAAAAAACTTATTGATGGAATAATAATTAACTAGACATCGTTGTATTTTTATTTATCTTAAATATATAATTTTATAATGATGATTTTACTATACACATCTTTGTTATGACGATAACCCTAGAGTGGGTAGAAAGTGTATGTGGATACCCTAATGGATGATGATTTACATGAGTTATATGAGATGAAAAAATTGATGTGATTTTGAAGATATTAACTATGGGTGATATATCATTTATTGGTTAGATATAAGATCTCAAACAACACAAGATATTATATGTAATTTCTTTGAAGTAAAATTTAAGTTTTAGATAGCATTCTGTATACTTAACCCCAAGTCTATGTAAAAAATTATATAGTAAACCATTATAAATTATCTATTAAATTGATAGGTAGGAATAGTAATAATAAATTTATTAAAAATGTGTTTGAATTTTTTAATAAGTGCAAATATATTTATTAATTAATAATAAATAGGTTCTCAATTATAAATAATGTCATTTTATTCTTTATAAATTATTTTATTCAAGAATTATATTTATTATATTATTCCCCATCATTGTAATTAATTTATACCACTTTTATAATAAAAAATAATTAAATTAACACCAATTTTTAAATTATCATTTCAACATTATCTTATAGTGATTTTCTAGGATTTTTCAAAAAAGTCATATATTTCAACGACTAATGAACAATACTGATTTTTTTAAAAAACATTCATTTATTTTCAAGTAAAAGTACATTTATGTTTTAAACTAGAGATTAATTTAACATAATATCCATTTAATTATAATTATATATTAAATTAAATTGTAATCATTACTCTTCTTGGTTTTATATTATGTATATTTTTTTGTGTAAAAACATGTTTTAAAAAAACAATTTTTATGAGTCCAATTTGTTTTTATATTAATAAATTAAATTAATCTATATTGATTAATTGTAATAAACAAAACATTTATAGGAGATATTTACTATTAAATGAGTAAATTAATAAATTATAAATAAAATTATAGAAAAAAAATGATACTACTTTAGTTTTGGGACCGTTATAAGTTATATACTTTTAGATTTAAAATTCCATTAAACATCTTAACTATTCATATTATAGTTGTACGATCCCTCCATTTTTTGGTACATACATATTTGAGTTTTTTATTAGACCTTGGTAGCCAAATCTTGTTTGGAGATGGATATCATTTTTTTGAAAAAATGACCAAATGTTCACGTATGTTTGTTTATTTGAATTAATGGAGTTTGGGTATAAAACAATTAATGGGATTATGAGGGATTATCATGAGTTTGGAAGGCTTCATAGGAGGTTTGATAACTTTTGTTGAAGCTGGGCTGAAAACTATTCACTGGACAACTACACATTTTGTACATGTTACACAACATGTAATTGCTACTAAACACATATCGTGAACTAGTAAATGATGTTATGTGGTTACACACCATAAAAATAATTCACATTTTTTAAATTTCAATCAGGATATATATTAACATAAGGTAATGGATTTTATTTTTTATCTTATGAATGAGGATTTACAAGATATTAAATTATTACACACTAAGTATTCATCTTGACCTAGTGGTTTTATATATGGAAATGCATATGATTTTCATTATTAATTCAGTAAAGTATCCCCCTCTCCGACGTAGTACAATTTCAAGATGATTTTGGAGTATCTTACTCCTCTCTAGACATCCCAAATACACATATTATCCCTAGTGAGTTGTTCTCATAATTTTCCCATATCTTCTGTCATTGCTTTTATTTTGTGGTGTAATATTTTGATCATTGGATTGTTTTTAGGTTTTTATATTTACATAGGTTGATCAAGGTTATTCTTGTGATCTTTTTCTTCTTCATTCATTTTGAAATTTTCTATTGGAAGCAATGTGTTACTCAGTAGATAAAGGTAGGAATCTAAACATAACCCTATAGTGTGTTTAATCATGACATATATGCAACATTGTGATTTAACCAATAAAATGTGAACTCCAAATAATTTATTCATTTAATAATAGTGAATCATGGATTGAAATATTGGTTATATCCCATGAATTAAATTTTTTTATGTGACATGGATTATGGCAACCCATTGTGTGTGGTAACCCTTGTTTGTGTGTGCATGTAAACTATATAATGGATTAAAGTGTGTTTAGAATTACATGAGACCCTAGATGATTACTTGATAAATAATCCCTAGTTAATGGATTAATTCTTATAGATATGACTATTCATCATTTGAGATATAAATGAAAGTGTTAATGAATGACAAATGGAATTTCCATAATTAGCTAATGGGGGTTATGATGTGATATTGTGATAGCCTTACTGTTATGACATATTTTTTTCAAATGATAAAATTTTTATATTGAGAAATATATTCCAAGTCCCACGATATAATGCTTATATTAAGAAGGTTATGCCATGTCCCATGTTGTAATGATTTTATTGAGTGGAATTTTCCCAGTCCCTAGTTGTAATGCTAATATTTAGCAAGCGCTTCCTAGTCCCATGAAATAATTCTTATATTGAATAGGATCTTCCCAGTCACTTATTATAATTCATATATTTAGTGGGATCTTCTCATTCCCATGTTGTAATGCTTACATTGGGCAAGATAATCCCAACTCAATGATGTAATGCTTATATTGAGTAGGATCAGCCCAATCCCATTTTGTATTTTTTATATTGAGTAGGATCAGCCCGGTCCCATGCTAAAATGATTATATAAAAGGCCTGGCCCAATTTTTTATGTGTATTCCATGGTATATGGTTATGGTTGAAATAGTTGGGACACATGCTTGGAAATATCATGGCATGAGGCTAATATAAGTTGATTGTTTTATTGTATTAATTTATTATTTAATACACTAGTTATCACTTTATTACACACACTTATTATCATACAAGTTTTATTTTTCCATGGTGGTGTCATCCTACTAAGTTTTAATCACAGCCTACATGGGTCATCATTTGGTACCTGAGAAGATTACATGGATGTAGGTTTGGAAAATGTCAGGGGACCTTGTAATAGATTATTCGTTTTTGGATAGGTTGGAGTTTGGTGATGGGTTCAACATGGTCTGTGGGACTAAAGTATTTTGGGATTATTTGGTCTCAACTAATTCTTTTAATTTTATTGTTTTATGTTTTCCATTTAGATTCATCTAGGCCTATCATTACATAGATTATTATTACTGGATTATTTAGTTTTTTCTTTTTATTTATAGTTATATGAGATATGGTTTCTGTAATTTATATTTACTGTAATAGTTGTTTGCATTTGATTATTTTGTTGGATTTTAACTCTAAACTAGATGGTATAGTCTCCCCAAAATTCATATCACACCCTCGAATCTGGTCGACAACCTCTGGCATACGCGAGGCATGAATGAGGTATCGTAACCAACATAATTTGTCCATGTGATAGTGTGTCATACTTGGGGAAGTTAAAATTGTGGTATCAAAATAAGGTTTTTATTTTCTTTTGATTTACTATTTGAGAAAGTTGGAAATGAGTCTAGGATGTTTTAGTACTTGGTAATGATCTTGTGAAAGGATGATTCTAACCCATGTATGAAGCAAAATGTGAGTGCTCACAGATGGGATTTTTATTTGTGATATTCTCATATGACTTTTTATGTTATTTTTCCCTGAGTGATTAAAATGTTGTGTGATTTTGGTGATTCAATTATTTCATTTGATTTCTACTCAGGGCTTAGTTTGGTGTGATATGATCATGATTTCATCATGATAAGAACATAGGGATATATATTTACATGCATTTTTCATGGTAGGGAAACATTTTTTTCATGTGTTATATACTTCCCTATATGAATTTTGGTATGAGATACATGATATATCTAATGAATGAAATTATATTAATTTGTATTTCTTGATAAAATACTTTTAATCCATGTTTGGAGAGATTTAAAGTATTAATACTCTATTTTTCTCACCTATCGTGGTTTACTTTGTTCATCAGTCAGTGTTCTAATGAGTGATTTTGTCTTTTAGGGAAAATACCTCCTTATCATATTTGTGTTGAGCATCATGATAGTGGAAACCCGAATTCTCCTAACACAGATGAGCCAGATCTTTTTTTAGATTTTCAGGATCATATGGATGTTCATACTCTTGATTGATTCATATGGGTCATGTGGTCCATGGAGATAGAGACTATTCATATCATGATTTTGATTTCTAATATGATTAGAGGGTTCTAGATACAAAATCTTCTAACCTTCACTAGGAAGGGAGTCCCCTAAGAAATCGAGTTCTGGATTGAGTCAGTCAAGAAAATTTTGCAACACCTTGACACACCAACAGATTTTTGAGTGAATCTGGTTATGTATATATTCTAGTTGACCTTCCAAGAATTGGGGGGATATTATTGATAATTCTAGAAAGAATGTGGAGTTAACTTTAATGTACTTCGAGGTGAATTTCATTATACAATTCTATCCAGATACATTTAGGGATGAGAAGGATCATGAGATCATTCATCTCACACAAGAGAGAATGCCAGTGTTGGACTATGCTAAATGTTTCACAGACCGACAGTGTGTTACACTATATTTGGCTACTGATGTGATCTCTTAGGAGAGTCTTTTTTATGATGGGATTCACTATGATATTAGCTCATAGGATAATTTCAATCATCTATGTATCTTTTCATATGTGATAAATTAGGCACTCCTCGCATAAGGAAATATGAGAGTGGCACTGAGTAGTTTCTATACTGTTTCTATAGGGTGAATTGGGAACTCTTATTCTAGTGGAAAGAAGTTCCACTATGATAGTTTATGAAATGGAAAATAGGATAGATAAATAAGGTAACTGGGTATCCATCTTAGCACCACGTTTTTTTAGTGCTTTCAATTTGGAAAGTTGAGACATAGGTGGCCTCAATGTATATACCCCACTTTAGAGTGTCATTCATACATTAAAATGGTACACATTTAGAGGTTTTTTCATTGAATACAGTAGTATATTACTAGATGGTGATTAGGTACCAGAGTTTGGGAATGAATCTTCTACTGCTCAGAAGATAGTTATCTAGATTTCCACGAAATGCTTTAGGTCATGGTAGGGTATATATTACCCTTTTGTATGAATAGACATATTAAGAAGAGGGAATATATCATGGGTTACATACTAGAGCCAAGGCCAGAGAGGATATAAGGATATGCATTATTCAGTCTACTCCATCCGTTGTGGATGTAAAACCATATACTGTTAGAGGTATGATTCTGGTATCATCTACCCATTCTTGTGTTTTGTTTGATACAGGAGAATCAAATTACTTTTTATAATCTATATTTAAAAACATTTTAGGTTTTGTTGTTTAATTCTTAGATACCTCTTTTACCAATAACACATCATTGGGATTGTGGTCATAGAATATCGAAGTTGCAATGTGTGTTCTCTAGAGATCAGCAGTTACTATTTCTAGAGGGAACCATATGTTTTATAGATGGAAGGTTTCGATTGGATTCTTGGTATGAATTGGTTAGTCTAAGAACTTGATCATATTAACTATTACCATAGGAGAGTTACCTCTATATATCTAGAGGGATGTCTCTATTCTCACCATGGTCTGTGTGATCTTTTGGCTAGTCATGTAGGATCAATTCAATGCATATTGGATTTTCTAAGAGATAAAATAGAAATTATTGTTCTAGATTTTGTATTAATGAAACATGATTCTTTTTCTCTAGTGGTAGACTATTTTATAGATTTTTTCATGATGATATCTATAGATAACATACAATGGGGGGATTGGGTTCATGATCGACTTGGTGTTGGGAGCAGATCCAGTGTCTATCCTATCTTATAGAATGTCACCAATTGAGATTCGAGAGTTCAAATTTCATTTGGAAGATCTAGAATATAATGGTTTCATACATGCTTGTTCATCTCAATTTGGTTATCCAGTTATTTTTACCAAGAAGGATGATGGTACCTTGAATATATGGATGCATTATTAGATATTGTGCCAGAATTAAGTCATGAACTGATATCCTCTTCCATGTATTTATGCTCTCTTTGATGAACTCAAATGTTATAAGATCTTGTCTAATATTAATCCGAGATCAGGAATCCACTAGTTGAGGTGGATGTCATCAAATATACCTAAAAGAATTTTAAGGAGTGTATATTGATTGTATGAATATATAGTGATGTTTCTTAGGTCTAAGAACACCCCGATGGTATTCATGGACTTGATGAATCAGATATTTCATCTGTATATGGACTGGTTTGTGGTGATTTTTGTCAACAACATCTTAGTGTAATCCTTGTTAGTAGATGATCATGCCCAATATCTACACATCATTCAGAGTAAATTAATAAAGCATTGCCTTTACGTTAACATTACCATATATAGTTTCTGGATTGATAAATTTCACTTCTTTGTGCGTGTAATATCATAGGTAGAAGTGTCAGTGGGCCCAAATAATGATGAAGTGATGGTATCTTGGGAGTGACCCAAAATGTATTCGATATTTATAGTTTTCTTATATTACTAGGTTACTATCGGTGCTTTATCTATGACTTATTCTATATGGAAGCACCGATGTATGGGTTAACCAAGAAAGGGGTGAAGTTTGTTTGGTCAGACACTTAAGAAGTAGATTTTCAAGATCTGAAAGGAATGATACCCTCAGTACCTATCCAAAAATTACTTATTCTATGTAAAGTATATATTTTTTATTAATATTTATCCAGATATAGAATCATATCTTTTATAATATAGGAGGATTGAGTGGTTGCTTGTGGCTCCAGATAGATGAGACCATGTGAGGGGAATTATCCCACTCACGATCTGGTGCTATTAGTGGCGGTTCATGGAATAATATTCCATAGACCCTATATTTTGGGAAAGCATATTATGTTGTACATGGACCATAGGTTCCTCAAGACCATCTTTTCTCAATGAGACATGAACCTTCAAAATAAGAGGTGTACTAAGTATCGTATGTCTTTAGAATTCGATTTGGGTTTCAAACGTGGAAAAAGAAATGTCATTGTCAACAGATAGATCCAAAAAACATAGAAAGAGTTAGTGTGGCAGTATTACGATGAGTGGTGGATGATGGAACTGTTTTTAATCATGCATCTATATGTTCACAAGTCACATTGATGGGTATATATGACATTGAAATTTGTTATACCCTTGATTTTGGACCTGATCAAGACATTGTAGTTATCTAATATGGTGGTATTAGTTATGAGATACTACTTACATGGTGTAGATATAACTTCAGGATGGACACTAAGAAGCAGAAATTCTATTCTTTTATTTGGCCATGTATGGGTTCTTACAGGCTTATGTAAGGAGATGATGAGATCATTTCATGATTCAAGATGGGTGGTATATTCGAGTTTGAGAAAGATTTATCATGATATTCAATGATTGTACTGGTGATCAAGAATGAAGGAGGAGGTAGTAGGATTTATGGTAAGATGTTTCATCTATAATAAGGTGGAGACTAAAAATCAAAGGATAGCTGAGCTATTGCAACCCATGCCTATTTCTAATTGGAAATGGGATGATTTCACTATAGAAATTGAAAAAGAATTGTTCAGGATAACCCATAAGAGTCATTCAGTATGGGTGATCTTTGATAGACTAATGAAGGTAGCTCACTTCTTTTCTATTAAGGATACCTTCACTGTTAATGATATGGGTAGTCTTTATATGCCTGAGGTAGTTTGGTTTCATTGGGTTATGAGGAGTATCATTTCTAATAGAGATCCCCATTTCACATCACAATTCTTATAGAATCTTTATAGGGATCTTGGATCATAGGTTCTATTGGGAACAACCTATCATCCTCAAACTGACGGTCAATATATGTTGACTATTTAGGCTCTGGAGGATATTTTATGATACTTTTTTAGGATTTTGGTTGTTCATGGGAAAATAAAAAGACACTCGTAGATTTTTTATATAATAAAAACTTCCAGAAATCTATCTAGATGAAACCTTTAAAGGATTTGTATGCAAGGTCGCTCCATTATACTATTTGTTGGTTGGAGGAAGGTGGCTTAATGATTTTCAGGACTAGTATGTTGCATGAGATGAATGAGTAGGTTCACCTGATCAGGAGGTGGTTGGTGACCACACAGAGCATGTAGATGTCATATTCTGACCATTATAGATGACCTCTAGAGTTTGGGGTTGGTCGTCATATTTTTTAGGTTCTTCCTAGGTTAGGGAAATTTCGTATCAAGAAAATGGGAATTGAAGAGTCTTGGTTTGTCGACCCATTTGAAAAAGTAGGTAGGGCTGGTCCAATGGAATACTAAGTAGCCCTTACACAACACTCTAGTTCGATGAATGATGTGTTTCACAAGTTACATCTTCAAATATTTTATCCTAATACTTTTCAGGTGATAGACGATGAGGATTTGAAGCTATGTATTGATTCATCCTTTGAAAAGAATCTGATATTGAATGTAGAAATTCGTGATAAGTATCTACAGGGTAGGAATATACCTCTAGTTCAAGTGCAGTGGTATAGTGGGTTTAAGAGGAGACTTGGGAGAAGGATTTTGAAATTCTAGCACAATGGCTATACATGTTCATTGATGACCCACTATGATTCTTAGAGAATCTTGGCGATGAGATGTTATATGGTGGGGAGGTTTTAAGTTCACATATTTTATCAAGTATTTCCATCTTTAGGTTTTTCATTAGACTGTGGTTTCTAAGTATGTTTGGATACATAGATCCCTTATTAGGGAAAATGACATAAATTTCAAGGATAAGTGTATGTTTTTAGTTAATGGAATCTTGGAATAAATGTTTCAAAGGATATTATGATGGTTTATAATAATTTTAAAAGTCTTTATAGGTGGTTTGGGAACATTCCTAGAATCTAGAAAGAAAATTGTTATCTAGAAAACTACCCATCATGTACATGTTATAAAATGTGTAACTACTACTAGAAACATGTCGTGAACTGGTTCATGATGTGAATTGGTTACATTTCATGATCATAATTCACATCACGTAAAGTTTGATCAAGATAAATATTAACATGAGGGAATGGTTTCATCGGTGTAACATAAGAATGAGTATTTACACAATGTGAAATGATTACAGGTCATGTATTCCTTAGGCCCATCTATTTTTAGTAGGTAAGCACATATGATTTTCATTTTAATTTGGTGAAGTCTCTCCCTCACAGACCTAGGATGACTTCCCAAAGCGTTTGGAGTCTCTTCCTCTACTTCAAACATCATGATTACACATCTGATCCTGGTGGAGTTGTTCTTTTAAGGTATCCCCTCTCTACCATCATTCAATATTTTTCGCAGTGTAATATTTTTCCAACAAGCTTTTTTTTGGGTTTTTATATTGACCTAGGTTGATCTAGGTTATTCTTTTGGTCTTATATGCCATATTCCTTGTTTTCATTTCCATTATAATAGCTACATTAATCACTAGATAAAAGTTGGGGGTCTAAACCTAACCCTATTGTATATTTAATTTTGAATTATATACAATATTTCAATTTCACTAACGTAACATGAAATCAAAATAATTTATTCATTTAATAATGTTGAATCATGGATTTAAATATTGGTTTGATCACATGGATTTAATTATTTATGTGACCTAACTAATGGCTACCCATTGGGTTAGAAAACCATTGAATATATATATATATATATGTGAATTGGATAATGGCATAAAGTGTGTTTAGAATGACATGACAGTAGGTGATTGCTTGATATGGAATCCCTAGGTAATTTTTAATTAATTATTGATACGATTTTTGGTCATTTAAGATATAAATAAATGTTTATTTTAAATATAAATGGTAATTTTCTTAATTAACCATTGAGGATTATGATGTGATAGTGTGATATCCTTGATATTATTAATTTTGGTGTTAAAATTGTGTAATGCTTATATTGAGGGGGATCTTCCCAATCCCATGTTGTGATGCTTATATTGAGTGAGCTATGCCCAGTCTCATGTTGTAATGCTTATACTGAGTAGGTTTTTCCTAGTCACATGATGCAATGCTTATATAGAGCAGGATATTCCTAGTCCCATGTCCTAATTATTATATTGGGATTGCTTTGCTTAGTCCCAAGATGTAATGGTTATACTCAGTGGTATTTACTAAGTCCCATTTTTTAATTCTTTTAATGAGTTGGCTTAGCTCGATCCCATGTTGTAATGATTATATTTGGTGATAATGGCTTAGTCCCATTCTATAATGATTATATTAAACTGGATCCACCTAGTACCATGCGAAAATACTAATATCAAGAGTTTGGACAAGATTTTTATGATTATTCTATGGTATATGGTTATGGTTTTCAAGGTTATATCACATGGTCTGAGATATCATAGCTTGGGGATGATGTATTTTAATGATTTTATTATATTAATTGACTAATTAATAAACCTATTATCTCTTTATTGCATACACTTCTTATCAGAAATTTTTTGTTTATAAACATTGATTGATGCATAAAGAAGACAACATTAAATCCTCTGGTATTGATCAAATTAGAAATTTATAATTTTCTAGAACCTCACAAACTACAAGGGTGTCATAAAATGGAAGTATGGGGTCAATCCCACAAAGAGTTGGGAATGAAATGATGAAAATTATCGACTGAAGTTCAATTCATTCAAATTTCAGTTTAATTTAATTAAACTAATTATGAAAATTAATAAAATGAATTGAAAAAAAATTAGAAGAGGGGGGAATCAGTTTCCATGAGAGGTTTTTTGAAAAATAAATATTGACTAGACATGCAATATAATACTACTAATTGGATGCAAAATAAATCATATTTAAAAGATATGAGATATGGTCAGACCCTATATATATAATATATAATCTCAATTAATGGAGGCCTGAGGAATTAATATAACCATAATGAATTAATATCAGAATTCAACTCCCTAAGAATAATCCCATTCAACGGTCATGAATTAATTATCACAATAATGTTGGGTTTTTTCTACTGTTATACACACTTGGTCTATGATTTAAAAATATATATGATAAAAGTGAATCAAAACACAATACCAATTGAAAAAAATCATCATGAAAGTGAAGAACGAAAATGAATAATTTATTATGCACCAATTTTGACTGATTCCACTCTCCTATAATAATTTAACCAATCATCATTGAGAGATATTCAATAATGAAAAAACTGTATTCCATAAGGAAGGGATCAGAAGAATATGAATGTAAATGAATGAAAATAAAATAAATTGGAATTAAACTAATGATAAAAACAACATTACATCAAATAAGGAAAAGAAAATAAAAGAAAAATAGAAACCTATCTTTGAGAAACACTAGGTCAGAAGCTTGTGGAATCCTATTGGTAGTAGAGCCTCTCAGAATCATGAATGGATTCTCTTATCTCTTTCCATAACCCACTCTTTATAATACTCAATGTGATCTAAGGGTTTTCTAAGGTCAAGCATCACATTAAGTGGATGTTTTTGAGTCATAAGAATAGCCTCATTGAATTGATACATCAAAATATATGTATTTGTGCATGTCCATGGTTTTCACATCATGTTATTTTTACACGCTGTGTAATTTCTAGGTGGTTATTCAGAGATTTTCATGATATGTAATGATCAAACAATGTAAAAATTATGTTTCTAGCTCTAGAAGCTCCATTGTACTTCATTTCTATCTTTTTGTTCCCCTGTAACCTCCCATGACCATACAACGTCATGTGAGACCTTAATTCAATGGATATATTGGTATCTTTGTCTTCAATATTCAATCTCAACATCACCATATTTCAATTTTTTATTCCTCAATTTCCATATCTTCCATTATATTTCTCCAAATTTTGGTCCTATGTAAGAATACACAATACCTCAATATCATCCATGTCACTCAAATTTAATCAATTAAGATTCAATGAATTATCTTTTAAAACCCCATAAATATATATATTTAAAATAGAGATTTTAGTGGTCTTGAACTTCTATGTTTTACTCACACCCAATTCAAGCTACCCTTTGGTACCCGAGTAAATTAAATGTATGCAGTTTTGGACAAGGGCAAGGGACCTTGTTGCTGCTTGCTAGTTTTTGGATGGGAAGGGGTTTGGAGATGGGTCTGATATGGGTTTCAAGACTGAACTCTTATAATATTATTTTGGGTCAGCTGATTCTTTTATTTGTGTTGTTTTCATTTTTAAATTTAGATACTTATCAGCATGTCATTACATGGTTTATTATTATTTGATTATTTTATTCTTCTTTTTTATTTCTAGTTATATGAGATATGGTTTCCACTATTTTTCATTATTATAATTTTTGTGATTACTTTATTATTCCTCAATTTTATAACTCTAACCCAGGGATAATGTCTCCCCACTATACATATCACACCCCCACTAATATTCAGTAGCCTATGGCATATGAGGAGGCATATTTGAGATCCCATAACCAATATGATTTTTCCATGTGACACAGTTCTGGACCGGGGTATGTTACAATAGTATTGATTTAGTTATCATATGATTAGTATATATATATAGGGTTATGAAAAATCTAATTTACATAGATAAAGGAAGTGATAGCCTTGACTAGCAGGATCAAACCTATGAAGCTCATTTATGAGAGCTTCTGAGGGAGATAACATCACTGGGATTTTCCCGTGACCAAGCCCAAGATAATATTAAACAACTAAAGAACAAGAAAAACCATTTATTGTATAGTTTCATGATCATTGGGATCATGGCCCAAACCATGTTCACAAAACCTCCATAATAAAATCTCACCATCACACACCTTCCCTTATGGCATTTGTTTCTGTAATAATGGGATATATATGTAAAACATAATATTACTAATTTTTATATTTTTATATTTAATAAAATAATTATTTTCATAATATTTTATTACCTTATAATGTTTTAATAATAATTTTTGATAAAAATTAGATTTTTGATTACATGAAACACAATATATAGTTTTGGGAAATATATAGTTTCAATCAACACACTCCTTTTGAGAAATTCAAGAATTTTTAAATAAATTGTATTTTAATAAAATAATATTAATAAATAATATTTATTAAATATATGTAATAATATAATTTAATTAAGTCAAATGTAATTTTTATAAGGTTATAAAGACTGTAAATGTCAAAAAAAACTTGTATTATCCAATAAATGGATTTTTTATTTGAAAGTGTAAATTATTGTATTAATATAATTATTTTGAAAAAACAAATATTATTTTTAAAGTCAGAATTTTGGAATTATCATACAATAAATGTTTCATTATTTTTTGATAGAGTATAATATTTCGGTGAAAATTAAATATGGTATAATTATACATGTTGTTTTATGAAATCATAAAATCCCAATAGTGATATAATAAATAAAATAAAGAGTAAAAATAACCAAAATTAATTTTCCCATTTAAACTAATGTGTTTTATGTTATTTTGTTAATTTTATAAACCCTTATTCAATACTAAAAAACAAAAATTATATTTGAATTTTTTTTAAAATAGTTCTTTATAAAAATGTCACAATTTCACATCACCAAGGATATTATTTTAAAGATTTTTTTTTCTGAGATTTATAAAATAATTAAATACACCCTTTTATGGTAGAAACAATGGGAAAAACTATATTATGTTTTTTTGGGATGAATTTATCATATAGGGTCCAATGCTAAATTTTATAAATTAATAAAGAATTGTCTGTTATTTTTCTATAAAAACCCAGTAAACCTCTCATTAATCTTCACTAAAAACCCGTGGATCAAGATTTTACTCTCCCATTCCTGCTATATGGACCTTATATAGTGTTATCAATCTCAAAATAATCTCTTACAAAGAATTTTAAATTACCCTCTCATTTTAAGGGGCTCTCTCCTCTTCCATTTTATTTCAAGTTCTTTGCTTATAATAAAACCATTTTGATTTCTAATTCTCTATATAGTAATGCTTTTTTAAAACATAAATTTAATTTAATTATGATTTTAATGTAATGATATTCCTCATTTAAATCTCATTTACCCATTTTATAAACATTTATATACACCTATTATGTTGCTAAACTTATCCTACAGTTTTTCATGTCAAGTATTAATGTGGTGAATACTAATCCACATTTCCACACAGAGGAATTAACCTTGTTGTACCTATCCTTCATTGATTTGGTACTTATATTTATGAAACCCATACTATTTAATCATGTTAATATAAGTGATTAAATGCATCCTTATATTGTATGCATTATGTGTGTACTTATTCTTGTACATGATATGAATGTGATCGGTGGTCCAGGAATTATAGAGTCCTTAAATACATTGGGTAATGTTTTTATCATATGAGATTCTGTATATGGTGTATGATATTTCACCTTAATTGTGATATGTTATGTTTTCTTGATAGTTATCCTTTACCTATAATTATGAAGTCAGGTTTTATGTTGTTTCCAATTTCCCATTATTCCATCATGTTATCATATATTATCATGATTTGATATTAATTTTTATGATCATCACCCTTCTTATGTTACCTTAATAATTATATTGAATCACATGTATTAATTTCATCATGTATTTATTTGATTATTCTATTACTAGGCTTTATATCTCACCACATTCTTATGTACATCCCCATGTTATCTCATTAAGTTTCATAACATCAAGTAAATTTAAAGGAATGAAATAGATTTTTAGTTTATATATTTGTATTTTTGTTTCAATTTTTTGTTCTATATACCTAATTTACCAAATAAACAAAGCCCTGTGATATTATAGGATATTTTTTTGTATCATTATATAAATAAATAATAAAATAAATCTTATTAAATAGGTGGGATCTCATAGTTTGTATCAAAACATAAACTATTTATGTGGATCTTTCAAAGATGTAGCTCAGGTCAATGACCTTGAAAACGGTGCATTGGGATGGACTTCGTCATCACTTAATTCATGAAAAAGAGGTATTGCTACACACCTAGTTTAACACTCCTGGGGGATATTTATTGGTAAATTTTCATGCTCATTAAAAAGAATTATTAATGAGACAAAAATTTCCATAAGACTTTATGTTAGGGAAATGATCATGGAAAACCTAGAATGAAATAAAAAAATTAATTTTTTAAAGATCATATTTCATTTATGAGTTTTCACTTTAATGGTCATGGTTTTCCATTTATGTGTTTGGTAGTTTAAAAATTTACATACCTAATTTTTCCTTTATTTTAGTCAATGGCTGGTTATTGGAGGAACTGAGTCAAAAACCACTATGATGATCAATGTGTTCAATTCCGCAATGAGATGTGCAACCTGATGAAAGAAAGAGCAGGGAAATTCAAGGAATTGATTTATAAATTGACTTATATTTTGAAAGAAAACATGAATAAGGGGGGAAACCAACATCCCCCTAAGAAATATAAAGTTGTAATAGAGACGTTTATGTGACAAAATCCTCCATCTATTTGGAGGATCTTTTGATCCTTTAATAGCAGAACAATGGATAAACTCCATTGAAAGGATCATCTTCATCGGTCAATGCTCACAAGAAGATAAGTTCATGTTGGATGTGTATCCTATGTTGGGAGAATATTATTAATGGTAAAAATTGATCAAAATTGTGAAGCCTAAGGAAGAGAACAAAGTGATAGAGTGGAAAAAATCTAGAATTTTTTTTGAGAAACACTTTCCTTCCACTATATCACTTCAAATGGAGAGGAATTTAAATTCCCTCATGAAAAAGGATGATGAGTTTATCAGGGGTAGATGTTAAAAACTTCACAACCCCTATATGATACACCTCTCTATTTATCATTTTTCATTAATGTAAAGTTTTCCACTTCATTGTTGGTATAAAGAAAAATCTGTGAAAGGAATTGGTGACTAGATACTTTGACGTATATGATGAAATTGTCTGATGTTCCAATAATTTCGAAAAGGGGATACAAAAATATCAAGGGTCTCATGGTTATATAGATAAAAATTATAGAATTTATTTTTGTTCTAATCATGTGAAAATAAAGACTCGTGGAGGGAAAAAAATAAAATATCCCACTCTTAAAAATAAATGGAAGAAGAATATTAGAAATTTCTTGAAAGGGACAAGGAAATGCTTTAGGTGTGGAAAGGAAGGGAATCAAGACAGTGATTATCAATAGGAGAAACCAACCAATGTGACAGAATAAATAAATTCTCCATTCAACCCACATCATATTGTACAATTTTTTAAATGAACAAAATATGGACACTATACGTATCAATTCACTAGGATATGGGTTTTCAATGAAAACCAATGATAACATCCTCTAGGGCCTTTAGATAAAGGGAGAGATTCTGTCGACATAACTTCAGATTTTGATCCTAAAAATGATGTGATGATAGTTTTGTTAGTTATATATTCAAGGATAGTTTACATACTATTTTATTCTAGTTTTAATGATTCTTAGATTTCATGAATGTTTTCTAAAACTATTCAAAAACAACTGAAAAACATGGTGGTGTCACTATTAGTGAAAATGGAAAATGGGAAAAATATTTCAACACAAGTGTATACTGCAACCCTATCAAAATTTATAGGCTGAATTTCTTATAAAACCTTGTGATACTCCCTTTATTGGAATTTAATGTTATTCATGGAATTTATTGGGTTTCCATGTGTATAACAAACAAAAATTTTCGAGATAATGAAATCACCTTCTGTATCCTAAATATGCCTCTGATATTTCTATATGTGTAAGTAGGATGATGAATCTACTATGGTATCATCATCTCAAAAATGTATATGAATTCTCTATGATCTAGCATATCTAGCTCAAATTATTTAAACTAAGGAAATATTCAAATTGGATTTAATCCTCATATTAGGTGAATTTATTGATGTATTTCTTGAAGAATTTCTTAGTATTCCTTATATACGAGAGGTTTTTTTCTCAGTCAAATATATACATGAATATTTTCCAGTATCCCATAATTGATATATATTATAAATTGTTGAACATGAGGATTTGAAGAAGAAACTACAAGAGACTATGACTAAAGGGTTTATACACCCAAGTGATTCACCATGGGGTTCACTAGTCCTCTTCTTCAATAAGAAGGATATGTCAATGTGACTCTACATTGATTATCATGAACTTAGAAAAATCAAGATTAAAAAATATCATGTACTATTGATTGATGTCATTTTTGATTTCCTACATGGAGCCCAGTAATTCTATAAGGTTGATATTCGACCATTATATTTTCAAGTAAATGTGATGTAGGAGAATATCCCCAATATTGATTTTCGTATAAGGTACAAGCACTATGAGTTCATAGTGATACAATTTTGAATCACTAATACTATAAAATTTTTAATAGAATTAGTGAATAGAGTCTTTAGGGATTACATCGATAAATATGTGGTAGTCTTTACAGATGATATTTGATGTCTTTCCTTTTTATTTACATTTATTCACATCATTTAGTATAATTAATTGTGTTTTTAATGCTATATTTTTTTTAATTGAATGATTTACAAATTAAATAATTTTTTTCCAATTGTTAAAATAATAAATTTAATTTTAAGATATAAATTTAATTTGTTTTTTATTCGGGTTTATATTTTTTATTTAAATAAAATATATTTAATTAACTTTTTTTACTCATATTTCGTCATTTAAATTATATTTTTTTCATTTCATTATTTAATTTAATTTATGTATTGGTATTTTCATTTAACATTTTTCAAAATAATAATATATTATTTTTTAATTCCAATATTTGATTTTATTAATTTTATATTCATTTTTATTTTGAAAAAATAATTTATTAATTTTAGTTTTTTCTCTTCATCCTAAAATATTTTATTATTTATTTTAATTAATTATTTTAATTGGGTTACGATTTTGATTTAATTTTTTTATTCTATTAAATAATTTATTATTTTCCCTTTTTATTCATGTGATTTATTTATCTTTTTTAGTAATTTCTATTTATTTATTGTTATTTATATAATTCATTTTAATTTAAACTTTGATTCTATTATTTATTATTTAGGAAAGGTCGTGGTCGATTAGTATACTAACTGTGACAAGTGATCGTGTGAAAGAAAGAGAATAGTCAAAATACTTACCATGAGAAGATCTAACTTAATGCGCCTTCACATGCAACTGACCAAGCATCAATATTTATAGCGTCCTATGTTTTTTGACCGAATGAAATTTTCTAAAGTATCCTGAACTTTTAGTGTGGTGGATGATCTGAACTACAAAATAACATCAAAATGAAATGATGACATTTTGAGCACTGAAATTTTTTTAGACGTGGTTAAATGATCTAGGGGTGTGTTAGGTGTTTTTTCAAGTTTCAAAAGTGCCAGGCTCAGAAAACTCAAAATTGGGAAGAACTGGTCTGAGCACAAAATTTTTCTAAATCTAGGCATCACACCTGAGAAAACCATGAATCTTGTTCAAAAGGGCTGTGGGTGTTGCATAGTTTTTTAAAACCATGTAACTCAGGCTCATGATCGTGTTCTTTTTATTGGTCCCTTGATAATGGGTAAATGTATGATTTGTTCATGATTTCCCAAATCGTGTGGATTAATCATGATACCCCCCCTTTAGGGATAGTGGATTATGCATGGAATGGCGAACTGTGTTGTCAAACTATGCACCCCTTTAAAAGAGAATAAAATTTCCAAAATTTCCCTCCAATCTTATATTTTTCCACCATTCCTCTAGCTCTCACCTATGTGTATCAGCTCTTTCGAGGAGCTTTTCCATTACTCTCTTAGGAAAGTATGCCTCTCCTTCATCTGGTGTTGGAATTGACCGCCATCAGTCTTATAAGATGCATACCATAATCTATTTTTCTCTCTATCTACTTTCATAGTTTATCTTTTCCTTTTTTATGATATCGACGTGTGATCTAATTTTCAATATTTTTACGGTGACTGTCCATTTATTTGATTTCTCTCAAACCAAACCAAACCAATAATCGATATCATACATGCGGGTCATCCTAAACAGGAGTTAGGTGGTTTATAGATTTTCCCTCATGTTTCATCATTTAATAAAGTATCATCATAGTACCATTTGTGGGACCATTAAGTTACAACTATTAATTTTATTAAATGCATTAATTAAATACCAAGACCCTTTGTGATGTGTTTATACCCCTCTTTATATGGTTGGAGGTTACGACCTCAACTTAAAAAAACCCATTAGGGTGGGTTCTTCCAATTGTTCATAGAGGAGTATAATTATCTACCATATTCTTAAACCACCCTAGGTGTGTGTTAATTTTAATGCATTAACTACAATGATGGGATTACACTTTTGAATCTCCTTTTAAGAGTATTATGTTGATGTATTTGGATTTGATGCCTAATTTAATTTAATTAATTATTATTGACAATGTTATGATTTCTAAAAAAACACCTCATTGAAGAGCATTGTATTCTAAACTAAAAAGGAATTGGTTGATGTTTTATATCATGTGTGTCCATTTGGAATTGGTGCCTTTCATCCCCCTTATTTTTAATGTTGGATGAATGAAATGCTTAAGTGCATGGAAATTAATGCCTAATAATTGAAATGTTAAATGGGTGTGGCCCTCATAATGTATACATTGGTGGTAATGGCCTGGTTATGATAAGGCCTTAATTACCGGGTATAAATAGAACAAGCCAAAGGAATGGACAAACACAAACTCCTTTTCCTATATTATAAATTGATTATATTAATTAGGATCTTTTATGCCTTGAGGGATGTGGGTTGAATTTTTACAAAACGTCGTGCTAAGTAATCATAGGGGAAGTGTATTTCCATATATTGATTAATGAAAAAAAGGTACCTCAAGTATGGTTTTTGTACATCATGTGTTGTTCCCCTTGGTCTAGGATATTGGAATGGAGTTCACATCACGTATGTTAATAGGAATGAAATTTCATGACCCCTTTATTAGGAGGTTGGGTATGACCCACTTAGTTATTATTTATTATACTTAGCATGGAATCTTATACAAATTATGTTTTTGGGAATGACCCTTCCCCTTGAATTTCACATGATCATCGGGCATGAAAACCCTTACATATCATTATATTATTATTATTAGTACTAAGTGTTAATGTCTGAGTTATGCCCCAGGTCCTAGATAATACTACATATCCATATATATGTCTATATGTGTCACTGTTAAAATAGTGCATATATATTTATACATATATATATATATATACACATATAATCATAGGCATTTAATCATTGGTCGAATTAAGTATGGTTGGTTCAGTGTACTCGTGGAACATGATCCCAACTTTTTTACTTTTATTTATGTATTTATTATTTTATATACCTACACACTATAATACTTTATTTTTGTAGACATGATTTTTTATTATACACCATTGTTTTTGGCCTACTAACTATATCTCACAACTTTCTCAGCCTTCATTGCACTGGGGTACTTGATCAGGACTAATGTTCACAGGTCCATGGATCACTACTAGAGTTTTCATGTTGTACATGAGAGTTAGGTGTATTGTACTGATCCTGAGCTTAGGATTATCATTATAATTTTTTAAATTTTGTTTTTTTATTCAATTATAGATGTATTTTATTTCCTTTTGGATTTTTTTCTACATTGTATTTATAGCATCATATGGATATGCATGCATGATTTTATTTAGCATTGGAAATTACTTCTTTATTCAGTTGTTATAGTTCTTCTACTGCTCTATCATTTTTTTGGACCAATTCTACTATTTTTGTGTGATTCCTTGTTGTTATTTCATTATTATACTCTAATCATGAGGTTTTTTTATTCCCACCGCACCATCATTTGTCCCTCAATGCTAGTTGGAAGCCTCTAGTGTGTGGGTAGGCACCCTTGAGACCGTGTGATGAAAAGTTCAGATATGGGTTTCATAGTTAGTCAGGATGGGATGTTAAAAATTTATATCAGATATTTCATTTCCTTATATTAATATTTTGGTCTGGTAGGCCGGATAATAAGAATGATTTGGCACTTTTTAAATAGTCATATTTGGGAGTTATCAACCCATGCACATGGAAAAGTCTAAGTTGATTGGGATGAGATTTTTGTAAATGTAATTTTCTATTACAGATGATGTGATTTATCTTCTAGTGATTGGTATAATTTCTTATATTTATTGATTTATTATATTTATAACAATTTATCCTTATCCTGTTATGGTAAGGATGTAGAATTAAATGCATCATTATAGGCACATATAGATTCGCATGTCTTGCATATGTCATGTCATATAGATTTCATTTCTAATTTAGTTGATATTTGTTAACATTCCTTCCGTGTTTATTAGAATTACTTTTATATACCATGGTAGGTTTTTTTGTAACATTTTTAATTTTATACCTACTTAGTTAATTCATTAGAATGTACGTCTTTATAACATGATATTTTGTTTATTTAGTATGTCTTCAAGTACAACATGCTTCTATAATTTATTGATCATGATTTTAATGTATACTATGAGTGGGTGTTTACCATGATTACAATGTATATTTCCTTCATTATTTTTCATGTTTTAGTTTTTATCTCAAATTTTTTTCTTTTATTTATGCATGTGATAGCATGACCTGTTATAATTTTGATGTAAAGGTTGGTTAAATAAAATTTCCACATCAATCTAGGTGGTGTTTTCTTGGATAGATTGATGGTGGAATTCTATTTGACTAATCAATCGTGAAATGTTTGATCCATGAAGCAATGGTTTCATGGGCTAAAAAATACTGATTAAGAATAAATGGGAGCTAATTTGAAATCTATAAAGTGTATATGAACATTATAAATTGGGAAATGATAACCCCTATAATCAAACCATTTTTTATGCTCTTTAAATACCTTTATACCATTGTATATATATATATAACCTATTGAATTTCAACATTTAAATGAATCAATTTCCATTATAAATTTCATTAATATAATTACTTAGGCATGGCGCTCTGTATGACTAAATTCCAAAATGTACATATAATCCCAAGTATGAGAATTTTTTTAATTTTTCTTGTGAGAAAACACCATTATGAGTATTTTAAAAATATTAATGTTTTTATAAAAAGGTTTCACATTTGGATAAACATGAAATGGTTTAACTGGACCTTCCTAGGTTACTTTATCTTCTTATTCCATAGTACATAACTCCATACTGATAAGTTATACTATATCATAATTGTTATTTAAAGTGGTTGTGACCATTTATATTGTTTTCCATATAATCATGTGGTTCCATCTTACATTAAATTTCCCCTACTTAAATAATATAATACCTTTTATCTAATTTTCAGCTGTACTTATATGAGGAATTGGATAGTTAAAATTTCAAAATCGACCTAAATGGTGTATTCCCCAATATATTGGAATTGAAATTTTCTTTATATAAGCTCAATTTTGATAAACTTATGAATAAATAAAATGTATAAATAGAAATTTAAATGGTAAATTTATATAAAATACAAGGATTGTAGTAAAAGAAATTATTTTTAAAAATAAGTTGAATATAAATTTCTTATGTTTCCTTACGAATTTAGTAAAATTATGTACCATATGATTTTTTTCATATGACTTGTATTAGATATTTTATAAAACTAATCCTTGTAATGTTAATTAATTAAATGATATTTAGTTTAATGATATAAAATAAAACCTTCATTGGTGTTATTATCATTGATCCTTCAGTAAGGGTAGTTTAAATATTCCCAGAGTGTTGAATTGAAACTAGAATGTGAGTGTTACATGTGATCCCCTTATTTTATAGCTTGAACCTGAAGGATAGGTAGTAGGGCCTAGTGAACTATCAAGTGTGACCTATTCATGTGATCAACGCCTAGTGTTTTAGTATGGGGTTATCCTGAGGATGGTAGCACCCATAGAACTCTAAATAATTTCTTTTTTATTTTTACTATTTTCTGATGTGTCATGCCATTCAGGTGTCATTGTTCCTTGTAGGACTATTAGTTTAAATACAACCCTTTTTATTTATATTGGCGATCATTTGGTACCATTACCCTTATTACAGGCATGACCATTGTGTAATTCTTGGCTTTAATAGGTTAGACATGCCTAATGCATAATCAACTGCTTAGTAGGTCTTGTGACCCTTCTTAGTCATTTTATCTAGTGTTGGAAAACTCGAGAGTTTTTCAGCTGGTTTAATGGTCATATGGGATATTATGTCTCTAAGGAAGTTCATTCTATGAGCCATAAAATACTTTAATGAAAAGGGACTATATGCCTATTGATAGTTTCAATAATGTGCCACTTTTCTCAAGGAATCTTGGGGTTTAATGTGTTGGTTCAAGAATGACCCATCTATTTTAAATAGTACAAAAAATAGTTTATATTGAGTGGTAATATTTTAACCCTTGAGTTATCACACTTTGATAACTTTTCATCTATATGGTTGAGTTACCAGGGTGTTAAAAGAAATATGACTTCTCATAATACTCTGGGCGATGTTTCACAAAGAGATCAGGTTTTGTGACACTATCATCCTTTTTGGTCTATCATTTATTCCTGATGTTAATAGCACATGTGAATGTAACTCATAAAGGGTGTGGTGTATATGTCAAAGTTACTTCTATTCTAGAGTTATTTTGAGTGGATATTTTTCTTCTCTTTTAGTTTAACACTCGCTAAAGAATTATGGCCACATCCAGAACCTGTGTTTAGTGGTTGGTGGGGAGTATTGTGTCAATCTAGGTAATAAGTGTCTCTCCAAGTAGATGGAACAAAACCAATTATAACCTTTTGGAAATGGACAATGATGATTTATTTACCCTTGAGGTTGTTCATTTTGAAATATTTTTCTATTTTCAAGGTATCGTGAAAATGGAATAGTTGGTTGTTTATGAACCCTTTCAAAATATTGATTGTTTTGGTGGAATTTAGTGGTTATGCTTGTGTGGTCAAAAAGAATCATTTGGTGGAGAAGGAATCATGGTCAGATTGGTGATGTGTCAGTAAGTGAGGTAAATCTCTTCCAAAATAAGTCACCCTTAGATTTTTCACTGACCTTTTTGTATGAAATTTTTATGGATGGTCAGGAACCTTACAGAAAACATCATCATTGGGGAATTGGGGGTGTATGGAGTCCTTTTTGTAACATTTACTTACCCTTTTAGTGAAATCTTTATTTATAAATGACCATGTACCTAATCTTTATATCGTTCATGGTGCACTAAGGGAGTGTTGGTTATACACTGAGATAAAAGATTAAAATTTCTTATTGTTTTGACAATCAATATTCTTCTAATATGCATGTTGGAGTTGTGGTTCATATCATGGAATTGTTAGTCCAAGGTGATAATTGGGTTCCCAAGTAGGAATGCCTTGGACAGACCCATGAACACCAGCTAGCCCTTGAACCTTCCAACCCAGTGGATTCTAAATTGAACTTAGTTAGTGTTCATGATAGGTGGATGTTCAGTTTTGTAACAACATCTCATATGTAAATGTTGGAGTTTTTTCTACAATATATTAGTTGCTTGGTTCTTAGTTCTGGATTCCTTGGTTACCCAATACTTTATTCGATATAGGATGGGATTTTTGTGGGAAATCAATGTATGTTAAATCCGGTATGAACCCATGTTCTAATCAAGGCACGACAGCTTAAGAAGAACGTTCTGGCTTGTGATGTCACTATAATATAGTTATAGGCTTTAGTGGGTGTGTTCGAAGTAAACACGAGGATACATAATATAATTCACCATGTTTCAGGTTTTTTATACAGGTTTTCTACGTAAATAGTTTTTATAAAAAAAATTTAGATGTAGATTTACTTTCCTTCCTCTGGCTTTGTCAAATGCGGTCGGTGAGGAACCTCTTTTGGCATGTCTTCAGCATGAGTCAGGTGAAATGTGAATGTTAGATGGAGTTTTTCAGGGAATTGTTGGATTAAAAATGACTAAATGTGGTCAATTAGAATTTGAATGATCATTATAGAATAGATTCATACCTTATTCATCATTTGAAAGTTAGGATCATGCCTAAATAGGCAATTCCAACTGTGTGGATACCTTGACTCGAAATGGTCCATAAAATAGTAGAACCTAATTTAAGGAGTTTCATAAGTAAAATGGTTGAAGATACGATAATGTTTTCATGTCTTTGGTTTGATGAGATTTTTTAGTACCATCTCAATATTTCCATTTGGAAGGCGAGCATTGAATCCAGTTTTAACATCTCTTGTAGCATATGATTAAAGTGATTCTACGAGGTGTGTTGGGTTGTTAGAAATGCTACATAGCCATTTTTTAGACTTTATGACCCATGTTAGATAGTTTTTTCTTTTTCCATTCCCAAGTATTCTCAGATATTAGAAGTTTCATGTTGAGGAGAATGTAGCATCCCATGTTTTTGAAACAGATGACAATTTCCAAAGGAACAAAAAATTTAAGTTTGGTGGAAGGGCCAAACATAAAAAAATATTAATAAATAAATTAAAAGAGTTTTAACTATTAAAAGTGTGGATCTTGTAGTTGGTTAATGTACTACGGGTTCCTCAGGTGTTGCATAGAGTTTTGGGCACTCCAGGCTAAAAAAATCAAAACTGTGAAGAACTAGTCAGGGTGCACAGGTTTCCTCAAATCGTGTGGCCCACCAGAGGAAATTGTGTGTCCAATTTAGATGGTATGAGTGTGTCACATGGTTTTTTGAAACCATACACACCATGCTACATAAAAATATACCTATTGAAGGTCCCTCGATAGAGGGGAAATGTAGGGTTTGGGAATGGTTTCCCAAACTGTGTACATGAATAGGGGGCCCTCCATCCTGGATAGTGGGTTAAACACGGTTGGTGCATGGTTTGGCCAACCATGGGGCCAAACCATCCACCCCATTAAAGAGGATAGAAATTAAAAAAATATCCCTATATATATATATATTCTTTTCCTCATTTCCTCCTTCTCTCACCCATGAGTAGCAACTATCATGGAGAGATTTTCCTCCCCACTCATAGAGATGGTTTCCTCTCCATGTGGTGTTTAAATCCTCCCCTGTCAGTCTCATTGGATATGTAACGATAACCTCTTCATGCCACTATCTTCTTTTGTATTCTCTATTTTCCTCTTCTTTTCTATCTTTGTGTGATCTAATTCACCCTATTTCACAGAGAATGTACTTTTATTTGATTTCTCTCATACTGGACCAAATTAAGACTCGATATTGGGAGTGTCGGTTGTCCTAAGAATGACGTTGGTGTTCTATAGAATTTCCCCTCAAGTTAATTTTTCTGATAATGTATCATTGTTTCTTTTCATTCCAGAAATTCCAGGTGTCTCTTTTAGTTTTATTAAAAATATTAATTAAATTCCTATACCCCATTTTGATTCTTTTAAACCCCTCTTGATTTGGTAGGAGGTTTTGACCTCAACCCAAACACACCATTCATGGTTGGATCACCAAATTATTAATAGAGGATTATAATTATCTTCCTTGTTCTTAAAACACCCTTGGGGTGTGTTAATTTAAATTCATTGTCAAGAATGATTAGAATACACTTTGAATCTCATTTTCAGGGTATTAAGTTTATATGTTTGGAGGTGATGATTACATGAGTTAAATGAATTATGGATAACAATGTCATGATTTCCAATAAAACCCCTCATTGATGTTTGATTTATTCTATACTAGAAAAATTGTTGATGTTTTATATCTTTCATAGTCTATTGGAATTAGTTCCATACATCCCCCATGTATATAATGTTGTATGAAGGGTATTCTTAATTACATGGACCTTAGTGCCTAAAAATTGGAATATATTATGGGGGTATCCCTCATTATGTATACTTTAGTGATAAAATAATGGTTATGAAAATTCTTTCATTACCATGTATAAATGTAATGGGTCAATGGGATGGATGAAAACATGGATGTTTTCCTAAATGATAAATCTGTTATATTAATATTGACCCTATGTGCCTTGAGTGATGCTGTTTTCAGTTTTATGAATCTTTGGGAAATGCACTCATAGGGAAAGTGGATTAACATATATTAAGTAATGGTAAAAATGTACCTCGAGTAGGGTCATTGTCCATGAAGTGTTGGTTGAAGATGTTGGCATTCCAATCACATAACTTGGGTTGCATGGAATGATGTTCCACACCCCCTAGATTTGGAGGTTTGGTATGACCCACTTCATTATGAATTATGATATTCAGTATGGAATCCTATACTGAATATGGTGTTGGGAATGACCCTTATCCTTGAGTATCACATGATCCTTAGGCATGAAATCCCTTACTTATCATTTTATTATTATTATTATTAAGCCTAAATGCATGAGTTACACCACATTTCCTAACTAATACTACAAATTCATATATATTTTTATTATAACTACTATGACTAGTGAATTTATATGTATAAGTCTATATATATATATATACATATACTCCAAGGCTTTCTGAATTTTTCTGAAGTAGGCATGGTCCACCATGTTTCCTCAAGGAACCTGAGCCTAACTTGTTACTTTTATTTATTTATTTACTAAATTATTTGTTACACCTGCACACTACTTTATTTTATTTTCATGGAATGGATTTTACTTCAGACCTAGTCGGTTGTGTCCTATAGAGTATATCCCACACCCTTCTCGGACCATCATGGAAATATAAAACACAAACAGACCAAATGTTCACAAGTCCATTGATAACTACGAGTGATGTCATGCAGTACCAGAGAGTTAGGACCATAAGACCGATCCATATATCAGGATTCTCATCTGTATAGCCCATGGTTTTTTTCCTTTCATTATGTATTCTTTATTCATTTCTAAATGTATTGTACTACCTTCTATATGTTTCTTACTAAGGATTTGTAGAATAAAATGGATATGTATGTATTATTTGAAGTTGGCCAATACTTTTTTATTTAGTTATTACTATTCTCCCACTTAGACATATTTTAGTGTTGCATATTGAGGTATTATTATCATCCTATTTTGATACTGTAATAATGAGGGAATAGTCTCCCCACCACATCCTCATCAGACTCTCACTGCTATTAAGATGCCATTTAGGTATAAAGATTCACTCTTGAGGCCATGTGGTGACTTATAAGACTACTAGTTTTATAGTTAGTCAGAATAGGACGTTACAGAATTTATACTGATTGTATGTGAGAAGAATCTACCTTGGGAGATCTACTGGTTGTGATCCCCAATCAACTAGTTGTGTTTTATCCCCTCATGAAAGAACTAACTCTGCAACATCCTAGATCAATCGAGCTCATCCACACCAGTTTGGCCAAATATAAATCTGAACAACCCACAAACTGAGATCTTTCCATATCCGACGACCATGCTATTATAGAAGTCTGAAGAAGATTTTACCGCAAGGACCAATCCACAATGCACCTAATATGATTTTGAGTCACCACTATCACAAAACCTCTATAAATGAGATCTTGAGCACCGAAGAATCATGAATAATCTAGTTGTTGAGCTACCTTTGATGGGGGAGATGATCAAGATTTACCAATCAAACCCACCTCCCAAGATGATGTCCTCTGCCAGTAGCTCAACCGGAGAAGATGGCCATTGAGCTACTACCAATGGTCAATGCCATCTAAAATCCGAGCTTCACTTGTTGCGCATTGACTCTTCCTGTTGTAACTCCAACAAACCTAACCCATCCTTGTTTTCCAATGTCCCCAAACCACTGTTGATGATGTATGAGTTCCATTCGAAGCTGGCCACCACCGACCCCCAAGAAGAAAAAGTTATCACCCTATATATATATATTAAATTAATAATACTATTAATAATAATATACTAAATATATATATATGATATAAAAAAAATTTGGATGTTAATTACAACCCAGCCCAAAAAAAAGTATTTATAATTTTAGTAGGTTGTCCAAATGTGCAGCTATAAGGCCTGAAAAATATTGGCCCACCCCCAAGCATTGTCCAAAGGTAATTTTTTTTAGTTTTAGAAATTTTTAGTGCCTTTTATTTTTGGTTGTCTAGATGAATTGTGATTTTTCATCAAGATTGAAGTTGATGTTGATCATGGGAACTACATTGCACAACATTTTCGAGTTGAAAGACATGTCGTTTCATGAGGATAGCTATAATGACACAAAATTATGTCTATGAAGATTCACTAATTATGTTTATTTTATATATTATGAATCATATATAATCACATAGAGGACACAATACAATATTTTTGAATGATTGGTAAAATAAATAATGCATATTTAAAGATGTTAACTAAACTATACCGATGAAATAGTAACTTTCCCTTTGAAATAGTACAACCCATATGAATAGTAAATCGGCCTAATGATTAGTAACCTCACCCATGAATGTAAAAAAATTATAAATCTCATAAATGAAAGTATGATATAACTATATCATAATAAAAGTAAGTGAATATTTAAAAAATTCATAATTAAGGGTTCGTATTTTTATAAGTCATAACTACTTATTTAAAATTTTATAATTAATAAAATTATTTAAAAAAACTCATTTAAAAAATGGATGCATAAATCTGTATTTGGTTGTATTGTGATTTTAGGATAATTTTATGATATGTTAGTTAATTTTTAACAGTGTTATAAAATCAGTTTTTAATTTAAAATTTTTATTTATCAAGAAAATAATGATTTTATTTAAAAATTAAATTTCATATATTTATAAAATTATTTTATTAAAATGGAGACCATTTTTGAAATTTACAAATCAAAAAATGGTTATGGTGAATTTTGGATATTTTTCTAAAATACAAGAGTTTTTGGTGAATAGTAAAACATGGTAATTTATGGTATAAATACATTAGAAGCTAAATACATTATTCATTGAGTCATCACTGATGCAAGAATAATAAACTCTAACTTAAAGAAATTATTTTAAAATATTTTATGATTATTCTTTAAATATTCACAATCTTGAGTCAAAATAATAAACAAATGAATAAGATATTCAAAAATCATCTCTCTCTTCCACTATAAAAACAACCCTCACCCCACTTCTCTTTACTCCTATATGCCTTGGAACATGTCAAAGTTATGACCAAATCCCCTTTCCTAGTATATCCCCACATCTAGGAGCTCTTGGTCTTTCCATGTTACCAAAACCTCTTCCCTTAATGAGGTTCTCGTGAAGGTTAATTCATGAGATAAATCATCTTCCTACTTCATTTAATTTTATTTCAATTTATTTTATTTTATTATTATCTCTTGGAGTCCCCTATCAAAATGATCATGATAATTACAATATAATCTATATACTATAATGTTATCATTTTAATGTAATATCCATCATGAATTTCTTTACTCTCTATTTTATTTTAAAAACAAGATCATCTTCCTGGAAGTTTCGATTTATAACCTTTGTGGATAATGAACCTTCATTCTTCAATTTCTCCATCATGGATGTCCACAAAACCATTTTTATGGTTTAAACAGATTATAAAATATTTTATATATCTTATTAAAGGTCGTAAAACCATTTTATATACATGATATTAAATAATTGAACAAAAATAGTTCATTGTGATCGACTAAAATGAAGCTAAATGATTATCATTAATATGTTATCTAATGATTCATCCTCATATTTGGATAATAAATAATAAATAACACCAACTAAAATTTTAGTTGTTCATTAATAATATTAAATTCTAATTTTGAAGAATTATTCTCTTTTTACATGAACTACATTACTTATAATCAAACAATCCAATCATGAAATCAAGGAAATGAACACTGAGTAATGATGAAAATCAATCTTATAACTTATCAATAAGGTTATAAATTTACTTAATATAACTATAGTGAATAAAATATATTTCTATAAGGATTGGAATTAATTAATTGATTTAATTTGATTATTTATGGTGTTAAGGTCTGGTGTAGAACAGATTCGAATATAAGGTATGGGTTTTCTACCAGAACCTCCATTTTCTTTCGGGTTACTCTTTTTCTCTATTTACCACAATTAAATTCTTTATTATTTTTATGTTATACTAATAAATTAAATTTTAATGTTATAAATATATTTACCAATCCAAATCATTCTTTACGAGGAGTTACATATTTTAACAGGATATTTTTCTAATAAAAAAATAAAAAAATGAATAAAAAATGAATTCAAATTCTCTCCCGCCTGCGGCTCCGACTCCATCGGTGATCTCTTCCTCCACACTGGGTTCTCTGGCCACCAGTGGCGGTTTAGATCATCCCCCATTTCCATCTTTTAAGGAGGTTCTTCTAGGTTCATCCCCGGGCTTTGAGCGGTTGAAGGATGTTTTGTCAGGCATTCCACCGGCTTTGTCTTCCTTCACGGAGAACATATCTACTGTGTTTCAGGTTTGGGAGGCATCCATTATAGTGGTATCTGTGGATCTTCATGGGTCCATGGTGGCATGTTTTGGTGATGATAAACCTCCGTTGGCGGTCTTTCAAGATTGTGTTGGGTGGTGGGGTTTAGATCTGTGGGAAAAAGTGTCCATTTTGGATAGGAAGGACTTTTGTGTTGTCCTGGATTCTAGGGAAGATTTCGTGAGGCTTAGTGCAGGGGTGCACATTCTGTTGGGATTTGGATATTCTCTCTTTCTCATGGGTCTATGTAAGATCATTTTGGCCATGAATGTTATAAATCGGCGGTGTGGATTTCTCTCCCTGGGTTTCCATTGCTCTAATGAATGAGGCTTTCCTTAAAGCTATTGGGGATTCATTGGGTGTCTTTTTTTGTGCTGATGCTCATTCTTATATCCTGGCGGAGACCTCGGTGGCCAAAATTTGTGTTGAATGGATGTTTCTCAGCCTCTGCAGGATCATCTTGTGCTCCGGATTTAAGGGTTGAAGGATCATCGTCAGTATCTATTTTATCCATATTTTCCTAGATTCTGTACCCATTTCCATATTTTAGGTAATACTTTGCAGGTTTTTCAAATTGCTCATTGGGAGGTTTCTTCTTCTGGAGGGGTACCCGGCCCTCCCTCTCAGTAGGCTCGTCCGTGTGTTCCTTCAGAGTCGGAGGGGTGTGACAAGGGTAAAGGTATTGCTTCGGTTCCCTCTTTTCAATCGTCAGAGGCTTCTTCTTCCAGGCAAGGTGATCTAGGTGCTGGGTGGTTTTCTTCTACTCGCGAGCTGATTCCTGTCAAGCGTGGATGGGAAGAGGTCTCTACGGTCTTGCTTCCATATAAGGGCCTCTATGGGGGCATGGTCTCCAACTTCTCTTCAGTTTCGCGACCTCTGGATTTTGGGGATTGGTTTCTATTTCAGATCTGTATTTCAGAGATCACCATGTTGGAATTTGATCATTGTGATATTGATGCTGAGTCTCCTCCTGTATTTTAGAGCTGTCTTTCAGTGCTTTCTTCTTCTTTGTGGCCTTCTTCTCTGTCTGTGCCAGCATTGGTTTCTCCCACTGCCTCTCCGCGGTGTACTTCCTCGTTCTTTGTGGTGGTTTCTAGTTCAATGGAAGAGAAGGGTTTTTTGTATCTAGAAGCTTCTATCAAGGTTTCTTCCAAAGGTGGGGTTTCTATAGGTAATTTATTCTCGAAGGTGCACTCTGGTGTCAAAACAAGATCTCAATCAAAATTGGATGTGATAGCTTCTTCAAGTTTGTCTCATAGTACAGAGGGCCAGGAGTCTGGGGCCAAAGCCAGTCGTGTTCATTCTAATGTATTAAATTTTAATATAGAATTCCAGTGCTCTGGGGGCTAGAGAAAAGGTGAATTTCATAAGAAACGAGCTTATTAATAATCAGGTCTCAATAGTTACTATCTTGGAACCAAATCAAGCTTCCCAAAAGGTTAATTAGTATGTGCAGAGACTCAAGGTTCGTGGATTTTTTCATGAAGACCCTCATAACTCTCATATCTGGCTTTTTGGAAGGATCATGTGTTGTTTGATTTATTGCGTGCTTCGGATCAGTATCTAACTATAGAAATTTATGTTGTGAATCTATGTTTTATTTTTTCTTTCATTTATGATAAGTTTGATGCGCAAGTCAGAGAGTCTTTGTGGCGTGAGCTTGATGATTTTAATACTGATGATTCTCCTTGTATTGTTAGAGGCGACTTCAATATTATCGCATGTTTAGAGGAGAAGAGAGGGGGAGGTGATTTTCCCAGGAATTCCAGTCATTCTTTCATTTCCTTCATGGATAGAAATGGTCTTCTGGATGCAGGTTTTGAGGGTCTCAGTTTCACCTGGTACAACAACCAATGTGGAGGGAGACAAATTTATTATCATCTTGATAGATTCTTATTGAATGAGGCTTCCATTTCAATGTTCCAGGATTCCAGAGTTGTTCATCTGGTTCGGTCTTTATCTGATCACTCCACTCTCCCTATTTATTTGGGTGTAGGGGCTAACAGAGAGGATTATGGTGTTCTTTATAAACTATGGATGGAGGAACGGGGCTTTTCAAATGTGGTTAGGGGAGGATGAGATCTTTATTTTCTGGGGAACCCATGGAGCATTCTCTATGAAATGTTTAGATTCCATAAAAATCTTTTTTCCAACTGGAAGAAAAAGTTTCCAAGCCATGATCAGGTATTGGATGAAATTAGCAAGGAGGTGGTATTGTTGGAGAGGTGTTTGGAACATTTTTGGGATGGGCTTTTATTTTTTGAATTAAGAGATAAAAAACACCATCTTACTGATAGTTTTCTGAGACAGGAGAGCTTGGCCAGAGAGGATTTCAGATTCAAATGGCTTCGGGAGGGAGATCGCAATTCTGGGTACTTTCATGATTGCATGAGAGAACATTGTTGTGTTCAGTGACCCAATATCTATATACACGATGGTTATTTTACCAGTGATCGTGATGAGGCTGGGGTGATTGTTAATGGGGCTCTAAAATCCATATTGTCTAAACCCATTATTTGAATGGGAGGGGGTATCCGAGAGGAGATGCTGAAATTTTTGAGGTCATCCCAAGATGTGTCTCAGAAGATGTTGATGAGGGCCTAAGGAGGTATCCAGATGAGGAGTAAGTTCATGAGGTAGTTTATTCATTGAATCCGGATAGTGCTCCAGGGCCGGATGGGATCCCTGGATCTTTTTACAGAGTTATGTGGGATGTGGTTAAAGTGGAGGTGGTGAGAGCTATCTAGGATTTTTTCCAAGGTGGGAACTTTCCTCGTATTTCCCGTGCTACCAAGGTGGTTTTTATTACTAAGGTGATTACTCCCCAGTATATTGATCATTACAGGACTATTAGTATGTTCAATGTACCTTATAAGATTCTAGCCAGCATTCTTAATAAAAGACTGGCTACTCACTTCTACTTTTGGATGGATCTGGAGCAGGATGGGTTCATTAAAGGGAGGTCAATTCAGGGTGCTATAGGAGTGGTTCAAGAAATGGGTAGTGGCATTAACAAAAGGTCCTTGGGAGGCAATATGGTGGTTTATATTGACATGACTAAGGCTTATTACAGGGTGTAATGGGGTTTTGTTCTCAGTTTCTTGACTTGCATGGGATTTTCGAGGTGGACTAGTGACCTGATTTTCCTTTGTCTCAGCTCTTCATGGATTGCTACTTTTTGGTGGGTAAGAAATTTTATTTTTTCAAGGCTTGTCGTGGACTTAGACAAGGGGACCCTCTGTCTCCCACTATGTTCATTCTCTCTCAAAATGTTTTCAGCTGTTTTATTAATCAAAGCATCAATTTTGGTAAAATAATTCCTTACCAGAATAGGAATGCTACAAGTGTTATCTCTCAATTGATGATTTCTGATGACACTATTGTTTTTATCAACGGAAGTAAACGTTCCATCCAGAGGTTGATCATCCTTATTGGAGAGTATTGTAAATGGAGTGGACATGTGGTGAATAAACAGAAGAGTTCCTTTTACATATCCAGGAAGCTATCTGATTCAAGGATTAGGGATGTGGGGGATATTTTGAATATGGAGAGGGGCTCCTTTCCCATGTAGTATGTTGGGGACCCGGTGAGTCCCTCATCTCTTTGGGTACATCATTTTGATAAACTCATAGGCAAGATATCTGGGAGAGTTTTGAACTGGAAAAATAGGTTTTTATCCTTCGGTGGTTGTATCACTTTAGTGAATAGTGTATTGGTCTCAATTACCATGCATATTCATTCTACTCTGAAGATGCCTAAATGTGTGATTGTCAAATTGGATAAGATTATGGTGTCATTATTTGGGATGGGAAGATGGAAGGAAGTCATCATTGGGCTTTGGGGAGACGTTTGGAAAGACCTCTCTCTGAAGGGGGTATTAACCTTAGGAGTGTTTTCTCAACAATGCAGGTGATGGATGCAAATCTTGCGTGGGAAGCTTCGGAAGGTCGTTCTTTTTGGAGCAGGACTATTCAAGACATATATGACCAGAATTTGTGTGATTAGAGATCCACTTCTTCGAAGATTTGGAAGACGATTCAGCTTCTGATGGAGATTTATCATCATCATTCTCAGTGGTTAGTGGGAACAGGGAATATAAATTTCTGGAAGCATGATTGGGGGGTTGGTATGCTATTTTTCCAGGTTGTCCTACTCCAGGAATATCCTTTAGTGAGGCTAGTGCCTATCCCAATTTTCTTCAGGATGTTCTGGATGAGACTCGGTTTACTGTTTTCAGCAATATTGTCACTAGTGATGACTCTGATAAACTTGTTTTTACAGATTCATCTTCGGGCATTTTTTCTATTAAGGATTTCATTCATGTTACAAGGGTCATCACAAATGATGATCCCTGGGGAGTAACTTTATGGTGCAAAGAGATTCCCACTAAATTTAACATTCTTTTGTGGCATGTACTTAACAAATCTTTACCTATTGATGAAAATTTGCAACATATGGGTGTTAATGTAGTGTCAAGGTGCTGGTGTTGCGGGTCATCTCATACTGAATCAGTGGGTCACCTGTTTTATAGGAGTGAATGGTATAAGGGAATCTGGATGTTTTTTTGCATGTCTCTTGGTTGGGATGAGTTATCTGAGGTGCAAGATGATTTCTTTAATTCCTAGTTTTGGGGCACCGATACTCATGGAAATGAGAGGAAGGCCAGGACGACTTTTTCTAGTGGCTGGGTGCTGGATTATTTGGCAGGCTCGGAATGCGATGAACCATAATCAAGGTAGGGCTTCTCTAGTTAGTATTTTATTTAGAATGAAGAATAATGTTTTTTATTTTCTTCGTCTGTGTCCAGAATTCAAAGCAGATCCTTCAGTGAGTCTTCTATTTCTACATGTTGTACGTGACCACTCGACTGGTTTTCTAGAGCAGGGAACATGGGTTCGATGGTAGGCACCAAGCCAGGGATAAAAGCTTAACAATGATGGGTCTCTTCTTATGGAGGTGATGCGGTGGGGTGGGGTTGTGCGGGATATAATGGGTTTGGTTGTAGTTTGTTTTACAGCTGATTATGGAGCAAGCGATGCGCTACTTGTGGAGGCAAGGGCAATGGATTCTTGTTTAGAGATCTGTAACCAACAGAATATTAAGCTACAGATAGCGGAGTCTAACCATTCGGTCTTGTGAAATGATTTGACAGGAAAGGGAAATATTCCTTGGAACATTTCTTATATTATCAAGAGATTCATAACACTGATGGGCAGTCATGTGGAGGTTTCCCAAACTTGGAGGGTGGGGAATATGGTTACAAATTTTCTGGCTTCTATGTCATCACTGAACCAAGGTATGTTTTCTTTCTTTTCCTTGGGATATTTTTTGGAGGAGGGGATGAAGTATGTAGTAAACTATGCTCTCAGTTTACATTATTTTCGGCCTTCACAAGGTTTAGTTTTTGGTTGTTTGATTGTATGGGGAACTTTTGAAATCAATAAAAATGATACTTTTCAGTATTTCTCTAATTCTTAATGATAAACATGGCTGATTCAATGGAACTTCTTTAATTCTTATCCATTTTCAATTCCACTCAATAATTTATTTCTAGACACAATTATTTTTATAAATAAAATTATTTTGTTATGAAGAAAACTATATTAGTTCACTTCTGGTTTTATATAATGATTTATTCAAAAAAACTCTTATATTCAAAGTAAAATAGTATTTATCTCAAGTTTTGCTCGATGATTTTATAAGAGCATTTCTATATATTTCTGGATTCCTATTGATAATTATGTTTAATTGGGATTAATATTTTATTATATAATATACCATATTATATTGAATTTTTTATGATTAGTTTTACTGTGGATGTGATATCTTGATACCATTCACCATATTACTCGGAATGGTTAGTGTTTACGTTTACTGATTAGGGAAATTTATTTTCATTTCATATGATAGTTTCAATAAGAATATATATTTTGATTATTTTTCTCCCCTTTAATGTGAGGAAATTATTGTACTTGGTATCTAATGGGTGGGGCCCATTATATCCCTTTGATGCATTGGTAGGTGTCATGAGACAAACTAGATTGGGTTTTTACCCATTATATATGGTGTCTTGGCCAAGGCCTTGATGATATGATTATGATGTAGGGAATTATGCATTCCCTCATTATGAAACAAGTAATTTATAGTCCATGTGGTTATTCTACTAGTAGAATATCCTTGGTTATGTTTTATAATGATATTATTTATTCAGATTTTTATTCTTTCCATATTATGCACAAGATTTTGTTTTAATGGAATTTGTAATTTTATTTTTTCACCATCTCTATTACTTATGTTTCCATTATATTACATACCCTTTCTAAGCATCTGAGATCACCTCTTTATTATGTTTTATTTTTCTCCAGGATGAGAATAAGTATATTATGAAGGAATTATAGGGATAATCCAGGAGTTATGGATGTTTAAAATGGAGTTTACATATTTTATTTCCTTCCAAGTTGAAATGTAAAACTTTTGTATGTATATTTTTTTCCAATTCAACTAAACTATTTGGTCCATAGGGATATGATTTCCTTGTAATAATACCAATTTATTGATGTAAGGGACTGACTCCAGTCAACTATGGTCGTGTTAATAACAGTTGGTATCATCGGAAGTTTAGTAGAATCATTGACAACTAGATTTAGAAAACCAATATCAGTGAAAAAAACCTAATATATAATTTGGGGATAAGCATACAAGAACATATTATAATTTTGGTAAGGTATATATTATGTGGATATTTTAAGTAATATATCCATATTTGGATACTATGAGCGGATTTGGTTTTGGTATAGATGTACCTAGGGGTGACAACTCTAACAAGGTGTTCTATGTCTGACACAGGGTAACCTGGTACACGACAACAGGCCTTACTGTGCACCTAGTTTAACACTCCCATTGTATATTCTTTAGATAATTCACATTTTTTACAACACATTATGAATGATTTAATTGTAAGTATTTTTCCAAAGAAATAATTCTTCTGATTATGAGATAGGACATGCATAGGATTTTAATTTATGTTAATATTTTACTAGTTCGAAATTATACATTATGATTTATATCCTAATTTAGTTTATGATATTTTTTAGAAATGAAACCTAGTGGAAGAAATTGAAAATACATGAATGTGTGTATCCTATGTAGGTATTTCCCTAACATTCAAGATAATGATGTTGGTTTTGGAGTTGCGGCTGGTGATGAGCAGCTTATAACTATACTGGGATAACTGACTTGAGTTATGAACAATAACCTTAACCATATGGCGAATCCTGAACCATTATGTCGAGGGAAAATATTATACTTATTTAAGAGAAAACAACCTCCATAATTTAATGAGACTACAAACCAATTTTTAGATTAGTAGTGGATAAGTTCCCTAGAGAAGATATTACTCTCTTTGGGTTGTAACAAAAGTGAGAAGGTTGCCATGGTAGGTTATCGTCGATCAGGAGATACATATCAATGGTGGTCAGTTATTCAAAACACAAAGTAGGTGGAAGATATTGGAAATATATAATGGAGTTATTTTAAGGAACATTTCTAAGAAAAATATTTTCTTCAGGAACAACGAGTGGATATGGAGAGGAAATTTTTGAGTTTGAGGAAAAAGAGGATGAGGATGTTGCAAAGTATGAAGGAAACATCACAAGGTTATCAAGTCATGCTGCGAACTTCATACATAACCCAAGGAGTAATATTTATTGTTTCATTGATGGTTCAAAGGCATTCACCTGGTGGGCACTGGTCTTCCAAAATTTCTCATCATTTAAAGATATTGTATCTTGTGCTGTCAAGGCATAAGTAGAATTCTCTATGTCATTTGAAGTCAAATTAATGAAAGTGAATAACCATGGAACACTATAGAAAAATAAATAAGGAAATGGAGAAGAAGGGGAGAGTTGACTTTCCACCATGTAGTAATTGTGGGAAGAAACACCATTGTACTGTGCTAAAGGGTATGGTTGTTTGGAACATGTTTGGAGATAAAGGTTATCAATCCCGTAATTTATAGGGGAAGAAAGAAGCTACCAATTTTCAATGATACAATTTCAAAGATATGGGACATTATGTAAATGATTGTCCTACATTTCAAGGAAACATTCCCCAAATAAGTCTAAGGGAGCAATGCCAAGATTTTTTAGTCACAACTATTGAGGTTGAAGTTCCTAATAATGTGGTGGCATGTAGTTTAACCATTTCCTCAAACATAGCCAATGCATTATTTGATTCTACAACATTTCATTAATTCATATATTCCCAGTTTTCTATGAAATTTTGACATTTAACTTTTGATTTAATAACGGAATTTCAGTTAAAACTCATAATGGAAGAATCATTTCAACAAAGATGTGTCGATCAGTCCCCTTTATGACACATAATTGTTCATTAGTTTATGATATTATCATTATACCCGTCATTTATTTTGATATAAAACAAAGTATGAATTTTCTATGAAATTATGATGTGAATACCTATTGAAATAAGAAATATGTTAAAAGATGTGTCGATCGGTCACCTATCATTAGAGCATACACATTGCCATCTGATTATTATTTAGATCCACACCCAATATCACTATTGAATTCAATTCTTAAAAAGGAAGTGGAAACAATATCAATGGGTGAGGAAAGAAATGTTCAAATTGATGTTTTACCTATTGTTCAATAATTCATTGATTTATTTACATAATATTTACCTGGTAGTCTTATGGAGCGGGAAATTGCATTTTCTATTGATTGAATTCTTGGTACAAGGCCTATATCAAAGTCTCCTTATAGAATGGTCAAAGAGGAATTAGTGGAGCTGAATAAACAATTAGAGGAGTTGAGTAGTAAGGGGTTTATTCTCCATATTGTTCCTCTATGGGGATCTCCTATTCTGGTTGTTAAGTAGAAAGATGGATCTATGAGACTGTGCATTGACTATAGATAGATCAAGGCAATTACGAAAAAGAAAAAGTTTCCTCTTTGTCAGATTGATGATTTATTTGATCAACTTCACAATGCCCAATATTTCTCAAATATTGACATTTGATCTAGATATCATCAGTTTTATATGAGGAAGGAAGATACTCTAAAGAAAACATTTCGAACTTTGAATAGGCATTATGAGTTTGAAGTAATTCCTTTGGACTATCTAATGCACCATCTATTATCATGGATATAATGAATTTATTTTGCATGTAATATCTTGATGACTTTTTTGTGGTATATATTCATTTATTCTTAGCTTACTCCAACATCAATGAAGATCATGACAATCACTTTCACATTAATCTAAATAAAATTGTAAGAAAAGAGTTATATGGGAAGTTTAGCATGTTTGAATTTTGGCGTCAAATTTTATCTTTTCATGGTCATATCTTCTCTACGGATGTAATTATAGTTCATCCGAAGAAGAAAAAGGTAGTTCATGAATAACCTATACCATGGAACATAATTGAGGTACTTAGTTTTATTAGTTTGGTGGGTTATTATTGTTATTTCATTCTAAACATCACCCAATTAGATATCCAATTAACCAAGCTTATACATAAAGGGTTTAGGTTTGTATAGAAGAAATAATGTGAATAATAATTTGAAGAATTGAAGAAATGGATAGTGATTGCTCTAAACATGACTCTAACATCGAGAAATGGTGGATTTTTCATTTATAGCTATGCATCAAATAAAGGACTTGGATGTGTACTTATATGGAATGAAATAGTTATTTCCTTAACATCATGGTAGTTAAAAATTAATGAATAGAATTATCCAACTCATGATGTTGAGTTAGAAGCCACAATTTTTACTTAAAATATATGGAGACACTATCTATATGGTAAAATATGCGAGATATATATAGATAAGAAGAGTTTAAAATATATGTTTTCGCATAAATAACTAAAATGAGGCAAGGAGATGGATCAAACTACTCATTTACTATGACTGGTCAATACACTATCACCAAGGGAAGGTAAATAAGATAGCTAATTCATTGAGTAGAAAGGATCATGGAGTTCTAAATACCATGAGGATTGAAAGGGATTTTGACTTTACGGATCTAGTAAAGATAGATAAGGTAATTATCTAGGAATGTAAAAAATCATTACTTTTTCATCTGGTTTCCCAACCATATTTATTGGAAATAATTAATAGTTCTCAGTTTTATGTTGAGAATCTTCAAATGAAAATTAATGTTCTGAATTATAGTAAGTAGTCAGAATTTGTGTGTGAGGATGTAATTATGAAATTTAGGAGGAGGATATGTGTTCCCTCTATACCCAGTCAAAAAATTGTAGTTAATAGATAATTTTCACAACACTAATTTATCTATAAACCTTGGTATCACTATTATTTATAGAGATCTAAAAGAAAATTTATGGTTGGATAATATGAAGCAAGACATTTCTGATTATGCATCAAGATGTTTAGTCTGTCAATAGGTGAAGGATGGAAGAAAACATCCTAGAGGTGTCCTGAAACCTCTACCAATTACTACTCAGAAATGGGATGAAATTAATATAAATTATTTCACTATATTACAAAAAAATCCAAGAAATAATGATGCAATATGGGTGATTGTTGATCAACATACCAAATCTTCAAATTTCCGAGATATAAGGGAAACTTTTCCATTGGCGTGCCTCAAATGAATCTATATTAATGATGCAATAAGACTTCATGGATCCCCTCACTCAATTTTTTCTGATCTTGATCCATGATTTAAATCAAAATTTTAGAAAATTCCCCATAAATCCTTGGATACTAAGATTCATTGGAGTACTGGTTATCGCCGTCAAACTGATGGGCAGTCAAAAAGGAAGATCTTGACATTAGAAGTCACATTTAGATCATGATAACTTTATTTTCTTGGTATGTGGGATAAATATTTACCTTTGGTTGATTTTTCTTATAATAATAGTTTCAATTTTAGTATTCAAAGGGCTCCATATGAAGTGTTGTATGGAAATAGATGTCATACACCAACATGTTGGGATGAATTTGATGAAAGGAAGCTTGTAGGACAAGAGTTTGTGGGGGGGAAATGAAAAAAAAATACCATTAAAACCCATATCAAAGTAGATCAAAGTAGGCAAAAGAGCTATGTGGATAATCGAAGGAAGGATTTGGAATTTCAATTATGATATCCGGCAATAAAGAATATGGGTTGACCTGAAACTGGTCACCTAATCTGGTTTGTGGAATGGTCCGAAGGACATTCCCAATCCCCACGGGTTGGAAAATAGTGTTAGGCATCAAAACATGAATGTGGTAATGATTTAATCTAACAAAGAAAGATAAATAAGACTGTAAAAACAAATAGAATAAACTAAAAATGTAGTAACATGAATAGCTGAGCCTCAAATAAAAATATAAATTGATTCAGTTACAAAATACAAATCAATAAGATGAATAATAATACACAAAAATCAATCTAAACAAACAAACCGAAACACCACCACGTGATCTATATTTGACCTCTTGGTCACCTCCAACCACAAGACCAGCTATTCCCTAACATCGATCACCTGCTAAGAAACCTGAATAATGGTTGAAACTACAAAATATCTGGGGTCTATTGACCCCAAGTGGTATAGGTAGGGTGTAACATAACAAGTCAGTAGGTAACCACCAGATAATCCATGCCATTCTATTAAAAAATCATTCCATTTATTCTAATATGAATTAAATTTATAAAAATAGGTTTTTATACACAATTTTCATTTCAAAACCAACAACATGCTCCATTTCCCTCATAATTTTAGATAAGGCACAAGAAAGAAAAAACAAAAGTTAACCTCTCTCTTCTAAATGAACTTCTTAGAAATCCTTTTTAAACCAATGAAACTTTCACAGTTTATCCAAACAAAAACCAAAACAATGTACAATGAACAATACACTACACAATGAGGTAAACGACTCTAACAGTACTCATAATAGAAAAACAAGATAAATCCTTGGAAAATAGAGGAGAACTAGAACATACTAAACATGTGACTCATCCTAAAGGCATTACCTACTCAATGATATCATAACGCCCTAATTCTTGACCATATCATTACATGGACTAGTCGTGCGGCACATTCCCATAGCAATAATAATGAAATATCCCCATAATATGGGCCACTAGCCATTGTATAATCTAAACTAGTGAAACAATCATTCCTAGTAAACCTCTTTTACATTATAGGTTCCCATGTATATTTAACAGGGGTGTGACATACAATATAACAAGAAGACAAATATATGTTACCTACCGCACCACACAATCTGGAACCACCCTAACCACCTTAGGGGTAGTCCCTTGCCACCAACATTCATAACATGAGAGAGGTCCCATACTAAGGACCCTACTAATCTCACAGAACAACAACTATGTAAGTACCCCTACTGAAGAAGGGGTTTTCAAAATCCATTTCAAAACACTAAAGGGGCTATTAGTTACCAATTTTGGGTACATTTATCAAAAATAATGAAACAACATAAATTCATTTCCAACCATAATAAATTTCATTTATACTATGCATTTTCTAATCAGACATTATGTTTCAAACACACACCGAGACACATCACAATTACTAAATGATCCCTTATCTCAAATACACATTATCAAAAAACTATTTTAAAACAAACAAAATACACTCAAAAGTACCAAATGGGAATCCAACCAACTCAAGAAAAAATTTCCTATTATCTATCACCAAACATGTCATAAAACCATCCACACAATTCTTAAACCACCTTAAGGCATTTCATAAAACAATTAACCACTATCAAAATAGAGCGGGAGAGGAGAAATGTGTTCTTTTAGAAAACCAAGGTTAAATAAAAGGGCCACTCCAAATGTCATCATCATTTGAAGGCCCATCCATGGGTGCGCTCTATGCATCCATGAATGTGCCCACATCCAATGGCATAAGAAAATGTATTTTCCTAGCCTTTTTTAGGAAACTGCACACACACAAAAACCATCCAAAAAACATCAAACCATTTCATTAAGATGCCATGTTTCATAAATCCAACCAACAAAATGAAAAAATGCTTCATAAAAATGTTTTCATAGCCAAGAACCACCCAAAATACCTAGCCTAACCATTTAAAGAAAGAGACATTAGTTCCAACCCACTTAGAAAGGTGTACACATGTGCACAAATAGAGAACAATTCTAAAACTTATTTTGAATCAAATATGTATATAAGAAAACACAAACATAAATTAATAATAAATATAATAGGGGTGAAAAACATTATTTAAAAATTAATTACTGAAACAAAAGCATCAAATGGATTGAAAATGGGATAATGGGAATGGATACACCTACCTAAACATGTGAGGATGGGAAAAAACCCCCCAACGAAAGGGAGAGTGAGAACTCACAGACCAACCACACACCCTAGAAAACAAGGAAAACAAAAAAATCCCAAGCTGAGACATTATGATTTGGTTAATTTAATGAAAAAACCAAAATGAAATGATATATACCCGAATAAGAAAAGGAGAGGTCTATAGGTGAGGGGAATCATGGGCACACCGTAGTAGGGTGGATGCACTATGTAGGGGGTTTAGGCCGTGCTAGAAAGTCATTGGACAGTGAGGGTCAGGTTTTCTAGAGGCATGCCGGGAAGGGGGTTCATGTTTTCTAGAGACATGCTGAGAAGGGGGTTCAAGATGCATCCGAGATGGCTGGTCAAAGGAGGGTTCAAGATGGGAGATTAGTTGAGGCACTGGGCTACATGTTCATACATGCTTAAGGGATGACCACATGGGAGGCACTACTCAAACAAGGGAGGAGAGGGGGTGCAACACCCCCATACGGTTTTCACTTTATATTTCTTAAATAATAATACAATTAATAATAATAATAATAAATTAATTCTAAAGATAGTCTTAATGATAATTATTTTGTTCTAAATGATAATATTAATAATAAAAATATCATTAATTCCATTAATAATAATATTATTATTATTATTACTAAAAATAAAAAAAATGATAATCATGATTTCATTCATTTTATTTTATATATTAACAACATTAATAATAATTTAATCCTAAAAATATTAATAACACTATGAACAAACACTTAATAATAAAAATATTAATAAAAATTTTTAATAATAATAATAATACATCCAATCTTATTATTATTATTATCTACACAATAATATTATTATTATTACTGTAGAAGAATTTACCCTTTTTATTTTTATAAAATTTTATTTATTTTATACATTAGGAAACTACACGGGCACCTAGGTGGACCACATAGTTACTTCCAACTCTTTGGTGCCTGCACAACAGTCTAAAACCCACCAAAATCATCAAAAATTAAAAACATTAAACCCACACTCAACTAAGAACATGACGAAGCTAACTAAAGCCAAGAAATAATTAAATAATTTAATTTTTAATGGTTGGGGTGTGTCAATTCCCCCCACGACAAAATATTCTTCCCCCAGAAAGTCACTATGCTAGAATTTAATAAAAAATTATGTTTATGCATGAACATAACAAAAAAACATGGAATTTATAGGGTGACTATTTATTCCCCAATTCACACCCGACCGATCTAGATGAAACAACGACCCACAATTAGGGAATAACAAAAGTGGATTCTCCCCACCACAAAAATTCCACTAATACAAAATCATTAAAATTCAAACACACCACCTCAAATAGGGGCTAACACAGGAACTCCCAACATTATCCTACCCAAACAGCAACCTCAACAAAAATGGAAACTAATGAACTCTTAACCCGAACTCAACCATATTCCTTAATGCTAACAGAAAACCATCACCACCATGTTTTAAGAAATATTACTATTACAAGGAAACCCATCATTCCGAAATACTAGAACAAAGGAAAAACCTATGATAACCAAAATCCCTCCACATAAGGGCGAACAACAACATCGCCGAACCCATGAAAAGAAACCAAACTAGAATTTGGACTAGAAACATCATCCAAACATTTCACAATACCCAAAAAAAATCCAAATGAGTACAGCTGGGACCGAAACAAAAATGGAACCATTCACCCACAGGATCAAACACCTTTCATGGAAAACAAATAATTTAGAGATGCCACACTCAGAATAGACACAACTTCTCGAACTGCAATAAAGTGAGTTCATCACACCACTACAACAAATGATGATCTTACAACAACAACAAGGAAAAATAAAGAAATTTTATATATTTCCACCCAAAGATAGAATCATAACCCATGCCAAGGATTCACTCATCCTTGGAAACTTTTGACTATGCATTAGCTTCACCCTGATACCTGAGGCTGGGGATCAGATGGATAAAGAATTTTATTCCTCACAGTCAGACGCTAGTATCCCCCTATTATAACTCCTTCCTTGAACTAATTTTTTTACATAACATTCACTAGTGACCTGAATGGCTTCAACGATGGAGAGGCTTTAGAGGGATGCGATAAGACAGCTTGGAATTCCAAAACCGAAAATACCAATGGCACATTAGAAAGTTTCTTGACGAATTAGAAGCTCACACCAATGAAATGTATTCTTCATAAATAGGTTTATATTGTAAACCCCACTCCCTATATGGGTAAACCTCATGAACTATGAGAAGCACCAAATTTTCCAGGCATTTACGCTTAGGATGCCAACTCCTTCATGTGGCTGACATAGGCCTTCACCAACCATTGACCTTGTTAACTACAGATAGTCCCTTACCTCTTTTATCCTTCACCTCATTAGGTTTGATTCATTGGATGAAGATAGAATTAATGACCTCCCAAATCTCACCATCTCTATCTATGATGATACATCCACATCCACTGGTTTATGGTTGGACCCTCCACTAAACCCAAGACAATGCGAACTCTAACAATCTCGGGAGTCCCCAACCACCCGAAGACATGATCTACTACCCTAAAACTGATTCTATATCCCTAATGGTCCCCAGAATCCTCAATGGACAAGCATAAGTTGATATAAATCAGAATTGGGAATGACTCAATAATAACTTATGGGGACATTTTTTGGCGACATATTCAGAACAACATGAAAAACAGAATCGAAATCAGCATCAATAAATAAATAAATCAAAAGAAACACCTTGTGTTGAGATAACAAGACCAGAATCATGAGCAATCATAAACACAATGAAAAGCGACACCCCAATCCAAGTCTAACCAACACATAAACCAGACATATAAAACACAATAAAAAATCACTTTTCTAAAAATCGTCATTTTACCAATTTAAAACCATATGATGAACAACACCTCCACTTTAAAATATATTTTTCCATTTAAAAATCCACATTAATATTCAACATAATTACACTAGCCAAAACCAAAATTTAAACACAACATACACCAAACTATCCCCGAATGAGAAAATAGTGCTTACGGCTAACCCGACGACATGGTAGTAGGTCACATCCCAAGTGAGACATACAACTAACAAGACCTTAAACGTGGAACCTGGGCTCCACACGGGTACATACTCTATGTGGGGTCATAGAGTGACACTGCATCAACTGTATTTTCATCACTCAATCCAAAATAAAGGAAAAATACTCAAACCTCTGACTACCCCTGGAAAATCAGGTCTCATCACTAGCGGTGGTGATAAGGAACTAACCCATAACCTACCTCATAAGACCCAAAAATCTTAATCTCCATATAATGGACACCCAAACTATAAAGAACCTTCTAGATAATTTTTTTTCATTAACCAACCTTAGTTGAACATTAATATTCCACCTGATCTAGTTTCCAGCTTGGTCCGAAGGTTATTCTCGATCCTCACGAGATGGAAACTGCTGTTGGGAATCAAAAAAATCCATCTGTGAATGATTTAAGCCCATAAAGAAAAAATACTATGACCAAATAAATAAATGGTATAAAAGAAAAATGATGCAATATGAACAGATAAGCCTCAAATAATAATATAAATAAATTTAGTTAAAAAATACAACTCAACAGGTTGGAAACTACGATACAGAACTAAACCTAAACAAAAAAACCTAAACGCCCCAACATGTTATCCTTATAACCTCTTAGTCACATCCTATCACAATACCAGTTATGATCAAACATTGAGAGCCTACTAGGTTACTTTAACAAAGGTTGAACCTATAAAATTGATCAATTATACCAACACAGAGCAGTATAGGTAGGGTGTAAGCTAACAGCTCAGTAGGTAACCACCAAAGAATACATGCCCTTATGTTCCAAAAATAATTACATTAATACTATTTTGAATTACATTTATAAAAATAGTTTTTTATAAAGACTTTTTTATTTCAAAACCAATAACATTCTTCATTTCCCTCATAATTTTAGACAAGGCACAAGAGGGAAAAATGAAATCTGAGCTTTCTATTCCAAAACATATGCATAGACATCCTTTTTAAAACAATCACACAGTCACTATTTTTCCAAACAAACACCAAAAAATAGGTACAAGAAATAAGAATGTACACAATGAGGGTAACGACTTTGATAGAACTCCAAATGGAAAAACACAGAAAATCCTAAGAAGTCAGAGGAGAATAAGAACACACTATACATTTGACTCATCCTGAAGGAATGACCTAGTCAATGACATCATAATTCCCTAACGCCCGACTATCACCTACATGTCCTAGTCGAGGGGCCTAATCCTATAACAATAATAAGAAAATATCCCCCTACTATGGGCCACTAGCCAGTGCGTAATCTAAACTTGTGTTGGGGTCGTTCTCAGTAAACTTCATTGTTAATCTAGGTTCCAATGTATATTTCTCAGGGGGATGTTCCATAAAATATAAAAAAATCTACATATATGTCACCAACCACACCACAAAATACAGAACCCCCTGACCACCTAAGGGATAGTCCCTTTCTATAAATATTCATTACAATGAAGAGGTCACATACCAATGACCCTCCTAATATCATGGATCAACAACTAGGTATGGAACCCAGCCCATGAAGTGTTTTTTAAAGTAAATTTCAAAATTCCAAACAATCTTTTAGTTCTACCCATATATGGTACATTTACCAAAAACAAGGAACCATCTTAAAACCATTTCCAACCATAAGAAATTCCATTTTAACTATACCTCCACCAATCGGCCTTTATGTTTCTTACACAAACCCAAACACATCACAGTTTACAAATGGTCCCTTATATAAAATCCAGTTTATAACAAAAATATTTTGAATAAAAAACAACACACTCAAATTTTCCAAATAGGAATCCAACCTTTTCAAGAAAATATTGCCTTTGATCCATCACCAAACATGTCATACAACCTTCCACACAATTTTGAAACCACCTAAAGTCATTTTATATACCAAGTAACCACTGTTAAAAGAGAGGGGGAGAGGAAAAAGAAGTTTTTTTAGAAACCAATGGTTCGAGAATAGGGTTACTCCAAATGTCATCATCATTTGAATGACCATCCATGAGATCACTCTATGCATCCAGATATGGGCCCATATCCAATGGCATAACAAGATGTATTTTACCAACCATTTTTAGGAAACTACACACATGCCATCCACTACACATGAAACCATTTCATTAAATTCCATGTTTATAAAGATGACCAATACAATTTAAAAAAGTTCCATAAAATTGTTTTCATTGGAAAGAACCACCCAAAATAACTAAAATAACCATTTAAAAGAATGATACATTAGTTCCAACCCAATTGGAAAGGAATACACAAGTACATAAATAATGAAGCATTCTAAAACCAATTTTAAATCAAATCATTCAATAAGAAAACAAAAACAATAATCAACTGTAAATATAATAGGGGTGAAAAACAAGATTTACGACTTAATTTAGAAAAAACAAGAATAAAATGGAATGAAAATTGGAGAATGAGAATAGAAACACCTCACTCAACATGTTCAGATGGTATAAAACTCCAACATATGGGAGAGAGATACCTCGCAGACCAACCACATACCTTAGACAATGAAGAAAACTTGAGAATCACAACATGAGGAGTTTGGGTATTGTTAATATTAATAAAAACACCAAAAAGAAATGAAATATACCTGGATCGGAAGAAGAGAGGGATGTCGGCAAGGGGAATCATGGCCATGGTAGAGTAGGGAAGAGGCACTGAGCAAGGGCTTCGGGCTGCCCCAGAATGCTGCCGGATAGGGGGGTCAGGTTCGTTGGAGGCACATCGAGAAGGGGGGTAAGGTTTGTCGTAGGAATTCTAACAAGGGGGTCTAGTCGTGCTGGAGATGGCTGGTCAGAGGAGGGATTGAGAGGGGAGAGCAGGAGAGGTGTTGGGTTGCTAGTTCATGCGTGCTCAATAGAGGACCGATGGAGGCACTAAATTTATAGGGGTGAGGTGGGGGGTGATTCCCCTTAGGGTTTTCAAATTTTTTTCTTAATATACTAATACTGATAATAATAATAATACTCTCAATAATAATACTAATAATATATATACACAATAATATTATCATTATTACGACATAAATATTTAACCTAATTTATTTTTATAAATTTTTATTTATTTTAAACATTAGTTAACTGTATGGGCACCTGGACTAAACGCGCAGTTAACGCCAACTGTGTAGTTCTCGCGCACTTATCTGAAACCCACCAAATTCATCAAACATAAAAAAAACCAAACCTCCACTCAACCCACACCTTGATGTCGCTAACCAAAGCCTATAAATAATAAAATAAAACAATATTCAACGGTTTGGGATTGATAATTCTACCAACCACAAAACATTCCCCCCCATAAATTCACTAATAAAAAAGTTAACAAAAAATTGAGTTCATGCTCGAATAGAACCATAAGAAATAGGGAATTTCAAAGGTGACTATTTATTCTCCAAGTCACACCGGACTAATCTATACGAAACCACAACCCACAACAAGGGGAGAACACAAGGGGGTTCTCCCCACCACAAAAATTACACTACCATAGAAACAATAATATTCGAACACAACACCTCAAGAAGGGGCTAACGCGGGTACTTCCAACTTAAATCTACCCAAATAGTGGCCTCACCACAACCAGAAACTAGGAAAATTTAAACCTCCACTAAACCCGCACGTTGACGAGGCTTAACAAATCCAGGAAATAATAAAATAAAAAAAATTTTAATGGTCGGGGTGTGATTATATCACATTTTCTTGAAATTATATCTATGGAAGGGTGTTATATTATTTGGAAAGAAACGATAACTAAGCCCTGGGTGCATTGGTCCTTTTGAAAATATTGAGAGATTTGGAGTGATGTCTTATCGTTTGGAGATAGAAACTATAAATTCAAAAGTGAAAATTGAGTTCCACATCTCATTATTAAGAAAGTGCATTCTAGACCCAATACATTTACTCAATTATAAAGGTATCAAATTAGAACCTAACATATATTATAACGAAGAGCCTATCCATATTTTGGAAATTAAAGGACAAGTTTTGAGAAATTGAATGAGTTAGCTGCTAAAGGTACTTTCAAAAAATCATAAAATTAAAAAGTCTTTGTGGGAGAATGGAGATCTTGTGATAAAAAACTACCCATATATTTTTGTGAGGTGACATTTTTGAAAATTGTACGGGAAAAATTTTTGTAGGAGGGGAGAATGTAACAACCCAAAATTCTATTAATGAAATTTCCCTTTTTATGTTTATTTTATATATTATGAGACTTATAAAAAAATAAGGAAAATAATACCATCTTTTCAAATGAATAATCAAATAAATAAGAGGTATTTATAGAATTTCATGAAACTATACTGATGAAATAGTATCTTTCCCTTAGGAATATTAATACAATCATTGTGAATAGTAAATCAGCCTAATGAATGGTAACCTAACACATGAAAGTACAAATAAAATTTAGACATCTCATAATTGAAAGCATGATATAATTATATTAACAAAAAATTAAGTGAATATTTAAAAAATTAATATTTAATTTCTAGTATTTTTATAAGTCATAAATATTTAATTAAAATTTTATAATTAATAAAATTTCTAAAAAGTTTTTATCTTCATGAAATGTATTCATAAATCAATATTTCGTTTTATTATGATTTTAGTATTATTTTATGAGACATTAGTTAATTGTTTATAGTGTTATAATATTAGTTTTAAATTTAAAATCTATATTTTTCTAGTAAATAATGATTAAATTTAAAAATTAAATTTCACAAATTAATAAAATTATTTTGATAAAATGGAGTGAATTTTTTTAATTATACAATTCAAAAAATTATTATGGTGATTTTTTGGGGTTTTTCTAAAATACGTGAATTTTTGTTGAATAGTGAAATACGGTGATTTATGGTATAAATACATTAGAAGCTAGACACACTACTCCTTGAGTCATCGTTGATGTAAGTATCATAATACCAAAATTAAAATTATTATTTTAATATATTTTATTATAATTCTCAAACTCTTCATAGTGTTGAGACCAAACAATAAATAAATGAATAAGATATTCAAAAATCACCCCACTTCTCCACTATAAAAACCACCATAACCCCCTCTTCCTATCACTCATCTAAGAATTGAATCTTGTCAATGTTCTAAGAAAAATTTGTTACCTATTCTCTTCCCATGCTCATGAGCTCTTGGTCTTACCAAAATACAAAAAACCCTTCCCTTAAGGTGGTTCTCAATGAGTTTAATTCCAGAGGTAAATTATCTTCCTATTTCATTTAATTTCTTTTCAATTTATTTTCTTTTATTATTCTATCCTCACCTCTTCTATCCAAATGATCATGATAAATCGTGTATCATCTATATACTATAATTATATTATTTTAATGTAATATCCATAATTAATCTCCTTACCCTCTATATTTTATTTTAAAAATGAAATCATCATCAAGGAAGAGACGATTTACTACTTTTGGGGAGGATAAACCAATTTTATTCAATTTATCCTTCTATGATAGTCATCATACCATTTTTATGGTTAACACATATTTTAAAATATGTATTTTATCTTATTTATGGTTTTGGATCCATTTTATATACATATAATTATATAATAGAACAAAACTAGTTCATTTTGATCGAAAAAAAGAAAATATTTTGTTAAACGATTATCATTAATTTGTTATCTAATAATTTATCCTCATATAAGGGAAAAAATAACAAATAACATCAATTAAACTTCTATTTTTTATTAATAACATGAAACTCCAGTTTTTTTAGTATTATACCCTTTTTATTTGAACTCCATTAATTTTAATGAAGTGAACCAATCCTGAAATCGAGGAAACAAACACTCTTGAATGATGGAATTCAATCTTATAACATATCAATAAGGACATAAATGAATATAATAAAACAATATTGGATAAAATATATGTATATTAGTTTATTAATTTATTAATTAATGGATTTAATTTTATTATCAATTACTTTAAGGTCAAGTGCAGAACATAGTGTGACGTAAGGTAAGCGTTTTCAATGTGAAACTCAATTTTCTTTCAGGTTACACATTCTCTCTGTTTAACCCACTGAAAATTTTAATTATTCTTATATAATTTTCATAAATTATTTTTTAATGTTCTATATATATTTATTTATTATAATTATTCTTTCTTTTATTGGGGTTTACTTGTTTTAAAAGGATCATTCTCAAATTCGTCCCGATAAACAAACCCGATTCAAGAGAAATTCTCGAATTCTTACCTATTTTCAAGTGCACTCTATATTATAATTTAATCAAAAATTATTTTTCTAAATTAAATTATTATATTATTAGAAAACAATATTTGTTCACATGTAGTTTTATACAATATTTTTTCCAAAATAACACTTCATTACAAAGTAAAAGAGTATTTCTATAAAGTATTACTCGATGATTTTGTTAGAGTATTTTAATCGATTTTAACACTGATAGTTATTATTATATTTGATTAGGATTAAAATTATCAATTTATAATCTACCATGTTTTATTTAATGGTTTATTATTAGTTGGACTATGGATATTCTCTCTGGATACTATACACCATATTACTCTGAATGGTTAGTGTTTATGTTTACTTATTGAAGAAAGTTATTTACATTTCATATGTTAATTTCTATATGAATGTATATTTTGATTAGGTTTCTCCCCTTTCATACGATGACTTTGTTGGGCTTATTATGTAATGGGTGATTCCCACAATGTCCACTTGATGCATGGATAGGTCTCATGAGACAAACTATCTTTGGTTTTTACCCATTATGTATGGTGTCTTACCTGAGACCTTGATGATATGATTATGATGTCTGAAATTATGCATTACCTCATCATGAAACTAGTACTTAAAACTCCACATGATTACTTTACTAGTATAATGTCCATGGATATGTTTTATTATGACATTTATTTTTCATCATTTATTTTTTATATATTACACTCTAGATTATATTTTAATGGCATGTGTACTTTTATTTATTCATCATTACCTATTACTTATGCTTTCATTATATTACATAAACTTAATGAGAATCTGACCTCAACTATTTCATATGTTTTATTTTTCCCCAAAATGAGATGAAGTGCATTATTAATGACTCGTAGAGATAATCTAGGAGTTATGGATTTTACAATGTATTTTTAATGCTATATTTCCTTTAAAGTTGTAATGTTGAACTTATATTTCTATCTTGTTTTCAAAATCTAATAAACTATTCAGTACGTAGGGATATGGATTACTTGTAATCATATAAATTTATTGAATTAAGGCATTGGATTCGGGTTATTAGGTCCGGGGTCTTTAGATTAGTCGATTTTACTAAGACTGCACTGTAGGCTGATGATGAGAATGTCGAAGGGTGCCATGTAGAGGAGAGTGAAAGTGCATGAATTCTTGAGGCACACCAAATATTTCTGGTAAAATAAGTATATATATATGATCATTAAAAGGATTTACAATCTATCATTCATATAAAGACATCAGTTGGATAAGACAAATGATATTAGGATCTGGCCTAGATTCGGATCTTATGATTGAGGAATGAATCAATCTCCCCATAGATTTTTATTAATCTCTTACTTCCCACTCTTTCTGTTTTTTTCTTCTAGAATGAGTAGCTAAATAGATTAGGGAATTCAGGATACAATGAAATAATTTAATTTTATCCATTGTTATTTTATTAAAATTATTTTTATTTCATTTTATGATCAGGGTTCTTTTCTATCAAGTAGGAGAATCAATTCACACTACCCGGGAACAGAAGACTGATGGTAGTGAATTAATTTCCCCCTTTATCATTGACTAAAGTAAAAATATCTAGAAATGTTTAATTAATCTCTTCTATATAATGATCAAATTAATTATATAGCTAACATTGATAGATATAAACTGTAAAAGGTTTATCAAACTATGGATGTTCAATGATGTTTTGGCTCAGTGGATTGCCACCATTTCTCAAGTCACTGAATAATTGTATTAATTTTAGTCGAATAAGAGAATATCATTTTTATCAGATCAAAAAAATATGAAGAACATAATTTTAATAATTTTCTTTTTTCACGACTTTTCAATCAATTTACACTGTTTTTATTTCAAAATCACATAGTAATTGATTATTTTCATTTTCTTCATTCTTTTTTTTTTATTTTTTTTCTGTACAACATTCACCTTCTTTGTGGTTCGACCCTACTTTCCACAGTACTAGTATAAGTAGGTATTATAAATATTAAATTTTTGTGTCTTCAGTGATAGACCCCATAAAATTTTAATTTAGTTCTCTAGGATGGAAGGAAATACCAAATAAAATACACAATAAAAAATATATATAAAATAAAAAAACAGAAAAACTAGAAATATAAAAAAATCCTAAAACTGTTTCAAAAAAATATTTGTTAAAAAATTTATAGAAATTGTTTAACCAATACATGCACACAAGTTATTATAAGTCATAAATTGAAACTCCAATATCCAAAATTAACAGACATTGTTCTTCCCATATAAAATAAATGAAATAAAAAATAGAAAATTTTGAAAACATAGTAAAAAATAAAAACATAAACGTCCCAAATCGCATTGTTCCTAATGTTGAGAGACCAAAACCTAGGGAATTTTAAATTCCAAATGTCTCTAGCAGTCTATCTTGCATAAGGACATTTATTATTCATAGGAATTATGATATAAAACTATATTATCTCTCTCAACTTCCTTTATTAAATTGTCTATCATTAGAAGATTCTATATAATTTATTAGTAATTTTTATTGATATTTCTAGAAATAAAATCATTGAGATTTGAGTATAAAAGATTTGAGATTGAGGGTGTTCTTATTCTTCCCTATGGATAGGTCTATGACAAGGTTTGATAACATGGATGAGCAAATATTTGAAAAATCAAATGGGATTTTCAATGATTTTGTCTCCAAATTCTACCCCCAGAACCCCTACTATTGAAGCATGGAATATGATCATTAGATTTGTCCATGATGAGGGAGAGTTATTTAATGGGGCATGGGATAGGTCTAAGAGTATTCTTAGGTAGAGTCCGAAACACCAGTTTTCTCCCCATCTAATCATGGATAATTATTATAATTCTCTCTCCCCTTACAATAAGAACTTAATTGGCTAATCTTGTGGGGATAGATGATATAATTCTAATACTGATGAATTTAAGAAACTAGGAAATAAATTGGTCCAAAAGTCCAAGAACATGTTCACATGGAAATGAACCATACATTTAGAAAAATGAATACTCAAGCTACTATTGTAAATAAACAAGTTCTTGTGAAACAATTTTGTCACTGTGGGTTGTTGGACACAATAAAAAAATTTGAAACTACATTGATCTACCTATAATATCTGATGAAGGTACCCATTTTGTGAATTTTATAGCTATAAACTAGAGATTATAAAATCCATTCTCAAATCTTTACAATTCTAGATACCAAAATCACCCCAACCAATCAAGGGAAGAGAAATGTCTGATTAAATAGTCAGCTACCCCAAATTTCTAAATTCATCACAGAAATATTTATTCAAATCCATATGGGGATGAATTTTCAAATACCAAAGGTATATTATGGGAATTTTATAGTAGTTGTTATGTTAAATTTATTCTTTAAAAAGTAGACATACACTGGGATACATAGTCTATAAATTCAAATGATTCTGATGGTTAGGGACATAATTGGAAGAGACAAGGGAAACTACCCAACACAACTTAGTTAATACCAAGAGAAAATTCTATGGAAGAAAAAACTAGGTCAACATTTAGTATTTAAGAACTAGTTAATAAAAATTCTAGGGATAATAAAATTTATCTTCAAGATGAAAATAAAATTTCAATACTAGAAAATAAAAAATCATTAAATTTGTACAAATCTAAAGAATCTATAAAAAATGATGAATGATAAACCGATAAAACTGTAAAAAAATGATGTTGGAATTGATAAAAGAGGGAAAGAATAAAGTAATTTTTGAAGACAATTAAAATAATCCACATGTCTTTAATAATTAAACCCCTCCCATACCTTTTACAAAATGTTTCAAAAAGAAAAATGAACTTGATTACCTCATATTTCTCTAATTATTTAGGAGCTTCAATGTTAACAATCCATTTGTGGAAGCATTGAAATAACCCATCTTATCTGAAATTTCTTAAAAGGTTTTAGTGAACAGGAGGGACTAGGGTGAGAGATCAATATTTGATTTTAATGAAAGGTGTAGTTCCATGGTTCAAAAGAATATCCATCACAATCTAAAAGGCCCTGGCAGTCTTGTCATTTCGGGTAAAATTGGTTTATGTGGGAAGATATTGTGATATTTTGATCTGTGATCTAATATTAATTTTATTACTTACTCCCTATTAAAAAGATCAACCTTTTTTAAATGAAACCAAATTAATTTTCACCACAGGTCGATTACATCCCACTTATGTCATATCTTGACCCGAGAGCCACTAAATCGTGCCCCGATCCGATGGGTCACATGGGCTAAAGCACACCTCCCCATTCACCAGAGGATGCTGACTAATTATGAGGTACTGAGATGGTATAATGGGGAGAATATTCCACCGTGATAAGAGTAGGGAAATGGTTTCACAAGTAAATAACTCAATGGAACCAAAATGTAAATCAATAACATAAGATATATATCCAAAAATCAATAATAATAAAAATTTCAGAAGAAGAGTCATATATAATATGAGTATGTCAGGTTTCTATAAATAATGGAAATAAATACATGGAAACTGGAATCTCAAACAATACATGTATCAAAATTAAAAAACTACCAAAAATAATTCATCTCCAGCTTGCATCATGAGAATAGTTCAGTCATATGCCCCCTTTACTTTAGAATAATCAATCAAGTATCATAAAGTGGGATCTTTACCTAGTCCCTATATGCATATATGAAGTCTTTATGTGTACCCATCGGTGGCCTGAAATGGGTGTGAGGTAGCACTCAAAAGGCCACCACTAATGGATTCAATAAAATGTCATGTCTGTGTATAAATATTGAACTAGTGTATAATATATCATAGGTATAACAATAACAAATGTGAATTTTAAAATTTAGTTGTGATCCTATCCATCCAAAAAGCTCCCTATGATCAATAATCAAGATCCCATAAACAATGGTCTAATAGTAAATTATAAATAAGCTTGTGTGATAGCATTGAGTCTAGAAACTAAAATTAGATACCCATACCAGGGTTATCTATAATCCATGATAAACATCCACTGTGACCTATGCCAAGTAATCAAATGTTAGGCCTAAAAGGGCCAGATCCAAGGCATCCTCGTCACGTCTATGGAGCATCTTGATGGAAACCAGTTAATGCATTGGGTGGAACGCATGGACCATGTCCAAATTGATTCCAAGAAAGTTGGATCCAAGGAGAAGAAATGTCCATGGCATCCTATGGAATCATGACCAATGGAATATAAATTTACCAGGCATCCAAAACCATGATCAATACAGATCCACGAAGTTCAAATGTCTAATGAATCGAATGGAATTATGATATAAGGTGTATAAAGTTCCAGGACAACCACTTCTACTATCAACTCATCATCTCATTACATAACTCATTTCATTTCTATTCACATACCATGAGTTCAACCAACCCATTTCACATACTCCATAAAATCCATTTAATCATTTTAAAACATTTCATTACATGGTAAGGAGACATAAACTTTATCCTATTCGATCATTTAATTCATTACATATCTTACTAAAATTTGAAATCCTAGACACACCCAGTGGGGTGGTATAACATAGGGAAGTTACAAGGAAACACCCCATGGGTAGACTAGGATGAGGTTGGTGACCTCTAACCATCACATGGTGCTAATTGGGGAACCAAAATTGGTTCCAATCAATTTAATCAAGAAATTCATTTAATTTTAGGGGAAATACCAGAAGGTCTAGATTGAAACTCCACAACAATAAGGTATTTAAAAACCACAAACGTATGTCAAATAAATAGAACACCTCTCATATACGCATAGTAGAACACTTATCCAATATTGACCTCAGATTTAGTCCAGATCAGAAGAAAATGGAGAAATGGATGAACTCCCTTTAAATATTGTAGTAGAATCTACACCAAAATAACCTCATGATGTAGAATGTAAATGGAGAAATCTGAAATTGGAATAGGGAACTCATCTGCACATGTATAATGAGAGCCACATTGGAAAAACTTTAGTCCAGATCACGAAACAGCACCAAAGCCTAGGTTTGTGCTTCAAGGGGAACTTCAACGAATGAGATAATGGAGGAGTGATACTTTATAAAAAATTGGAAGCTCTTCTCTTATTTTAGAAACTAATCCTAGGAATTTACATGTTTTGTGAATGCATAAAACGTCATGTAAGGCTTAGGATTTCCCTTATAGGGAACCTATTACATTCCACGAATGGTTCTGGCTAGACCAATACATGTCATGTAATGATTACACTCCATTTATTCTAGTTATATTTGGTGTACTTGGACTAAATCCTATCTTTATCCCCCTGATTTTTTCTTTCCAAAACAACCCAACCGTCCCATGGTTCCAATTGAAGGGCCTAAGATAAAATATAACATAAAAAATAGTTTAACGAAAAAATAATTCATACCATATAGAAAACCTCATGATCTTATAATACCCCCATATAAATCAATACCTCCTGGAAATTTTATTCCATTTTTGATCAAGCATCATCATAGATTAAATATCAACATTGATCACATATATATGCCTCCCTCTCCCAGGTCTCATCCCGTACATGGATGTGCTATCATTGAACCCATACTAATAGGTCAATCCTAAAATGATGCATCTACATATTACTCAAAATTATTAGGCTAAAGAGTATGATATGAGTATGAGAGATAAGGACATAATTGAGATATATGGAAGACATTGTGCATGGCTCAATACCTCTGAGTTAACTATAACTGATAGGCTTCTGGTCCAACTCTCTCCAGAATCTTGAACGACCTGACATATCATGGTGAAATTTTACCATTCAAAATAATCCATCAATGCACCAGACATGGTGAGATACAAAAAAAATACGTGATCCCCAACCTCAAACTCTATATTTCACCGGCGTTGATCAGTTTATGATTTTAATCTAGACTGTGAATTAGCCATCTGCTTTCTAATCAACTATACCTTCTCCAATGTCTCATACACAGGACATGGTCCTAGTAGTTATACCTATCAATACTTTAACCAGAATAGAGGTGATAATAACGACCTACCCTACAAACCTCATAAGTTGTCATCTTTATTGTTTCTTGATAGATATTGGTATATGAAAACTCAACCAAGAGTATATATCACTTCCAAGATCCCCCTTAATTCAGGGACGTGTGCTTGGATCATTTCTTCTAGAACCTGAATCATGCACTCTGACTAGCCATTAGTCTATGGATCATATTATATGGTCAAAATAACCTATAAATCCAACTACCTCTGTAAGCCTTTGAAAAACTAAGAGGTAAAGCGAGCATCCATATCAGATACAACAATATAAAGAACCCAAGCAGGTTCAAAATATCATGTTTATAAAGCCTCCCAAGCTCAATACCTTAGAATGTATCCCTAATCGGTATGAAGTGGGAAAACATTATGAGTCTATTCACAACATCCCACATGATATCACTACCTTATGGTGACCTCAGTAATTTGATCATGAAATCCATGGAAACATCATCCCATTTCCCCTAAGGAATGGAAATCTAATATAAAATCCTGACTGGTCAAAGGTGCTCTGCCTCCACCTAATGATAGGTGTAACAACTCATGAAAAAACCAACTACCTCTCATTTCATACCTGACCACCAATACTAGTGATATAAGTGTTGATACATCATGGTGATCCTGAGATGTACTTCCCAATATGAGGCATGAAACTTTATCATCAGCTCATCACGTATGTTTTTTGGAACCAAAACCTGACCAGGAATACATAAAATTTCATCATTTCCAACAATCTAACTAGGAGGAAATCCCCCTCTTCCATGCCCTCCCATAAGACTAGGTCCTCTGAATTTGGTAGTTTTCTAATCCTCACCCTTACAAAATAGTATAGCTCACATGTAAAGAAGAAAATAATGTATGGAAATGACTATCCAACTATACCATCAAGTGAATCTATGGAAACAAGACCATATTATTACACTCACAACTGGACAATTGAACTATTGGTATATAATCCTCCCTAATCAGTGCATCGACAACATTATTAAATTTACCAGGCATGTAGGAAATCACAAGTACAAAAGACATTAGGTATTCAACCCACCTTCACTGCAATAGATTCATGTTTCACAATATAAATATATACTTGAGGATTATGTGGTCCACATACACCAAAAAACAATCTCTCATTAAATAACTCATCCAATAATGTGATGCATGTACAATAATAACTATCTCAGAATCGTGCATTGGGTAATTCCACTTGTTTTTCTTTAGCTGACGAGACATGTATGCCATGACTTGATCCTCCTTTATTAGAACTACTAACAGAATAACACCTAATGTAGCATAATATACCATATATCTTTTACGTAGATCTAGAAGAATTAGTATTAGAACAGAAGTTACTTCCACATTCAGGTCTTAAAAGGATTTCTCATAGGCATCTAACCATATAAACTACACACCCTTCTCAGTTAATCCCATGAGAAGTGATTCTTATGTGAGAAGTATTGAAATAAACACTTTTAATAACTACATATCCCCATGAAACATTATATATAAATGAATTTATGGGGTTTCACATAGTAAACTACAACTCTGACCTTCTATGGGTCAGCTGATACTCTTGTCTCTGAGATAATATGACCCATGAAGAGAATTTTGTCCATCCAAAAGTATAAATTTTTAGCATATAATATGATGGATTATCTATAAGTGTATCTAATACTATTTAACAAAGTTAATCATGGTCAGGTAGAGTATGAAAATACACCAAGATATCCACCATGAATAACACTAAAAACGAAACCAGATATGGGTGGAATAATCTATTCATCAGTACCATAAAAAATGTCAGCATGTTCATGAGACCGAAGGGCATAAATAGATACACACATAGACCATTCCAAATTATAATAGTTGTATTAAGTATTTGTGAAGTTCAAACCTGAATCTGATGATAACTTGATATGAAATCAATTTTTGAAAAAAAGAGATCCTTGGATATAGTCTAAGTGGAAATCTATTGAGGGAAAAAGATATCAATTATTAACCTTCGACAAGTTCAATTTATGATAATACACAATTATCATGAGGGTTATATCCACCTTTTTCATAAAAAGGGTTGGATAACCCCATGAAAAAGTATTGGGTCATATAAACCCCTTTTTCGTCTAAATCCTCTAACTATCACTTAAGCTCCTGCAACTCAGCTTCAACCATCAAATAAGGAGGAACATACACCAGTGTTGATCCAAGAACAAGCTCAATAGAAATATCCACTTCTGGGTTAAAAGGTAACCTTGTAATTTAATTTGGGAAAATGACCCTAAAATAATATACTACTGGAGGGAATTCATCATGTCACATTACCTGATCATCCAGAAAAAATATATCCATATAGACTATCATGCTACCCATCCTACTATGCTTTGGTTCAGGTCTACCATCTTAGACATCCCATTAAAACTTGAAAATAAACACCATTCCCCTAGTTATGTCAAGGTCACCCCTAGAGGATAATAGTATACATGTTCATGATAAGAAACTATCTACTCCATCCCATGTATGATATCAAACACTGTCATCTTGAGGAAAAAAATGATTCTTTATGAAATGAAGACCACCTACTTCAAGGGGGAACACCATGTACTAGAAAAATTCCTCTATTCTATTCCCCAATAGATTATTGAAAATCATAAATCCATATTAATTTTAAAAAATGATCCTAGTAATCTCCCTAAAAATTAAAAATATGAATCTATGAGATTCACATGTATTGGAAAGATTAGATACTATAATAGAGGATAACAAGACCATACCTCTCAATGTAGAGAACTTTAAACTATGCTCCATTGGTGCAGGTTGTAAAAAATATATCTATCCGGAATAGTGGACTTATGAAACAACCTCACTAACCAGAGCAGGCCCACTGTATTATCCCAGTACAACTATCGCATGGATGCTTGATCCATGACCACCACCTCACCTCGAATGATGTACGTAACTCTAGCTCCCTACCTATCATGGAGTAATAAATACTACTTATAAAAATAGAGTCTCGGTCAATAACCTTAAATTGAATGCTATAAGGATGTTCCTATAGAATCATTGTACATTTCTCATCCTAACACATGCTTGATACTCAACTGGGTACCTATCATACTGACTCCTCATATGTACTTATTTCCCATAGTAATTTCAAAAGATATAAATACCATCACTCACATTCTGGAGGGTTTTCCCCTCATGAGAAGGGTCAAAACAGGTTTCTCATACATCTACCACTAAACCACTAGGTAAATAAGCTAAGATTCCTTACTATGTTCTCCCATCTCCCATCATGTTTCTTTTAGTAATAAGTACATACTTCAATATCTATGTAATTGTAGTCAACCAAAACATATTGACATGCAATTACACAAAATTCTTGAGACATTCCTTGAAGTGAGTTTCCCAGGATGGATCATTAAGAATATAAATAGAAAAAAATTGATGCTCTGTGAAGCCTTGTAAAAATTATATAATTGTCATTTCTCCCTACTCTATATGCATAAACTCCCTAGACCTTTCAGCTCTCAACGTCTTATGATATAAGTATTTGTAAAACCTAGATTTCAAATCCCCCCATACTATAACTCGAATCATATCTATGACATTCAAAACATCCCAAAACAAATAACTACACCCTAATGAATATGTTTTGTAAGATTTACTCTCCACTCAACAGGTTTCTCAAGGTGCTCGAAAATCAAAAAGAGTCTCTAGCCACATTTCAGAAGCATGTGGACTACCATACACTAAAAAATTGGGTAGATTCTAATACTATAACACATTTTTCAACTATTATATAGATGATACGGGTTGTGGGGATCCCAAACGTTCTACATAATTCCATAGAAACCCTTGAGGAATTAATAATTAGTGCCCATATCTGGTAAAACAATTGGTGTCACAAGTGGAACTACTGTATGTTCTATTGGTGGATCATGAACCACCACCTCCGAAGAATGGTTACCACCAACCTCATGGAACATGAATTGAGTTTTTTGTTCTGTAATGCCTCTAAAATTTAATGAAAAATCCTAAAACATAGCTTATATAGTCAAAATCACTCATAAAATCATAAGACAAGTCGAACCCTTCATATAAAAAAGTCACACCCCACTACCTAGTCCTAAATCTAGTAATAGGTAACATGAAATGACAAAAATAATGATAAAAACTACCTCGTTACCACTTAAATGGCGGGATTATGTCATGATCTCTGATTCACGACACGTTTCTTGTTATATAGATCGTCCAGTTCAATTTATAAATATATTTATTAGTGACCTTTCCATTTCAGAATTTCAATTTCATTTAAATTCATATTTAAATTAAAATTCCCTTTAAATTGTTGATCCAAATAGATCACCACTTCTAATACATAAAGAACTATACTATTTATAATATGATGTGTGGAATCCATTTAATCCAAATCATGACATGTTTGAATCCATGTGATCAATGGTCCATGACTAATTATTCCATAATTGTCTTCTTAGGCTTTCTATTGTAGCTTAAGTAGGAGAACACAATTTTGTTTATTACAGTCACTATATGTACCAATTATGTTTCTAAATACTCTGTACAAAATTTTAACCAAGTATCAATTATATCACACAAGGAACACGTAATAATGTCAAGTAGTCAAGCAATTCATCATATATGGCATGGAACATTCATGCATTGTTAATTCTATAAGGTGCCTAAAATGATGTATGATCGATAATTACTTGTTGTATCTATTCAAGGATAAAATGATATCTCATAATAATAGCGACAATATCATCACATTCATTACCCAATGATGGAATAAAATCAATTGTAATAGACAAAATATAAAACAACAATTTCTTAGTGCAGTAAATTTGGATTTTGCCTATACAGAGATTAGCCACTCCCAAGAATATATCATTACTGAATTCCAATTGATTTATATCATTTCATCTATTGTGTAAAATAGTAAGGTATGAAATGCAAATAAAAGAAAAAAATGTGATACCACTTTATAACATTTGGACCTAGGAACCACTAAATGTTGCCCTGAGCTGGTGGGTAACATGGCCTCATGAATCTCTCCCCATTTGTCAGAGGCTTATGACTAGTCATGAGGGTCTGAGGTTTTTATAGTGGGGAGACTATACCCAAATAATAGAGTAAAATAGAATTATCTCAACTAATTAACTCCCTAAAATCATAATATCAATGAACTGTAGACGATTAACTTCCAGAAACCAATAATAATAATAAATCTAAAAGTAGTGTCATATACTATATGATTGTGTCATGTTTAAATAAAAAAAGATAATAAATACATGTATATAGTCATATCATACAATACATTTAGAAAAATTATAGAAATACCAAATAAGGAACTATCTACATATATAATCAGGAGAATAGCTTAGTCATGTGCTCTCCTTCTCATAAGCATAGTCAATCTAGAATTATAAAGTTGGTGATTTACTCAGTCTCTACCTACATCAATGAAGTCTGTCTGGTTACCCAATGGTGGCCTAAACAGTGTCTGAGATAACACTTAGAATGCCACCACCACTAATTTATATAACATGTTCATCTTGTCTATAACCAATAAATAAGTGTGAAATATATCACTTTCATAATTGTAATAAAACTGAAGTTTAAAATATAGATATGATCATACACTACCAATCATGGAAGCCTATGATCAATAATCAAACACCCATAAACAAGGGTCTAATTGTAAATCATAAATAAGCATGTGTGATACTATATAGTCTAGAAACTGAAATCAGACACCCATACAATGGGTATCTAAAAGCATGATAAAAATCCACTTTGGCCTTTATTGATTAATAATGTTTGAGCCATGAAAGATCCATATCCAAGGTATAAATGACAAAAATAATCCCTATTTATTCCATGGATCATCTCGATGGAATCTCAGTAAGGAATTGGGTGGAGCCCAAGGATCATGTATACGGAGCATGTCCAAGGTGAGTCCAAGCAAGCCATATCCAAGGAGTATCAATGTCCTTGAGATCCTATTAATTCATGATCTAATTATTATATATGTCCAAGCAATCCACAATCATAATCAACATAGATTCAAGGAGTAGAAATGTCCATGACATACAATGGAATCAGGATCAAAAGTTTAGAAATGACAAAGGAATCCACTACCATTATTAACTCATCATCAAATTATCTAATCCATTTCAATTTCATTCACATATCATTAGATCAACAAAACCATTCCACATATTTTATGAAATTCATTTAATCATTTTAAAGCATTTCAAAACAATTCACCACAATGAAACGAGACACAAACATTCTCAAATTTAAGAATTTAATTCATTACAAATCCCACTAAAATTGGTGATCTCACAAACACCAAATGGGGTTGTATAAAAAAGGAATATACAAGGGAACTACATATGGGTCACCTTGTCTAAGATATATGACCTTTAATTATCAAATGGTGCTAAGTAGATAACCTAAACTAGTTCCAATCAATCTAATAAAGGTATTTATTTAATTTTAGGGGAAATTTTGGAAGGTTTGGCATGTGGAACAATAACATAATGTAATATAAAATACATAAAATTAAGGGAATTGTATATACCACATAATGTATACCCATGGTATAACACCTGTCTTGTGTCAGCCTCTAATCCAGTCCAAATCAATATAAAACTGAGAAATAGACTGACGACCTTAAAATAGGGCATAATATCATTTACCAAAATAACTCCTTTGAGTATAATATATGTAACAACCTCGGTAAATAAATAATAAGACATATTTCATATTTATTAATATTTGTGAATTAAATATTAATTTTACTTTGAAGGGGTTTCTATGTTCGATAGTATACCCGATACGCAACAACGGGTTTCTTTGGAATCTTATGTTGTACACTAATAATATAATATTATTATTTTAAATGGTAGTTAAATCCTAGCCATTGTATTGGCAGGAATGAACAAAAATAACTACAATATGATTATACATGTTTGTTAAAATGTGAATGAATCTAATATTATGCATAATTTACATTAAAAGGCCAATTTAACACCTTTTAATGGAGAACCTTTTTTAAATCTCTTTTTGGTCACATTAATACATTCTATATGACCAAATAAAATCATTCTTTATAATGGGTACATCAATATTTACTTGGTGTAAATTTTTGGAATTTTTTCGATAAAGTTAATTTTTTTATTGAATAGTGAAAATATTGTATTTTAATTCAAAACTATGTTTTAATATAATTTATTTATATGGTTAGATTATATTATTAATTGGTTTTAAATTGTAATTAGAATATATTTTTTCCATTGAATCTGATGTCGGTCATTGGAATTAATTTCACTTTGAAATTTTAAATAAATAAGTGTCAATCTTTTAATAGTTATTATTTCTTAAAAACACGTTATTTATTTTAACAACAGGAATTAATTTTTAAATTAATTAAATCCACTTCTATGTTTCTAATTTGGAAAAATAGAAATCAATTGTGAATTCGGAATATCAAATAATGCTTCGGCTGAATTTTTTGGTATTTTTCTGAAACCATCAGTTTTTGATGAACATTGAAACCACTTAATAGTTGTTAAAAAAACTGACTTTTTCATTAAAATGAAATTTTACCACTTTTGTGAATTGAATTTCGAAAATACGACATACATGGTTGTTATCAAGAAGTAAAATGTGGTTCAATAAGAAAAAGATAATTTTTGGTGAATAGTAACTTTGGACTTTTATTTACCATGGTTAAAGTTAAATAAGGTAATTTAGGGTAAAGAGAATATTATAATAATTCAAAATTACCTTAAAACTTTTTCAAACCTTAATTATGGGCATCTTTGGGTCTATTTTGGGTCCCCATTGAGCCACTTGGGAGTGATGATGACAATTTAGATTAATTAACTTAAAGTAAAGGAAAAAATGATGAAAGAAAATATTTTTTAGTAAATTAATTTTTATAAGGGGTTATATAAATTATCATTTTGACTATAAATATTCATTTGAAATCTAAAAATATTTCCTATATCATGGTATTTTGGTTATAATATTTAGACATCAAATAATTTAAATTATTTAGTACACAATAATGATACAATGTTTACCTCATTAATAAATCATTTAAATAAATAAGATTATAATGATTAAAATATTATAAAAAACCTGTCCAATTCCATTTGGATGTTTTTATTTCGACCATGAGTCATCTTATCTTCGAAAATAATGATTTTTGGACCATTACAAACAAAATATAAATATATAATAAAATAATGTTTTCACACTTTCCTAAGGAGCCCCTCATCTCCCTTATAAAAGGGGAACACTTATAACCATTTCCTCGTACCTCTCAAGCCATTTGGCTCATCTAAAATCTACACAATTAAGCTCCCAACATCCCTATACTCCTCCTAGAAGCCTTAACTTAGTCAGAAGGCACTTCAACAAGTCCTTTGGTTCAAACCAAAGGATGTTACCCAAATTAAATGTAACGGTTTCTCTACAATTGTTTTTTTATTTTACTTCTCCTACCCCTAATATCTTTTTATTACTTTCTTTTGTAACAAAAACAGTATCCTCAATATACTAGTATGTTGTTATGAGATGGATTCTAACTACACATACACACACCTCTATATAATGGATGAAGAAGATAATGTTTCTGTGGATTGAAAACTAACACCTCACGAAACGATGATTGTTCAAATATCTCCAACCCCCTCTCATGGTGGCCATTATGATGGAACTGTAGTTATATATGATATATATTATGTTTATGATTTCCTTCTTCTTATGTACTTTCCAATTATATCAAGCCTTTATGGTTTCCATAGTGGGTAAATACGATAATCTCATTTGAGGAAGTGCGGACTACCACCCCCTCAAAGTGATGTGACTCGTTAATGCCTTATATGGGATGTATAAATGATATAGTTAATGATATGATATATTATATTACACTGTAACTATAATATACCTATTTATCTTTATGTTTAAATTCCATTAAAATAAGAAATATAAATGAAAGTAGCATTCATGCATACGTACGACTAACTGTCTCCATAAACAGTGCATTTCATTTCTTACCTCCAAATGTTATGTACTATTATAAATACATGTATATACTAGATATATATGATATATATGATATCTATATAATGAATATCATTCTAGATATAATGGAATATTGACCACATGGGCAACTTGTAAATACAAGTTGTTCATTTTTGACTCAAGTACCAAATATCGACAAAATGGACGTTATTAACTTAAATGATTACATAATATTTATAACATGGTAATAAGTGATATAAAAGGAATAATAAACTTGAAAAAGGTTCTTAAGAATGTATAAATTAACATTTGTTTATTATTAAGGAGATTAAATAATGATCGAGTCATGTCGGACACGAGGTAAGGGACTTCGTCTCAATCTCCTTTAATTGAGGAATATTTTGTTTTAATACATGACTTTATTTTATATGTTGTATAAATACCCTTGAATTTTCAAAGGGAATGTTTTTCTACAAAGCGTTTTACTAAACTAAAAAAAAGGAATGTTTCTTTTAACGTAAGTGGTGAAAACGACATTTCCACCGCCGTGAGTATTATTTGATCTTTGGCTTCCTCAACAAGATGTAATGTTTTTAAAAGATAATAAATAACATTTACTCTTTTATGTATTTTGGTTTTAAAAATGGTTTTGATAATGGATTTTTTATTTAAATATGTTTAAGTGATATATTTTTATTGAAATGTGGAAATGTTTTATTTCCTTTATAATTGTTTTATGTGTTATGATTTTATAATGGTACATAGACATTTGAAGGGTGGTTACGTGATAAACCAAATGACAGGTAGTGTCATGAATACTAGGATGGGTGGTTATGTTATAACCTCCTATGCATTGGGTATGGAAGTCAGCCGTATAGCTATTCCATTTAGTGATATGTGTGGAAGTCGACAGTATGGTTATTCCATTTACGTATGTTTATGACCCAAGTTACCTTTATATGTTATGTGTTCTTTATATGAGTTTTATGGTAATATTATGGTTACAAAAGGGTAATTAATTATTTTTTATTTAGTGAAGAGTATTTATTACTTCATAAATGTGAAATGTATTACTTATGTTAATGTATTCATGGTTTATTTTATTGTTTTGAAAAACTAACAGTTTTCCTTCTATGTGTGTCCCTTACTGAGCTTTTTATGATCATCCCAAGTTTTTGAAATGTTTTTCATAGGACATTAAGTGGAATAGGGTCAAGGATGGGATCATGGAAAATTCATGCTCTCTTAAACAAGGAATTATACATGACTCTTTTTTTCAAGAGTTTTTTAATGAAAAAAATGGAAACTGAGTAGGAGTGTCTAATTTGTATTTTTGAGATGTAATAGTTATGGACTAATTCTCTAAAATTATAAACATGAAAAGATCTACAATGTGAATTATTCATTTAGTTCAATATTATGTATGGTTTAAGGCCGAGTCCTTATAGTTGGAATCAGAGGTCGGTTTAGATAACTTTATGAGTTAGGGTATTATTAAATTAATGTCCCTAAATTAATTTTTGGTAATATTGAAGTGATATAGAAATTATATATTTCCATGTTGCTTCACCTATGAAATTTCTATGGTAAGAATTTTTTTTCATAGAGGAAACAGAGCATCTTTTCTCAGAAGTCATATAGAGGAAAATGACCTTCCAAATCAATAACCTGAGATAGTCGGAATCAAAATTGAACAGTTTTTTGCAGTGATGGCTCAATTGAATCAGGTAATATATGTTGTTTGTGTTTTTTTGATGAAATTTTGGTGTATTCAAAAAGTAAGGAGGAACATGAAAGTCATTTAAGGTTGTCTTGCAAACCATAAAAAGAAAAGACACTATTTGGGAAATTTAGCAAGTGTGAATTTTGTTTACAACAAATTTCTTTCCTTGGTCACATTGTTTCCAAAAATGGCATAACAGTTGATCCTGCTAAAACAAAAGTTGTTGAAGAATGGCCAAGAGTGAAATATATAACCGAGATTTGTAGTTTTCTTGGTTTGGCAGGTTATTACCAGAGGTTTTTTGAAAATTTTGAACAATTATCTAGTCCAATGACCAAGTTAACTCGAAAAGGTGTTAAATTTTTTGGACAAAAGAATGTTATGATTTTTTTCAGGAATTGAAAAGAAGATTAGTGAATGCTCCATTTTTGGCACTGCCTTCCAGAAATGGTGAGTTTGTTATCTACAGTGATGCTTCGTTTAAAGGACTGGGTTGTGTCCTAATGCAAAATGATCTGGTAATTTTTTATACTTCACGTCAGTTGAAACCACATTAGTTAAATTAACCTATGCATGATTTAGAATTATCTACTATTGTTTTTTCCTTAAAACTTTGGAGGCATCGTTTGTATGGAGTGAAGTGTGAAATATATTCTAATAAAAAAATCCTGGAGTATATATTCACTCAGAAAGAATTGAACATGAGACATAGGATATGGTTGGAATTAATCAAGGATTTTGATTACATGATCCATTATCATCCGGGAAAAAGCAAATAAATAGGCTGATGCTTTGAGTTGAAAAAGTAATACCTCATTAACTATGTTACATTTGGAACAAGATCCTTTGGTTTTTTATTTGATGAACTTTGGAATTGATGTTCTTGGTGAAAGAAATTCTTCTGTTTTGTATCTGGTGTTAGTGAGATCATCTCTATCAAACAGAATAAAGAAAGCACAGAAAGAAGACAATGAGTTAAAGAAAAAGGTAGTGTTTTTTCTGAAGGGTAAGTTGCCTGAATTTAACATTGATAATGATTGTGTTTTTGAGGTTTATATATAGATTATGTGTGCCTTGCGATTCATATTTGAAGAATGAGTTGTTATGTGAAGCTCATAGTTCCCCGTTTTCAGTTCATCCTGGAAGTACAAAGGTGTACCGTGATCTTCGTGAGTATTACTGGTGGGATGGAATGAAAAGAGATATTACTGATTTTACTATAAAGTGTTTGACTTGTCAACAGGTTAAAGCAGAGTGGTAGTTACCGAAAGGGATGCTTCATTCATTACTGGTTCCAGAGTGGAAATGGGAAAATATATCCCTGGACTTCATTTTGGGATTACCGAAGACATCTCGAGGTAATAATGCAATCTGGGTTATAGATGATCGATTGACTAAATATACTAATTTTCTTACTATTTGAGTTACTTTGTATCCAGATCAACTTGATCAGTTGTATGTTAAATAGATAGTCTGGTTGCATGGAGTTCCACTCTCCATTGTATCTGATCGTGATCCTAGGTTCATTTCTAACTTTTGGAAAGGCCTTCAGAAGTCTAGTACAGCTTATCATCCTCAATCAGATGGGAAATCAGAAAAAAAAAATTCATACATTATAGGATATGTTACGTTCTTTCTCAATGTATTATCAGGGAAGTTGGGACTAATATCATTATTTGGTTGAATTTTTATATAATAATAGTTGTCATTCCAGTATACAGATGTATCCATTTGAGGAATTATATGGAAGACGTTTTTGAACTCAATATTTTTGGGATGAAGTAGGTGAAAGGAAGCTTATGGGACCAAAATTGGTAGAAGAGATAGCAGAAAAAGTTCAGTTGATTCAGAAGCACATGAGAATAGCTCAGAGTAGATAGAAAAGTTATAAAAATAACCAGAGGAATGATCTTCTTTTGAGGTAGGTGATCATGTCTTTCTCAATGTTTCTCCATGGAAAAGTGTGATGCATTTTGGTAAGAAGGGAAAGTTGAGTCCGAGGTTCATTGGACCTTATGAAATTCAGGATAAAGTTGGATCATTTGCATACATAATGTCTTTACCTCCAAGTTTATCCTGGGTACACAATTTTTTTCATGTTTCGATGTTGAGAAAGTATATTCCAGATCCATCTCAGGTTTTGAGCCCAGAGGTAGTTCAGTTGGAAGAGAATCTCTCTTATGAAGAACAACCAATCAAAATTCTTGATCGCAGAGAGAAAGTTTTGTGGAATAAGATAATTCATCAGGTAAAGGTTTTGTGGAAAAACCATATGGTTGAAGAGGAAATTTCGGAATCTGAAAATGCTATGAGGGATAAATACCCCCACTTATTTGATAAGTAAATAAAATTGCAAGGACGCAATTTCTAAAAGGGGGGAAGGATTTAACATCCCAAGTAAATAAAATTAAGCAATATTTCATATATATTTGTGAATTAAATATTAATTTTACTTTTAAGGGGTTGCTCTGTTCGATAGCGTACCCTATACGCAACAACGGGTTTCATTGGAATCTTATGTTGCACACTAAAAATATAATAATATTATTTTAAATGGTAGTTAACTCCTAGACATTGTATTGGCAGGAATGAATATCAATAATTATAATATGATTATACATGTTTGTTAAATGTATTTAAATTTATCCAATAAAAGTTAGAGGCTTAAAATTTGAATGAATTTAATTTTAAGCATAATTTACATTAAAAGGGTTATTTATCGCCTTTTAATGGAGAACCCTTTTTAAATATAGTTTTGGTCACTTTAATACATTTTATATGACCTAATAAAATCCTTCATTAGAATGGGGATATCAAATTTTACTTTGTGTAGAATTTTGGAATTTTTCTGATAAAGTTCATTTGTTTATTGAATGGTGAAAATATTGTATTTTAATTAAAAACTAAGTTTTAATATAATTTATTTATATGGTTAGATTTTCTTTTTAATTGGTTATAAATTTTAATTATAATATATTTTTACCATTTAATCCAATGTTGGTCATTGGAATTATTTTCACTTTGAAATTTGACATAAACAAGTGTGAATCTTTTGATAGTTATTGTTTCTTAAAAACATTCTATTTGTTTTAACAACAGGAAATAATTTTAAACTTAATTAATGCCACTTATATGTTTTTAATTTGAAAAAACAGACATAAATTTTGAATTTGGAAAATCAAATAATGCTTAGGCTGAATTTTTTGTATTTTTTTTGAGAAACTTCAATTTTTGATGAGTAGTGAAACCACTTAGTAGTAGTTAAAAAACTGAATTTTTCATTTAAATGAAAATTTACCACTTCTGTTAATGGAGATTAAAAAATCTGACATACATTTTTGTTATCAAGAAGAAAAATGTGGTTTAATAAGAAGAAAATAATTTTTGGTGAATAGTAACTATTGACATTTATTTACAACGGTTAAAGGTAAATACGGTAATTCAAGGTAAAAAGAATATTATAATTATTGAAAATTACCTTAAAACATGTCCAAACCTTATTGGTTGAGTCATTTATGACCATGGGAATCTTTGGGTCGATTTTATGACCCCATTGATCAACCTAGGAGTGATAATGACAATTTAGATTAATTAACCTAAAGTAAAGGCAAAAATGACAAAAGAAAATATCTTTTAGTAAATTAATTTTTACAAGGGGTTATATGAATTATCTTTTAGACTATAAATACTAATTGGAAAGATAAAAAATTGGCTATATCATGTTATTTTTGTTATAATTTTTAGACATAAAATAATTTAAATAATTTCTGACACAATAATGATGCAGTGTTTACCTCATTAATAAATCATTTAAATAAATAAGATTATAATGACTAAAATATTTTCCAAAACCTGTCCAATTCCTATTGGATGATTTTATTTCGACCATGAGTCATCTTATATTCTACTATAATTATTTTTGGACCATTAGAAACCGAATATAATTATATAATAAAATAATGTTTTCACACTTTCCTAAAGAGCCCCTCCTCTCCCTTATAAAAGTAGACCACTTCTAAACCAATTCCTCACACCTCTCAAGCCATTTGTCTCGTCCAAAATCTTCCAAATTAATCTCCCTACATCTATCTACTCCTTCTAGAAGCCTTAACTTAGGCATAAGGCACTTCAATAAGTCCATTGGTTCAAACCAAAGGGAGTTACCCAAATTAAAGGTAACAGTTTCTCTTAAATTGTTTTATTTTATTTTATTTCTCCAACCCCTAAACTCTTTTTATTACTTTATTTTGTAAAAAAACAGTATACTAAATATACTATGATGTTGTTATGAGATTTATTTGAACTAAATTTACACACACCTCCATTTAATGGATGAAGAACATAATGTTTCAGTTGATGACAAACTAACGCCTCACGAAACGATTATTGTTCAAATGTCTCCAACAGCCTCTCATGGTGGCCATTATGATGGAACTGTATTTATATGTGATATATATTATGTTTATGATTTCATTATTCTTCTTTACTTCACAATTATATCAAGACTTTATGGTTTCCATAGTGGGTAAATACGATAATCTCATTTGAGAAAGTGAAGACTACCACCCCCTCAAAGTGATATGACTCATTAATGCCTTTTGTGGGATGTATAAAGGATAGGGTTAATGATATTATATATTATATTATAATTTAAATATAATATACCTATGGATATTTATGTTTAAATTCCAATAAAAAAAAGAAATAGAAATGAAAGTAGCGTTAATGCGTACGTACGGCTTACCGTCTCCATGAACGGTGCATTTCATTTCTTACCTCCAAATGGTATGTACTATTATAAATACATGTGTATACTAGATATATATGATATATATGATATCTAAATCATGAATATAATTCTGGATATAATGTAATATTGACCACATGGACAACTTGTAAATATAAGGAGTTTATTTTTTACTCAAGTACCAAATATCGACAAAATGGACATTATTAACTTAAATGATTACATAATATTTATAACATGGTAATAAATGATATAAAAGGAATAATAAACTTGAAAAAGGTTCTTAATAAAGTATAAATTAAATTTAGTTTATTATTCAGGAGATTAAAGAACGATCGAGTCAAGTCATACATGAGGTAAAGGACTTCGTCTCAATCTCTTTTCATTGAGGCATATTTTGTTTTAATACACGACTTTGTTCTATACGCTATATAAATACCCTTCAATTTTTAAAGGGAATCTTTTTCTACGAAGCATTTTACTAAAAGACAAAAAGGAATGTTTCTTTTGACATAATCAGTGACAATGACCTTTCTGACACTGCGAGTATTATTTGATCTTTGGCTTCCTCAACAAGCCATAATGTTTTTAAAAGAAAATAAAAACAATATAATCTTTTATGTATTTTGGTATTGAAAATGGTTTTGATAATGGATTTATTATGTCAATATGTTTAAGTGGTATATTATGTTTGAAATACGGAAATGTTTTCGTTCCTTTATAATTATTTTATGTGATATGATTTTATAATGGTATTTGGACATTTGACAGGTGGTTACGTGATAAACCAAATGACGGGTGGTGTCGTGAATACCAGGATGGGTGGTTACGTTATAACCTCCAATTCATTGGGTATGGAAGTCCACCCTATGGATATTCCATTTTGGGATATGTGTATAAGTAGACTATATGCTTATTCCATTTATGTATGTTTATGTCCCAAGTCACCTTTATATGTTATGTGTTCTTTATATGGGTTTGATGGTAATATTTTGGTTACAAAAGGGTAAGTAATGATCTTTTATTCAGTGGAGAGTATTTTCTACTTCATAAAGGTGAAATGTATTACTTATGATAAAGTATTCATGGTTTACTTGTTGTATTAAAAAACTAACAATTTTCCTTCTTTGTGTATCCCTTACTGAGCTTTTTATGCTCATCCAAAGTTTCTAAAAAAATTTCACGGGACATAAAGTAGAATAGGGTCAAGGATGGGATCAAGGAAAATTCATGTTCTCTTAAACATGGAATTAGACATTACTCTTTTTTTCAAGAGTTTTTATTTTATGAAAAAAAATTGAAACTGAGTAGTTGTGTCTACTTTGTATTTTTGAGATGTAATAGTTATGACCTAATTATCTAAAATTCTAAACATGAAATGATCCTCAATGTGAATTATTCATTTAATTCAATACTATGTAAGGTTTATGGTCGAATCATTATAATATAAATATATAATGGTTAAATAGGAATAGGGAACTCATCAAAATCCATCCAACACAACTTAAAATGGATGAAATGGAGACCTGATCACGAAACAACACCAAATCCAATTATTAGGATTCAAGGGGAACTCCAGCATGCGAGACAAGGGATGGGTGAGCCACTATCGAAAATAAGATTCTATGTATGTTATTTTAGAATATAATCTTGGAAATTTTCATGGTGTTTGAATAGATTAAACATCATGTAAATATATGGATTTCCCTTTTGGAGAAGCTAATTACATGTCACGAATGGTTCGGTACATACCAATACACTTCATGTAATCAGTACATGTTGTGTGTTCTAGTTACACATTGTGTACATGGCCTACATTCTTATTTTAACCCACTTCATTATTTTTTTCAAAACAACCCAAATAGCTCACATGCCTGACTTAAGTGACTAATCCAAAAGTGAACATAAACAGTAGTTTACCCAATAGTTAAAAAGAATATATACCCTATAGGAAAACTCCACATATTACAACATACCTATTTTCATTAGAGGATAGAGGATGGTGTGTGATAACCGGGTTCCAATAATTTTAGGTAATCCATTCATGGATACTTTCTGTGCATCTACTAATGTCTCAAAGGGTAATATTACCCTTCAGGATGACAAGGACCAAGAGTAATTTAAATTTCACAAATAACCTCTACATGATGTGTCACGAACCAACCCGGGTCAACCCTGAACCGGTCACCCGAGCCGGTCCGCGACATGGCCTGAGAGGCGTTCCCGATCCTCTCGGGCTGGCGACAAGTGCCAGGGCATCAACAGAGGCTATGGGAACGATTTCGCCCATTATAAATAAATAAGACAGTGAAAATAATACAGAGTAGCGCAGAAAAGATAAACCAAATAAAGTGACTAAACGGGAACAAACAGGAAACAAACTAACCAAACACGACGTCCGAACAACTCTGTGTGACCTCGCGGGTCGCTCTCGGACTCAACGATCAAGCATCGCCCTAGGCGAGCACATTTAAGCTATAGCCTGCACAAACACTAAAAACAGAAAACAACTATAGGCGTGAGTATTAAAACTCAGTAGGGTAGCCCGATATCTATTCCCAATGCACTACCTTTAAAATAAAAGAAACATCATCTCAAGTTTGAACTACAATTTATAAAAATATGTTTTTATAAATATTTTACTTAAAAACAAAGTACGGACCATTGACCTTAGCCATTTCCAAATTCGTGTTCATTTCATTAGTGTCAATGACATTTCAGGAAGGGGGGAAAGTGATGTTTAAATTTTCCAAATTTGTGCAAAGGGGATTAAACTCTTTTATTTGAAAACAATTTTTAGAAACCTAATCAAAAGCAATTTACCATTTTCTAAAGAAAACAATACACCAGAATGCACAAAGTAAAACACACAGTAAGGGCAATGTAGGTATACATGTGAGCATCACAATCATTACTACAAGCTACAAAAGCTGAATAGACATGGGTGAACCTAGGAGATCGAGAATAAACCAGAAGACACCAATACATGAGAAATCATCCTTATTGACATGTCACGATGAAATCAAAACGCACAATACGCTCGACCATCCACTCACAGGCAGGTCGAGGGAAAATCCCATAGTAATAAACCCAATATATCCACCTACTATGGGCCACTGGTCAGTACCATAACCTACCAGCGCAGCAATCATTCTTAGAATATTCTCTCAATATGCCAGATTCCCATGTCTCAAGTGTTTAAAAAAAGGGGTGAGCCAACCGACCCCAACCGAGCATCCAATCAGATGTATCTATATATATAAAGAACAACAGGCATTCCCCGAGCCACTCCATGGGACAACCTCATGCCTTAAAACTACTCACGTACCTGGGAGCTAATAAGCGCGGCCTCCCAAACAATCAATCACAACCAAGGCATGAGAGTTGTCCTAAGAGGGTTTTTATCAAAACATTTTCATCGCTTTCCATAAGGTGCCAAACGGGCATTTAATACATTTCACAAACACCACTCAACGAAAGGCTCAACATCTTTATGAGACAAAACCCAGTTTAAAATAATTTAAAGAACCACAAAACACTACTTCACAGGTTGCCAATATTTTTTATAAACCAAACCAAACCATTTTCCTTTTCCAAATAAACATTAAGAGCCAACCGGGCAATTTCTCAAACGAACCAAAGTATTTGTTCACGCCTCAAAAAAAATCATTTCTCATTAAACCAGAACTCCATTTTATATTCCGTGAATTATGTTTAAAATACATACGGGCATTCTTTCATTATTGGGTGTCCGCTCATCAAAAGGATGTTTCATGTGTCGTGTATAAAATAAACGGCTCCTTTTGACATTAAATAACCATTTAAAAATTTACCCTCTTATATTAAAAATTAATTATCGTATATTATCTCATATTTATTACAATTAATAAAATGTTGATTTTGAATAATTAGGGTGCGCAAACAGCATGAAATAATATAACTTTAATTTTAAAAGCAGTGTAAAGGGGACCTACCTCAAAACCAAGCGCGTCGACACAACAACCTCGGATCCAAGGCGCGATGACACGACGTGTGTCCGAAACCACGTGACAAAGTCTAACACTCTGCATAATCAATACCAAGGACTCAGACACATACAAAAACTCACTAGAGCACTCGAAACCAAGCGGCGAGAAGAAACACTCACCTCGGGACTGAAGCGCGACAACAATGGAACCTCGGAAACAAGGCGCGGCGATGGCGCTCACTCGGAAACGCCCTATGCGGGTCCTAAAAGTCCTAAGACAACAAATAAAAATCCACCATCAACAAGAGTACGATGATAATAATAAAAATAAAGATAATAATAATAATAATAATACTAATAATAATAATAATATTAGTAATAATAATAATAAAAAATAATAGTAATAATAACAATAGTAATAATAATAATAAAAAATAATAATAATAATAATAATAATAATAGTAATAATAATAATAATAATAATAATGACAATAATAATATTAATAATATCATCATTAATAACAATAATAATAGTTATAATAATATTAATAATATTAACATTAATAATAATAATATTATTAATAATAATAATAATAATTACGAAATAAGGTTAATACTATTAAAACTAATAATAATAATAATAATAATAATAATAATAGTAATATTAATATGAAAAACAATAATAATAATAAGAAAACAACATTAATAGTAATATTGATAAGATAAAACAAAATAAATCAAATGAAATGAAATAAAATAAAATAAAATAAAAAGAAACCTGGCCCGGAGGAGAGGCGCGCGGCGGATAGGAGGAAGGAGAAAGAAAAAGAAGAAGAAGAAGAAGAGGAAGAAGGGGAGAAGAAGAAGAAGGGAAGGAGAAGAAGAGAAGAAGAGGAGGAGGAAGAAGAAGAGGGGTTTGGCTACTGGTGTTGCCGACAGCGGAGGCAAGGCGGACAGGGTGCGGGCTGGCTGGACTAGGGGTTCGTGCGAAGGGAGGCCGGCGCAGCTGCAGGGAGGCGCTGGGTGGCTGCTGTGTGACACCAGACAGAGGAGGAGGTTGGGCGCCGTGTCTGGAGGCGTGGCTGGGTGAAGATGAGGCTAGTTCTGCAGATGAGAGGGAGGGCGCCGGGTGCTGCGGCTGCTGCTGCGGAAGGAGGCAGGGAGGAAATCGGATGTCGGGGGGGATGCTGTATGCGGGCTGCTGCAAGGGAGGAAGGAGGGTGTGCGGACAGCGGGAGCTGGCGGTGAAGCGCAAGGCAGGGGCGCGGCCGGAGGGAGCACTGCTGGAGGAGGAGAGGGGCGCCGCATGCACGGGGGAAGAGGAGGCGGAGGGTGTGCCGGTCGGGATGAGATCAGCGTGAGGCAAGCCAGGGGGAAAGAAGAAGAGAGGAAAAAAGAGAGGGAGAGAGATAGATGGGCGACCGGCTGGGATGAAGGCCGACGTTGCGCGCCGGCGGTGTTCTGAAGGAGGAGGCACGCTGGGGAGAAGAAAGCGAGGCAGATCGGGGCGCCGGGCGCTGCAGGTGTCGGGTGCTGCTGCGGACATGCGCAGGAGGCGGAGGCCAAGCCGAGGCGGCACTAGGGGGAGAAGAATAGGAGGCGGCGGCTCCAGCGGGGAAAAGAAAAAAAAAGATATAAAGGGGGCCGCTAGGGTTGGAGGGGAAAGAAAAGAAACGATAAAAAAATTAAATAAAACAAAACAAAATCATAATAATAATAAATTACAATAATACTCATAACAATAATTAATATTAATAACAAAAAATATTTAATAACGGTTATACTACTATCCGCAATGTTAACAAAACATAATGATAAAAATACAAATGATAAAAAAATGTTCATTTCGTCTTAAATAGTAAAAATAACTATTAACTGATAACAATAGATGTGCGCGTTAAAAATAAAGACTCTATTTAAAATTTTCCAAAGACAACGGGATGCGAAAATACACCGGGCAGGGACGAGCGGGGTTTCCAGAACAGGCTCCGCTCACGCGCCCAACGACGTCGCGTCAAAAAGCGCCCTTTTTAACAAAAACTCAAAAACCTGGTCCGATACTGAACACGAACCACAGCAATATAATTTAAAGTCAAAGAAATCATAAAATAAAATAAACGCGCATGTCAGGGTGTGACAATTCTCCTCACCATAACACTTTCCGCCCCCGGAAAGCCCCAACACTATCCAGCCGATCGATCAACACCTAAGGATTCCACGGAACACGATCCAACCTCTTATCTCAAGGATGTCACAACGACTACCCGCAGGACTGAACCTCATTGCCTGAAATAAATCACCAACAGAGGGGGGCCTGAATGGGCTCCCCACCATAATAACTCAACTAGCATTCGATAACGATTTAAGAGAAAACCCAAAGAGACTCATGGTGGGGCTCCCCACCATAAAAAACCGACCAACTAACGACCAAACGGGGAACCAGCTTAGACATGCACGAGACTTTACTCCAGCTAGAAAGAGCACAGCAAGGACCTTTAAACCACTTACTCACGTCCAAAAGTAATAGGAGTTGATCTGAAAAATTTACGCAAACCAAAACCCTTACCCCATGGTCGGGGAGGGTGGGCCCAAGGATCAAATCACTGAAACTACGACGTATGACTACTCATGACCCATCACTTCGAGATGGACCCAATCCAGGGCCGCAACTGATTTACATCAGTGGCCCATGCAAAGTCACTGATCAGCAACTTACATCCAAGAGGCACGACTCCCGACACTATGCGAGGGATAAGTCCATCGCGCGCTTTGCGACAAGAGGAAAACTACAACGACAGAGGAACCAGAGCAACAACACCAAAACTATCTCACCACGACGATGGAAGCACGACTTTCACCAGACTCTTTAAAAATTTCCCCCGGGGGTTCCTGACTACGCGTTGGCTTCACTCCGAGACCTTTTGGCTGGAGCTCTGATGGATGAAGCATCTTCTGCCTCGCAGTCAGGTTCTGATAATCCCAACAAGAAACATACATCTTTTGATTTGACAAAAGAAAGGACAATATTTTAAAATTTAAAAACACACCAGCATTGAAAGGAGAAGTTCATCAAAAGACCCACGAAGTTCCCATACATTTCAAACCCAAAACAACACCCATACATAGGCCACGATAATAGATCACTTACACAGAAAGGAAACTTACACTAGAAACTTTGAACAAGGACCCTACAACACATTACTTCTAAGAGCTTCCTCTGCGACGCTTCCTTGCTATGCCCCGACAAAATCGTCGCAAGTGACCCAGGCGTCCACATGCCTGGCAGGGCTTCGGAGTGCTTGGGCACGACGACTTCTTGTGAACCCGCTTGACACACTGATAACACACAATAATCTCTCGCTCCGAAGAGGTTGATGAAAGATCCCGAGGCCTCTTGATTCCACGACCTGATCCATCCACTTCCATTTGCATACTCATATCCTTTCCAGAATCTTCACCACTGCTCTTAGGGATCGAAGGAGGTAGAACTACTTCGAGCACTCCTGCCATCACAGCTTCGACATGAAAAGCTTGTCTCGCCACATCGACAAAAGAAGTCAGGTTGGACTCTGAAACCTTCTACTGTAGATCAGGGCGGAGACCCGCCTCGAAGCATCGAGCCTTCACGAGGTCATTTGTGGCATACTCTGAATCATAAGGTACTAGATCTACAAAGCGCTGGAAATATTCCAACACGGATCTGTCGCCCTGCTGCAGACAACACATCTCCATACCCTTTCTCACCCTTTCTTCCTCAGAGAAAAACTGGCAAATGAACAAAGACTTGAAGAACTCCCAAGTAATCTCTTGACGAGGCTTGTTCCGAGACACTGACTTCCACCACATCCACGGTGAACCTTCAAGCATGAAGGTCGCAAACTTGACCTTCAACAACTCGGGAAACTCAATGAGTTTAAAGTCCCTTTCAATCTTCCGCATCCACTCCTCTGCCACGGAAGGGTCTGCTTGACCATAGAAGAGAGGTGGATCGAGCTTCCGAAACTCAAGCATAAAATCCTTAGGTTGATCAACCGCACTACGATCACCCATCAAAGCTTCAAAGGGATAATCGCTGGACAAGGAAAAGTCAAAAACCCAATCAAGGTCAACTCAACGAATGAATAAAAACCTCAAAATCAAACACTGCATAGGTGACAAGCTCTAAATCCGAGAAAACAAGTTATCATAACATCAAAAATTATCTCTTTGAAAACATATTTAATTTAGAACAAGCTTAGTGGGTTAAACCTTCGCCATTGGTATTATTTAGAGCCTCACTCACATGCATGTATCCGTGCCACCCAGGGCATCCATCCACCATACCAGATATCCATCCATATTTCCAACATACCAAAATGCATGTGAGTACTCATCGGAACACCAAGGCCAAAACAAAGCAACTTCATTTTCCAAAAACAATTTATTCATACCACTTCTTTTAAAACAATCTGCAAATCAAACATGTTATTTCAAACAACCATTTTTTTCCAAAACCAATTTTTTTTTTGATTCAAACCGCTTTCATAAATCAAGGGAAACACAAAACAACTCAAACAGGGGACTAGTGTCAGTGGGTGACTTGACCATATGGTTGGCGGCCATATGTCAAACATGTCACTGACACAGAGAGCCTTCTTGGACCATGCCCCTAGATCTGCATGGCTTGCCAGGCCGTGCGGGTTAGGAGGACTAGTGGCCCAACTCCCTTTGTCGTATCCCAATCACAAAACCTTTCCATAAAAACCCAAACAAACAAATTAAACTGGACTTCCCCTGGAAACCTGAGGATCAGTACGGGCAAGAGTTCGCGACTCTCTTCTCGCACCTACCCCTCATGTCCCGACAATCCTACTCCATCTACCTTGACGTCCCAAATAACAAAGGGCGCTCTGAAAAGTGAGGTCTGCTAAGAGAAAACCTGCTCTGATACAATTTTGTCACGAACCAACCCGGGTCAACCCTGATCCGATCACCCGAGCCGGTCCGCGACATGGCCCGAGAGGCGTTCCCGATCCTCCCGGGCTGGCGACAAGTGCCAGGGCATCAACAGAGGCTATGGGAACGATTTCTCCCATTATAAATAAATAAGACAGTGAAAATAATACAGAGTAGCGCAGAAAAGATAAACCAAATAAAGTGACTAAACGGGAACAAACAGGAAACAAACTAACCAAACACGACGTCCGAACAACTCCGTGCGACCTCGCGGGTCGCTCTCCGACTCAACGATCAAGAGTCGCCCTAGGTGAGCGCATTTAAGCTATAGCCTGCACAAACACTAAAAACAGAAAACAACTATAGGCGTGAGTATTAAAACTCAGTAGGTTAGCCCGATATCTATTCCCAATGCACTACCTTTAAAATAAAAGAAACATCATCTCAAGTTTGAACTACAATTTATAAAAATATGTTTTTATAAATATTTTACTTAAAAACAAAGTATGGACCATTGCCCTTAGCCATTTCTAAATTCGTGTTCATTTCATTAGTGTCAATGACATTTCAGGAAGGGGGGAAAGTGATGTTTAAATTTTCCAAATTTGTGCAAAGGGGATTAAACTCTTTTATTTGAAAACAATTTTTAGAAACCTAATCAAAAGAAATTTACCATTTTCTAAAGAAAACAATACACCAGAATGAAAAAAGTAAAACACACAGTAAGGGCAATGTAGGTATACATGTGAGCATCACAATCATTACTGCAAGCTACAAAAGCTGAATAGACATGGGTAAACCTATGAGATCGAGAATAAACCAGAAGACACAAATACATGAGAAATCATCCTTATTGACATGTCACGATGAAATCAAAACGCACAATACGCTCGACCATCCACTCACAGGCAGGTCGAGGGAAAATCCCATAGTAATAAACCCAATATATCCACCTACTATGGGCCACTGGTCAGTACCATAACCTACCAGCGCAGCAATCATTCTTAGAATATTCTCTCAATATGCCAGATTCCCATGTCTCAAGTGTTTAAAAAAAGGGGTGAGCCAACCGACGCCAAACGAGCATCCAATCAGATGTATCTATATATATAAAGAACAACAGGCATTCCCCGAGCCACTCCATGGGACAACCTCATGCCTTAAAACTACTCACGTACCTGGGAGCTAATAAGCGCGGACTCCCAAAAGATCAATCACAACCAAGGCATGAGAGTCGTCCTAAGAGGGTTTTTATCAAAACATTTTCATCGCTTTCCATAAGGTGCCAAACAGGCATTTAATACATTTCACAAACACCACTCAACGAAAGGTTCAACATCTTTATGAGATAAAACCCAGTTTAAAATAATTTAAAGAACCACAAAACACTACTTCACAGGTTGCCAATATTTTTTATAAACCAAACCAAACCATTTTCCTTTTCCAAATAAACTTTAAGAGCCAACCGGGCAATTTCTCAAACGAACCAAAGTATTTGTTCACGCCTCAAAAAAATCATTTCTCATTAAACCAGAACTCCATTTTATATTCCGTGAATTATGTTTAAAAGCCAAACAGGCATTCATTCATTATTGGGTGTCCGCTCGTCAAAAGGATGTTTCATGTGTCGTGTATAAAATAAACGGCCCCTTTTGACATTAAATAACCATTTAAAAATTTACCCTCTTATATTAAAAATTAATTATCGTATATTATCTCATATTTATTACAATTAATAAAATGTTGATTTTGAATAATTAGGATGTGTAAACAGCATGAAATAATATAACTTAAATTTTAAAAGCAGTGTAAAGGGGACCTACCTCAAAACCAAGCGCGTCGACACAACAACCTCGGATCCAAGGCGCGATGACACGACGTGTGTCCGAAACCACGTGACAAATTCTAACACTCTGCATAATCAATACCAAGGACTCAGACACATACAAAAACTAACTAGAGCACACTAAACCAAGCGGCGAGAAGAAACACTCACCTCGGGACTGAAGCGCGACAACAGCGGAACCTCGGAAACAAGGCGCGGCGATGGCGCTCACTCGGAAACGCCCTACGCGGGTCCTAAAAGTCCTAAGCCAACAAATAATGACCCACCATCAACAAGAGTACGATGATAATAATAAAAATAAAGATAATAATAATAATAATAATACTAATAATAATAATAAGATTAGTAATAATACTAATAAAAAAATAATAGTAATAATAACAATAGTAATAATAATAATAAAATAATAATAATAATAATAATAGTAATAATATTAATAATAATAATAACAATAATAATATTAATAATATCATCATTAATAACAATAATAATCGTTATAATAATATTAATAATATTAACATTAATAATAATAATAATAATATTAATAATAATAATACTTACGAAATAATGTTAATACTGTTAACACTAATAATAATAATAATAATAATAATAATAATAATAATAATAATAATATGAAAAACAATAATAACAATAACAGAACAACATTAATAGTAATATTGATAAGATAAAACAAAATAAATCAAATGAAATGAAATAAAATAAAAAGAAACCTGGCCCGGAGGAGAGGCGCGCGGCGGACAGGAGGAAGGATAAAGAAAAAGAAGAAGAAGAAGAAGAGGAATAAGGAGAGAAGAAGAAGAAGGGAAGGAGAAGAAGAGAAGAATAAGAGGAGGAAGAAGAAGAGGGGTTCGGCTACTGGTTCTGCGGACAGCGGAGGCAAGGCGGACAGGGTGCGGGCTGGCTGGACCAGGGGTTCGTGCGGAGGGAGGCCGACGCGGCTGCAGGGAGGCGCTGGGTGGATGTTGTGTGACACCAGTCAGAGGAGGAGGTTGGGAGCCGTGTCTCGAGGCGTGGCTGGGTGAAGAGGAGGCCGGTGCTGCAGACGAGAGGGAGGGCGCCGGGTGCTGCGGCTGCTGCTGCGGAAGGAGGCAGGGAGGAAATCGGATGCCGGGGGGGCTGCTGTATGTGGGCTGCTGCAAGGGAGGAAGGAGGGTGGGCGGACAGCGGGAGCTGGCGGTGAAGCGCAAGGTAGGGGCGCGGCCGGAGGGAGCACTGCTGGAGGAGGAGAGGGGCGCCGCATGCACGGGGGAAGAGGAGGCGGAGGGTGTGCCGGTCAGGATGAGATCAGCGTGAGGCAAGCCAGGGGGAAATAAGAAGAGAGGAAAACAGAGAGGGAGAGAGAGATATGGGAGACCGGCTGGGATGAAGGCCGACGTTGCGCGCCGGCGGTGTTCTGAAGGAGGAGGCACGCTGGGGAGAAGGATGCGAGGCAGATCGGGGCGCCGGGCGCTGTGGGTGCCGGGTGCTGCTGCGGACATGCGCAGGAGGCGGAGGCCAAGCCGAGGCGGCACTAGGGGGAGAAGAATAGGAGGCGGCGGCTCCAGCGGGGAAAAGAAAAAAAAAGATATAAAGGGGGCCGCTAGGGTTGGAGGGGAAAGAAAAGAAAAGATAAAAAAATTAAATAATACAAAACAAAATCATAATAATAATAAATTACAATAATACTCATAACAATAAAAAATATTAATAACAAAACATATTTAATAACGGTTATACTACTATCCGCAACGTTAACAAAACATAATGATAAAAATACAAATGATAAAAAAAATGTTCATTTCGTCTTAAATAGTAAAAATAACTATTAACTGATAACAATAGATGTGCGCGTCAAAAATAAAGACTCTATTTAAAATTTTCCAAAGACAACGGGATGAAAAAATACACCGGTCAGGGACGAGCGGGGTTTCCAGAACAGGCTCCGCTCACGCGCCCAACGACGTCGCGCCAAAAATCTCACTTTTTAACAAAAACTCAAAAACCTGGTCCGATACTGAACACGAACCACATTAATATAATTTAAAGTCAATGAAATCATAAAATAAAATAAACGCGCATGTCAGGGTGTGACATGATGTGATATATAAGTTGATATATTTTATGGATGAGGTGTTTAAAGATAGGTTTGGAAGGTGATTTACTCAACCATTTGATTATTTTATTATCAAATCCAAAATTAATCATTTTGAAGAAAATTTGGTTGAATGTGAGTCATCATAGGAATTGGAAATGCTAGGGATAATTTGGAATCAAATTAAGAAGTAAATTGATGAGAACCATAAATAATTACATCCCATTTTAATATTTCATACTTATAATTATTCTCAATATATTCTATATTTTCAGCCCCACCATGTACCCAACATTGAGTCTTCTTTATTTTCCTACCTAATTGATGTCAGTGATTCTAGTGATGGTTCATTGTTTTCTGGTAATGAGAATTCTACGTCTAAGACTATGTCTGAAATCAATATATTCATCTTCGTTTTGAATATGATTTTTATCATTCTGTTAAAAGTGGGTTGAAATAGTTCCTTGTCATTTTACCAGTTGTGGACAACATATTTCTCACTACTTTTTTGTATCACATTCATGAGGATATTTCTCCATGAATTTGAGATGTTATTATATGAACTTAAAGACTTTTACCTGACCTCATGCAATAAGATTTCCTCAATGATTCATTCTTTGGTTGAATTTGATCCACCTAGTTTTACAACTACTTGTTTTTCTTAGCCTATAAATATAACAAGTGTGGGGGACAGTGCTGGTGTGGAAATAAAAAAAGTAATTCTAATCATTCTAATGTATTTATTGATATTTTTCCCCTTTTAATAATCCATTGAAGAACAATCTAGATTTTGAAGATTTTGATGGATGTAGGGTTAGTCTTAGATTTTTAGTGTTTTGAGTGGAATTCTTAAGGATGCTGAGTTGCATGGAGTATTGTGAGAACATATTCAATTTTCTAATGAAAATTACAAAACCCCAATTAATGAAGAATATTAACCACTAAATGACTATAGGTTAAACTATATAGGGGATAAATTATGGATGATGAGATTAAATTCATCATTTCATGAGATGTGACCCATGATTTTTGTTGTTTTTTATTTAAATTTATTCTTCAATAAATGCTTCTTTCTCGGTTATCTGTATCCCTAATTTTTTGGACAAAAAATGGTGACTTTTTTGTTAGTTTATCTTTCCCAGGATTGATTTTTATCTGTTTTAAATTATTAGTGTTAACTGACCATAATCTGCAGATGGTGTATGACTGGTGAGGTTACCATGGCAAGTGTTGGTGCGACAGAACATGTGATAATAGAAGGATGACATGGTTAGTTGGGAGAATTTCATACTAGTGGTAGACTCTATTTGAACATCAATGACAGATGTAGATTGAATTAAAAGAGAAAAATATAACACTTCCTAGTTTTTAGCTCTAGTTATTATCTAAGATACTATTTGTTATTTTTTCATTCTATAGGGATATGATCTCATAACTATTTATTTTTTTCATTCGCTTAGGAGGATACTTATTATTTCTAAAAAAATGAGATGAGAATATATATATCAAGGGAGTAACTATTTTAATACATTTATTAGTCTATTTATTGCGTTGTTGCTAGTTCCATTGAATTTATTGGTGGATTTTTGACTTACATTATAGAATATGTTCTTAAATTCTATTGGTCACTCTATTTTCAACTCAAATACATAATTGGTTTGATACTCCACTGAAAATAAAACATGTACTCAACCATATTATGAATGTTTTTAAAAAACTGTTTTCTGTTCTTCGTAGCTTGGTATTGGAAAGTGTAGATCAATTGTATATGTTTTCTGTTCGTAAATTCTTGTGAAAAAAAATTGAGCTTCCTTGTAACCTGTTAAAACAAAAGAAATTATACATTTATCATCCAATCATTTGAAATAAAAACTATTTTATTGCTTCTCTAACATTTTACTCAATAATGGAGACATTTTTTGAGATTTAAGTGTGGGTGTATTTAATATGCTAAACTACATTTCACTTTCAACCCATCAAAAAAAAACTATTTTTTTTAATATTTCATTCATTTAATGCATCATTTTAGGTTGTTTGTAAATTAAATCATTATAAAATAATAGTAAAACAAAATAATAAAATAAGAAGACAAACATCATTATATACTACCAAGGTGATAGTTTCTTTCATAAATAAAGGGTTTTATTAATTATGATATTTCATGAATTGTTTGATTGTTCAGTGATGTGTCATATTATTTTATGAATTTTTCTATTTAGGGACTAGAAAATGGTGTGCAATGGGAGAATTTTATTTGGAATTGATATTATAGCTTGAGAGAAATAGATATTTTAACTTTAACCAAGGTGATACACTCTTTTTGAGAAAACACCTCACGGATCTAATTCAACTAATAATTATTTAACTACATTATAATAAGAGTAAAATGAAAATTGATATCCCAGAGTGAATATCAGAGTCTTTACGAACTTAGTGTGAGTGTAATCCCACTATAAATATCAAATTAAATATTTTTCATAGTTATCTACACATATATGTTTGAATAAAATTCAAAAAAAACAATAAGGTGCCTAATAGTAAAAATGATTTCAATAATGAGAGAGGAATTTTGAACATCGTTGAATAAGGGAACAATTGACTTACTAACTAATCATTTGTGTTGAATAAGTGAAGTGAAAAAATGAAATTCATTTTTATGAACCTAGGGGATAGTTATAATTAATAATGTCTATTTTGGAGTCTTTAATTCCATTTTATTTATGATTTTTCACTCCTAAAAATAGAATCCAATTTTAAATTAAAATAAAGAATTAAATTATAGTTATAAGATGGAATGATTATTTTTAAGAATGAAGCAATTTTTTTTAACTCTATTGAAATTTATAATATAGAAAGGATTATAATTTCTTTTTGACATTTATTTTAAATAAATAAAATCAATTAAATTTTCCTGGATTGAAATTTATTAAGTGGAGGGGAATTTGGTGTGGATTTTCGTTTTTTTTTCTATATCATTTTGTGTAATTAAATATATTATTAATGTCAAAATAATGTTTTCATTGAATAATTTATAATTGTTTATAATTTTTCATTCAATTTTAAAAACTCTAAATGTAAAGTTAAAATAGTAATTTCAACAGTTATTTTAATCATGTAGTTAATTTTTAGTTAAATAAAATATTTTTGGCCACATTTTATTCATGTGTAATTATTTAAATTATATTTTTTCTTTTATATATTTTTACTTAATTTATTCAAATTTTTATATTATGGATTTACAAATAATAATATTTTATTTTTTAATTTCATGATTTGATTTTTATTAATTTCATATTAAATTATATTATAAAATAATAATATTTGTAACTAGATCTCAAGAATTGCCTAATCATAAAGAAATAATTTTTAAAAGCCAAAATTTCTGGTCGAGATAATCCGGATCAGTAAGTGAAACCAACCTCCCAAGTTGATGTTGTGTTCCAATATCTACACTAGATATAATTACCATTAAGCCACCACTGATGGCTAAGACTATCTGAAAGATGACCCTATAGGGTTTCATGTCGCCTCCTCCGGTCGTTGATCAGTTGAACTGAACCCCTCATAGTTTTCCAATGTTCCTGATCCAATGTTGAAGAAGAAAGATCCCCACGCTAATACTCCAAGATGGCCACCACCAATCATAAACAAGAAGACATCACCCAATATATATATATATATATAAATATACCATTAATGGCACTAAAAATAATACAATAAAAGTAAAAAATTAAAATAAATATAAAAAAATTTAGTCATCAGGGATGTCTAAGCCAAAAAAATTGATTTTTGATTTTGCTTATAGGCCCAAGGTGCATCTTCATGGCCCATAAAAGTCAAGACTATCCACACTCTATTTGATAAGGAGAATTTTATTACATTTTTTGAAATGTTTGACAACTATTTTATTTTTTTGTTTCCCAGATGAATTGGGAAATTTTAGTGGAATAGAAGTTTAAGCTAGCATGGATTCTACTTTGAATATCATTTTAAGTGGAAACACAAGTCATTGGGAGGGGTTGTAGGATTTTCCCAAGACTTCACCAGAAAGTGATGACATGTGTGTTTAAGGTCTCCATGTGGAAGGGGGTGAATGTACTCTCATTCTCAATGTGTGTGAAATTATTCTGATAAAAATAGGTAAATCCATGATCATCGGGTGGGATCTATAATCCATCATTAATAGAATGACAATGGCTGGAGTGGACAACCATGTTTGGGAGCTAAAACAGATTTAGAACTAATGGTTGTGGATGGTAGAAATCTCATTAGAGATGATACATCGTCTCTTACTTCTTGTTATTTTAATTTTTTTAAACATGAGTAGCTAAATAGATTGGGGAATTAGGGATAGGATTAAATAATATAATTTTACCTATTCTACATTAATTAATATAATTATTTATTACATTTAATATTCAGTTTTATTTTCTATTAATTATGAATATCAATTCACACTACTCATGAACAATTATCTAACGGCAGTGAAATAATTTCACCCATTATCATTAAGATAAGTACCAAAAACTATAAAAGGTTAATAAATATATTCTCCATAAAGATTAGATCAATTAAAATGTTAAGATCAAGAGATATAAATTAAAGAAGGTTTATCAAACCATTTATGTTCACTAAGACAACAACTCAATGTATCTCCTCATTTTCTCAAATCAGTTAACAGTTGTATTAATTTGATTCAAATCAAAGAATATTATTTTTATCAATTCCAAATATTGCAAAGAAACTAATTGAACCCATGCCTTTTATCACTACTCCACAAAACATTTCCACCATTTTCAATTCCACATCATATTGTCACCACTGCTTTTTGTTTTCTTTGTTTTTCTATTTCTGTTTGTCTTGGTCAACCCAACACATTATTTATCTGTGGTTCAACCCTTCTTATAATAGTACTTCTATTAGTTGGTATTATAAATATTAAATTTTCACGTCTTCAATGATAGATGCCATCAATATTCTTTTCTACTCCAAAAGCAAGGAGAATCATTTGTATGTTGTACTAAAGAATTTATAGAATGAAAATATTCATGAAAGGTATAGTAAATGCATGTTTTTGATGGGGAAATTAACATTCATAGGGAATGATATCACCAGTAAATAGATATATCTCAATACATTATAAATAGAGGTAATCAAAGAATAGTCTGGACCAACTTCTCAGAGATAAATCTACAGTTTCTTTGAATTAGTTGGATATGATCATATATTTATGATAAAATATTACAATTCTCAATCACACTAATCAAGATAGCTGGTAAGTAAGTGAATATTTTTTCAAATGATAAATGAAAAGAAATATTTAATGATATAATGAATTGGTAAATCATTTCACATTTTCTCATGTGACCCACTATTGGGGAAGGATATTTTATCTATAATGACGAGTTTAAAAAATGATTGGTTTGTGTGATCCTTGAAGATGAAAAAGTGAGAGACTACGTTTTCCACTAATTAAATATCCATGAGAAGATCAACCTAACACATGATCCAGAATTGGCTATAGTGATCTTCATGTCAAAACTTTGGTGACATTATCTATATGGGTTGAAGTGCGACAAATAATATTACCACAAAATCCACAACAATACTCCAAAACATGCCTTTATGTGCGATAGAATTAGCCTTTATTTATGCAATAAAATCACTAGAAACCTCTCTGCGGTTAAAATTCGACGAATTTTTTCAACTATAAAAAGCATAGAAAAATGGAATCTTTAGAAGTAAAAATATAAGTGCTGATAAATCATAATTTTATCAATGTTGATAAAGGATTACTTTATTAGTGCATTAAAAGTTTTGGTAAAGGCTATATTTATCACAACATTTTGTAGTGCAGGTAACGGTGAAAACTGCAATGTGATGCGGCAGCACACTGCAGCCCCAAATATTGGTGTAGTATGCTGTAACAATACACTACATCACTAAAAACTAAACAAAATGGCCAAAATAATATATAAAAACATAATTTATGAGAAACATAAAATTTTAAGACAAATAGAAGGAAAAAAATATTGTAGAGTATGTTTGTCATCTTTTTACTAAAATTAATATAAATTTTGAATAAAAATGTGCATTTGGAGTAATACCAGTCACACCGTGAGTCTAATTAAGGTGTCAATTATTAATACATGTTAAAAATTACTTATGTATCATTTTCATAAAGTAACAAAACAATATAATATATGGCCTTAGTTTTGAGTATGTGAGTTATTGTTTTTTGATTAAAATTAATGTTAGTTTTGAATAGAATGACACACTATGAGTCATACCGGTTACAATGTGAATTTAATTGAGGTACTTATGATTCCTAAATATCAAAAATGAATTATGGATCATTATAATAAAGCACTAAAACAATACTATTTCATTCACTAGGTTTTGAGTATATTAGTTGTTGTCTTCACTAAAATTAATGTCAATTTTGGAAAAAAAGATGCACATGAAGTCATACCGGTCACACTGTGCATCTGATTGAGGTGAGCCTAATTTATTCATGTCCCAAATGACTCGTGGATCATATTCGAAAAGTATTAAAAAAATAAGAATGTGTTTCCTCTGTTTTTAGTTTGACAATTGTGATTTTTTACTAAAATATCATTTTAAACTCGAAATACACAATTTGAGACATACATGTAGAATAATGGGTGGGTTTTATATGAGACTGATTCAAAGACATAAAAAATTTATTATGAATCCTTTTCTTAATTATCAAGGCAATCCAAGTATGTTTTTTCAGTTTTTTGTGAATGGCACTTTTTTGTATTAAAATGTCAATTTTAAACTGATAACTGACACTTAGAGTCATACTGGTCACACCATGCATCAGATTGAGATGTGGATGATTATTTTATGTAAAAAATGCCTTGTGAATTATTGTAATAATGTACTAAAAAATTTGAATTCATTTTCTTGGTTTTGAGTATATTATTTTTTTTACTAAATTTATTGTCAATTTTGAGTAAAAAGATGCACTTGGAGTCATATCGGTCACACCATGCGTCGAAGTGAGGTGAGGTTTATTTATAAACATCATAAATAGAACATGGATCATTTTAGTCAAATATCAAAACAATCATAATGTGTTTCCTCCATTTTAAGTATGCATCTTTTTTCTACTAAAATGTCATTTTAAACTGGAAACACGAACTTTGAGCCATATAGGAAAAAGCGTGTATATGTTTGACATGAGACTAATTCATAAACATCAAAAATTAATTTTGAATAATTTTACCAAATAATCAAGACAATCCCAGTATGTTTTCTCCATTTTCCTTGAGTGATACTTTTTTTTATTAAAATGTCAATTTTAAAATGATAACAGTCACTTGGAGTCATATTGGTCACAATGTGTGTTAGATTAAGGTGAAGATGATTCTTAAATGTCAAAAATGACTTACAAATTTTTTTCTTAATGTATCAAACCAATATGAATTTTTTTATTGGTTTTGAGTATGTCATTTTTTTACACGAAAATAAATGTAAACTATGAATAAAAATATTCACATGGAGTCATACTGGTCACACCGTGCATCGTATTTTGGTGTAGATGATTTCTACATGTCCCCAATGACTAATGGATTACTTTACTAATGTATAAAAACAATCAAAATGTGTTCCAATATTTTTATTATTCCAGTTGTGTTTTTTACTAATATTTCATTATAAATTGGAAACAATCACTTTGAGTTATACATGTGGCATCGTGTGTGGGTTTGATATGAGACAGAATAATACATGTTAAAAATTAAATATGAATCATTTTCTGAAATTATCAAGACCAGTGGTGAAAAACATTATTTCAATAATTCACCTAAAACACTTCCTCAATGGATCTTCTCTTAAGTGACAAGTGTTGTGTGCACTTTTAAATAATTGTTATAAAACACAATCATTTTATTATCCTAATTATACTTCATTACCCCAATATAATATTATTTTCAAGGCAACTCATCTTGTACTCCTCCGCCTTGGTCTCCACCTCAGTCTGCACCTCTACTTTCTCCTCCATGTCAGTCTCTGACTCTAACTCTGCCTCCGTCTTAGCCTCTACCTCTACCTCCTCCACCGCCAATGCCTCCACCTCCGTATCCTTCTTCATGATTTCTGAAATTTTTAATTTTTTGCAGGCTAGTGATTCAAAAAATTTTGATTTCCTCTATTATACTTTTCCTTGATGGTCATTACCCATACTAAATAACAAATATCATAGGTAATAATCTAAATTTATTGTCGAAAAACTATTTGACAAAAAAATATGATGCCCACTCATATCTAAACTAATTTATTTATTCTTCTGAGTGACTATGTTCTCGATAGTCTTGATAGTACTGAAAAATATTGAAAAATAATTGATTATGAAATATATTTAATGAAATTATAATTACCTTTTGAAAATTATTGTTGTGGGATGCTGTTATTTTGATGTTTTATGATTTCTATCATAAATTTACAAACTTAATATCCACAATTTGTATCATTATCTTGTTTGGAAACTATTGAAACATTGAACAAAATAATTAAATTGTTTTTAAATGCTTTGATAGTTAATTATTTTTATATTTATCCTAATTTGTTTCCAATTATATTCATCCACAAGGTTTATCCCTTGAGAAATTGACTTTATTCCATGATCTATCCTATATTAACTATCAGAAATATAATAATATCATTCTTGTTAAAACATAGACTAAACACTTAATTCAATGTTTATCTATAAAATGTTGATTTTAGTGTATTATAGATTCACAATACACATCATGTGTGGTTGGTTGGTTGCATTTCCATGCATTGGATCCAAAAAAAATATTCTGGGTGTCCATATTAACTAAAATCAACATCCAATACCTCCTAATAAAACAAAAAATATATATGTAATAAAATAATTAAAAATATATTTTATGTGATTAGATTTAATAGTTTTATCTTGGCATTTTAGGCATAAAATAACGCATATCATCTGATTTTTTTTTGTTAAATGATTTGAATAAATGGTCTTTTTTCTTATTAATTACTTCTTCATTTAATGTATGTTCTGATGCAAAATTGATATATAGATTAATGAATCCAAATATTTCTTCACATGATCTTTCCTATATATAGATGTGATATAAATGTCAGTACAAAATATGAATTGTTAATAACATTAACAAACATATTATCTCACTTTTTGGACAAACGTATTATGAAAATGTACCTTATGTATGTATTCACCACTAAGATTCCTACCCGTTCATGCATGAGAATATCATTTAGAGTCTCAAGACAAATTTCATCTGTCATAGAATCTCAATATATTTATTCTTCATATTGAATGTAAAATATATTTTTATCTTTAAATGTGGTCTCTACATGATGTTTTTAGGATAATAAATGTTTTTGTGGAACTAGCGGGGAAATGTACTCTTAGATTGTCATTTGGATTTCTTGCTTGATTCTCTAGATTTTTGGGATTTGGACTTCTAATTCCATGCCACTTTATCCCTATATAATACCATTCCAAAGTTAAGAACATTTATCATAAACTATTACATGATCTTCATTTGAATTTTTTTAAAGATATACCTCACATATTTTTATAAGATTAGATGAACAAGATTTAAAAGCTCCAATAGGTGCTTTGACCATTGTAATATCTAGACCATCAAGTGGAACATGAAAATTAGTAGTCGAATCATAAGTGACCTTAATACCCACACTCTCGTGATGTTTTGGGAGGTCCTTATTATTTATCAAGTATCTCGAAATATTATACACTATACCCATTAAAACACGGTGGTATATGGGTGTTGATAGATACATATCACACACAACTCTACCCGCAAAAAATTTAGCAATAGCATGTTATCAGAAGTTGTTTGATTCACATTTAGAAGAAAGGGTAATGAAAAAATGATTACCCCAGGTAAGGTATGCAGTTGGTGGGAATGATAGGCCTCAAATATAGTGGGGTCATTTGGTTTATGTGTAGATATTTTCACTACTGTCTGTTCACTTTGATCCTTTCTTATACATTGATCTTTTAAACCAAAATAAAAATTTATATCTTGTAGTGATTCTATTTGTGTTTTTAATTTCTTCACCATATTTTATGTATGTTCATGTGATTTTATCTTCTCAAAATATATTCTAGGAGATAATACAAAACCTAATCCTCTAATGTGACTATATTTTTCTGGCCGCTTCAAAGCTACTGAAAGTGGCTTTTCTTCTGGTGTGGTTGTTGCCGATTCTCATGTATAAACCATAAAAAAAGATGGGAAATTAATATATATTTTTATGTAATAATTTTATAAACAATAACTCATTACAATTATGTCATACTAACTCATTATTCCCATTCAATTTTTGTTTTTTCATCAACTAATTTACCTGTTTTATTTACATGATCCTCCTTCTATAGCACACAATGTGTAATTGAAGTGGCTTCAAGTTTTGATTCATCAATCTACATATAAAAAAATGAATATATGTTGTTCCAAGTCACATAATTAAATTTTTATTTTTGATTTAAAATACATACTGATTTAGTTTCAAATGATGCATACCCCATCATTTCTTTGAAATATGTCTATGTTGGTTTTGATGCATGATCTTTATTTCAAGAACACTTTCTTTTTCACAAGCTAACAATTTTGAATTGAGTTGGATTAAATAAATAATTTAAAATAATATATTATCGACTAAAATACACCTTCAATGATTTCTCACTACAACGATTGATGAAATCAACACATGTTTCCAACTTTATAATGTTTTCATAACTATGTAGTGGGTGGGGCTTTATTTTCTCCTCAATATACCTAAGATGTAACTTTTTAATAACCGCCTATAAGCCTCTATGGGATTATCTAGTGGCCATTAAGAAAAATTAATTATGGAAATATTCTAAAATAAATGAAGTCTGTCAGAAATATAAAAAATTAAATCAAAATTTCCTCATTTAGTTTTTATGAAAAATAATGAATGTATATTGTAACATTTCCATTATATATTTCCATAGGATTTCCTTCATTACAGGTTTAACATAGTTCCATAATTCAATATCATTCGGCACATTCATTCTCATTGTAACCCCAAGATAACTGATGAAATTGGAATTTTTGGGGAAATAGGTTGGCCACATTGATTCCAACCTACCTCAAATTTTATTCCATGAACTCTTTCGTTGATACCTTAAGTCAGAACTATGATGTTATGTTGTTGTTTCTTTTTTTCATCAATATATTGTTGATCCCCAAATAATTCCACAATTTCATCATCAACAGTTTTTTCTTCCTCAGGATTGGAAACATCATCGTATGTAGAATACATTGTTTACATGAGTAGTAAAAAATTATATTTTTCATGAATAAAAACAATTCAATACACTCCATGCATAAAAGTCCACAATTGAATGAATGTGGCATAAGAATTATTATTTTCTTGAACAGATATATAATAATACAATACTACAGTACAACTATCCTTCACTAAATTTATTTAATCTATCCTCAGATGTTTATTGTCTAACATATCGTGATTAGGGATTGGACTCCTTCTCTTAAACTAGACAACATCCCATCATTGTGGTTCCCATGTTCCTTGATGACATACCTCTAGAATTGTTATTATTTCAATTTTTTTTGATATTTATCTCCCATATTTTGTGTACATCGACTTATGATTCATGAACTATTCTATCAAAAAGTCATCTGATGATCATTTAGGATGACTACTTCTCAATGTAGTCCAAGATACATAGAAGAGATGGGGGATGATTCTAAAGCAGGAAAATTAAATAATAACTATTCTAGAGATGAAAGTCATGTTTCCACTGGGGTTAAAAAATAACATAATTGCAATTTTAATTAAGGATTCTAACATATTACATTACAGCAATGAATGAATGAACATTTAAATCCCCATGACTTCCACTCAAAGTCATTTACATCCACTCACAAACATTAATTGTTTTCCTATTCCTCTAAAATGTTTCTTTTTTGGGTAGTGATACAAGGAGACACAAACTTATGGTGGTATTAATGAGAGGCAAATGGGAGAGCATGAAAAAATTCCATTTCACAAAGCATCCAAGATAAATTATCTGGAAGATGAAGCCAAAAAATGGTCGGTGAGCACTACTCCTTGTGGGAAAAAACCTTTGAGAGTCATATTAGATGACTCATCATAGTAGTATTCTCATCAATCTATGCATAACTGCGGAGTTATAATAGGATCTAATGTGACTGTATAGAAAATAAAAGTAATTTTTGATGAAGTTTTTTTAAAATTTATCAAGTGAGTCATATATTAAAATTCATATCAAGAAACAATACAAATTTATTCATTATGTTTTAATTTTTAGTGTCATTTTTTTGTTCCCAGGATGTTTTAAATAAGAAGGATGAAAGGATAAAAGAGTTGAAGGAGTTGGGAGATATGGTATAAAAAGTCGTGGCAGTGACTTTGAGTAATATTAATGAATATAATTTCCACAGGAGGTATGTCATCATGGAAATTTGGAACCAAAATTATAGGAGGAAGGCTAGTTTGATAGAGGGAATCCAATCATTCATCAAGATATAGAAGGCAATCTTTCATATCAAGATGGAATATATAAAGGTGGTAAAATATAGTTGTACTATAATATTTATGTATTATACCTCTGTTCAATACAGTAATTTTTTTTATAAAAGATACACTTAGTTGTGGAATTTTATTCATGGTGTGTATTTTATTGTATATATATATTACTCGAATGAATATTTATTTACAAAACCATATTTTTGAAACTCATGGACATTTTTTCGGAAAGGTTATTTATGTTTCCTATTACTATTATGTGTTATATTCTTCTTTCATAATAGTAGATGACAATGCAGTTCACAGTGGTCTCGTATGAAGATGGAATGAGTGTACAGGGTATGGGTGGAATTGAATAGGTATAGGTAAGGGAGATATATATATATATATATATGTGATACACATAAATAAAATTGACACTGATTAATCTTTTTTCCATATGTTTACTTATATAGAATATTGATTTTCATAACATTTTTAATAAGTTTTAATCATAATACTAGATGAAATATAAGATAATCAAAATTAAACAATGGAAGCTTCTATGTATTAAGACCATCGAGAAGAGTATAATATACTAGGATTTTACCTATCACCGTATAATAACCTTGTATAGTATCATACATAGGATACTCTTCAATAAATAATATTCCAACAATATCTAATGACCATGCCAAGAAGGAATAGTTCAAAAGGACCATATGAAGTTCCCAAACTAACCACATCTATATAAATGTTTCACATCAAAAAGGCAATAAGGATTAAAGTGTCCTAGAAACCTACACTGATGGAATAGATCAAAAATTCTTTTCAATTGAAGAGGAATTGGATACGTCCACTCTTATGATCTTAAAGAAATGAATCTCACAACACCTAAATTCGACATCACTTCTGTAAACACAATTATTCATCACCTTACAATTTTGGATATTTTTTTAATTCACTATAAGATCCCTCCAATAACATGCATCCATTTAAAGGGTTAATTTTTCAACTAATACTCAGTATTGATCTAGAATTTTTTTACTATTATAAATGAAATTTATATATTCAATGAAATTATAAATTTATTATTATGATATATTTCCATAAAATCTTATAGGAACAATAGATACTATATATCCATGTCATTGAAAATTATACCACATAGCTTGAAGTAGATCTAAAATTACCACTAATAAAAGAGGATCAATATATGTTATAGCATATAGAGGATGTTCGTCGGTTTCTTCTTATAGAGATCTACGGTATATAGTTGTGACATATTCTATATTAATGTAGAGTTTAAAATATTTTTTCCCTTCCAAAAAACAATAATCTTTCATAAATAGGCACAAAATAATCTATATTAAATGTGAACCCTCTTCCCCTCTCTCTCATTCATTTCCATTTTCATAAGTCTTTATATACTTTAAATATAATTTTAAGTATGTTATAATAAGTAATTTAAATATAAGTATGAAATGACCAACTAATAGTATCGATAAAGGGGGTTACTAAATAAAATCAATCAATTAATATGTTATATAAACCTAATCATCAATAATATGTAAATCGTAATATTGTATTATTTTATTATTAATGTTTCTATAAATATAAATATATATTTGATGCTTGAAAAAAATTAAACAAACACACATAAGAACATGACATTTCATAATTTCTTTGCGAATCCTAAAACTATCGAGTCTCAAATAAGAGGCATGAGACTCAAGAAGATAGGTCAAGGAAAAAGTAAACAAAAAAAATACTATACTTTGTATGGTAACTGAAGTATCCAACATAATTACGCTATGTAGACATATTTATGGATAAATTTTTATGTCTGTAATGTTTTTTCTTTTGTATATAATAAATACCAATATCACTACTTTCAATCTGATTCCATTTTTTTATATTTTTTACCTAGTATACCCAAATAGTTTCTAATTCAGGTCAGCACAACACCTCAGACACACTTCTCGATCACTAAAGTCTTGTTTCAATGAAAATAGATATAGACAACATTACCTTTTCAGTAGAATGTGGTGAAAATCCATTTTATTTATCCGTAGAGGCCCATACACATATGTCGACCGACCATACCATATGAAAACTTCCTTATAATTCTTTGAAACCATTTTATGTAGAGGAAAAAGATAAAATAAAACTAGTCGTTGTATTTTAGTTGTGAGGAGAAGAGATGTAGCGTTCATCATGGATATGAATAGTGAAAAAATGTGAAATATGGAACCCAAAAAATCAAACAACAATAGAGGAAAAGTAGAAAATGACATACATTTGATTCTACCCTTGGTTCGTCTGAGGGAAAGTAGAGGAGTTTTACCTTTATCAGAGGAGTTCTATGAGAGCATAAGAATCGCGAGTGACTGAGTTTTGCTTAGGGTATTATTAAATACATCAGAGACACATTTAACAACACTTTCATAAGATCACTGATAAAGATCCTTTTCTTTAGTGCGAAAAAAGCACTAATAAAAGAAATATTTATCAGCACTAACATTTTAGCATTGATAAATTTATTTTTAAACAATGCTTTTTAGCACTGATAAAGATTGATCTTTATAAGTGCTAAAAGAGAACTGATAAATATTCCTTTTATATGCGCTAAAATTTTAGCACTGATAAATGATTTATAATTATAATTATTTATATATATTTACTATAATTTTATCATTATTTAAATATATAGAGTTATTTACTTATAATTATATAAATACTATTGTTAAAAATAATAATAATTTTTTATAGTAATTATAAATATGTAAAAATATAAATATATATAATAAACATACATTTATAAATATATTTAATTATAAATAGTAATTTACAGATATATTTATAACATTATTAGTGGATATATAATATTAAATAAAAGCATTTTAAAAATGAGTAAAATTTAATAATTCATAATGATTACAGTTTTAAAATATTGAAAAAACTGATATGTTTTATTAATTAAAAATAAATTACTAAAAAATTGGATATATATTGAAAATAAAAAAATATTGGAAATAAATATATATTAAATAATAGTAGAAAATGATAAAATTTAAAAATAAAATAAATAATAAATAAATTTAAAAAATGAATACCCTAACTATTATAGTATTAAAAATATATAAATAAAATTGACTGAATAAAAACATAATATATCATGCTACAATGAAAATTCTAAATTATACTAAAATAGGAATAAATTACAGAAATATTAGGTGTGTGTGTTCATATATATAGTGTAAAGATATTTGGATGTGATTTTGTATATAAATATGCATTAATCATATATATATATATATGTGTGTGTGTGTGTGTGTGTGTGTGTTTGTGTGTTTGAAATCAATGTAACACACGTCATTTGATATATATTAAATTGAAAAATCAATCAAAATTGAAAATGAATATGTCATTAATATGTTTTTAATTAATATTGTATTTTATATATATATATATATATATATTTTTCTTTTTAATATATATTATTATTTACTATTTATAATATATATATATATATATATTACTTATTCATTTTTATTAATAATTATTTCATTAATAAATTTTTAAATAAGATTTTAATTTATTCGTTTTTTATTTTTTAATTATTACAATCTATTCATGTTATATATGTATATTTAATATACACTATTTATTAATATTTATAATCTCTATATATGTATATTAAAATTATTCATTTTTATCAATAATTATTTTATTAATAAAATGTTTAATATCTTTCTTAATGTACTCATTTTAATTTTTTTCTTTAATTATTTCATTTTATTAATTTTAAAATCTATATATTTAATATATACTATTTATTTTTTTAATTTATATATATATTAAATTTAATTATTTTAATAATAATAATGTAATTAATGAAATTGTTAATTTTTTTATTTGTTTAATTATTTCATTTTATTATGGAACATTATAAACGCATTATTTTTAGCATTGATAAAGGATACCCTTTTTCATCACTAAAATGATGTATAGATAAAGGTTCTCATTTATGAGTGCTAAAACAAAGTACTGATAAAGATGTTATTTATTAGCGCATTTTGCTAGCACTGCTAAATGTTAGTGTTGTTAAAGTTTTTTTTTGTTACAGTACAATTATATATTCAAATAGAAGGATCTGAAAATGCTCTAATGATGGTAGACAGATCTAATTAGGGATTATTATTGTTTAATATATTACCATCCTTTAAAGGTGAACAAAGTGGAAGATTCTTTGGGTGGAAAGGATCGTATAACCCTATCCATGATGAGAATTACAATGGATCCAATCTTCTTGGACATAAAGAGATTAGACATGGGAATAATTAAAGGATATTCATCCTACCATTCTCAAATGACTAATGAACCATTTATTATTGAGAGGATCAAAGAAGATTTGAGGGATAATGTGGTGCTATATAAAATGGTATATAATATTTTGGAGTTAAAAAATTTTAATAATGGAGTTATAAGGTTTTCAAAATAAATATGATTCTTATAAAACCAAAAATTGATGTGAATAATTCTGGATGATTCACATATCTCATACATCTCTACCCATCTAGGAAGCACTATGTCAAATATAGATTTAAATATAAACTTATGGTTGGAAAACATGATGAACGAATTGTAGAATTTGTTTCATGATGCTTGGTATGACAATAAGTCAAGAAACAACAACATAAGTCTAAGGGTACGATACAACCTTTTCCTATTCCAAAATAGAAAAGTGAAAACATAACCATATATTTTTTCATAGGATGCCTTAGGATCCCTAAAGGTAATTACACTATCTGAGTGGTTGTCGGTCACTATACCTAGTTAGAAAATTTCATTTTTATTAAGGAAGCTTTGTCTCTTGATCAGCTCATCAACATTTACATAAGAAATGCTGTAAGAATACATGGAGCTACACTGTATACTAAATTTCATCAATATTTGATGATTACCTTGAGGCTTTGGGGAATCCATCAACAATCATTGTATATAGAACTAAACATCACCACTACTTATCACCCTCATATGAATGTTTAGAATACAAGAACCATTTAAACTCTAGTGGATATATTGACATCATGTTTACTGGATTTCCAATCATTTTTCGATCAACACCTTCTCATAGTGTAGTCCTCGTATATAACAACAATTTCCATTATAACATTTAGATGGCACAATATGAGGCTCTTTATAGGAAGAGTGGTTGAAATCTAACCTGTTAGGATTAACTTATAGAGGATAAGATGATGGGTCCTGATCTTATCCAAGATATGAAAGAGAAGGCTTAAACCATTCAAAATCATATGAAATCTAAAAAAAGTTGATAGAAAAGATATGAAGAAAATCATGGATGAGACCTTGAGTTTGAAGTCAAAGATAATGAATTCCATTGTATATTATAGTGGAAGAAATTCATGAGGTTTTGGATGAAGGTAAAGCTTCATCCAAGATATATCAACCCCTTCACGATCCTTGATCACATCAGAGTGGTGGTCTATCTACTAGTACTCAAACCTGATGTATATCAAGTACATGATGTATTCCATGTATATATCTTGAGGAAGTACATAATAGACACCTAAAAGGTACTGAATCTAGAAGTGATAACAAAAGATATTCTTCTTTCATATGAGGATATGTTGTTACAGATCATAGACCATAAAGACAAGGTTCTATAAAACATGGGAACTCACCTAGGAAATGTGTTGTGGTATAGCCACATGTCTGAAGAAGCATCCTAGGATCCAAAGGAGGTGATGAAACAGAATTACCCTCATCTATTTTAGTGTATGAATGAAACATCAAGTGTGATGTTTCTGAAGGGGGGAATAATGTATGAACCTGACCATTTGTAAATGAAATTCCATTTTTAAATGAGTAATTATCTTATTATGAAATTAAATTATATAAAAACCATTAAATATTTTGGTTTTTTGGATGTTATACGTTATATCATTTCATATTTAAAACAACACTAAAAATCATAACCCTTGATATTATAGCCATTATATTGTGATCGTATCATTAGTATATATACTAGGTCAAGATAAATCAAATTTCCATAAACTATGTAAGTAATGGAATTGACCAATAAGATAGTACCATATGAATCCCATTTATAAAAGATTACAAGGGAGATAACATCACTAGGATATTACCTTGATAGATCCCTAGCCATGATTTAATAACTAGATCATAAGAAAAACCATTTATGAAATATGTTCGAGCTCTACGAGATCATGGCCCAAACCATGTTCGTTGAACTGCCCTAAAAAATATCAATATAACATACCTTACCCTTATGGAAGTCATGGGTGAAACAATGGAATATGTATCTAGAAACTAAAAGTATCAATTTTCAGATTTTTATTTTTAATAAAATAAATATTATGGTTATCATTTATTAATTTATAATTGTGAAATAATAAATTTTAATAAAATTTAAAATTTTATACGATGAAAAAGAAATTGTATTTTTCAGAAATATATGGTTTTAATCCAGAAACCCTTTTCAATGGATCAAATATTTCTTAATTAAATTATATTTTAATTAAATATTATAATTAAATAATATATATTAGATATAAATGGTAACATAATTTTACAATGTTAAATGTAATGGTTATAAGGGTCTGAAAACTGTTACTATCAATAAAACCTGTATTTTTCAATAAATGATTATTTGTAATTTAAAATTATAAATTATCATATTTATAGAATTATTTTTATTAAAAAAATATTAATTTTTAAATCATCATGTAGAAATTTTCTAGTGGATATTTTTTCATAATTTTTTGAGGTAGTCGAATTTTTAGGTAAAAAATAATATATGGTATAATTATACAATATGTATTGTGAAATCATGAAATCCAAAAAAAGTGAGGTAAAAAATACTATAAAGATTATAATCAACAAAAAGTATGTTTTCCATTTAAAATAATATGTTATGATGTTAATTTATTGATTTTATAAGCCCTTAATGATTCTTCCAAAACCTATATAATATTTTATGGTTTTGAAAACAATTTTTTATTAACATGACTCACTTCCCTATCACTAATCATATTATATTAATGGTTTATGTTCATATCCTTATAAAATAATGAATGATACCCCAATTTTGAAAAAACTAAAGAAAAATCATTCATTAGACTATTTTTTGGATGAATTTATTATAGAGAGTCTTAAACCTAAGATTATAAATTTATATAGAGTTCTCCTCAGTTTCTCTACAAAACCCCACTAAAAAACTCACTTATATTCACTAAAAACCCTTTGATAATAATGATACGAATACATTCCCTCTCTAGATCACTAAAAAGGTGCTCTAAATATCTTACAAAGCACTTCCCATGATTTTAGAAGCACCATCTCGAGGTAAGAGACTCTCTCATCTTCCTTTTTTATTTCAAGTACATTACTTGTACTAACACCCTTTGGATTTTCAATTGTGCATATTGTAATGCATTTTAACACATTCCATTAACATAAGTATGATTTTAGGTAATTAGAGACCTCATTTCACTCTTATTTATTCCTTCCATAAACCATTATATAAAACTTTTATGCTTCCAAAATTACCCAATAATTTTTTCTGCCAAACATTTTGGTAGTGAATACCCTTCCCCATTTACACTCAAGGGTATTCACATAATTTTACCTATTCCTCATTGATTATATACTTCCATATATTTAATTGAAACTCATTATTACCAAGATTAACATTTATAGAAGACATTTTTAAGTTTTATTATCTATGAGGCACACTTATACATGTATTTGATATAAATGTGATCGGTGGGTCTAGAATTATAAATCCCACCAATGATTTGGGTAATATTTTCAACTTTTTATATGCCATTTAAGGTTCATGGGATGTTATCCTAAACACCTTATGTTGTGATTTCTTAGTGGTTATGCATGACTCATGTTTGGGATGTCATGTTTTATAATGTTCCCACATTCCCATGATTTGATTATGTTATCATATTTTATCATGCTTCTATGTTCCTGTTTATCATTATTATCCCTCATTTTTTACCTTGATATTCCTATTGAATCGCATATATTACATTCATCATGTTATTCTTTAATTACTACCTTATATGGATTTATAGCTCCCCCTATTCTTATGTATATCCCCAGGTAATCCCCTATAGTTTTAGAAGGTCAAGGAAATTTAAGAGAATATTATAGAGTTTTAGTTTATGTGTTTTGTAACACTATGATATCTTATGAAATATATATTTTTAAAATAAATTTAATTTCTTTGTTATCTTGCATTACATGCAACACCAAGTTTTATACAACCATGATATAGTATAAATAATATTATATAAACATGACCATTATAACTTATCCATTAAAATTATATGTATGAATAGTAATAATCACATTTTTAAATGTAAGTATAATTTTTTTAAATAAATAAAATATATTTAAAAATAATTACATAATTCTTAGTAATGTATTTATATGTTTTGAAAATACTAGTATTTCAAAAAATAATTTGTATTTTTTTTTCAAAAAAATTTAATAAATTTTTTTTTGAAAATTTGAATGAATATATTTGAAAAACAATTTTGAATAAAAATTTCTGAATTAGTGCTAGTGGAATTTATAAAAAGATTAATTTTTTGGTGAATAGATAATGATACTATTTTTTTATAAAAAACAATTTTTTTATTTAAATAAATTTAAAAAGATACCTTTTTTTAAAATGAGTTAAAATTTAATTTAGATTTTTTATGTTATTATTAATTTTTTTTTTATTTTAATAAAATTATTGTTGATTATTTATATTAAATCTTTCTACAATTATGATAATTTTCTCTCTAGATAACTGCTTTTTTAAACTTCTACTGGTTTAATTTTCAATTATTATTTTCCATTTATATGATTGGAATAATGGAAAATGGATTCCATATTTTAAATAAGAAAAATTGTTATTATATAATAAGTATAAATAAATTTTTGGTCCAGATTTATTTTAAAATTTTAAAAAATTAATTTCCACTTTTAAGGATAAAACAGGTTTATGCGGGGTCAAACTAAAAAGACAAGGAGAAATGACCTAAAAACTAGTTCAAATTTCATTTTATTGATGTATTTCTACCTTATCACCTATAAGGTTGTAAAATGATCCATTTTGGATTCTTTTCTCTGGTTAAAAATGTCGGTATAACTTTTTCTTTTCAAAAATTCTAAGTATGTCATCGCGTACACTTATAAAAAGGCACACCCTCTCCTATCCACTTCACAGTTCCAAAGGCATTTGGTTCATAAAATACCTACCCAAATCACATACATAATTCCCTTACCACATCATATAGTCCTTATTTTTATTATCAAAACATGTAAAAAATCGTTTCTTATAAACCTAAATAGGTTCTCTGAATAAGAGGTCAAGATTGTAAACTTATGTTTTCGTTTTATTTATTATTATTCATCCTTAAAATATTCTTCAAGTGTGATTATATAAAAACAACATAATCTACCATATATAGAGATGTTATTATTTTATTTTATTATCATATATCCATCTCATCTTTTATCAAATGGTAAATGAAACCGTCGATCATGGGTATGGCGGACTACCGCCTAGCGAACTGATGTATTTTATTTTCCATCACCACTACTCAAAGTTGGATAAAATGATATATTTAACATATTTATATTATATTTATGACATTATTATACTTATTTACTAATTATATCACATATAACTTCTTACATTCCATTCCTTGGGAATATTATAACGTTACTCGTGTGTATAGTAGACAATCGCCTCACGAAGCGATGTGATTCATTTTTAACATATGGTTTACATATAAGATAATAAGGATAAATTTAATGAAAATAAGTCATATATATGATATAATAATTATGCTATTGATCTGATATATTATTTTCCTTCCTTTTATTCCTTCTGACATGAAAATTGAAACAATGTTCATGCGTACGTACAACCAACTGTCTCCATGAATGGTCTAATACATTATCTATCTCTAAATTTAATAGATTAATTTAAAAAAAAATTAATGAATATATATTATATTTATATCATGGTTAAAATTATTTATATTATTTAACCATCATCAAACTTAATAAAACGAAAATAAAAAATAATAACATAAATGAAAAAAAGAAGTTATTACCATAAATTTGATTATAATAAGGGATTCATAATAAAAAGGGTAATAATATATCATAAGTAAATAATATAGGATATTTTAATTATATTTATGGCTCTATAATAGATTTATAATAAACCTACATTAACTATATAGTATGTTTAAATGTGTATGATGGAAGTAAAGACTTAAGGAATGGGTTTTTGTTTCAAATTGTCTTATTTGGAACATATTATATGTTCTGAAACAATTTTCTATTATTAATTGTATATACATGAACCTTTGACTTGTTATATCATGAATCTAAATATTCTAATTATATTTAATTAATTTTTAGTTTTATTTAATCATGGGGTCACGATTCAAAATGTACCTAACCATGTCCGAGATTTTTGTCTCGCGTTTATTTCCATGGGACACATTACTTATAAACCACTTGTTTATTTTTAGTGGTGCATATACTAAGTATGAATTTATATCATGATTATTAACCTGAATATTTTTTCATATAATTATCCATATAACTTTATTTTCTTTATGGATCTTGTGATCCAAAATATACCAAAGTGGTGTCAACATTATGATACAGTCTCTTTGTCTATCAGGATTGTTTATAATTTGGCTTACAATGATGAGATATTATGATCAACCTCTCAAGAAGCAAATGAATTTTATTATACTATATATATTTCATCAAAATACATGTTTTACTTTCATTTTCCTCTCTTTATATTCTTAATATTCCAAAATAATATTTTTAAGAAGAACCAACATTATTTCTCTATTATGTTGAAAATAATTTATCTTCCATGGCCATGTTTTCTAAATATGTTATCAATAATGTTTTTACTAATATAAAATTATTTATTAAATAAATCTTTACAATGTTTTACATTTTAAAAAATGATTTAAAATGAACATTTTATCTGATTTCCAAACGGGGTACTTTTTGATATTTTACAAAAATGTGAAAGGAAGTGTTATTTTATTGTGTTGGACATGAACCGTCTTTTATACCATCATAAACACTGAATATTTTAAATATTCATTTATAAATTTAAAAATTATTTTCAACAAAATGGGGTTTTACAAGGTTTTTTGGAATTTCAGTTTTAAACATAGTGATTTTCAAACAGAAAATGATATTTTCCTCATGAAACGTTCAATGTGATCGTTCAAAATGATTTTCTATATAAGATGGACTTATTTAGTGTTGTTTAATCTTCAATGGGAATATGATCCAAGGACACAATCTTATTATTTCTCATTTTTTATGATTATGATGAATAGATGTTTATGGAACACATTCATTTTCTATGTGTTTTGATAAAACGAATTGATAAGATGGTTATAAAGACCATTTCATTTCTATGGGTTACGAATTGATAAAATTTTTATGAGGCCCATTTCCTATATATAGGTTATGATATGATGAATATTTTATGATATTTTGGCAGAAAATGTACGTATTATGTGATGGTTTGTACCTATATCTCCCTCCAATGCATTGGTTAAATATTGATACCTCTTGAGATAAATAGGACTGGAATGGGGAGTTATTCAAGTTTAGTAAGAGACATTGTACACTATGATAGTCTTGGGAGTAACCTCAAATAATATAATGGTTTGGGGGGAGAATTCATTATACTATTATTGTTTTGGAAGTTATCTTTAACTAGTTAAGAAGTAATTTTCTATGCCTATCTGTGTACCACAAATATATGTCTTATGAAACTATTATGATCTCATGGATTATGTTCTTATATTACACTATTATTAGTGTCTTATAAACTACCATGATTTATTCCATGACTCCTTTTTATGATATATGATATGCAGGGTATGATTTTAACTTGTTATTTACTTATTCGTATACCTGTATGCTCACGTTATGTTGATATCTCCATTTTTTACCCTTAATAAGCATCTTATCTCACACTTTATTATGTTTCATTTCCCGAAGAATTAAAATAGGTATTATGTGTGATATTTAGAAGAATTGATATAGTTATGGATAACATAGTGGGAGATGATATATTTCACCTATGAATAAGATCTTTATTTATCCAAGTTTCAAAAGACACTAGAACTATACTATTTCAGAAAATATCACAATGCAATATAAATTTTATTCATATATTAATATGTAATATAAAAGCTTTAAATGTGAGTGTCATTATATATTTGTAGTTCAGTTTCATGTTGTTATGTTATATACCTAATTACCCAATCACACTAGGCCTCATGATCTTTTGGGGTTGTATAAAGAGTATCCTAACGTAACAATTTAAGAAATATAATGTATTGATGATATGGGTTTTCACATAAATGGTTATAATAATATTTACAGGTTATATATTTTTTTAAATATTTAAACATTCATTTAATGATTTTTACAAGGCAAAGAATGGATTTAAATTTTTTTATTCATAAAAAATCATTTTTCTAAAAGGATTTTTCATTATGGGATGCATGCTTCATAAAGACCTTGAATTTCCCTATAATTTTATTTATTTTTTTGGATTATTACGAGTCTGTGAAAATTGATGGCCAGTGATTCCGAGGCCCAAAGAGCCGAAAATAGAATTTTGAACTTTTTTAATGTACGTTCAGTAATTGTGCGGGTCATGATTTCTATTTTTGAACCGATTCTCAGATTAAAAATCTGAGGGCATTATTGAATTCACAGTATTGAGATTCTCATAGGTGAATCTTAACTTTGAATGGAAAGGGTTGGACGAAAAAGTTAATTTTTGGAATTTACAAAAAAATAATAAAATAACTCAACAAGCTATTTTATTTCTTTTTTATAACTGATAAGAGATGGTGGTTGGACCACTAGGTTGTTAGAAAATTTAATGTCCTATTACATTTGATTGTGTGACCACACCGTGGAGAGATTAATGGGTTAATTAATTGAATTCAATAATGATCCTCATTAATTGTGTGGTGATTTTAACTCTTATATTCATATATTTAAATAATTAATTGGCATGGGTTTTGTGCACTCACGAGAGGAACGTCTGATGAAGTGTCGTTGACGACTTCTTCTAATGTAGAAAAGAGCTTCGACGCCATAGAGGATTAAATCTGGAGTTCAAAAAATGACAATGAAAATGCAACGAACACAGAAGCATCTTCCACATCTGTTGTATCTACCAACATGTTCAAGGAAGAGATTTTATTCAAAGAGTTTTAAAAGTCTTCTACTCTTGTTGATGATTGAATTTCCTCCATGTTATAATGCTAACACGGAGGGAGGGGGCCGAACAAAAATTGCCTAAACCCTCCACTGATCTCTTTAATGGTTGAGTTCATCGTGAGTGACAAGAAAATGTGACAGAAATGTAAACTGAGGGTCGTGCATGGTTGGAACCATCCCGAGAGGCTTGCAGGCACTGATGGGAAAGCAACTGGACCACCGAAGCTTCACCGATGGCCCGTGGAAGGATCTCTGGCGCAGCGGTGCCGATGACCGGAGGAGGAGGGGGCCAAAAACCACCTGCTACGAGAAGTAGGCTGCACCTGAATGTTACACAGTGATTGAAAGAGGCAGTGGGCCAGAACCAGCCACATTGGTGCTGGGCGGCGGAATGCGGAAGAGGGTCGCGACTTCATGATGCAGAGGAGGGTCACAGCTTTGAGCTGCGGAAAAGGGCGCACACACTGTCTTTGGTTTCCATAGGTGACCGGTCTAGCATAATGTCTAGGTGGAATGGTGCCAACTGGTACCTCTAATTATTTATACTTTAATGTCTTGGTTGTTTGGGAGGGGAGCAGACCCATGCCCAGCAGGCGGGATGCACCCAGCAAGTGGGCCGGGTGGGCCGCGACCCTCTGGGTAGGCTAGGCCAGACCCGTGGCCTACCGGGTCGAGCCCACATCCTAGCAGGCCAGACCAAGAACATTCAAACTAGTTTGAGCCCTTCCCCTTCAATCTTTCCCCAGTGGGCCGATTCAGGTTGGTCCGACCGGTTTAGAACGGACCTGGTCCCTTTTAGGCCCAGTTACACTTAAATTAGAATATCTCTTAAATCAGACTTTCATTTGACGAACTATCTGCATCCCTAGAATCCTTAGGATGAGGAATTCCTTTTGAGATACTGTACTTGAGTTTTAGAGAAATTTGGAGTATGGATGGGTTGAATCAAACCCGAATCTAACTGGTCCCCCATCACTAAAATGGCGACAACTTACAGACCGGAAGTCCAATTGACGTGCCGCCTTTTGCGTTGGAACCCTTGTGATATAGTGGTTTATTGGGATAATTATTCATGGTAAATTGTGGAAATTGAAATATAATAGATGTCTTGAGAATCGTATCATCCATGAATCAAGTGTGCTAAGTGCATGAATGTAGTTGGTGGATCTGACGTAGAGAATGAAGGGTGACCCTGTGGGGGTTAGTACCTACCAATACTGTGTGGATCAGATCCTTTGTGGGTCAGCACTCAGAAATCTTATGTGTTTCATCACATACCGATCCTATATGGGTTAGATCATGTGTGGTTCAGTGCTCATGGATCCTGTGTGGGTCATCACTCAACGATCCTATGTTGGTAAGTGCATACCAATCTTATGTGGGTCAGTGTAGAGACTCTTGACAGAATAAGATGATCTATGTTTACAAATAATCATATGTACTGTGTACTAAATTTATACCTCGTGTGAGCTTTATTTTGCTTTGGGATTTGTGATTGAGATCATGTATTGTGGTTATTACTTTGTGGAATTCTTGGGGACCTTCGGGGTCTCTGGGTCTCTACTTTGAATTTTTATACTCACCCCTACATGGGCTTCACCCAAACTATGTTGTGTATTGTGATGAAGATAGGAAACCTTGACTAAGATTCTGGCAGACAGGACTTGACGGTGTACGAAGGTGACCGGTCGACTTGGAGAGCCGCAGTGATGAGTTTTACCTACCCTTTAAGTAAGATCCATGGTGGGCGACCTCAAGAGAAGTTTTCCCTTTTAACTATACTTCCATTTAATACGGGGTTGTATTCTGTCCCAGTTTAATTTCAGTACTTACTTTTACACTCAATTGAGGTTTTTAGTTGTGGTTGTACCTTTCTTCTTCTATTGTGTTATACTTGTGCATAGTCTGCCCTATCTGTGTCTGTACATGTTTTGAGGAAATGGATTGTCTTTTTAGGGATATGCCTTTATGGTGATAGTCACCATCCCTCGTCCTATAGAAGGTGGGCATGGGGTTTTCACGGTATGGGCCTCAGGGGATGGGTCATGACAATGTAGTATCAAAGGGGTCGATTCTACTAGAATAAAAAAGAGTCTATGTTTTCAATGGAGAAATAGTGGTATGTGTCATGAGTTTGGGTTTCAGTTTGGGGAGTCCAATGTTGGTGCGGAGGATGAAATATTCATACACCTGGACCCATGATTTGGATTTCCAACTCAGTACATGAAAATACTAGTTGCACGTGTTTTGAAAATGTTGTTTCTTTTTGGATCTCTTTGAGTCAGTTCACCATGTATATCCTATTGACTTTGTCACACCTATTTTATTCATTATGTCACCATGCAGAAATCCATCTCGGATTCTAGTGACAGATTATGAGGATGGCCCACTCAGCAATGAATCATTTGTGCAGGTCCCTCTTACGGGGATAGAACATTCTTGTGGTGTGCCAGATGCACCACTACCCGCATGGCAGTATATTCCACCAGCCCCACTATCAGACCAGGAAATACAATTGAGGACGTTGTATGAGTTCCAGAGATAGAGGCCTCTGTGGTTTTGAGGTGAGATAGACCCGCTGGCCGTTGAGGACTGGATGGAGGCTGTGGCAATGGTTTTTCATTTGGCCGAGACACCAGCAGACTAGATGGAGATCCAAGATACTAGTCTCTTGTAGGGAACAATAGGGATATCGTGGATCCTGACATTTCAGACAAAAGAAGAGTTGACACTCTCCTGGTAGGACTTTGAGGGCCTCTCCAAGGCGGATTTCATACCAGCGACACTATGATCCATGCGTATTCAAGAGATACTACACTCACAGTAGGGCAGCCTAACAGTAGCCTCGTACACGGTGAGATTCACTGACCTCTCTCTTCTACTCCACAGACATTGTATGAGACCCATTATTTTGGGCTCAAACTATAGATTTGGGTCTCCAATGGGAGATTAGTTCATCATTGATATCGCCCAATATCCCAACACAGGCTGAAGTGCTTGAGCGAGAGCTTTTTTTGGGGAGCTTCCACGCTGAGCAGGCACCGACGGTGAGAGCCACTACCAGATGACAGGTAGCCGAGTCATCTACAAAATGCAGTAGTAAGATGAAGCAGTGTTCCAAGCAGGCTAGACCTTCTAGAGTATGACCATAGTATGTAGGGTTGGAGGTGCAGAGCTCATGAAATAGAGGGGGTCTGCGGAGGAGGAGACTGTGCTTTTAGTAAGGCGGGCAGGGCCAAATGGCTTGCAACTGCCTGACCCGCCGTACGAATGAGTAGTAGATGATCGAGGGACCACTGAGGTAGTGGTAGAGATTCTAGTGAGATGGTTCAAAGGGTAGAGGATGTGGCAGAGGAGCAGGTCGTGCAATAGGCGGGGGGTGATGGTTTGAGTTTCTACCGCCACCACCTCTATGTGGTCCACCCCAACCTCAGGGAGTATGTGGACAGGGATGAGAACAGTTTTAGGAAACTGAGTCATACGACCGTTGTGTTTCATAGATGATAGAGGTATGATATATTTATAATCCACCATAGCTGTAGTTGTTATGGACATTGGAGCTAGTCACACATTTATTTCCATGACTCTCGTTCAGAGCTCCGAGATTCCAGAAGACCCATTTGCTCAATCCTTATGATTAGAGACTCCTATAGAAAAGGATTTGACGATTACAAACTGGTTTCGGTAGTGTGATACTACTCTCAGAGGAAAGAACTTTGGCTAAGATCACCTAGTAGCAGCTTCCGGGCCTTATGATTTCATCTTGGTTATGGACTGGCTATCCACATTCCATGCTCAGATTTACTATTTTAGGTGCAAAGTATGGTGTGGCCATGACTATGGGACCAGGTTTTCCCTTACCAAGGATAAGGGAACCTTTGAAGATTAGGATGGACTTTATTGGAGGAAGGTATAGCCTATCACTCATTAGATGACTAGCATTAGACTCGGAGTAGTTGATGAGAGGAGTCTGAGTTATCATGCTTCGTGGGACCTATATACTGATATCTTTCCTGATGATGGTCCCGGATTACCTCATTATAAAGAGGTAGACTTCTACATCGACTAGTACCCTAGGATGACCCTGATATCTACACCAGCATATCGAATTGCTCTCATGGAGTTTCATGAGTTGTGGGTACATTTGGAAGACATGCAAAGGAAGGGGTTCTTAAGGCCTAGTGTTTCTCCTTGGGAAGCCCCGATTTTGTTCACCAAGAAGACGGAAGAGAGATTAAGGATTTCTGTGGACTATCGGTGCCTGTACCAGGTAACCATGAAGAACAATTATCATCCACCAAGGATTCAATGTCTCTTTGACCAACTAAATGGATCATGGTGGATTTCTAAGATAGACCTCAGACCATACTATAATTAGCTCTGGGTACAGGATGAGGACGCACCAATGACAGTCTTCAGATGTCACTATGGTCACTACGTGTTCAAGGTGATGCCTTTCAGCAAGAACAATGATCTGGAAGTGTTCATGGGACTCATGACCATGATCTTTCAGCCATATCATGATTGCTTCGTGGTGGCCTTCATTGACTATATATTGGTGTACTCCATGATGAAGGAGGAGCACACCACACATCTGCATATAGTTCTGGATACACTCTGAGAGCAACATAATTATAGATATCCCTTGAAGTGAAAGTTATAGATAAATGATGTTCACTTCATCAGGAATGTTATATCAGAGGCTCGAGTTTCAATGGATCTAGAAAATATAGAAGTAGTTCTTTCTTGGGAGCCACCCAAGAGTGTGGCCGAGGTGCGGGGTTTTTGGATATTTTCTGGGTATTACAAATGATTTTTACATGAATTTTCTAGGGTAGTGGATCCCATGTTAGCTTTGAAAAAGAAGGGATAACCTTTTTTGTGGATGGAGAGGTGCTAGTAGAGTTTCCTAGGGCAAAGGCATAGATAGAAGATTGCCCCCATATTGAGGTTACCAGAAGAGGGACTTGGGTATTTAGTCTAATGTGATGCATCAGGGACTAGACTGGGATGAAGACTTTAATAAAATTATCTCACTTTTATTAATGTGATTTTAGATAGAAAATTGTAAAAAATGAAGAAAGAAAATACATAAAAATTCTAATTATGATTGTTTTGGTTATTTGGAAAATATTTTATAAATAAATATGTCGAAGAATACAAATCAGATGAGAAAGATAAGAAGGGTAAGAAACTAAAAATTATTTGAATAAGAAGAGGTACATCAGCTACAATAAGAACAATTTTATGTGTAAAAAATGAGAGATATTTATTTTTTATAAAATTATTAGATAATTATGTAGGGTTATCATTTAATGTAAATAAAGACATAAATTCATCAAGATGTAGTGATAATGAAGAGGATATGATAGAAATTATATTGGAATTGAAAGGAAAATGGAAATCTCATCCAGAACAAATTACACAACTAAAGAAAGAAAAGTAGATTATGTTTAAAGTGAAAAACATGGTGAGTTAGAAAGAGAAAGAAATGATAAACAAGGAACCGACATATTTCAATGATATAAGTATGAACATGTTGAATATCCCTAAACAAGGAAAAAGATATGTGAACTTGTAGATTAGTCGGAAACTATATAAGTGGATTTGTTTAAAACAGAGTCTATATGTGTTTCATTACAAGAGGAGTCAAACATTGATATATAAGTCATTAAAAAATCATTACTCTTTAGTGTTTAGTCTTCTCAAGTAGGTGATATTAATAGTTCTAATAAAAATGTATATCCCAGAACTTCTAAATATCAAAATAAATCTCTCATAAATGAAACTGCATGTATGAAAATAAAACTTTTATATACTTGGACCATGAATGATGTTAAGAGGCACTATTACCTAAAAAATTAAGAGATGTTTCCATAGAAACCAATGATAATGAGATAAAATAACTCAAAAAATTCAGGATTATATCAGCAACATCATTTTGAATAGAAGTGGACTCATTCTTGAATATCAATATTTAGATTTTTTTACTGGTGTTGTGGAAGGTATATACAAAATTACTATTATTACTCATTTAATATGTCATTTATAATAAAGGAGTATTATTAAAGGAAAATTTTGGATTAGATAATTGGGTGAAAGAATATTTTTACTAAATATAGAAAAAATCTATTCACCCAAAATTGATTCAGAAGTGGAAGGAAAGTGTGTGGGAGATATGAACTGGATGGTCACTAGGATATCATATGTATGACTAGGTTATATAATGAAATTTACCATTGTGTAATGGGGAAAATATTGAGAAAATGAAGGAAGTTCAACAAGAGCATGAAAAAGGGCACAATGATGTCAGGAGAGAAGTCTAATAAAATTCAGCAAGTCAATAAATAATGCTTCAATGTTTGGAAAAATTAATTGTAATTGGATAAAAATTTGAAGGAAGATGAATAACATATTAAGGAAAAAATAAAAAAGGGTAGATTTACATTAGGAAGATAAATTTAATGATATTAATTCTAATGTAGATAAATTCTACCTACTTGTGAATGACATTTTAGAAAATAATTTTAGTGAATAAAAAGTTGAAATTTTTGATCGGAAAAGTGATGAGATGCGAATAAATGAGGTATATGGGTAGAGGAAATTATCAGCCCATGTTTTTCATCAGAGGAAGAAATAGGTACCACATTATTCACTATTATTATTATATATTTTGATAACTCTCATTTAATTAAATTATATATTTGAGGTTTTTATTTCTTGATAGTAAGGAGGAAGAGTTTTAAATGGAGTACTACTCCACGATGAAGAGGAAAGCGTGTATCCATTGAGGGGTATATTTTTTTGTGACCAATATGTCAAGTACGATTATTGAAAATATGTATATATCTATGAAATATGGAATTGTTGAATGAAAATCACACTTACATATGATTTTTATTAATATATTCAATATTTTTATCAATAAACAGTGTTCATATATCAGTGGATGATAATAATGGGATGTTTATGAAATTCAAATGAATTGTTTTTAATTATTTGTTAAAGTGTGTGTAGGATCATTCTTTTTTTTGAAAAATATGATATCAGTGTCCCTGTATTGAACTAACCTGGGTTAACATGACACATAACCCAATATAGCTTGTAACATGTCACGACCCGTCCTCAGGGCCCGTGCCGTGACTACCCCAAGCCCGCCTTCCATAGGCCAGGGGCTGGTGACTAGCACCAAGACATAAATCCCAACAAAAAGGGAAGGCATTGCCTTTGAAAAGTAAACAAGCACCACAGAGTAAGAAAGTGGAAAAGTAAACACTAAGTAAAAACTGTACAAGCTGTGCTGAAAGTAAAAGGGGCCGGAAATACAAGCCCAACTGTAAAGTACAACTGAAAGGAAAAACAGCAACTGAAAGGAAAAACTGCTGCGTCGAGCCGTCCTCTGGAAGTCCCACCTGAAGGGTGGGTACAGATAGCCTCCACTGCTCCTCGGGTCCACCTAACCGCTCCGAGTACGTCCCGCCCAGTGGTCCACCTCCAGGTACTATCCTGCTCCGCACCCCTCCTCCACGATCAGCGCTGTCCGTCGTCTGCAACCAACACCACGAAGTGCGGGCATAGCCCGTGCAGGGGTGAGTATAAGCTACTCAGTAGGGACCCCGAGACCCCCGAAGTTCTCCCGAAACCCACAAAGGATAAATCACGAAGAAGAGGTACAATCACGAAGTAACATCTGACACGTCTTAGGTATATGCCCATACATATACCTAAGTCATCAATTCCCCGATCGGCTCCAACGTCCGAGCCCTAGCACAACCCAGTCCACACAGGAAAGCGAAACGCATACCCACGCAGGATAGAACAACACAATCCACAAAGGAGAGTAAACAGTAAATCCACACAGGATAGCTCAACACAATCCACAAAGGAGAGAAACACAAGATTCAGCTCACACAGGTATACTTCTTCGGATGACGATAAAGATGATCACTGAACCATCTAAGTCGTCTGACCCATGAAGGATCGTTAGGTACTAACCTTGCAGTGACCCACACAGGATCGGACCCACACAGGATCGGGCCCACACAAGATCAGGCCCACGCAGGACCTGTAGGCATTGGCTCACATAGAACCGCTGAGCGCTGACCCACGCAGGATCGGACCCACACAGGATCGGGCCCACGCAGGACCTGTAGGCACTGGCTCACACAGAACCGCTGAGCGCTGACCCACGCAGGATCGGACCCACACAGGATCGGGCCCACACAGGACCGGGCCCACGCAGAACCTGTAGCACTGATCCACATAGGATCGCTGAGTGCAGTAGTCGTCGTAGTCCGCTGAGGATCTCTGCACAATCGTCGCCGCAGTCCACGGAGGATCTCTGCACGGTCGTCGCTGTAGTCCACGAAGGATCTCTGCACGGTCGTCGTCGGAGTCCACGGAGGATCTCTGCACGGTCGTCGCTGTCGAAGTAGCAGTCGCAGCCAGCCTAGGGTTCCCGCACACAGGAAGCTCGTTCGGGAGGGTCCGCTCCACGAGCCGAGAGGCTGATACATCAACTGACACAAAGTCCGAAGTTGATGTATCCAAAAGTTCCGTATCGTCAACAGGAACTCAACGTCGCAGACGGCGCGTCAATCGGACGCCCGGTCTGAGAGATATTGGCATTTTCATCCCAGGGGCCCAGTTGGTTTTTAAGGAAAAACCAACCCGACCGCACTCCACCTGCGTCCAAACCTCTGGCGGAGTATGCCAAAAGATCCGTCTCACTTATAGGAATTCAACAAAGCTGGCGGCACGTCAATCGGACGTCCGTAGCTCAAGATATGAGCGTTTCCGCTCCGAGGGCCCGGTTGGTCTCGTGTACGAACCAACCCGGCTGAACTCAAAGTATTCCGAAACCTTGAGTGCGATATACCGAAACGACCGTCTCGATCCAAGGATCGCGTTTCCGCTGACGGCGGGTCGTTTGGAGGCACGAAGCTCAAGTTACAGGCGTTTGAATGAAAACGTCCGAAGAAGGGGGGACGGGCCCGGGCCGACCCGACCCGGGTCCGACCCGGTTGGCCCGGCCCGGCCCGGCCAGGGCCGGTCCGGCTCGGCCGAGCAGCCGAGCGCCGCGGGCGTTGACCCACGGCCTGAGGAAGTCGCGGCCCGCGTGGGCCGCGCTGGCGAACCGCGGACGGGGCTGAGCCGCGTCCCACCAGGACGAACCGGACCCGCGCGGCCGCGGGTTCGTTGGCCGCCGCCGCCGCCGCGCCGGTGACCCGCACCGCCGGCAACTTCCGCGGGCCGCCGGCGTCGCTCCGGTGGCCCGTTTTCCTTCCCGTCTGCGCCGTTGCTCCTCCGGGGATCCGTTCTTTACTGCGGGATCGTCAAACACCCGTTGCAGCATGTTCCGTCGTTGCCCGTCAAATCCACACAAACGAAGAACGGGGGAGGGTCGTCGGGCCGTGTTCGTTTGGCCCATACCCTCCGCGTTAGAGATAAACAACCGGGAGAAAATTATTCCACACAGGAAACAACAATTTTTAATAAGATCAAAAATTGTTCACAAAAACGGTTCTTTAATTTCTTTAAGAAACATTGACGGGAATAATTTAAAAAGGGGGTAATTCTCATAATATAAAATCCCTACCTCATCGATCGTTGCGCGTGGTTGTTCTTCGCGGAAAGATCGTCGCGGAAGAGAGGAATCGTCGCGTCGTCGCGAGGAGGCGTCGCGTCGTCGCGAAATCCGGCGTTGAGTCGGCGAGCTCAATGAACCAAGAACAACAGATTTAAATTATTAATATTTAAATCTGTGTTTCGTTAAAAACCAAAAGAAAAGAACTTTTGAGAGGAAATCCGAAATCACTCACCTCAAACGGTCGGTGATCGGAGATCGGAGCGTGGAAGAACGTCACGGACGGAAGCGTCGTCGATTTCCGGGTTCGGCGTTCTTCGTGTTGTTCGTGTTCTTCGTGTTCTTCGCGAGGGAGAAGAAGAACAAGAATCCTCTCAAACCTTCTCCAAAGATTTGGGTTGGTCTTATTTTATAAATATGCCAACACACGAAACAGGGTAAGAAACGATTGAATTAATTCGTTGAATTAATTCAACGAATGAAACAGACCATTTAATTCACGAAAGAAACAGCCCAATTAAATGGTCTGTTAAGAATTTAGAAAACGCGTCGGTTGACTTTCATTAAGACGGGTTTTCACGGGTGCGTTTCTTATCGGAAAGAAACGGCGGGGCTCGTGCGGGCCCACCTCACAAATATCCTACCAAGGGGGTAGGATATTTCTGGATAGCATCCTATCCAGTTCAACTCAGTTCAAGCCGCGTTTAAGTGGCATCAAGTGGCTTCCAGGTGGCTTAAGTGAAATAAAATAATGTTGTCGCAAAATTATTTTATTTCTTAACTTTAAGCCCGAAAATTAAAAACCACACCTGAGCAAACGCAATTCCGGAAGAGGCGTTTCTAAGCGAATACCGGTGCTGCGATTTCGTCGGTGCCCTCAGAATTCGATTCCGGGAATCGGTTCAAAAGTTAGAAAAACCCGCTCGTCCGTTCACTGAACGTACCCGAGCCAAACTTCGGAAAAATGATTCCGGGCACACCGGGCCTCGGAATCAGGTGCCGTCAGAAACTGCGCTCTTGTAAAATTCCAAAGAAAATTAAGAAAAAAAAATTTCCTTGAAATTTACGGGTCTTTACATTACTCCCACCTCAAGACTTTACGTCCCCGTAAAGATACATCAAAAACTAGGGAAACAAATGTGGGTACTGAGCACGCATCTGAGCCTCCCGCTCCCAAGTGCTCTCCTGGAGGTTCCCGTGCTACCATCTGATGCACACAAGAGGGATCGATCGCCCACGTAGGACCCACTCTTGTCGATCCTCTATCTCCACTGGGACCTCTGTAAAAGTCGCCCCATCATCCACGTCTAGCTCCCCATAGTCAATGATGTGCGTCGGGTCGTGCACGTGTCTCCTCAGCTGGGATACGTGGAAGACGTCGTGCACCCGGTGCAACTGAGGTGGCAGAGCCAGGCGATAAGCCACCTCGCCAACCCTGCTGAGGACCTGGAAGGGTCCGATGAAGCGTGGAGACAACTTGCCGCCTCGGCCAAATCTCCTCAAACCACGTCAAGGTGAGACCCGCAAGAAGACGTGGTCTCCATCCTCGAACTCTAGTGGCCTCCGCCTCCTGTCAGCATATGACTTCTGCCGGCTCTGTGCTGTCCTCATCCGCTCCTGGATGACCTGGACCTTCTCTGTCGTGGCCCGGACCATCTCTGGTCCCACAAGTGCTGACTCTCCAGGGTCTGTCCAGCACAAAGGAGATCTGCAAGGCCTGCCATACAACGCCTCGTAGGGTGCCATCCCGATGGTGGAGTGGTAGCTGTTGTTGTACGCAAACTCTACCAATGTTAGGTGGTCCTCCCAGCTGCGACCAAAGTCGAGGACACATGCGCGGAGCATGTCCTCGAGAGTCTGAATGGTCCTCTCCGTCTGACCATCCGTCTGAGGGTGAAAGGCGGTGCTCAGACGTAGTCGCGTCCCGAACTCCTCCTGCAACCCCTTCCAAAGCCGGGAAGTAAAACGAGCATCCCGATCAGAGACGATAGTCGATGGCACACCGTGAAGTCGTACAATCTCCTGAACGTAGAGACGTCCCAAGCTCTCCACTGAGCCCTGCTCTCGGATGGGCAAGAAGTGTGCCGACTTGGTGAGTCGGTCAACAATCACCCAAATAGAATCGTGACCTCTGGAAGTGCGTGGAAGTCCAGTCATGAAGTCCATCGATATCCCGTCCCACTTCCACTCCGGGACCTCCAAGGGATGTACCAAACCTGCTGGTACCTGATGCTCTGCCTTCACCTGCTGGCAGGTGAGGCACCGTGAAACGAACTCTACCACAGCCTTCTTCATGCCCGGCCACCAGTGCTGTCATCTGAGATCCTGGTACATCTTCGCCACTCCCGGATGTACCGCCAAAGGAGAAGTGTGAAACTCTCTCAGCACCTCCTCTCGTAAGGCGACTGGTACCAAGGTACGTCCTCTGAAAAGGACATCGTGCTCTTCTCCAAGGGAGAAACCATCAAGTGCCTGTCCCGAGGATATCTGTGCACGCCGTGTCTCACAGTTGACGTCCCCACGTTGTGCCTCTCTGACCCGCTGAAGAAGTGGAGGAGAGACTGTGAGAGACTGAAGGAAGGCTGCTCTGTCTCTATCTACAAAGGATATCTGCAAAGCGTCTAGCTGCTCTGTCTCCTCCTCAAGTAGCTGGATGCCCGTCCTCCTGCTGAGGGCATCAGCCACCACGTTCCCCTTCCCAGGAGTATAGACTATCTCAAAGTCATAGTACTGGAGGAACTCGAGCCATCGCCGCTATCTCAGGTTTAGGTCCTTCTGAGAGAAGATGTACCTGAGACTCTGGTGGTCAGAAAAGATTGTGAAGCATTCTCCCATTAGATAGTGTCGCCATGTCTTCAGGACAAATACCACTGCTGCCAACTCCAAGTCATGGGTAGCTTAGTTCTGCTCATGAGGCCTCAACTGATGTGATCTGTAGGCAATCACGGCCCGCTCCTGCATCAGGACACACCCGAGTCCGGTCCCTGATGCATCGCAGTAGACTACGTATCCAACTCCCTCCTCAGGCAACCTCAAGATAGGTGCGCTGGTCAACCTCTGCCTCAGCTCCTGGAAGCTCTGCTGACATCTGTCTGACCACACGAAGGGTTTCCCCTTCTTCGTCATGCTGAGAGTGGGGCCGCAACTCTGGAGAAGTCCGGCACAAATCTCTGATAGTATCCGGCTAGGCCCAAGAAACTCCGCACCTCTGTCACGCTCTTGGGTGGCTCCCAAGCTAGCACTGCTTCAATCTTCGTGGGATCCACTGCAACTCCCGCCTCAGAAATGACGTGCTCCAAGAAGTGGACCTCACATAACCAGAACTGACACTTCGAGAGCTTTCCATAAAGCTGGTGATCTCGGAGTGTGTCTAGTACAACACGCAGGTGGTAGGCGTGCTCCTCCTCTGTCGTCGAGTACACCAAAATGTCGTCGATGAAGACCACGACAAATCGATCGAGGTATGGCTGGAAGATCCTGTTCATGAGGCTCATGAACACTGCTGGAGTGTTGGTCACGCCGAAAGGCATAACCAAGAACTCATAGTGGCCATACCGACACCTGAAGGCCGTCTTCTGCACATCCTCGTCTCGAACTCTGAGCTGATGATAGCCTGACCTGAGGTCTATCTTCGAGAACCACCGTGCTCCCTTGAGCTGGTCGAAGAGGTCATCAATCCTGGGTAGCGGATACTTGTTCATCACTGTCACCTGATTCAGGCGACGATAATCGACACATAGTCGCAAGCTCCCGTCCGCCTTCTTGGCGAACAAAATCGGGGAAGCCCAGGGCGAAACACTGGGTCAGATGAACCCCTTGCTCTGCAAGTCCTCCAACTGTACCCGCAGCTCTCGAAGCTCAGCGGGGGCCATCCGATACGCTGGAGTGGATATCAGGGCTATCCCGGGGTACAGGTCAATATAAAAGTCTACCTCTCTGCGAGGAGGTAGTCCTGGAACGTCGTCGGGAAAGACGTCCGCGTACTGATCCACCGCTGCAGGAAAACTGGGACTCCGCACGTCAACTGCTCCCAGGATGAGGCTAACCAACTGATGAGTGATGGGCTGACCTCTCCTCTGCGTGAGTCCATCCTATGCTGCTAAGGCTCCCTTCTCGCCGGTGAAGGTGAACCTGCTCCCGTCGGTGCGCACACATCGCACCTTGCGCCTAATGCAGTCAATCTGAGCATGGACCGTAGATAACCAATCAATGCCCAAGATGACGTCGTAAGGACTCGACGTTGCTACAAGAAGATCCCAACCGAAGCTCTCGCCTCCTAGAGTAAGCTCACACTGCCGGCACCAGTTGGTAATCGTCGAGTCTGCTCCCGTAGGAGTCTCTAGCCGTAAGGATCGAGCCAACGGCTCTGTCGGAATTTCCGAGCTCCGAACAAGGGCAGTGGCTATGAAAGAGTGACTCGCTCCTGTGTCTATCAGAACTGCATCAAGGGTGGAATAGACACAGATCGTACCTCGAATCATCTCTGGCGCACTGTGGTCATAGGACTCCGCTGCCTGGAGCTGAGCCTGTCTCTGCCCGCCAGCTCCCTGTGGTCGGGGCGGGCCTCCTGGTGGTGGTGGTGGCAGAGCCTCAAAGCGCCGCCCACCACCTGCTGCTCGGCCAGCTCCTCTGCCTCGTCCGCCTCCTCCCTGCGGACCGCCATGGTCGACCCTCTGCCTCTGCCTGGGTGGTCCCTCTACCGTCTGCTGCCCCACGGTACGACGGGTCGGGCAGTCACGAGCCATGTGGCCCTGCCCGCCGCACTCGTAGCACTGTCTGCCTCTCGGAAGGCTGGCTCCGCGCTGTGTGCCCCGCACCGCTGAGCCAGTGTCCCAGGGTCGTCTGCTGGAAGGTCTGGTCCGCCTGGAACCCTCAGTCATCTGCCGGCTACCAGCTGCCGAAGACTCCGCTATCTGCCGCCCTGCGGCAGGTCTCGCTGTGGACTCAGCCAGGAAGCTCTCGATCAGGACGGCTCGCTCCAGTACTCCTGTCTGGGTCGGGATGCTGAGGGAGATCAGCGATGCCCTGATCTGGTGTCTCAATCCCTGCTCGAAGGTCCGGGCCCGGAAGAAGGGGTCCCGTACCATGTCTGTCGAGTACCGAGAAAGGTCGGTGAACCTCACCGCGTACTGAGCGACCGTCAAGCTGCCCTGCCGCAGCTGAAGAAGCTCCTGGATGTGCACCGCTCGAAGGGTGGCCGGGACGAACTCTGAGCAGAAGAGTCTCTCGAAGTCCATCCAGATGAGGGTGGCCTCATCGTGTACCTGGAGCATCAGGCTCCACCAGCGTCCGGCTGCTGCGTGTAGTAGGCTCGCCGCGAGGATCACCATGAGATCTGCTAGCGTCCTCACTAGCCTGAAAACTCGGACGACCGCCTCCAGCCAGTCCTCGGCTGCCTGGGGGTCCGACTCCCCACAGAACCTGGGTGGTCGCTGGCGCTGGAACTCGTGCAGAGCTCCAAGGCGTCGTGCGTCGTCAACTGCCAGTGCTGGAAGCATCGGGGGCTCGGCGGGTAAAGGTACCGCCGGTGCCTCTACTGTCAACGGGCCCTGTACCGAGGCCTCGTCGCTCAACGGGCTGTCATCGCGCCCTACTCTAGGAAGCCTAGCTGGCTGCTGTCGTCGTGCCATCCTGAAAAGGAAACAAGTGCACCATGGTCAGAACAGTATACCTGGTGAGCTGACATAAGTAATCACAAAGAAAACTTGAAACACACATGCAATCAATGTTTTCGTGCATTAAGTCGGGAATCAGAAGTCAGGGTCCTGGTGTATGGATACGTCGGCCACCGCACCAACACTGGATTCCCTGGACTGATAACCACACTCAATACGCTAAACACTATTGCTTCACATAGAAGAAAGATCAGTGTATGCGGTAGAACCGACCACCTCTGATACCAATTGGTCACGACCCGTCCTCGGGGCCCGTGCCGTGACTACCCCAAGCCCGCCTTCCATAGGCCAGGGGCTGGTGACTAGCACCAAGGCGTAAATCCCAACAAAAAGGGAAGGCGTTGCCTTTGAAAAGTAAACAAGAACCACAGAGTAAGCAAGCGGAAAAGTAAACACTAAGTAAAAACTTTACAAGCTGTGCTGAAAGTAAAAGGGGCCGGAAATACAAGCCCAACTGTAATGTACAACTGAAAGGAAAACAGCAACTGAAAGGAAAAAGTGCTGCGTCGAGCCGTCCTCTGGAAGTCCCACCTGAAGGGTGGGTACAGATAGACTCCACTGCTCCTCGGGTCCACCTAACCGCTCCGAGTACGTCCCGCCCAGTGGTCCACCTCCAGGTACTATCCTGCTCCGCACGCCTCCTCCACGATCAGCGTTGTCCGTCGTCTGCAACCAACACCACGAAGTGCGGGCATAGCCCGTGCAGGGGTGAGTATAAGCTACTCAGTAGGGACCCCAAGACCCCCGAAGGTCTCCCGAAACCCACAAAGGATAAATCACGAAGAAGAGGTACAATCACGAAGTAACATCTGACACGGCTTAGGTATATGCCCATACATATACCTAAGTCATCAATTCCCCGATCGGCTCCAACGTCCGAGCCCTAGCACAACCCAGTCCACACAGGAAAGCGAAACGCATACCCACGCAGGATAGAACAACACAATCCACAAAGGAGAGTAAACAGTAAATCCACACAGGATAGCTCAACACAATCCACAAAGGAGAGAAACACAAGATTCAGCTCACACAGGTATACTTCTTCGGATGACGATAAAGATGATCACTGAACCATCTAAGTCGTCTGACCCACGAAGGATCGTTAGGTACTAACCTTGCAGTGACCCACACAGGATCGGACCCACACAGGATCGGGCCCACACAGGATCGGGCCCACGCAGGACCTGTAGGCGCTGGCTCACACAGAACCGCTGAGCGCTGACCCACGCACGACCGGACCCACACAGGATCGGGCCCATGCAGGACCTGTAGGCGCTGGCTCACACAGAACCGCTGAGCGCTGACCCACGCAGGATCGGACCCACACAGGATCGGGCCCACACAGGACCGGGCCCACGCAGTACTTGTAGCACTGATCCACATAGGATCGCTGAGTGCAGTAGTCGTCGCAGTCCGCTGAGGATCTCTGCACAATCGTCGCCGCAGTCCACGGAGGATCTCTGCACGGTCGTCGCCGTAGTCCACGAAGGATCTCTGCACGGTCGTCGTCGGGTCCACGGAGGATCTCTGCACGGTCGTCGTTGTCGAAGTAGCAGTCGTAGCCAGCCTAGGGTTCCCGCACACAGCAAGCTCGTTCGGGAGGGTCCGCTCCACGAGTCGAGAGGCTGATACATCAACTGACACAAAGTCCGAAGTTGATGTATCCAAAAGTTCCGTATCGTCAACAGGAACTCAACGTCGCAGACGACGCGTCAATCGGACGCCCGGTCTGAGAGATATTGGCATTTTCGTCCCAGGGACCCGGTTGGTTTTTAAGGCAAAACCAACCCGAACGCACTCCACCTGCGTCCAAACCTCGGGCGGAGTATGCCAAAAGATCCGTCTCACTTAGAGGAATTCAACAAAGCTGACGGCACGTCAATCGGACGTCCGTAGCTCAAGATATGAGCGTTTCCGCTCCGAGGGCCCGGTTGGTCTCGTGTACGAACCAACCCGGCCGAACTCAAAGTATTCCGAAACCTTTAGTGCGATATACCGAAACGACCGTCTCGATCCAAGGATCGTGTTTCCGCTGACGACGGGTCGTTTGGAGGCACGAAGATCATGTTACGGGCGTTTGAATGAAAACGTCCGAAGAAGGGGGGTACGGGCCCGGGCCGACCCGGTTGGTCCGGCTCGGCCGAGCGGCCGAGCGCCGCGGGCGTTGACCCGCGGCCCGAGGAAGTCGCGGCCCGCGTGGGCCGCGCTGGCGAACCGTGGACGCGGCTGAGCCGCGTCCCACCTGGATGAACCGGACCCGCGCGGCCGCGGCTCCGTTGGCCGCCGCCGCCGCCGCGCCGGTGACCCTCGCTGCCGGCAACTTCCGCGGGCCGCCGGCGTCACTCCGGTGGCCCGTTTTCCTTCCTGTCTGCGCCGTTGCTCCTCCCGGGATCCGTTCTTTACTGCGGGATCGTCAAACACCCGTTGCAGCATGTTCCGTCATCGCCCATCAAATCCGCACAAACGAAGAACGGCGGATGGTCGTTGGGCCGTGTTCGTTTGGCCCGTACCCTCCGCGTTAGAGATAAACAACCGGGAGAAAATTATTCCACACAGGAAACAACAATTTTTAATAAGATCAAAAATTTTTCACACAAACGGTTCTTTAATTTCTTTAAGAAACATTGACGGGAATAATTTAAAAAGGGGGTAATTCTCATAATATAAAATCCCTACCTCATCGATCGTTGCGCGCGGTTGTTTTTCGCGGAAAGATCGTTGCGGAAGAGAGGAATCGTCGCGTCGTCGCGGGGAGGCGTCGCGTCATCGCGGAATCCGGCGTTGAGTCGGCGAGCTCAACGAACCAAGAACAACAGATTTAAATTATTAATATTTAAATCTGTGTTTCGTTAAAAACCAAAAGAAAAGAACTTTTGAGAGGAAATCCGAAATCACTCACCTCAAACGGTCGGTGATCGGAGATCGGAGCGTGGAAGAACGTCACGGACGGAAGCGTCGTCGATTTCTGGGTTCGGCGTTCTTCGCGTTCTTTGCGTTCTTCGTGTTCTTCGCGAGGGAGAAGAAGAACAAGAATCCTCTCAAACCTTCTCCAAAGATTTGGGTTGGTCTTATTTTATTAATATGCCAACAAACGAAACAGGTTATGAAACGATTGAATTAATTCGTTGAATTAATTCAACGAAAGAAACAGGCCATTTAATTCACGAAAGAAACAGCCCAATTAAATGGTCTGTTAAGAATTTAGAAAACGCGTCAGTTGACTTTCATTAAGACGGGTTTTCACGGGTGCGTTTCTTAGCGGAAAGAAACGGCGGGGCTCGTGCGGGCCCCACCTCACAAATATCCTACCAAGGGGGAGGATATTTCTAGATAGCATCCTATCCAGTTCAACTCAGTTCAAGCCGCCTTTAAGTGGCTTTAAGTGGCTTAAGTGAAATAAAATAAAGTTATCGCAAAATTATTTTATTTCTTAACTTTAAGCCCGAAAATTAAAAACCACACCTGAGCAAACGCAATTCCGGAAGAGGCGTTTCTAAGCGAATACCAGCGCTGCGATTTCATTGGTGCCCTCAGAATTCGATTCCGGGAACCGGTTCAAAAGTTAGAAAAACCCGCTCGTCTGTTCACTGAACGTACCCGAGCCAAACTTCGGAAAAATGATTCCGGGCACACTGGGCCTCGGAATCAGGTGCCGTCAGAAACTGCGCTCTTGTAAAATTCCAAAGAAAATTAAGAAAAAAAAAATTTCCTTGAAATTTATGGGTCTTTACATTACTCCCACCTCAGGAAATTACGTCCCCGTAAAGATACATCAAAAACTAGGGAAACAAATGTGGGTACTGAGCACGCATCTGAGCCTCCCGCTCCCAAGTGCTCTCCTGGAGGTTCCCGTGCTGCCATCTGATGCGCACAAGAGGGATCGATCGCCCACGTAGGACCCACTCCTATCGATCCTCTATCTCCACTGGGACCTCCGTAAAAGTCGCCCCATCATCCACGTCTAGCTCCCCATAGTCAATGATGTGCGTCGGGTCGTGCACGTATCTCCTCAGCTGGGATACGTGGAAGACGTCGTGCACCCGGTGCAACTGAGGTGGCAGAGCCAGACGATAAGCCACCTCGCTAACCCTGCTGAGGACATGGAAGGGTCCGATGAAGCGTGGAGACAACTTGCCGCCTCGGCCAAATCTCCTCAAACCACGTCGAGGTGAGACCCGCAAGAAGACGTGGTCGCCATCCCCGAACTCTAGTGGCCTCCGCCTCCTGTCAGCATATGACTTCTGCCGGCTCTGTGCTGTCCTCATCCGCTCCTGGATGACCTGGACCTTCTCTGTCGTGGCCCGGACCATCTCTGGTCCCACAAGTGCTGACTCTCCAGGGTCTGTCCAGCACAAAGGAGATCTGCAAGGCCTGCCGTACAACGCCTCGTAGGGTGCCATCCCGATGGTGGAGTGGTAGCTGTTGTTGTACGCAAACTCTACCAAGGGTAGGTGGTCCTCCCAGCTGCGACCAAAGTCGAGGACACATGCGCGGAGCATGTCCTCGAGAGACTGAATGGTCCTCTCCGTCTGACCATCCGTCTGAGGGTGAAAGGCAGTGCTCAGACGTAGTCGCGTCCCGAACGCCTCCTGCAACCCCTTCCAAAGCCGGGAAGTAAAACGAGCGTACCGATCAGAGACGATAGTCGATGGCACACTTTGAAGTCGTACAATCTCCTGAACGTAGAGACGCCCCATGCTCTCCACTGAGCCCTGCTCTCGGATGGTCAATAAGTGTGCCGACTTGGTGAGTCGGTCAACAATCACCCAAATGGAATCGTGACCTCTGGAAGTGCGTGGAAGTCCAGTCACGAAGTACATAGATATCCCGTCCCACTTCCACTCCGGGACCTCCAAGGGCTGTACCAAACCTGCTGGTACCTGATGCTCTGCCTTCACCTGCTGGTAGGTGAGGCACCGTGAAACGAACTCTGCCACAACCTTCTTCATGCCCGGCCACCAGTGCTGTCGTCTGAGATCCTGGTACATCTTCGCCACTCCAGGATGTACCGCCAAAGGAGAAGTGTGAAACTCTCTCATCACCTCCTCTCTTAAGGCGACTGGTACCAAGGTACGTCCTCTGAAAAGGACATCGTGCTCTACTCCAAGGGAGAAACCATCAGGTGCCTGTCCCGAGGATATCTGTGCACGTCGTGTCTCACAGTTGACGTCCCCACGATGTGCCTCTCTGACCCGCTGAAGAAGTGGAGAAGAGACTGTGAGAGACTGAAGGAAGGCTGCTCTGTCTCTATCTACGAAGGATATCTGCAAAGCGGCTAGCTGCTCTGTCGCCTCCTCAAGTAGCTGGATGCCCGTCCTCCTGCTGAGGGCATCATCCACCACGTTCCCCTTCCCAGGAGTATAGACTATCTCGAAGTCATAGTCCTGGAGGAACATGAGCCATCGCCGCTATCTCAGGTTCAGGTCCTTCTGAGAGAAGATGTACCTGAGACTCTGGTGGTCAGAAAAGACTGTGAAGCGTTCTCCAATCAGATAGTGTCGCCATGTCTTTAGGGAAAAGACCACTGCTGCCAACTCCAAGTCATGGGTAGCGTAGTTCTGCTCATGAGGCCTCAACTTACGTGATCCGTAGGAAATCACGGCCCGCTCCTGCATCAGGACACACCCGAGTCCGGTCTCTGATGCATCGCAGTAGACTACGTATCCAACTCCCTCCTCAGGCAACCTCAAGATAGGTGCGCTGGTCAACCTCTGCCTCAGCTCCTGGAAGCTCTGCTGACATCTGTCTGACCACACGAAGGGTCTCCCCTTCTTCGTCACGCTGAGAGTGGGGCCGCAACTCTGGAGAAGTCCGGAACAAATCTCTGATAGTATCCGGCTAGGCCCAAGAAACTCCGCACCTCTGTCACGCTCTTGGGTGGCTCCCAAGCTAGCACTGCCTCGATCTTCGCGGGATCCACTGCATCTCCCGCCTCAGAAATGACGTGCCCCAAGAAGTGGACCTCACGTAACCAGAACTGACACTTCGAGAGCTTTCCATAAAGCTGGTGCTCTCGGAGTGTGTCTAGTACAACACGCAGGTGGTAGGCGTGCTCCTCCTCCGTCGTCGAGTACACCAAAATGTCGTCGATGAAGACCACGACAAATCGATCGAGGTATGGCTGGAAGATCCTGTTCATGAGGCTCATGAACACTGCTGGAGCGTTGGTCATGCCGAAAGGCATAACCAAGAACTCATAGTGGCCATACCGACACCTGAAGGCCGTCTTCTGCACATCCTCGTCTCGAACTCTGAGCTGATGATAGCCTGACCTGAGGTCTATATTCGAGAACCACCGTGCTCCCTTGAGCTGGTCGAAGAGGTCATCAATCCTGGGTAGCGGATACTTGTTCCTCACTGTCACCTGATTCAGGCGACGACAATCGACACACAGTCGCAAGCTCCCGTCCGCCTTCTTGGCGAACAAAATCGGGGAAGCCCAGGGCGAAACACTGGGTCGGATGAACCCCTTGCTCTACAAGTCCTCCAACTGTACCCGCATCTCTCAAAGCTCAGCGGGGGCCATCCGATACGCTTGAGTGGATATCGGGGCTATCCCGGTGTACAGGTCAATATAAAAGTCTACCTCTCTGCGAGGAGGTAGTCCTGGAACGTCGTCGGGAAAGACGTCCGCGTACTGATCCACCACTGCAGGAAAACTGGGACTCCGCACGTCAACTGCTCCCAGGATGAGGCTAGCCAACTGATGAGTGACGTGCTGACCTCTCCTCTGCGTGAGTCCATCCTGTGCTGCTAAGGCTCCCTTCTCGCCGGTGAAGGTGAACCTGCTCCCATCGGTGCGCACACATCGCACCTTGCGCCTAATGTAGTCAATCTGAGCATGGACCGTAGATAACCAATCCATGCCCAAGATGACTTCGTAAGGCCTCGACGCTGCTACAAGAAGATCCCAGCCGAATCTCTCGCCTCCTAGAGTAAGCTCACACTGCCGGCACCAGTGCGTAATCGTCGAGTCTGCTCCCGTAGGAGTCTCTAGCCGTAAGGATCGAGCCAACGGCTCTTTCGGAATCTCTGAGCTCCGAAAAAGGGCAGTGGCTATGAAAGAGTGACTCGCTCCTGTGTCAATCAGAACTGCATCAAGGGTGGAATAGACACAGATCGTACCTGGAATCATCTCTGGCGCACTGTGGTCGTAGGCCTCCGCTGCCTGGAGCTGAGCCTGTCTCTGCCCGCCAGCTCCCTGTGGTCGGGGCGGGCCTCCTGGTGGTGGTGGTGGCAAAGTCTCAAAGCGCCGCCCACCACCTGCTGCTCGGCCAGCTCCTCTGCCTCGTCCGCCTCCTCCCTGCGGACCGCCACGGTCGACCCTCTGCCTCTGCCTGGGTGGTCCCTCCACCGTCTGCTGCCCCTCGGTACGACGGGTCGGGCAGTCACGAGCCATGTGGCCCTGCCCGCCGCACTCGTAGCACTGTCTGCCTCTCGGAAGGTTGGCTCCGCGCTGTGTGCCCCGCACCGCTGAGCCAGTGTCCCGGGGTCGTCTGCCGGAAGGTCTGGTCTGCCTGGAACCCTGAGTCATCTGCCGGCTACCAGCTGCCGAAGACTCCGCTATCTGCCGCCCTGCGGCAGGTCTCGCTGTGGACTCATCCAGGAAGCTCTCGATCAGGAGGGCTCGCTCCAGTACTCCTGCCTGGGTTGGGATGCTGAGGGAGATCAGCGATGCCCTGATCTCGTGTCTCAATCCCTGCTCGAAGGTCCGGGCCCGGAAGAAGGGGTCCCGTACCATGTCTGTCGAGTACCGAGAAAGGTCGGTGAACCTCGCCGCGTACTGAGCGACCGTCAAGCTGCCCTGCCGCAGCTGAAGAAGCTCCTGGATGCGCACCGCTCGGAGGGTGTCCGGGACGAACTCTGAGCGGAAGAGGCTCTCGAAGTCCGTCCAGATGAGGGTGGCCTCATCGTGTACCTGGATCATCAGGCTCCACCAGCGTCCATCTACTGCGTGCAGTAGGCTCGCCGCGAGGATCACCATGAGATCTGCTGGCGTCCTCACTAGCTTGAAAACTCGGACGACCGCCTCCAGCCAGTCCTCGGCTGCCTGGGGGTCCGACTCCCCACGGAACCTGGGTGGTCGTTGGCGCTGGAACTCGTGCAGAGCTCCAAGGTGTCGTGCGTCGTCAGCTGCCAGTGCTGGAAGCATCGGGGGCTCGGCGGGTAAAGGTACCGTCGGTGCCTCTGCTGTCAACGGGCCCTGTACCGAGGCCTCATCGCTCGGCGGGCTGTCGTCGCGCCCTACTCTAGGAACCCTAGCTGGCTGCTATCGTCGTGCCATCCTGAAAAGGAAACAAGTGCACCATGGTCAGAACAGTATACCTGGTGAGCTGACACAAGTAATCACAAAGAAAACTTGAAACACACATGCAATCAATGTTTTCGTGCATTAAGTCGGGAATCAGAAGTCAGGGTCCTGGTGTATGGATACGTCGGCCGCCGCACCAACACTGGACTCCCTGGACTGATAACCACACTCAATACGCTAAACACTATTGCTTCACATAGAAGAAAGATCAGAGTCTGCGGTAGAACCGACCACCTCTGATACCAATTGGTCACGACCCGTCCTCGGGGCCCGTGCCGTGACTACCCCAAGCCCGCCTTCCATAGGACAGGGGATGGTGACTAGAACCAAGGCGTAAATCCCAACAAAAAGGGAAGGAATTGCCTTTGAAAAGTAAACAAGCACCACAGAGTAAGAAAGCGGAAAAGTAAACACTAAGTAAAAACTGTACAAGCTGTGCTGAAAGTAAAAGGGGCCGGAAATACAAGCCCAACTGTAAAGTACAACTGAAAGGAAAAACAGCAACTGAAAGGAAAAACTGCTGCGTCGAGCCGTCCTCTGGAAGTCCCACCTGAAGGGTGGGTACCGATAGCCTCCACTGCTCCTCGGGTCCACCTAACCGCTCCGAGTACGTCCCGCCCAGTGGTCCACCTCCAGGTACTATCCTGCTCTGCACGCCTCCTCCACGATCAGCGTTGTCCGTCGTCTGCAACCAACACCACGAAGTGCGGGCAGAGCCCGTGCAGGGGTGAGTATAAGCTACTCAGTAGGGACCCCGAGACCCCCGAAGGTCTCCCGAAACCCACAAAGGATAAATCACGAAGAAGAGGTAAAATCATGAAGTAACATCTGACACGGCTTAGGTATATGCCCATACATATACCTAAGTCATCAATTCCCCGATCGGCTCCAACGTCCGAGTCCTAGCACAACCCAGTCCACACAGGAAAGCGAAACGCATACCCACACAGGATAGAACAACACAATCCACAAAGGAGAGTAAACAGTAAATCCACACAGGATAGCTCAACACAATCCACAAAGGAGAGAAACACAAGATTCAGCTCACACAGGTATACTTCTTCGGATGACGATAAAGATGATCACTGAACCATCTAAGTCGTCTGACCCACGAAGGATCGTTAGGTACTAACCTTGTAGTGACCCACACAGGATCGGACCCACACAGGATCGGGCCCACACAGGATCGGGCCCACGCAGGACCTGTAGGCGCTGGCTCACACAGAACCGCTGAGCGCTGACCCACGCAGGATCGGACCCACACAGGATCGGGCCCACGCAGGACCTGTACGCGCTGGCTCACACAGAACTGTTGAGCACTGACCCACGCAGGATCGGACCCACACAGGATCGGGCCCACACAGGACTGGGCCCACGCAGGACCTGTAGCACTGATCCACATAGGATCGCTGAGTGCAGTAGTCGTCGCAGTCCGCTGAGGATCTCTGCACAATCGTCGCCGCAGTCCACGGAGGATCTCTGCACGGTCGTCGCCGTAGTCCACGAAGGATCTCTGCACGGTCGTCGTCGGTTCCACGGAGGATCTCTGCACGGTCGTCGCTGTCGAAGTAGCAGTCGCAGCCAGCCTAGGGTTCCCGCACACAGCAAGCTCGTTCGGGAGGGTCCGCTCCACGAGCCGAGAGGCTGATACATCAGCTGACACAAAGTCCGAAGTTGATGTATCCAAAAGTTCCGTATCGTCAACAGGAACTCAACGTCGCAGACGGTGCGTCAATCGGACGCCCGGTCTAAGAGATATTGGCATTTTCGTCCCAGGGACCCGGTTGGTTTTTAAGGCAAGACCAACCCGACCGCACTCCACCTGCATCCAAACCTCGGGCAGAGTATGCCAAAAGATCCGTCTCACTTAGAGGAATTCAACAAAGCTGACAGCACGTCAATCGGACGTCCGTAGCTCAAGATATGAGCGTTTCCGCTCCGAGGGCCCGGTTGGTCTCGTGTACGAACCAACCCGGCCGAACTCAAAGTATTCCAAAACCTTGAGTACGATATACCGAAACGACCGTCTCGATCCAAGGATCGCGTTGCTGTTGACGGCGGGTCGTTTGGAGGCACGAAGCTCAAGTTACGGGCGTTTGAATGAAAACGTCCGAAGAAGGGGGGTACGGGCCCGGGCCGACCCGGCCAGGGCCGGTCCGGCTCGGCCGAGCGGCCGAGCGCCGCGGGCGTTGACCCGCGGCCTGAGGAAGTCGCGGCCCGCGTGGGCCGCGCTGGCGAACCGCGGACGCGGCTGAGCCGCGTCCCACCTGGACGAACCGGACCCGCGCGGCCGCGGGTCCGTTGGCCGCCGCCGCCGCCGCGCCGGTGACCCGCGCCGCCGGCAACTTCCGCGTGCCGCCGGCATCGCTCCGGTGGCCCGTTTTTCTTCCCGTCTGCGCCGTTGCTCCTCCCGGGATCCGTTCTTTACTACGGGATCGTCAAACACCCGTTGCAGCATGTTCCGTCGTCGCCCGTCAAATCCGCACAAACGAAGAACGGCAGAGGGTCATCGGGCCGTGTTCGTTTGGCCCGTACTCTCCGCGTTAGATATAAACAACCGGGAGAAAATTATTCCACACAGGAAACAACAATTTTTAATAAGATCAAAAATTGTTCACAAAAACGGTTCTTTAATTTCTTTAAGAAACATTGACGGGAATAATTTAAAAAGGGGGTAATTCTCATAATATAAAATCCCTACCTCGTCGATCGTTGCGCGCGGTTGTTCTTCGCGGAAAGATCGTCGCGGAAGAGAGGAATCGTTGCGTCGTCGCGGGGAGGTGTCGCGTCGTCGCGGAATCCGGCGTTGAGTCGGCATGCTCAACGAACCAAGAACAACAGATTTAAATTATTAATATTTAAATCTGTGTTTCGTTAAAAACCAAAAGAAAAGAACTTTTGAGAGGAAATCCGAAATCACTCACCTCAAACGGTCGGTGATCGGAGATCGGAGCGTGGAAGAACGTCAAGGTCGGAAGCGTCGTCGATTTCCGGGTTCGGCGTTCTTCGCGTTCTTCGCGTTCTTCGTGTTCTTCGCGAGGGAGAAGAAGAACAAGAATCCTCTCAAACCTTCTCCAAAGATTTGGGTTGGTCTTATTTTATTAATATGCCAACACACGAAACAGGTTAAGAAACGATTGAATTAATTTGTTGAATTAATTCAACGAAAGAAACAGGCCATTTAATTCACGAAAGAAACAGCCCAATTAAATGGTCTGTTAAGAATTTAGAAAACGCGTCGGTTGACTTTCATTAAGACGGGTTTTCACGGGTGCGTTTCTTAGCGGAAAGAACCGGCAGGGCTCGTACGGGCCCCACCTCACAAATATCCTACCAAGGGGGTAGGATATTTCTGGATAGCATCCTATCCAGTTCAACTTAGTTCAAGCCGCCTTTAAGTGGCTTCAAGTGGCTTCCAAGTGGCTTAAGTGAAATAAAATAAAGTTGTCGCAAAATTATTTTATTTCTTAACTTTAAGCCCGAAAATTAAAAACCACACCTGAGCAAATGCAATTCCGGAAGAGGCGTTTCTAAGCGAATACCGGTGCTGCGATTTCATCGGTGCCCTCAGAATACGATTCTGGGATCCGGTTCAAAAGTTAGAAAAACCCGCTCGTCCGTTCACTGAACGTACCCGAGCCAAACTTCGGAAAAATGATTCCGGGCACACCGGGCCTCGGAATCAGGTGCCGTCAAGAACTACGCTCTTGTAAAATTCCAAAGAAAATTAAGAAAAAAAAAATTTCCTTGAAATTTACGGGTCTTTACATAACAAGTCTGGAATTTCACCTCCTCATATGCTAGAGGCTACCAACTAGTAGTGAGGTTATAGATGATACCGTGGGGATACTATAACCTCTATTCAATGTGTAATTACATCATCAATAACCAAAAAATATAGAAAATGATAAATATAAATGTATTCAAAATAAATAAACTGAAAATTTTCATTAAATGATAAATAGAATGTTGCATATAGTCATTCAGACATTAAAGCATGCAAAAAAACAACTACTCACCCACTGGGTCGATCACATATACATTAAGAGAAACTGAAATTCAGTAAAATATACCCAACTAGAAAAAATGAGAATAAAACATAACTAGTCTCCATGATGCCTAAGTTTCACCAACTAGGTCCTAAGACTCTACATGAGAAACTCCACTTGATTAAGAAACACTGGTCATTTACCATATCCATCATGAAACATGTGCTCCAACCAAAAAGCAGACATTATATCTTCACACAGAACAACGTTCATGTATAGGTGATGATAAATAAATTTAAGTAGGAAACTTCATTAGTGAACATATAATCTGATGTCATAACATGTTACTTCACACAAGATATGTCTATCCTAGATAAAAACTAATAAAAACTAGAATAAAAAGAGTCTAAAAATAAGTAAAATCTCGAACTGTATTTTCTAATTTGAGACCCACGGTATGTCTAACCCAACACTGGCCCCTAATAAAGGATTTATATAACCTGAATCAGGTAACAACATAATAATCAATGCATCCTATATGTCTACACAGGTTATCCAATACACTGAAATGCAATAGAAATGAATTTTGACCCCTAGGGAATGACCATATGCCACCACATGAAAAAGTGTATGTAATGAGATTTAGGAATCAAATAGAATGATCTAGACTTTTCATAAGAAAATCTAGATTAACAAAAATAGAAAACATATAATCCTCAAAGGTCTTTCAAATAGAATCAGTCACAAACTGTAAACCCAATAATATATGATCTCTATACATAATCCTGGGATTGCACAACCCCTATAGGACAGGGAACACAAAAACATCCATGATAAAAAAATCTAATCCATGAGTTCCTTGGGACCTCACAAGATTGAAGACACTTAGGCTAGGGAAAAAATCAACAAGACAGGGTTTCACTCATCCAGATCTCCCTTTCATTCACTATTCCCATATATCTACTACCATCTAATGGATGATTGAAATAGATCAAATCATAATTCCAATTTATGATATAAGATATCCCAGGGGTCTCTTAAAACAAAAGTCTTGATAAAAAATAGCCTCAAATATCATGGCCAAAGGGTTGTTGAATGTGGGATGATCCAACATCAAACCCACGATCCAAAAAGATAGACATGTACTGACGATCATCTCTCAGAAAAAAAAGAATAGCATCTATCTAGGGTCCCTTGGATCTCAACATCGATCAAAATTGATACCCCTGGAACTCAATGTACCGACATTGGTCCTAACCAAAATCGAAGACCCCATGGACCCCATGGTCAGAATATAGAGTAACACCCAACTAGGGTCTCTCTAGTTTCACCCAAGATCTAGAGAAAATCCCATTAATATATCCAAAAATTACCCAAATGCTATAATAATACAACGATACCTTATGAGGTGTTCCCCAAGATCATCCAAATCATTAGTCACACCCATTATAGAAAGCATCCCAAACATCCATCAATGGACTTCAAATTATCCTTAATCAAAAATGAACCCACAATTGGGAATAAAAGGTAATGAATGCCCACTAGGGAATTCAAGACAAACCTTGTAACCACCTCAAAAGTTGGACATGAAAAGGGATCCTCAGAACAATACAGACAATGTCAAACGAGAATTCCAAAAATTGATTAGGAAAACAATTAATCAGCTGATCAACAACTATCCCACAAGGTAATCCTCATTATTTCATCCAAATCATCTAAACACCTCAATGAAAACGATTCATAGCCTCAATCCCATGATGCAGACCCATATAAAGGGATCAAACATCTCTGATCTTCAAACACCTGAGTTAAACCTCAACTTCACTAACCTTGAGAAATCAATCTTATCATTCATGGACAAACCAAGATCTCCTCAAAGATACCACATGATCTCATCTTCTTGGATCCATTCAAAATAACCTTAAATAGATCTCCATGTAACACTAGATCTATTTCAATCAATGAGATCACAACCGTCACCGGGGCCTCATAGCTTACAACCCAACCCACATGAGTTTTTAAAAACCAATCATCAAAGAAAGCATCCCAAAAAAATCCACCTATAAAAACCACCATTTAGAAGGCCTCCAAATAAAAATATGATCTAACCATTATGATTTACCTGGAATGAAAATTGAATATACTAATCACAAGTCACATTTGACACCTTGGTGAAAAACAGGGAAACACACCAAAGGATAAAAAGACCATGGTATGTATAATCGGTTCATGTTGTGTACACACATGGGTTATCTCTAGAAATGTTCCCCAAGACACTTCTCATTTAATTTTCTAATTTACACTAAGTTACAACCATATAAAAAACATATACCCCCACAAGTGTACCTTATTATTTAACTCATCCCCACTTGATGTGTACACCATCAGACTACATGATGTGTACCATCTCATACACATTTTGTACCCCACATAGAGTGACTAGTCATGTACCAGGCCACGTATCCACACATGGTGTCTAGATAAGACTTATAAAGTCACATTGTCTATGTAGCTCACATGGGTTCTATTCGGGTACCCTATACTTCCATATTCCCCTAGCACACCCTGATTCACCACTACACAACTTGTACCCCTCATAGAGTACATTTAGTTTCAAAACATTATCTTTCTTGAATAAGAATAACACAGGACATGTGTTCTATGAACCACAAACCATGTATATGGTTTTTCCTAAATGGAGTAAACTCAAAATGCATGATTTCTCCCTAAAAGACATGGAATAACCCCAAGGGGTACCCAATAACCCATACATGGTTTGAAACCATAAAAATAGATACACTATGGTGAGTTGTATCAAATAAAATGAAATAGACAAACCTCTAGGTGAAAATCACCAATGTATCAAATCAGATTCATTCCATGCACCCATCGAGCCTCAGTCTATCTCAAAAAAAGATCCTCATGTATTTTATCTTACTCCCTCTCCCTCTTCACTCCCTATCCCACAATCGATAAAATACCCCAAAGGGGGATCCCCATGGGATTTCATTGAAAATTAATTGGAAAAAAGGAAAGGAAAAAAATTAAAAAAACAAAGGAAGAAAAATAAGAAAAAAAGATAAGAAATCGGGGCCTAAGCCTATACCCAGTTCCGAATGAAAGGTTACATATCACATAGTAAAACCAAACATCCTAGTATCATACCAAGAAATGGAATGTAAACCAATTTATCTATTTGAAATATATTAATAAGTGAACTTGTAGCATCCTACCTTGAGTGGCACTGAACTGTTCCCCAAGATGGTGGTTCATAAGACCTCATGTGCATCTCTGTGAATTCTAGAGGATGTCGACTAGAAAGGATGGCCTAGGATGTGTCTTTTGGGAGAATATGTCCTCATAGATTGGAGTGTTCCCAATGGTAGATCATAGGTAATCAATAGTGGAATCATAAATATAAACAAAGAGTAGAGGAAGTAAAAGAATAAACTATTATAGATAAATAAGAAATTTTAAGTAGTAAAAAATCAATAATAGAAATAAAAAGACGTTCATTCCATGATTCTATAGAAAAAGAGAGTGTAGGGGAATAGGGATAAAAGAAAATACTACATGTTATACAAAACTTCAAAAGGCCAAAAGCTGTTACACATCATCTCAATCATAGGTTTAGTACTCTACTCTCAAGATCCATCCTAAACAAGAAATATCAATCAGGAATTGGTAGAATAGTGATTTCCTTTATCCAAACATGCAATCCTAAAATCTACTCGATTACCAAACAATTCTTGAGAAGGGTGTGAGACATAAATCTTAGTATATTGGCACCCATGGTGTCTAGGCCTATCCATTTCATGCAAAAATTATACAACATAGTTATGTATAGAAAGAAACATAGATCATTTAATAATTAGAACATGTAAACCACTGTCGAGGTTCCAAAATAGATACCCGTCTCATACAACCTAGTGCACCCTAAGTAAGATGTATGAATGAAGTACTTGTGAAATGAATAATATATATACAATCCAAAGTAAATAAGGAAACTCAATATGGAAAAACCCTAGGCTTCTACTTTGGATTGTGGTATAATTTACATGTCATCATACAATTTCTCTTAATAAATATAACTACACAGATGAATCACATGTGAATAGTGTTAATGAAATTGTCCATCTATTCTTTTTGTTGGGTCTGAGCCTGTCCAAGGTGATCTAAAAAGAATTCCACAGGTCCTTATGGAACATCTAACATAAACAATGTCATTGATTCCATCCAGGTAAACCAATACAACAACCTTTGTATCCCTCAAGAAATAGATACTTTTAGTCTGTACCAAGTATCTCTCACATGGGACAGAGTATCACTCGAGGAACGACTTACCAGCTTTCCAAATGGGTCTATCCTTGGATTCTCCCCAGGCGAACCAAACTCCCTCACCAGTATAAGTATAACCCCCCAGAGAGTCCATACCTATCATGCTAAAGTATCACTTCTGTGTGTCGAGTATTAACCACCCATGCACAACAATGTTTTTCATGGAATAGTTAATACATGTCTCTTTTTCTCTCCCAATTCATATAAAGTGATCCATACCAAGAAAGGCACATAACTAGGTGAGGCATATATATGTAATCACATGAAAAAAAAATTCCAACTCAATACCACATGCTTATCCAGACAACCAACTATACAATTCAAACCAACAATAATGGAACAATTGTGTGGTAGGCACAAGGAATTAAATATGAAAAATTCATGGTCATGAGGCATAAGAAATAAAACATATATTATAAGAATTTACAACATATCATTTTCATTACACTTTTTCAAGACAATAAGATCACCAAAACATATCATATAATTTAAACAACTAAAATAAGAGAATAATCATTTAACATGAGGATTTCACATGTAACAAAAAACATGCCATCAAGGACATGTTAAAATCCCATGATAACTAGCTTGGCCACCGTGGCACTTCAATTCAATACATTCACTTATGGAACAAAGAGACAATCATAATGATTGGACTATGGTATGAAGGACATGTCATAGCATAAGATAAAGAAAGTGAAAATGGTAAGAAGTATAATCATTTAACCTAAGGAAAAAGTATTTCAATATGAATCAAGGTATTCATGTAACTTGAAAAGGGAAATTAACTCTATGGCATAAGGGATTATATATGGGTCCAATCAACAAGAGTTTTAGTATGTTAATTCTACAATGGGATCAAATTCATGGTCAATTACTCATATTGAATCTATTTATCAGTATAAAACATTATACAAAGGTGAAACACACACACCCAAGATGAAACCCCACTCAAATAATAGGGGAAAAATATACCATTTAGGATGGAACACCCAAAGGTTTGTCAAAATACAGGGATAACACCTGTGAATGGGTTTCGACTCATGAAAGGGTCACTATAGACTAGGAAAATCATTTAAAACAATTTATTAAACAAAGGAGAGGCACCACAAGAAGGTTCAGAAAAGTGGCACAATAGTATAACATATAAAACATGATAAAAATATGGGAGAGATCATAGAAAACCAACCTCAAAAAAGAAACACTCCACTCACCTATTATCATGCCTTTATTCAACCTAAAATTGTAGAAATCAATGGATTTTTCTTAATCCTTAAAAATTGGGTAAAAATCCATTGCACAAAAATAGCACAATAGAAGATAGGTGAAACTCAAAGGAAAGGGGTATGGAAGGTAGAACATATAGAGAAGGTTATGTTTCTTCTGATGGAAAAAGAATCGATGGATAATTGAGGGAGAAAATTCAAAACACTCTAGAGGGGAATGAATAATACCACACCTGGAGGGGGAGGAGGAATATTTTGGATGGAGGAATGGATGAAGGACGGTTAACATTTGATTAAGGGTTTTTTGGGTATTTCACCCACACAAGAGGGGTGGCACGGATTGGCTTCAAGGTTTTCCAAACTGTGTTGAAACTGTGTGATAAATCACTGCCTAAATATAGTAGGTCGCCACATGGCCATGTTCCTTGGGTCACAAGGTTACAAAACAATAGGCGCCCCATTGCACTCCACTATCTTCAACAACCTAGTTTGGAAAAACCATGTGGGCTAGGTGGCACAACTTTCTCTAACCATGTGGGCTAGTCTGCTTCTTCCTTTTTCAGGGTTGCGGGCTCGAAACTGGACCTGGATGAACCTGAAACTCCCTCTAAGCACGTGGGAATATTTACTAAGGCTATTATAATTAATTTAAACAAGAAATTAATTGTATTTAACTTTGGATAAAGGTAATATGTAACAAAATCTCCTTCGTAAGACAACTCATCCCAGATTTTCCCTTACATGTGTGGTAGAACATCATTAGATAAGAGTTCCTTCTATTGGGGATATACATCCCCCCCAGACCAATGTGTCATCATGAAAACATCTATTCATCCAAATCACACAAACTAGAAGAAGTGATATTCCTCAAAAAAAATTATGTTGTGGTCAACTATACGAATTGGAAACATCATGAAGGATGCATCCACATCCATCTCAATATCCTCAGCATCAAATTAATAAGATGGGTGTAGATTATAATATCTAAGCTGCGATACATAGAAGATTTTATGCATGTCATGATAACTATGAGGTAACAACAACTGATAGGATATCATCTTAACTCATTCCACTATCACTAAATTCCTGACATATCTCAATGATAACTTTCCCTGTCTCTTGATTCATATATGACCCAAATGCGGTGATACTCATAGAAGAACTTGATGCCCCACCTCAAACACCATAGTTCTATGAAAATAATTGGTATAAGACGTATACCTAGACTGAGCCATGGTGAAACCCTTCAGAATTAGCTGAACATTCTCTGAAGTCAATTGAACAAGATAAGGACCCAATAGAGATTCCTCCCCTTTCTCAAGACAACACAGATGTGAACAAAAAGGCCTACCATCGAGAGATTCAAACTGATCCATCTGAATTGCTGCCTGAAATTTTTAATTTTATAAAAAAAAACTATATGAATATACTTATCCCAATAACCTCTAAAATCCAGAATATCACCCTGCATCATATCCTCTAACACATGAATCATCCACTTATACTTCCCATTAGTCTGAGGTTGACATGAAATACTCAAAATCGCATGTGAAACTAGTGACTTATATGAACCTTGTTAAAAACGTGATGTGAACTATGTATCTCAGCCTGAAACAATAGAATAGGGTACACCGTGAAGTCTCACTATCTCCCAAATGTAATGCCTCCCAAGATCACATATAGATAAGGTCTCCCAGATTGTTAGGAATCGAGTGACTTTGGTTAACCTATCAATGATCACCCATACCGCATCGCTACCTCAAGGATATAACAACAAGACCATCATGAACACTATTGTGATGTAGTTCCATTTCCACTCAGGAATAGAGTGAGGTTGTAGAAGTCCAGCACAATGCTGGTTCTCTGCCATCATCAGCTGTTAGGTGGAGCACCAAGTGATATAGCCTGAAATTTTCCTCTTCTTACTTGGACAACAATACTAACGATATATATCCAGATACATCTGGGTAAGACCAAGAGGAAATGCTCTGTTTGAGACATGAGATTCTCTCATCATCTTCTCCTATATATCTTAAGGCACCCAAACATTTCCATGGTAGAGTAGGGACTCACTGCCATAAACAACCCAATATGAAGGCATGATCTCTATTATATTTCCCTCTCTCACAATGAGGCCCTCAAAATCTGAAAACTATCAAATATGAACTCATTCTTGAAGAAAATATTTTACTACCATTTCTACTAAGACTGGATGCCTATTCAATACCTTAACCACATGATTTAACTCAGAGAACATATCTATCACCTTCCAAACACTGCTATCCACCTAAAACTATTTTTTTCTAGGTATTCTAGCTCAAGGAATCTTCCAATGCGTTTCCCTTTCTAGGGGTATAAGAATGCTTGAAATCATAGGAAATAAGTTATTCCACCCACCTAAACTACCTCGATTTCATTTCTCATTGACTGGATATATATTTGAGACTTCGATGGGAACTGTAAATGATGAATATATCTCTAAGAAAATAGTATCTCTAAAAATGGAGATCATGAACCATAGAATCTAGATCGACATTGTGCGTATGATATTTTATCTCATGAGGTATAAACTGGAGATATCCGTACAAAACTAATCTATTAACCTTTATCAGAAATGCACTCAGTCTGATTCCTAAACAAAATTGTAGACTTTATAACTCTTGATTGACATAGGTATAATGGTAATTAGAGATGATGCGAGTCACAATTTAAACTTCTGAAAATATTTTTCACAACCATCAAACCATATGAACAATAAATCCTTCTTAGTTAGGGATGTAAGTGGTTCTAATAACTGGAAGAAGTCCTGAATTAATCACCTATGATAGTGATCTATCCCTAAGAGGTTGTTTATATTAAACACATTCTCAGGATACTCATAGGAAAACATGAAACTCACCTTATATTGTTCAATTGATACACCATCCTCAGATAGGATATAACCCAAGAAGTGAACCTTGGTGATCCAAATGTGGAATATACTGAGCTTCACATATAGTCAGTTCCCTCTTTGTATACTCTGCGTGATCTCAAAATGGGTTGTATGGTCGTGTCTAGTGCGCAACTACACTAAGATGTCATCTATGAAGACTACTAAAAAGGAATCAAGATACGAGTGGGAGACCAGATTCAACAAAGAAATAAAGTCTTTAGGTGAATTTTTCATACCGAAAATCATAATAAAATACTCTTACATGTTGTACCTACTCTGAAACACTATACAAGGTATGTTTCATGGTCTCAAATAAACCCTATGTTTGCCCAAACTCAAGTAGATATTGAATAAAATAGTTTCTCCTTCGAGCTGGTTGAAAATGCCTTCTATATGAGGTAGTGGATATCATTTCTTCACCATGAGATGGTTCAACCATATATAATCCATGAAAAATAGGATGGTACCATCCAACTTATTTGAGAAAAGGAATGGTGAACACCATAGTGATGTTTTGGGCCTGATAAAAACCATTTTTCTTGATATCTTCAACATACTTTTTGAGTTCCTAGAGCTTTATAGGTTCCATCCTATATGGATTAATAGATACTGTTGTCGCACCTAGCACTAGCTCTCTGGTTAACTCATCCTCTATCACAGGAGGTAAGCCAGCTAAATTTTTAGGGAATATGTCCTTGAAATGGTTCACAACAGGTGGTGAATCTACTAACTATATCCCGTAATCACTCAGAAAGAGACTCTCCAACTAAGCTACCACTCTACAAAGCCCAGTTCTCTTGGGTCCAGCTTGATCTTCATGGATATCCCATTCAAACCTATGTATATAAATGCTTCCATTTTTTGATGTGAAGGACACATGACAAAGATGACAATCCACTTGGTAACGATAAGGCACAAGATAATCCATATCGATAATGATGTCGAAGATGGCCATATCAATGATGGGGAAACTCAAAATGAAACAAAACCCACCTATCTCAAGGGGGACACTCCTAAAAATGGTGTATTCCATTTATTATGAACCCTAAAATAGTTTCAAGAGATATAACACCACAAAATTACACAATTCAAAGACCAAGGATTTCCACACACACATAGTAGATAAGAAAGAGTGTGATACAACTGTATCAAAAAGAGAGGAAAATAATGTTGAGGTCAGTAGAATTTTAAATATAACTATAGATGGCCCTAGATTTTTCTCCTCTAGAACTAGCTAATTTTCATACATATGGCCTGAACCACTACCCCAAGAGTTCAGCTGATAGGCCTAGGTAGACCCACACTGCTGACACTGACGATCTAGGGCCTAGCTACCTCAGCCATAGAAACTACTACCTCTGACTGATCAGCCAGTATAAGTACAAATACCATCATGACATGGAGTCGTAGACCTTATACCAGATAGAGGTGATGGTATAGATAACCTACCACTAAATGTTGGAGGTAAAGAACAACATAATCACTGATGATGAACCATTCTTCCACAATCATGGAATTTGGTTTGGTTCCTTGTGCATAGGGTATTCTTATGTCCTGGTATGACACACTAGTGAAATAATATGATGACATTAGTACATGTAACTGGAACGACCCCCCCCCCCCCATGTGAAACCATAAAATATTTTTTCCTAATAACTGAATAACCATCGTTTTGTCGTAGAACAGAACTGAACGAGATCACAGGACCATATTCTCTGAGATTCTGCTCCATAATTAAGGCATGATTCACTATCTCTATAATGTTAATCAACTGAAAAATGTTCACATATTATCATACAACATTCCCAATTCTATCCTCAATGTGCCTTGTAGTCATCAATTCATCACTAATCAGATATAGAGGAAAACGTTGAAGCTCAATGATATGATCAAAATACTGAAGCGTTGTTATAAAGCCCTACTAAAGATGAAAAACTCTATGGAATGATCCATTATCAGATTATATGGGGAGAAGTGATAATAAAATGTTTTATGGATGTCTACCTAGATCATAACTTAATAATTATCAAACTGAGAAACAACATACCTCCAATTCTTAGCAGAGTAACGCAACATGTAGGTAGTGAGATTGACCCTATTCTTTGGAGTTATCTTAAGATGGTGGATGAAAACACCGTAGATTTTATCCATGAATTATTAACACCAAAACCACCATCCACCATGAACGAGGGAGGATGATACTAATGAATGTCCTATGTCTTCTCTTCTATAGTTAGGGTAGGCTGGGGAATATCCTAAATAGGCTGCATAAACATGAGAAAACTACCCCTGAACTGATCGTGATTTTCTAATGGAAGATCAGTAGGATGTGCCTTAGGTGGCACTATAAGAGGTATAACAGGCGGATCAGGGCCCACCTTCTTCTAAGCATTCCCATCTCCACACACTTGGTGTACAAAATGAGTAAATTACAGGGTAGTAACACAAAAAATTACCAATAAAAATCCTCAGATAGAACTTATAATAGATAAGGAATGAATATAAGAAAGCAGTAAGAAAGAGATGTTTTAAAGCCTCCCTACTAAAGAAACATAGCACACTACCTACTCCAAGAGTGAAGTCTATGTAAAGATAAAAGGTTTCTGAAAGACACAAGATTCAAGGACTACAAAATATTTTGGAGGTAATGTCATGTTCAATGTCTCACAACTCCCATTTAAGGTTATAATTTTATTCTAAATGTGGTATTCACATTATTTCCTTCATAGATTTATTTCCATTTTTCATTTTTGGCTGGATTAGATGGATCACCATGCCCATTCAGAAGGGCATATACACATTATGGGTTGAAATCAGTATCCACATAACCAAAAACATAACTTATCCCTAGGAGAAGGATTAACACAAATCTATAATTCCTAAAAAAATAGAAAATTCATGGTGATAGGAATCATGTAAGGGAATAATGTATGAAATTTAATGTCCTATTATTCAAGGTATAATGCATACCTTTAATATTCCCTTATCTACACAAGTTAATGTAATAAAAATCATTATTCCAATCATATCAATATCAATAATACCATAATGAATGTGTGTTAAGCAATGACGAAGTCGTATCAACCATAAATGACGTAATCAATAACTACAATTCCCATCACAAAAAATTTGGTTTTCCCCTATACATGGGTTAGCTACGTCCAATCATAGAGTAAATTCCAAATTCCTTTTTCCAAATCTCTTGCCTAACTCAAATAGTAAGGAAAAGGAAAAAGGGGATCTAATACCACTTTGTAGCATCTCACCTTGAGTGCCACTGAAATGTTCCTCGAGACGGTGTGCCACAAGACCTGAATCACAACTCCATGAATTTTAGATGCTACTAACTAGTAGAAAGGTCCTAGGATGTGTCAATGGGGAGACTATGGCCTCATATATCAGAGTATTCACAATGGCAAATCATAAGTAATCCATAGTATAATCATAAATATAAAAATACAAAAAAGATTGTAAAATAATAAACCATGAAATATAAATAAGAAACTATAGAAATAAGATAATAAAAAATAGATAAAAAATATGTCAACGAAATGATTATAAAAGAAATGATAGTAAAGGCAAACATGGTACAACAATATAACAAGTGCTATTAAAAACTAAAAAAGAAAAAAAATTTATAGATAATATCGAGCATGGAATTGAAACATTTCCCCTAGATCCAACCCAAATAGTAATATCAATCAAGAATCAGAAGTATCATGCTTCTATTTATCCATAACTACTCTTATAAAGTCTAATGGGTTAAAAAAGGCTCCTAAGTAAGGTGTGAGATAATAATCATAGTTTCTCAGCACCCACAATGTCTAGACATATCCATTTTATGAAATAAATATAGAACAATGTTCCATATAAAAATCAACATGGAAAATTAAATAATTTGAACATGTAAATCTATATGCGCATTTCTAAATGGACACTCTTCCCATAACAACTATTTCGGCTGAAGATGGAAGTCTAAGTGAATTACCTGTACAAGGCATAATATGTATACGATGGATAATGTATATAAAGAAACATACGATGGAAACCCCCCCCCCCCCCTTTGTGCTTCGGCTTGGGGTAGAATTTACATTTCATCATCATACAGGTTCTCTTAATGAAGAAAACTACAAAATATTCATCACATATATATAGAGAAAATCAAAAAATCCATCAATTCCTGCTTCTGAGTTTGAGCTCATCCAAGGTGGTCAAAATAAAATCCCTAGGGTTGCTATGACACATCCAATATATCTAATGTCATAAAGTCCAATCAAGGCAACCCATATGGTTTCCCTTGTTTCACTCAAGACATAGTGACTTTGAGTCTGTACCAAGTATCTCACACATGGGACATGGTATCTGTAGAGTCCCGAAGCTTGACGTACATTGAAATTACATTACATTTTTGGAATACTTAGTACATAACAAAAACACACACACAAGGATCGTAATAGTTTAGTGTCTTTGGAAACTCGGAACGTAATCTTCTAATCGTGGTGAAAGATCTTCAATATCTCCCATAAAGATCCTCCCTTTTTTTACCTAAAACCTTTCTTTATATCCTGGGGAAAAGAAAACATAAAAGTGTGATCTCAAATTCTTAGTAAGGGTAAACAAAAGAAAAATCAATCACATCATATTCATAAGAACAAAACTTTTGGAAATCTTAACCTACAAAAGCGAGAATAATTTCATAACATTGGATAAATCATAGTAGTGAAATGAAATCCCAGTAATAATTACATAAAACATGAAACTTTTTGGCATACACACATAATCAGAGAGAATCATATCTTATTAGTCAAGACTCTTTGCCAAGACTATCTTAGTGAACAAAGTCCATTTCTGAATCGAGTAACACTCGTTTCAGTCCCGTTTCACTGAACCGGTACAACCTACCATTTCAGTCATGTCTATCTCATGAGATATAAAATCTTTACCCAATGAATTGGAGGGAGATATATGTCCCACCCATCTCATAATGATACCATTCTTATGTGTGCCACAAAATCATAAACCATACATCATTGCATAACCCATGTAATAAAAATGGGAATCTTAAAAATCATGACATCGTAAAACAATTCATAAAAGATAAAGGAATTCATAAAAATATTTCCATCACAACATAATTAAGTAAATGTAATAATAGGGATAGAAACATAACCCTATATTATCTTAGATGAAAAATAATTTTGATAAAACACTTGAACTCCATTCTTGAGGAAAATATCCTTTCTACTTCAAAAAAACAATTTTCTTTTCTTAACATGTCATACATTTATAAACTAAAATAAGTTGATTAAAAATAAACTTGAAAACTTTTAAAGGAAGCTTCTTGGAAATAATGTTTTAAAAATCCATTCATGCCATATAAGTTAAAAAAACATTCTTCGTACTTTTGTCGGAAAAGTCAAAAAGTACCTCGTACGAAAAACGACAAAAGATTCCTTTCATATCCTTTACTAAAAACTCATCGAAGGGTAAAATTGGATTTAAACAATTTTAGGTGGATGTAAATAATATTACATATTGTGAAAACATGGATGTGGATGATAAAATACACCCCAGTAAATACCAAAGTATAAACAATCTCGGATAAAAATGAGATTGTGATATTTCCCTTACCTTAGGTCCGATTTGCTTCGTAAGTGTCCGAACCTCCTATATAATGATTTAAATAATGTCATTTACTTATTACAGAATCATATTCATTGTTATGATATCATATATGGTTCACTTATGACTTTATATTACCCTTTCTTTTGTAAATTCCATGTTAAAGAGCGTTTTGGGTAAAATTGTTTCATTTGTCGTCCTTGTTTTGACTTGTAATTATTCATATGATTACTTAGATCATGATTACTTAATTCCAGAACATAAAACATGATATATATATATATATTCAGGATATACATATATATAATAAATCATTAAATGGAAAGAAATACACCGTTCATGGAGACGGTAGTCCGTACGTATGCATGAATGCTGTTTTCGTTTCCTTATTGAATTGAATGGAATTAATTAGATGACATACATATAAATATATAAATAAATCCAGTATCATTATTATGTCATATATTTCATTAGTACATATTATATATACTTTATAATCATTCATGAATTGTTAATCATTGAGAATGAATCCCATCGCGTCGTGGAGACGGTAGTCCGTACGTACGCACGAGCGATGATATCATTCCCATGGTCGTGGAATTGTGTTGAAGTGTATGTATACTATTTCAGTATCAATATCACTCTATAATAATCATATATAGTTACTCATTACACCATTATACTCATCCTTGTAAGGTGATGGTGGAAAATAGATTACACCACGGCGTGGAGATGGATTTCCGTACGTACGCACGCGCAGTGATTTCATTTTTCCGTAGGATGGATAGAAGGTGAATTAGGGTTGTTTCATATTTATAATAACATATCAGTATGTAAGTAATACTTATGTTATTACTTTATCATGAAACAAATAAAGAAGAAGAAGTTGAAGAAGAATGAAATTGAAAAAGATCGGTAATGGATATTACCTCTTTTTGACGCGCCTTTTCTTAACCTCCACTTAAAGAACTAAGGATGGTCTTTGAAGAAGTCCAGGACCTCTAGGATGATACTAGGGAAGTGTAGAAGAGATTTTGGCAGGGTTTGGCCGATCTTGATGGCTCAATGTTGTGTGAGGAAGAGAGGGAGGAGGTGCCCTTTTATAAGGGAGGAGAGGGGCACCTTAGGAATATCTCAAAATATTATTTTATATTAAAGTCAAAATCGGTTTATAATGGTTCCAAAGGGTCTTATTTCGAAGGTAAAGTGGGTATGGGTCGCAATACTATCATAAAATAGGATTTAGACAAGTTTAGGTTATTATTTTAACCTTATCAATTAGATTTAACTCTAAGTTAAATAATTTAACTTTTACCGTGTCTTTTTGTTTTCTTACACTATATGGTTTATAAACTTACTATATCAAGCCAAAAGAACCCCAAGTTGTTTATTATTAATATATATAATCTTATCTAAGACATTTGGCCGAACCTTTGATTTTTAGGAATAAAATAACAATTAATAATATAATATTTGTTTTAAAAACTATTTTATGTCAATTTTGACACTATTTGGTACATGATTTTTATGAAATTCATAACAGAATTATAAGTTCGAACCAAGTTACTTAAATCAACAATAACATGCCATATTAACCTATAAAATTAGTGTATGTCATAAAAAGTCTCAAATTACATTTATTTGGGAATTTATAACATCAATTATGTCAATATTTCATTAATAAGACAATTATTGCATCATCTTTGTGTCATAATAAATGATGATTATTTAATCCCTAAAAATTCTAAATAAATTCCTATGATGTAGATAATTGTATTAGATTTCTGGAGACTATTAATGTTCGAAGTTTCATGAAGTTTATCACTAGATTAAAATTATTATACTTATAAGATTTAAGAAAGTGACATGTTGTCACATTCTTTGGTTTTAATAATAATTAAATTATTTTCATTGAAAAAATTTAATTAAATTAATCTAATCCGACCCTTAGGTTATATGGGTCGTTTTTTAGTCATCAAATAGGATTTTAACATTTGTTAGGGTAGTTTTAAAATATTATATTTACCCTTAATTACCCGATTTACCTTTAACTATGGTAAATAAAATTTACCGTAGTTACTATTCATAATTCCCAAAAATAAAAAGTATCCTATTAACATAATTTGGATCCACTGATTCCAAATATGGAATCCATTTTTTAAAATTCAAAACACATAAGTTTCAGAAATTAAATTAAAATTAATCCCGTTGTCGAATAAAAACGGGTTTTTGTTTAAAACATTGCAAAAGATTGAATTGATTTAAGCTACGAATTCAAGGTAAAATCAATGATAATGACATACATTATATTAAATGGTAAAAATTTATTCTATTTATACTTTAAAACCATTCAATATTATAATTTAACCACATAAGATATTACGATGAAAAAAGTTTTTAATTAAAATATAGCGTGTTTTTACTATTCATTAAAATGTGAAAGTTACCAGAATAATATGAAAAATTTATCCAAAGTAAATTTTTATTTCTTGATTCCAAAGAAGAATTTTATTTTGTCAAATTGAACTTATAAACATGTCAAAAACTAGATTTAAAGTGGGTGCGCCATCAAAAGGCGGCAAAACTGCATTTTTTGAAAAATACTTATTTTACCCGAAAAATTTATTTTGTTCTTATACCATATTCTAGAAATGTGTAAGATGAATAATAATGTTATAAAATTAAAAATTTAGTTAATAATATTCATAACGGATAGTTCATGACAATATTATAATAATATAACATTGTTTATTAAAACCCGGTATTGCGTACAACACACGCTATCGAGGAAGGTCGCGATTGCGTGTAATGAAAGCCAAGTCAGGGTTGCGTGTTGTGAAAGAATCCTTCATTGTTTCATATAACAGAATCCAACCATATTTCATTTATACATTTAATATATATATATATACTCAATGTTGCGTAGAATAACTATTATCAAAATTGTGTGTAACACGGTCCAAGAATAGTGTTGCGTATACTGCAAGCTAATACGGTGTTGCGTATAGCGCAAGGTAATCTTGGTGTAGAATACAACATAAGACATTAATGAAATTAAAATAATATTTTTCATAAAATCTCGGGGTGTTACATTCTACCCCCCTTAAAAGGAATTTCGCCCTCGAAATTCGTCGGGGTTATAAATGGTTTACTATTTGAATGTTTCTTTGATAGAAACCCACATCGTAAAAAGGAATACCAAAACTTATCTTTAAAAACAAAAGTATGAAACATAACGGTTACCCAAATAAACTAATCACTGGGTTTCCACATAGGTGAAAATATGGATATGGAAGAAAAATCTAACCATCATGTTCTGATGGAGAGTGGTAGAGAACATGGCTATGGAAAAGCCAGTAATCACAAATCCATAGATTTGTGATGATATAAGGTACCATCTGATTCATCAGGTATAAGATCACTAGGACAACATTTTTGGTTTTCAAGATCATTTCCCTAATGTTGAAAATTTGCATTAGAATGAATACTTACTTTATTTTGGTACAATCTCACTGTTGTTCGTGCCTTGAACAATTTCCACTTCATCTCTTAAATAAATGAAGTTGAATTTGTTATTCGTGAAGTGTTAGCAGATCATGTGATAGAATGACGGGTCATTCCATCTGTCTCAAACAAAAAGTTAGCAAAAATTATATACATAAGTCGATTTATAGTGAGATTAATCATATATGGTTCCTAAAATGGACTTATACTTCATATATCATACTGCTTAATATAATAAAACTAGTTTCTACTAAACAGGGACTTCCTGTAGGCCAGTGGTAGGCGATAAAGGCCTGTCACACTTTGGTTGTGGGTTCGATTCCCACAGCCTTGTCCGACGCGATGGGCTGTCGCCCGTCCTACAGGTTGTCCTTTTTCTAAAGCTACATTACTATAACATCCCATCAATAATATCAAAAAAAACTTCTATCCTTAAACAATACTAACTTATGTCCAACATAATCCATTCCAATCTTTATGCTTATCCATAATACTGCAGTCCACTCTCACAACATAGTGAAAACGATTACCAGAGATTTAACACCATCGTCGATCCCCATATATCATAAGATATGTTTTGTTGGTCACATTCCAAACATTCAATGTCCTTAATCGTGTATTCTCTTGAATACCTTAGTGAAAACATGAATGCAGATAAAAGTTAACACTTTCCACATACCAAAATCCTCAAAATTCTATATACTCAAACAATGATATCACTTAGTCCTTATATCAATCATGAGCTCATGAATTTCGTTTTCTCGTTTTCCCTTCATTATGCGCATATCATCTTATTTCCAAAAATATCTCAATTACTTTGAATACCACATTAGACCAATACATAAATATTCCAATACTCCATGATACAATATTATTTTGGAATCCCATTACATAAACACTTAATCATTCCACCACATCGTTGTCATATTCAACATCACCAATAGTGATCGCATGTGACTTCCCTTTCTCCTTTCCCTTCAGTGGTTGCTCATGTTGATCATCACTGACCCTTGGATTAGGGCATTTATTAGCATAATGCCCCATTTCCTTGCACTTGAAGCATTGAAGTGTTGGTGGTGCGTTCTCTGCAGTGTTTTCTTTAATCACATCATTAGAAACCCTTTTTCCATTACTTCGACACTCAGCTGCTCGATGACCTTCTTTTCCACACTTAAAACATTTTCTAGTCCCTTTAAGACAATATCCACCATGCTTCTTTCCACACTTTGTGCATAAGGAAACATTCATCTTTTTTTCACCACTATTCTGAGATTTCTCTGTGAACTCCATCTTTCGTTTCTTGTCAAAACCATGAGATGGATATGTAACACCAACTTCCATTTCTACCTTAATAGCACAACGCACAATTTCTTCATAGCTACTGAAGTCTATTATAGCTAATGCCCTTCGAAGACTTGGTTTTAAGCCACTGAAAAATCGATCAACTTTACTTTCAGGTTGGATGATAATGCCAGATGCATACCTTGCAAGTCTTGTAAAATTCGCTTCGTATATACCAACAGATTCATCATACTTTTGCTTTAGTTCAAGAAACTCCTTCTCCATCTTTGTTCGAAGAATACGAGGGAATTACTTACTGAAAAACAAGTTCTTGAACTCATCCCATTCCATGGACTCAATTTCATCTCTTGGCCTCGTATTCTTGATAAGATTCCACCATTGATCAGCTTCACCTTCCAAACGATATACTACTAAGATGACTTTATCATGTTCAGAACATTGAAGAACTGAAAATATCTTTTCAGTGGTACTGATCCATTGTTCAGCAACAAGTGGATCGGAAGTCCCACTGAAAGAATGTGGACGTTGCCTCATGAAACACTCAATAGAATACTGTTCCTTTCTCTGCTCATTTGGAAGTCCAGAATGATTCATAGCTTGTGTAAGGACAGCAATAAGATTTTGCACTCCATCTCCCCTAACATTTGTTTGTTCAGGAGGACAATCATTGCATTGTCCATTGCCTTGATCAACCCGGTTCCTTCGGGTTCCAGCCATCGTCTAAAACCCAAAAAGAATAGTGTGAGAGGCAAAAATCATGCTAGGGAAAACAACATAATAAAGGGGGATTACCCTCAATATCTAACATCTTAGGTTAAATTCTAAGATCGTTAGCGCAATTCTAGGACTATAACCTATACGTATACTTAACCTTAGAGACATCCCTAGAAATACCTTAGAAATATCTCTAGGGACCTCACTAACGTTTTCGCATCCTAGTTTCCAAAGGTTGACTAAACCTTTCCTCTGATACCAACTGTAGAGGCCCGAAGCTTGACGTACATTGACATTACATTACATTTGCGGAATACTTAGTACATAACAAAAACACACACACAAGGATCGTAATAGTTTAGTGTCTTTGGAAACTCGGAACGTAATCTTCTAATCGGGGTGAAAGATCTTCAATATCTCCCATAAAGATCTTCCCTTTTTTTTTACCTAAAACCTTTCTTTATATCCTGGGGAAAAGAAAACATAAAAGGGTGAGCTCAAATGCTCAGTAAGGGTAAACAAAAGAAAAATCAATCACATCATATTCTTAAGAACATAACTTTTGGAAATCTTAACCAGCAAAAGATAACATAATTTCATAACATGGGATAAATCATAGTAGTGAAATGAAATCCCAATAATCATAACTTAAAACATGAAACTTTGTAGGATACACACATAATCAGAGAGAATCATATCTTATTAGTCAAGACTCATTTCCAAGACTATCTTAGTGGACAAAGTCCATTTCTGAATCGAGTAACCCTCGTTTCAGTCCTGTTTCACTGAACCGGTATAACCTACCATTTCAGCCATGTCTATCTCATGAGATATAAAATCTTTACCCAATGCATTGGAGGGAGATATAGGTCCCACCCATCTCATAATGATTCCATTCTTATGTGTGCCACAAAATCATAAACCATACATCATTGCATAACCCATGTAATAAAAATGGGAATCTTAAAAATCATGACATCGTAAAACAATTAATAGAAGATAAAGGAATTCATAAAAATATTTCCATCACAAAATAATCAAGCAAATGTAATAATAGGGATAGAAACAGAACCCTATATTATCTTAGATGAAAAATAATTTTGATAAAACACTTGAACTCCATTCTTGAGGAAAATATCCTTTCTACTTCAAAAAACACTTTTCTTTTCTTAACATGTCATACAATTATAAACTAAAAGAGGTTGATTAAAAATAAACTTGAAAACTTGTAAAGGAATCTTCTTGGAAATAATGTTTTAAAAATCCGTTCATGCTGTATAAGTTAAAAAAAACATTCTTCGTACTTTTGTCGGAAAAGTCAAAAAGTACCTCGTACGAAAAACGACAAAAGATTCCTTTCATATCCTTTACTAAAAACTCATTGAAGGGTAAAATTGGATTTAAACAATTTTAGGTGGATGGAAATAATATTACATATTGAGAAAACATGGATGTGGATGATAAAATACACCCCAGTAAATACCAAAGTATAAACAATCTCGGATAAAAATGAGATTGTGATATTTCCCTTACCTTAGGTCCGATTTGCTTTGTAAGTGTCCGAACCTCCTGTATAATGATTTAAATAATGTCATTTACTTATTACAGAATCATATTCATTGTTATGATATCATATATGGTTCACTTATGACTTTATATTACCCTTTATTTTGTAAATTCCATGTTAAAGAGCGTTTTGGGTAAAATTGTTTCATTTGTCGTCCGTGTTTTGACTTGTAATTATTCATATGATTACTTAGATCATGATTAAATAATTCCAGAACATAAAACATGATATATATATATATATATATTCAGGATATACATATATATAATAAATCATTAAATGGAAAGAAATACACCGTTCATGGAGACGGTAGTCCGTACGTATGCCTGAACGCTGTTTTCCTTTCCATATTGAATTGAATGGAATTAAGTGGATGACATACATATAAATATATAAATAAATCCAGTATCATTATTATGTCATATATTTCATTAGTACTTATTATATATACTTTATAATCATTCATGAATGGTTAATCATTGAGAATGAATCTCATCGCATCGTGGAGACGGTAGTCCATACGTACGCACGAGCGATGATATCGTTCCCATGGTCGTGGAATTGTGTTGAAGTGTATGTATACTATTTCAGTATCAATATCACTCTATAATAATCATATATAGTTACTCATTACACCATTATACTCATCCTTCTAAGGTGATGGTGTAAAATAGATTACACCACGGCGTGGAGACGGTATTTCGTACGTACGCACGCGCGGTGATTTCATTTTTCCACAGGATGGATAGAAGGTGAATTAGGGTTGTTTCATATTTATAATAACATATCAGTATGTAAGTAATACTGATGTTATTACTTTATCATGAAACAAATAAAGAAGAAGAAGTTGAAGAAGAATGAAATTGAAAAAGATCGGTAATGGATATTACCTATTTTTGACGCGCCTTTTCTTAACCTCCACTTAAAGAACTAAGGATGGTCTTTGAAGAAGACCAGGACCTCTAGGATGATACTAGGGAAGTGGAGAAGAGATTTTGGCAGGGGTTGGACGAGCTTGAAGGATCAAAGTTGTGTGAGGAAGAGAGGGAGGAGGTGCCCTTTTATAAGGGAGGAGAGGGGCACCTTAAGAATATCTCAAACTATTATTTTATATTAAAGTCAAAATCGGTTTATAATGGTTCCAAAGGGACTTATTTCGAAGTTAAAGTGGGTATGGGTCGAAATCCTATCAACCAATAGGATTTAGACAAGTTTAGGTTATTATTTTAACCTTATCAATGAGATTTAACTTTAAGTTAAATAATTTAACTTTTACCGTGTCTTTTTTTACACTATATGGTTAATAAACATACTATATCAAGCCAAAAGAACCCCAAGTTGTTTATTATTAATATATATAATCTTATCTAAGTAATTTGGCCGAACCTTATATTTTTAGGAATAAAATAACAATTAATAATATAATATTTGTTTTAAAAACTATTTTATGTCAATTTTGACACTATTTGGTACATGATTTTTATGAAATTAATAACAGAATGATAAGTTCAAACCAAGTTACTTAAATCAACAATAAAATGTCATATTAACCTAGAAAATTAGTGTAAGTCATAAAAAGTCTCAAATTACATTTATTTGGGCATTTATAACATCAATTATGTCAATATTTCATTAATAAGACAATTACTGCATAATCGTTGTGTCATAATAAATGATAATTATTTAATCCCTAAAAATTCTAAATAAATTCCTATGATGTAGATAATTGTATTAGCTTTCTGGATACTATTCATGTTCGAAGTTTGATGAAGGTTATCACTAGATTAAAATTATTATACTTATAAGATTTAAGAAAGTGACATGTTGTCACATTCTTTGGTTTTAATAAGAATTAAATTATTTTCATTGACAAAATTTAATTAAATTAATATAATCCGACCCTTAGGTGATATGGGTCGTTTTTTAGTCATCCAATAGGATTTTGACATTTGTTAGGGTAATTTTAAAATATTATATTTACCCTTAATTACCCGATTTACCTTTAACTATGGTAAATAAAATTTACCGTAGTTACTATTCATAATTCCCAAAAATAAAAAGTATCCTATTAACATAATTTGGACCCACTGATTCCAAATATGGAATCCATTTTTTAAAATTCAAAACACAGAAGTTGCAGAAATTAAATTAAAATTAATCCCTTTGTCGAATAAAAACGGGTTTTTGTTTAAAACATTGCAAAAGGTTGAATTGATTTAACCTACGAATTCAAGGTAAAATCAATGCTAATGACATAAATTATATTAAATGGTAAAAATATATTCTATTTATACTTTAAAACCATTCAATATTATAATTTAACCACATAAGATATTATGATGAAAAAAGTTGTTTTTAATTAAAATATAGCGTGTTTTTACTATTCATTAAAATGTGAAAGTTACCAGAATAATATGAAAATTTTATCCAAAGTAAATTTTTATTTCTTGATTCCAAAGAAGAATTTTATTTCGTCAAATTGAACTTATAAACATGTCAAAAACTAGATTTAAAGTGGGTGCGCCATCAAAAGGCGACAAAACTGCATTTTTTAAAAAATACTTATTTTACCCGAAAAATTTATTTTGTTCTTATACCATATTCTAGAAATGAGTAAGATGAATAATAGTGTTATAAAATTCAAAATTTAGTTAAAACTATTCATAATGGATAGTTCATGACATTATTATAATAATATAACATTGTTTATTAAAACCCGGTATTGCGTACAACATACGCTATCGAGGAAGGTCGCGATTGCGTGTAATGCAAGCCAAGTCAGGGTTGCGTGTTGTGAAAGAATCCTTTGTTGTTTCGTATAACAGAATCCAACCATATTTCATTTATACATTTAATATATATATATATATATACTCAATGTTGCGTAGAATAACTATTATCAAAATTGTGTGTAACACGATCCAAGAATAGTGTTGCGTATACTGCAAGCTAATACGGTGTTGCGTATAGCGCAAGGTAATCTTGGTGTAGAATACAACATAAGACATTAATGAAATTAAAATAATATTTTTCATAAAATCTCGGGGTGTTACAGTATCACCCAATGCATGGCATAATAATCTTTCCAAACGGCTCCACCCTCTATTTCTCCCTTGGGGAACTAGCCTCACTCATGAGTGTAAGTATAACCAACCAGAGATCCCATACCTATCAAGAAAATGTATTTCCTCTGACACAGAAAGTAGTAACCACTCGAGCACGATGATTCCATCCATGGAATCCATAATATGAGACCCATGTTTAATCCTGACCCGTATCAAGTGATCCATATCAAGCAAGTAACATAACAAGGAAAATCGTATATATGTACTGACATTCCAAAAAAATATCCCTATCAATATGACATGCTAACCAAGCTAACTGATAATACTATTCAACACGACCACAATGGAACAATTTTGGGGAAAGGAATAATAAATTTTATAAGAGAAAAGAATGAGCAGGAGGCATAGGAAAAATATTATCTTATAAACATTTACATTTCAAAATTTTCATTACACTACTTCAAGATAACAATCTTACCAAAAAATAACATATAATTCATGTCACTAAAAGAAGGGAATACGAATTTATTACTATGAATTGACATGTAACAAAATACATGTCATCAATGAAATTTAAAAATCCCAATCCAAATAGCTTAGAAAACATGTAAATTTAATTCAATCTATTTACTTATGCAAGAAATAAAAAAGAGAAATCTGTGGACTATGGTAAAAATGATATATCATAGCATAAAAGAAAGCAAGGGAACAAGTCAAAAAGTTTAGGTATTTAACATAAGGCATAAGCTCATCAATATAAAGTAAGGTATTCATTTAATTTGAAAATAGAAATTAAATATTAGGCATAAGGAATTGTACATTGGGCTAATAAAAAATATATTTAGCATATTCATTCACCAAAGGGATCCAATTCATGGTTGTTAACTCATATTAAATCTAATTATAAATTAAAAACATTAACCAAGGATTTAACACAAACACCAAAAGTAAAAACACATTCAAAACATAAGAGAAACTTAGGATATTTTGGTTTTAACACCCAAATTGGTGACCAACGATAAGGAGAACACATCTGAAAGCTTTTCTCTGTATTTTAGGGTAACTACAGACATGAAAAACCATTTAAAAAAATTTATTAAAAACTACGAGGCCCCACCAGAAGGTTTTAGTGAGGTACACAATGAAATGAAATTTAAAATAGAAAAAAATGATATGAGTGAACATAGACACCCTAAAAAATACACAGAAACACTCCACATGCCTGTTATCAAGCCTTAATTCATCCTAAAATGAATGAAATCGTAATATTTTTCAAAACATTCAAAATAGGGTAAAAATCAATCACACCATAATAGAATAATGGAGGAAGGATGAAAATCAATGGAAAAGGTTGTGGAAGGTACATATTACTGAGACAGTTCAATTTTTTCAGATGAAGAAGGAATTAGGGGAGAAATGAGGGAGAAGATTCCAAACCCTATGGAGGATAATGAAGGAGACCACTGATGAATGAGGTAAGAGGAATCCTCTGGAGCAAAGAAAAGAAGAAATGGGGAGGTAACATTTCAGTAAGGGTAGTTTGGGTATTTCACCCACACAGGAGGGGGCACATGGTTAGTAAAAGAGTGTTCCAACCGTACAAGACCTCAGAGTCTAAAAACTATAGGTGGATGCATGGTCATGTGCCCTAGTTCACACATTTATAGACAAACCATAGAACCCTCAACACCCCACTATCAACAACTCCATAGTTTGGGTAAATCATGTGGGCTTGGTGACACAACTTACTAAAACAATGTGGGCCAATCTACTTCTTCAATTTTTATGGCTTTGAGACCCAAATGATCCCAAGATGCAATAGAGACTACATTTTGAAAAAATTAAACAAACAATTAATGGTCAGTACCTTTGTATAATGTCGGGACCTTACATAACATGTGGGAATAAATTAATATTTATTTAATTGAATATTTAATATTTTATGAAAATTGGAATGGATTTATTTTCCACCAAACTACTATTCTATGGTAAAATTCCTATTTCGAGACCAACATAGTAGTTGCAAAAATCATCTAAGATTGTATCATATTATAATTTACCATTTTTCCATAAACTCTATCGAGACAAAAAAGGATCAAATTTACCCTGAATTTTAAAACCTATAAATGCAATAGGATTCATAGATTCCCCACTCAAACAATTGTCATCCTTTAGATTCCCAAGTGGTCAATAATTAACCATGATATCCCCCCAATCATTATCCTAGAAAATGATATCTCAACCATCCAAAAACTAGTCAAATAGTTTCAACAAATCTTTCCCTACATGATATATTTTGAATCATGACTGATTTGATTCTCCCTACCACAATAGTATCATTATCGTTTCCCCACACCCCAAATGATAAAAAACATATCCCATTCCATTTCCATCACTGAACGTAATGGATAAACATGTATAAACTAATAAAACCTATTCACCTATAAGAAAACCTATAAAACCCCACACTCACTCCTGGATTACTAGAAATAGAAAAATACATGAAAAAAAATCACATAAATGAGTCTTGTGACCTCCAATAGCCTATAGTGCACTACCCACAATATGTATTTCCATAAACATATCTCGAATGAGCAATATGACTCATGCTCACAAAGTCCAATTCCTAAAGAAACATGGGTAACACACATAAATTTCCAAACCATGCTCCTCATGTGGGAAAATTCAAAAAAACTAATCACCCTTAATATTCCTCTTCAAAATACAAGGAATATATCTCATGTGAATATTAGCCACATGACCACCCTCAACTTGGGAATCAATAAAAATTGAAAAACTCCCAACCAAACATATACTATGCTAACAAAAATACAACCAAACCATGAAGGGCCACGGGTCTAACCAAACCTTCTATCTCAAGAAATCCTCAAGATAGGGATAACTAATCACGCTCTAATTCTAAAACACTGATAATCCCCATGGATAACCACACCCTGATGATTGTAGACCTAAAATTCCCCACCATTTAAGAGTATCCACACCCACCAATGTTATCAGATATATTACGAAAATTGGCCGCACCTAACAACCAAATAGTCAACACATAGTAAGAAAATATACCCCTTAAACAATGAAAACATATGAATTTAAGAGAACTACAACCTTTTGTAAACTCGAGTGTAATCCAAATATCTCTTTAGAATCCTTTCCCACGTCGAGTCATCAAAAGAAAACTCAGAGCCCATTACCTCTGGTTGAAGGTCTCCATGCATCCCAAAAAGGTGGGACTGCATCTCCATCACTACGAAATATTTGTCCACATGATATATATAGCCTATCGTAATCATAAGATATAGACATGTTGTTCTGTTGAGTCAAATTCCACTGCATACTTATATAAGAAATCCACATATATTTAGTTTATAAAAATTTACACTATTAAACCTCCATCATAAGTAAAAAAATCATAGATATGAATATTTCTTGTCAATTATAAATTCCTAGAATTATGCATGATTCTTAGCCTATTTTCTTCAGGCCAAGAACTAAAAAATAAGATAAACCATAAATCCAAAAATTCAAGTGCATCACAATTGGTGAAATCTCTCAACCCTAAAAAAACCCATGAATAAATATTCCTTGACCTAGAAATGTATAATTCTTATCAACAAATGTTTTTTCGACACACCAGTCTAATATTCATCACATATTCTAAAACATTCATAGACCACCTATCTACATACTACCTAATTCAGAAAGCTAAACATCTATGATACTATTTTGTAACAAACCAACACCAATTGACCCAACACATCTCCCGATTTGGCTCTCTATAAGGACTCAAGTGCGCCTCCAAATAAGATATGGCTTTTGACAACCAGTGAGGGTCTAAAAAGTATCATGGGGTGATGATTCCCAATATATATGGTGAAATAATAGCATAAATAATGAAAAAATACAAGAGGAAAATCACCATATTATGGATAATAAATAAACAAAAACAATGGCATGCTATAATAAATGAAATGTAGTATATTGTTATACAGACTGACCAGTATGAAAAACAGACAAATTTTTGCCTAATGGGCCATACACCAACAAAAATAATGAAACTTAATGTAAATACAAGAGTATCTTCTAACAATACCAAGCCAAACCACATAACCGATGTTTAAGATGCTTGAGATTTACTAGACCGATCCCAAGACTCCACATGAGAATCTATGCTCAATCAAGCAACACTACACCTTGACCTGATTAATAATCCAACCTATACTCTAACATGAATGTATACATTAGGTATAGATTCACACCAAGGTTCATGTATATGGGGTGAGAAATAAATATCATTAGGCCACCCCCAATTGTGACCATACAATCAGATGTTTTAACAAGTTAATGCACATGTGATATGTAAATCCTAGCTGAAAACTAATAATAGCTTTCATCAAAAGGGTACTAAAAATCAGGTAAAATAGTCATCCATGGGTTCATGTCTAACACCTGAGGTAATCCTTCCTTCAATCTATCCGCCACAAAATGATTCCTATATGGGAATCACCCATCCATACAATATTCTACCTGTCTAAGAGATCTAAAAAAAAGATCCATGTTGTTATAATGAGATAGTCATGAATGGAATACCCCAAGGCATAAACATAGGCATCCACATGGAAAATCAAATCTACCAATATCTAGGACTATGGTAGAACAATATGGACTACTGATATGGACACGCAGGTCAACACAATGAGAGAAATTGTCAATCATGAAGGTTTTGTAGATTTTATTAGAAACCAACTATGGACCCAAAAAAATATAGTATCCTTACATAAACCTGGGATCAGACAACATCCCTGGGCTCTGGAGGGAAACAACATTCATGGTAGGAAATATCACTATGTGAGTTCCTCAACACCTCCAGAGCTCGTATTCACTCTAACTAGGGTTAACACTCAACTAAAGGTGGGTTTTACCCATCTAGATCACTGATTATCCCCCTAATACCATCTAAATATATTTTTAAAATAGATAATAGAACCAAATCCTAACTCAGGACCAACACCCGATCCATGATATCCCAAGGGAATCCTCTTAAAACCAAAGTCCTGAGTAGAAACAAACTTAAACGTCATGAATAAAGGCTATCCCAATGTGTGAAAATCCAACCCTGAACCCACCATTAAAATATCTAAAATAAAAATGTTGATTAACTCATGATAATACATGAATTGGGCCTCCCCTTGGTCCATGGGATCTCATCATAAAAAAATAGCAATCACAGGATCTCAATAAACCGCATGTAGGCCAAACCAAAAATTGTTGATCCGACAGACCCCTGGGTCACAACATAAAGTGACTTATAACTAGGGACTCACATTTTTCGCCTCATATATTAGTTGATTCCTTTCAATAAATCCTCCAATGACCCAAATGACACAATAAAACAAGGACATGCTATGAGAGTTTCCTCAAGCTCATCCAAATCATTGGATATTCCTAGTGTAAAAATTATCCAAACATCCCTTAATGGCCACCAACTAATCCTCTACTAGTAAAACATCCAATAAGGGGATCTAAAGGAAAATAATATATACCAGGTAATTCATAATGGTCTTCATGATGACCTCAAAAAATGACCCTACAAAGGATCAACAACACAATCCAAATAATGCCACATGTGAATTATCAACAGCATACTAGAACAACCACTAATCAATTAATCAACAATCAACCCATAAGGGGATCCTAAAGAGTCCCTTGGACTCATCTCAATTCCTCAAATGAAACTAGTAGTAACTTCATCTCAAGGAATCAAACCATCCTTAAGGCATCAACAGCTCTAATCCTCAAACATAGGTGCTAAACCTCAACAACTCTAGCCTCAAGAAACCGGTCCCATCACTCAAGGAAAAACGAATATCTCATTAGTTTTAATACGATATCCTTAATTTTAGATATTTTTAAGTGAAACTCAAATAGATTTCCATGCTACACTTGATTCATTATAATAACTGAGCTCACTGCCCTCAACTGAGCCTCACAACTCATAACCCAACACAAAAGATGATTCTAAAAATGAAAAAATAAGTCAAGTGATAAAAAATTACATTATATGTTCTTGGGGAACATGGTATGTACCCAAAAAATATCCCTCTTTCCATAATACACATGGCACATGACATGTAATTTTCAAAATTAAACTACGTGTTGACCCTGTACATGATATATACCCCCATATGGGAACTGTCATGTGTACATCATACTCACATAGTGTGTACACCACTAGACTAAACATAGTGTAACTACCCACACATGGTGTGTTCCCCAAATGGGGTTCTAATACATGAACCTAAAAACATACCCCCACATGTGGACTTTCCAAAAATAGTGCATGAACATTGGACATGTACATCAAATAGGTTTATGTCTTGTACCCTATATGATCATGTCCCCCTAGCACACCCCAAGTTAACACTTCCTGGTGTGTACCCTCGGTATATGAATTATAGTCCCAAAAAATCATCTTAGCTGAATAGAGATAACACATGGTGTGATTTACCTAATGAAGAAGTCATGTATACAAGTATTACTGAATGGAAAACCTCTAAAACAGACAAAAACACCTAATTTATCCACAAAACTAGTGAATCAATTTCAAAGGGGTCCCTAACAACCAATAAAATTCTTAAAAAATTTAGAAGGATAAAATTCAGAAATTTAGAATAACAAAATGATAAAGGGCCTAAATCGAAGAAGAAACCACCAAAGCTTCATAATGGATCCACGACATGCATCTGCTAAGCCTTGATCTACCTCAAGACAAGATCCCTAAGAAGTGACTCCTCTTTCATCTCCCTCTCCACTCTATCTTTCTCTCTCAGATGAAAACCTTAAAGGGGAATCCCCAGGGGTATATATTGAAATACGAATGGAAAAATGAAATAATAAAAATTATAAAAAAGAAGAGAAAAGAAAAAAATGAAAAGAAAAGAGTGTTGAGGCCTAACCCCCGCACCCGAGGAGAGGTAATGCCACACATAATCAAGACACCATATTAAAAAAATAAATATGATGATAAGATCACAATATGATTATAAATTTAAAATATATCACTAAATGAATATTCCCAAGTAAATAAGTATTTAATTAAATAAATATTACATATTTTGTGACAATTAAAATAGCTTGGATTTCCACAATACATATTTCCAAAAGTAAACAACCTATTCTAAGACTGATGGAGTGGTAGGAAAAAGTATCCAAGAATATATCATTGTATATTTACTATTTTCCCCCAAAAACTCTTGGGAAATAAGGTTTAAATTTCAATTGATCCTCACAACTCTTCATGATGCGAGATATCAAAATCCCTTCTATTATTATTCTAAGAATTTTTTCACATGATGTGTTGTTATAAATAACATAGATAACATTGATTTAATATATCTCCTTTTTTACATTGGTTTATCCCGTATAGACATATATTGGATTAATAAAATGAACTTTTCTATGGAACTATGGGATTTAATCACTCTATTTAAAATATCAAAATAGAGGAAAATAAGTATAAGGTGAATTTTTCCCACATTTTTAGTTTTTATTTATTATCACTCTTGGGGAGAATAATTTACCATTTATGTATACATATTTAAATTTCATTAATAATGGAATTCAGAAAATACAATGGAGAATATTGTTGATCTAAATTGCAGATTTTATTTGTTTTCAATAAGGGAATTCCTTCATTGATTCCAATATATTGAAGAAGAACATAATATGAAGAACAAGATTGGATATTAAATAAAGAATCTGAGCTTGTTTCTATAAGTAATCATAATGATTCATGAAATAGTTTGTAGTTACAACATATCCTATAAGGTGAGACCATGAGGAAAGTTGAATATGTAGGGAGACACCATGTTGCATGGTGTATACCACGCCTTGGAAGTGAAGAAGAATGGTGGTTTACACCACATCCAATTTTACACATTATGGAGATGTAAATATTTCAGTGGGATAAAAAGTGGTCTAAATGACTTCACACTATATAGTGAGTGACCATGTAGTTGGGGAGAATTAGGAAGCATTCCCTATACTTCAACAAAACTCATTGCACTACAAGAAGAATTTGAAGTATGTGTTTGTGTTTTAAAACTAAGACCACACAATAAAGAAACATGAAAAAAGATTTAAGTGGCTCTAGAAATTTAAGGACCTCCAAACCATAGGATCACTCTATGATATATCTAAGGACTGTTTCATATTTTGGTGGTCCTGAAAATTAGAATTCCTACACAATAAAAGAAATAGATTGTGATGTATTATATTGATAAATTATGTGACTTTTCCTCAAAGTATGGTCATGTCACAAGATTATTCTTAGAATATTTTCATTCCAATTGACATTAGAATAACTCCATTACACCAAATATAGTATGAAATATTATATGATCAAGTAGTTGAAAAATAAATGGACTGAACTTCCACCTTACACTGCAGGAGAGGAGGTCACACCCTAGAAGTTGTTTTCTAGGAATCATTGGGGCAGTCAAAATATCCAGGTAGACTTGTATTTATTTACGTAATTTCTTGGTTGTCCTAGAATATTATATTTATTTTTTAATTAGATAGTTAATCATAATTTATAAATAATCTACATGTTTTTAAATAAGCAGTTACGAAATTTGAGCATCTGAATTTGAATTCAACATTAAATTCAAAGAAGTGTAAGATGAAACCTTCTCTAAATATTTTCTAATGAGTGTGGAAAATGATAAAAAATTAATGTTAGAGGGAATTTTAAAACCTATAAATAAAACAAGTTATAAATTAATAATTTATGAGGAGGAAATAATGGATTCTCAATCCAATATATCATTCATTAAAGGAGAAGAATTATTTCCTGAGTATTTAGAATATTGAGCATCCAGATCATCCAGGATATGGATGAAGATTCTAGACCAGGAGGCTATGAATTATCATTAATTTTTTATAATGTGAAATAATTACACATCTGGGGTTTTTGGACTTATTTTCTCATATAAAAATATTATATTCTCAAATGGTGTAAGAAAAACCAAAGAGAATAAGAACATCCTTTTTTATTAGATATTTATTATTATATTGATCTTCAACTTCCATTTAATTATAGAAGTGTTGGATCTTAGTGTATTTTTTGGTGTTAATTATTTTTAGAGGAAGTGGAGAATCCATTTCATGTGGAATAATTAAATATAATGGTGTAGGATTTAGAGCCAAACCATGTAAAATTTTTATGTGCTTAACTTTAATCATATTTCTTCACATGATGAGGATATGATACTATATTAACTAGATCATGAACATTAATAGGTTCTCGGGGTTGAATATTAAACAATAATTCATAAAATATTTATCATAGATTCACCTCACCTCCACAGTGATACCAAAATAGGTCCTTCGAAACATCACTTATGCATAGTGTAAACCTTGTCAAAATATTATGTGTTAAATTTTTTATTTTATTTTTTAAATAATTGTGAGTTTGATATTGAAATATAAAACAATAAATCAATATCCTAATAGTTGATATATATTTAGTTTTCTGAAATATAATGAAAATAAGAAGTAGTTTTAATGAGATCATTTTTTCACCCCTCCCCACCCAATGTTCAGTACATAGAAAATTTTTAATTAGTATAAAATAAAAACATGTTCCATTATTTATTTACTCTTAATGGGATACATTTTTTTTACCTTAGTATAAGGTTACCTATATATTATTTTTTAAAATGTTACAAGTCATATAAAAGATTTTATTTATTGATTATATTGATATTCTCTCTAAAAATTTATGTGATCTATTATTTTTTCAATATGTTATCTGATATATTTATATAATATAATATGTAATAATAATATCAATTTTTTATTACTATATTGTATTTGTTGATATGTTCTTATTCAGAATTTTCAAATGTTATTATTTTTTTCTGATATTAATATTTTTTCTACTATAAATATTTTGTTTCATTTTCAATAAGATTTTATTCAATTCATGAGGATTATGTTTTTATACAAATATTTATCAATACCATAAGAATACATAAAATATGGATCAATTGATCCTGAAAAAATTTCAATATGTTAAGTGGTTATGGGATTTTTTAGATTATTCAATATCAAATTGATCCGTAGATGTAATAAATAAAATGACCATGTCTTAATTATAAATCTTGAGGATGGGTGAAAAATGAATTTTTTGAACACTTGATATTGAAAAAAAATCGTACAAGATATGTGACATGGATTTGGCATGAAGAATTTTACATTATTTAAATATTGATGTGAAACCATCAACATATTGAATAACCTACTACCCTGATAATAGATAATGAAATTTAAAACATTATTTTGAGGTTTCTATACAATATAGAATGATAAATATTCTAACATATCAATGAATTATTTTCTAGTTTTCTTGAGATTTATACAAGAGAGAAGAAAAGTGGGTAATCAAATGAGTTTTACAAATTCATAGAATATAGAAATCAAGTGTTGAATAATGGATGTATCATTTATAAAAAATGATAATTTTTATTAATATGTACACTATAAAATTGGTAATATATAATTAAATATGAAAAAATCTCCATTATATTGGAGTTACATTAGGGTAATTTCATTAGGATAAGATACCTCAATAATTATTTGAGATAAATAATGTTGATAAAAAACTCTGTCTCAATTACACAAAGATAACTTCATGTCATACTGATTGTATCTTACATTAGGAAGAAGATTAAGATAGAAATGATTGTAAATGATGTTATACTTCTAGAAGTAAATCATCAAATCATGATAAATGTATGAATAAATATGGTATGAAGAATAAGATAAAGTAATCTACTATTAATGATTTACATTTCTTTCTCTTAAAATCAAAATTTCAAATATTTTCCACGTATTCTAAAACAGTGGATCAAATGAAGGAAAATACAATATAAAACAAAAAAGATAGGATTATAGGATATCCAAGAGATTCAAAAACATTGAGATTATTTTTTCATTAAATGAAAAATTTACTTCAAATCCTAGGAATGGGAATTTGGGATTTACTACTGATGGATTTTAAAAATTTGGGATTATAAGTACAACATATATCATATAGATGGTTATTTTAATCTATTATAATCTAACACTATAGATGTTTATAAAATAATATTCTTTCATTATTTTGAGGATCATTACATGAATTCAAATTCTTTTAAATAATATTGATATATACTTTCATCCTCTTATAAAATATTTGAAGGATTTATGGAATAATAGTATAGATACATATGATACATTGATAGATGTAATGATCAAAATTCATGAATAACTAATTTAGACGATTGGTGATTTACATGGATTAAGAAACGTGCTTACTTGAAACAGTGACACTAAACACGATTTTCTAGTTTAGAACATTGAATTCGATCCCAGAATAATACTATACATTAATTTATTGTTCGTAAACTATTATCCTAATTATTTGTATACATCACATATATATTGGTTTAAAAATTCATGATTAAATGAAAAAACATACATGAGGCTACCACCAAAATTGATGTCAACATCCAAAATCATGTCACAATTATTAACTTTTGATGCATAATTTGGGAAATAGTATTAGTAAAAGGTTTTGCGAAAAGAGTTAAATGCTTATCAAATATAGTTTATACCCAACAATGGATGATTTTTTTTTCAAAATTTATTATTTGGAATTTCAAAGACTAAAAAATGATATTGACATTATGCACATTGAGAAAATGTATGTGAAAACTTTTTTTTAAAGTATTGAATGAGATAGTTAATAAAATATCATCTTAAAGCTCATAAGTACATAGAAGAAATGAATATAAAGTGTAATTATTGGTTAAATGATAGTGGAAATTATATTATAATAATTTTCAAAATAATAATTAATGATAAATATGTTTTTCTTATTATACAAAAAAAATGTGAAAGTACCTTGTGGATATTCAAGTAATATTTCACGATATGTTCATTTGAAACATCATTAGTTACATAGTCATAAAATTAGAGACTCACATATGTTGATAGAGAAATTTATACCTTTGGTATTACATAAATTGTTGCTTGATAAAATACGTAAAACTATAATTGTTCTTTTCACATTCATCAAACAAATTTGGGAGAAAATATTTATCCCCATTGAGGTTGAAAAATATTAGGAAAGAATAATAATGACACTTTTTCATTTTGGGATGATATTATCCCCATCAATTTTTACTATTATATTTCATATAACAGTGAGTTAGACTGAAGACATTAAAGTTGGAGGTCCCATACATTATCAATGGATAGATACAATAAAGTGGTGGTTTCATCTTAATTTTTTTATTACTAAAATAAAAGCATAAAAATCATTTCATATTCTGTATATTCTTTAAGTTTATTATTTATTAGGTATCTAGGTCATTTGAATTCATTTTTGAGACACAAATATTATCCAAAAGGATTTATTTCTGAATTTTATATGGAATAAGAGTGGATAACCTTTTATTTGAGGGATTTATGAAATATTAAGACATTATTCAATCATGATTTACGTGTCGATGCCAATGAAAATACTTTATACCCCTATAGTAAATCATAAAACATATTAACATTTGGTCATCATGTAGAGAAAATATGATTAGTTTTAATAATACAAATATTTTTTATAGAAGAAAATAAATACATTCTAATAAATAAAGATATTATATATTATTTCATTTAATAATTAAAGGGTAAAAGAATTTATTACATAAGAGTAAAACATGGAATGAGAAATTCATAACAAAATCCATTAACAAAAATATTATTAATTGGTTTACACATCGTGTAAGATCATAATCTATTTCATATTTATAATATGTTGATATCATTATCTTATATAACAAATAATATTTTATATTTATACATATAGATCATGAGTGTGATAATCATCATGGAGTGACAAATGATTTAAATATTTTAATTGAGGATCTTTTAAGTAGTCTAAGATATTTTATTCTTATAATTTTAATATATATATAAATATATATTCCATATATTTTTTCATGAAACTGGTTTGAAAAAAATATTGGCATATTCAGTAATGCTTCAGTATTGGGATACTATGGAATTTTGAGTGACATTATCAAATTAAATTATCTTGTAAAATTATTATTTTTGTTATTCAAATCCAATTAGGTAAATATTTACCTGGGAATAAGGAAATATATTTTTTCATTTACTAATGTTAACTTTTCTCAGTTGATCTACATGGGTCATCATGAATAACATGATTCACATAATTAGGTATCATAAGATAAAATGGAATATTTAATGGACATCATAGTCAATAAAGGGTTTATTGGTGTAGCCTATGGAAAATTGAGGGACATGTATGATATAGGAGATGTATTTGAGGAATTATTTATTGACATCTAACCCTATCAATAGTAAGAGATTGATTCCTGGGATTATGATGATATTTAAATAGATGGTCTTGAAAGGGAGGAAAAAGATGGAGATATCTGTTAATGTTAAGGATGAAATTAATATAATAAATGAATATTTGTTTAATTTTATGTTAATTATTAATTTAAATTATTTTTTATTTGATTATTTATAATATGTGAATTTAATTAATTTATATACAATATTTTCAAAACATTTTCATACATTTTATTGTATACCATGTTCTACTTGTTTTTCAATTAATATTGGATTTAGGAATATTGAGAAAAAAAATTATTTAAAGATATACGCCAATCATCTGTAGCTCATATGAAGTTGGATGACCCTTCTGATATACACCCATCTGCATCACGTTTTCTTGCTATAATCTATATGATCACCTTTCCATCATTTTATGCCATTTAATATACTCCCTTGTACATTAAGTATGATCCCTAGTTATAGTGACTCTCCTTCTTCTACAAGGATGTCAAAGGGATCAGTTGGAATAGTAGAGGAGAGATCCTCAACTGATCATGTTGTGAAATTTTACCATCATGACGGTATATGATGGTTACCATTTTTGGTATGAAATTTTTAATGTGAAAAAAATAATCAATTAAATTTTAATTATAATTTTTGAATTTATTTTTTGAAAATATACAGGTAATATGAACATATAAATGAACTTGATCACATCAGATATGTTTATGATGCCTAATGATAATATCGGGTGCTTATATGGAATGATAATGGGCTAGTTACCATGTGAAATGATGTCCGTTCCAATATTGTGTTGAGATTGGAGGAATATTCCCATTTATTAGAAGAATGATATTTTTTATAAACAACTTAATATAAGTGAAAATAAATATGTATCATTTTTATATGATATTCTTATTAAATGAATGTCTAATTATTGGGTACTCTATTTAAGGGGATGACCAAGACCATTCCTATAGACATTTTATCATTAATTTTAAAATTTATTAGGGGGTTGAATCTATTACATTTGTGTTAAAAATTTTATATTATTAATATAATATTTGTAAAAGTATTGTTTATGCAGTAGCTAATTATGACTAATTTATATTCAAAATTATTTTCAACGAAAACAAAAAATTCACCAAAGGCCAACTATAGACAGGTAAATCATGATCATAGATTATCTAGGGGTAAATATCTTTACTTAGGGGAGTGTGGTTAATATTAGAATCCCCTTTTCATGTATTTTATTTATAAAGAAACACATATGTGTTGTTTCTATAGTATCTATGTTAATAAAATATATTTTATGTTTAATAATCTGTGATATAATTGAATTAAATATTTTCTCTATTTTGTTTTTATTAGTACTAAAAATTATTGAAATCAATATGGTGTGGATATATTTTTATTTAATATTACTTGTGATACCATATTCATAAATTTATCAATATATACCAATTTTTTGGAAATTATTTGTGGTTTAAGCAACCAAAAATAACAAACAAAACATTGTTATATGATACTAAATAGACTTGAATTTATTTACATTTGTCATAAACACTACTAGATTAGGGAAAAATAAAAAAAATAAAATAAACCACTATTAAATGAATTGAAATATATTATAGAAACCATTATATTTCATAAAAAAGTTGAATGTAAATTTCCACATTCATTTTAGGGGTGATTTAACAACCTCCCGAAGTCATGGTTTTACAGTTTCGTAATAAAACTTCCACTAATAAAAACAATCATTAATAAATATGTGACTCAAAAAGGGAAGTTTTTAGAAATGTTGTGAAACAATGTGAAGTGTTTAATATCATTGACTATTAAACAAAAAACAACCCCTAACACAAGATTTACATGATGTTACTAATTGATATGAGAAGCATTGAGTTCCAAACTATATCATATCCATCTTCATCCTTCAGAATCTATAAAACATATGTCTTTTATGGTATATCACGGTACAACCTAGGTGAGAAATCTATATTGAGGTATTTGATTCCTATTTTTGATCTATGTGATCACTTAGAGAAACCTTAACATGGCCTCATACATACATGTTATAATCATCATCCTAGGGATAATATGATTGTCGATACCCATCAAATATATTATCCCTCAATGTTCTAATATAAAAGGTAGACAACTGACTTTCCTTCACACATTCATGGTGTGAAGTGGTAATAACCAATGTTATAAGAGTCTATTTTCCTAAATACTGTTAAAAATTAAGGTGAATCTTAATGAAAAACGTCATCACCAACTACTCATTAATAGTATCCCCTAATAGCAACACTTTTGACTTTACGTTCAAATAGTCATTGATATAACTCCCCTCTCTATGATTTTATTTAATCTAAAATTCAACGAATTTCTAATACATAACCCACCATCCCTAGTGATGTCTTGGGTAGTGATAGTAAAAGATATACTTTAGTCTCTTATAGTTGACATATACTAAAAACCTGTCACCCAATAGGTAATAAAACCCACACACCATTGAAAGCCCCACTACTTGAAACTCAACATCAGGAGTTGTATAATTAAGGTCATAAAACCAAAACTACTTGGATTCATAGAAAAATACTTTCCAATCACGAATTAGATCATCTCCCATAATAAACCCATGAGGAATGATAGTACTGGTCATATTTCGTACTTAACTCAGGTAAGGTCTATATCATCATATATTCCAACCTTCCATTCATCTCCTAAAATGAACTCTCACACAGATCAAACCACTCAAACATCACCCCTGCTTATTTAGATCCTTCACCAATTCTTCTATCGGATAAAATTGATGAATGAATCTATTATTGTATCTTTCCATTCCCAGTAATCTATAAATCATGAAATATTTTGTGGTTATCTCTTAATAAATAAAATTCCCCAAATTCTGGGAGTCTAATGATATGTCATCCCAAAAATCATGTTCCAAAAGAAGTGATTTTGGGAATCCATAACTGATATTTCAAGAGGTTAACATATATTATGTGATCCATAAATATTCTAAATAAACTCTATAAAATCTATGTGTCAACCACCAATTATTTTTTTCAAAGAGGAATATCATTAATGTATATTAACATAGAAAAATACAAATATGATTGGATGAACCAATTAATTTAAGAGAAAAAACAATATTAGTGTGTTCATTAGTCTAAAATACATCACAAGATACTCATACACGACAAATTTAATTCTTAAGGTAGAATAAGGAATATTGAAAGGGTTCTCCTACAATTAATGATAACCCAGTCTCAAATAAACCATATAAAAACACTTGGCTCCCTTTTACTATATAAAAATATCATCAATATGAGGATGTGGATATAACTTTATGATTATCACTAGGATTATAACGACCCAACCTCGGGGCCCGTGCCATGACTACCCAAAGCCCGCCTTCCCTAGGCTAGGGGTTGGCGACTAGCACCAAAGGCGTAAATCCCGATAAAAGGGAAAGGCATTGACATTATTAAGTAAACAAACACCATAGAGTAAGACATCATAAGTAAACACTAAGTAAACTGGGTACAATAGTCAGTGCGTAAAGTAAATGGGCCAGAATACAAACCCAAACTGAAAGTAAAGTAAAACTGAAAAGAAAGTACAACAACTGAAAAGTAAAGCAGCAACGTCGAGCCTTCCACTGGAAATCCCACCTGAAGGGTGGGAACAGATAGTCTCCTCAGATCCTTGGGTCCAGCCATCCACTCCATGTACGCTTTTCCTAGTGGTCCACCTCCAGGTACCGACTATCTCCACAAGCCTCGACAACGATCAGCGTTGTCCGCCGTCTGCATCCAACACAACGTAGTGCGGGCATAGATCATTCAGGGGTGAGTATACACTACTCAGTAGGGAACCCAAGACCCCCGAAGGTCTCCCAGAATCCAAAAAGGATAATCCACAAAGGAAATATACAATCACGAAGTAAAAACCAATCACTACATAGGTATATTCCCATACATATACCTATGCCATCAATTCCAGTTCTACTCCAACTCACAAGCCCAAGCGCAACCCAATCCACACAGGAAAGCACAAATCAATCCACCCAGAATGTACAACCCAATCCACACAGGAATGTACTACCCAGTCCATATAGGAAGGTACAAACCAGTCCACACAGGTAAGTACAACCCAGTTCACACAGGAATGTACAACCCAGTCCCCACGGGAAAGTAAGTCAATCACATCAATGATAATGATTGAAAATCAAGACACAGCTCACACAGGTATACATAAAAGAAAAATAGATGATCATATTTAGTTACTGATTCATCTAGCTGGGACCCATGTCGGATACTAGACTAGCTAAGCTGTCGGACCCACGTAGGATACTAGTCTAGCTACTCTATCAGACCCATGTAGGATTCTACAACAGATGTCAATACTGTCGGACCCATGTAGGATACAAGTACAGTAGTCGTCACTTCCAAACCCACAGAGGATTCCAGTACGGCAGTCACCGTCATCGAACCCACAGAGGATTCCTGTACGAAAGTCTTCACCGTCGAACCCACATAGGATTCCAGTACGATTGTCGTTGTCGTCGAACCCACGGAGGATTCCAGTACAAAATTCTTCACCGTCGATCCCATAGAGGATTTCAGTACAATCATTTTCACTACCGAACCAACGGAGGATTTCAGTGCAGTCGTTGTCGCTGCCGAACCCACGGAGGATTTCAGTGCAGTCGTCATCTTCGTCGCAGTCGCAGCCAGCTCTAGGGTTTCCGCACCCAGCATGCTCAATTCCGGGAGGGTCCGCTCCACGAGCCAAAGGGGGGTCGATACATTAACTGACACGTAGTCCAGAGTTGATGTATCCCAAATTTCCGTCTCAACAAAAGGAACTCAACGTGACAGACGGCGCGTCAATCGGACCCCGGTCTGAGAGTTATTGGCCTTTTCGTTTCAGGGGCCCTGTTGGTTTTTAAGTAAAAACCAACCCTACTGCACTCCAACTGCATCCAAACCTTTATCGGAGTAATCCAAAAGGTCCGTATCACTAAGAGGAATCCAACAAAGTCGACGACGCATAAATTGGACATCTGGAGCACACGTTATAATCGTTTCCGCTCAGAGGGCCCGGTTGGTTTCGGGTTAGAACCAGCCTGGCCATACCCAAAGTTCTTTGAAACCTTATGTGTAATATACCGAAACGACCGCCTAGATCCACGGATCGCATATCAACTGACGGTGCTTCAATCGTATGTCTGTATCCTAAGATACAGTTGTTTGAAGGGAACTGTATGAAAATAGGGGGTTTTGGGCCAGGAGTGACCCGACCCAAGACTCCCTGTGTCGGCCCAAACCGGTTTGACCCGACCCGGGTCCGGGTCCGGCCCATTAGGGTGCGGCCCGGCCCGGTGGGTGAGGCCCGGCCCAACCGGAGCAGCCCGGCCCAGCCGGCGCGGTCCGGCCCGGCCTGGGCGGTCAGTTGGCCTGGCGTGGGCGCGGCCGGTGTGGCCAGACAGCTTGGCCATGCCGAGTTGTCGTGGAAAGGGGAGGGGGTGCTGCCCCCTGTTTTGAAATGGCGGCCCCTACGTGGTGGACGCTTCTTTTTCCAGCCAAGGGTTACGACCCCCGACTCCTCCGAGCGGCCGGCCTGGCTGGCCGGCCGGTGCCACCGCTGCGGGACCCCGCGGTCCTACTCCTATGAGGCGCTGGGGCCGGCGGTTCCGGCCGCCGCTCCCTGCTCCGCCGCGGCCAAAGGCCGTGGCCTTGGTCCGACCGGTGGGGCGCGACGGCGCCGCGCTCCTTCGCCGCGGTCCTCTTCGTTCCTGCGTGGTGCGACGACATCGCACTGCCTTCGTTCGAAACCACATAATGATCAACAACAAAGAAGAGGGAGGAGGTTCGGCCGTGTTTGTGTGGCCCAACCTCCTCTCGTTATCTTGATAATAGGTGGCTAGATCATTAGCGTAGAATGGCCAAAGGAAATGACAATAATCGGTAAAGAATTTCCACGAACATAGAGTTAACCCCTACCTCAAGAGATAGTTGATCGATGATCGTTGCAGAAAAAATGGCATCGTGGTAGATGACGTTGCGGAACGAGGCTCCGTATACGTCTTCAGTGTACGTCCGATTAAGGTTGCGGTGTCTCCCTTTCTTTGACGCGGGAAAAAGATCAAACATGGGTGCGTCGTCATTCTCCGGAATAGGCGTCACTCACCGGCTGTGGAGAGGAGAGGAGACGACACATTGATCTCCCCTTGTGGTGACGGAGTTCTTCGTCGTAGACCTAGCGTTCTTCGCAAAGAAGAGGAAGTTCTTCCGGAAAACGCACAAGTTCCCTCCCTTAATTATCCTCACCCCATAACCAACCCAAAATTAAATAACATTCAACCTTATTTTATTATCATGTGCCATGATTTCCAAATTAAAAATTCGAACTCATAAACAATTGAATAACCTAAGTCAAATCATTTAATGAGAGAGAGTTGGACTGCAATTAAGTGGGGAAGTGGGTGAGATACAAAAGTAAAAGCAAGAAGGAGGTTTAGGGAATTTCAAGGGGTGGGGCTCGTGTGGGCCCCTCCTCACTAATATCCTACCAATTGGAGTTAGGATTTATTGGGACCCACTCCAACATCCATGCATAGGTTAATACTACTTAGAATAGAAAATAAAAATTGTAGCACAAATTTTTATTTCATTCTATAGTTAACCCATTTATTTAATAACCTCACCCAAGAAAATGCAACTCCAGAAAAGGTGTTCTTAAACAATTACCGGCGCTGTGATTCCATTAGTGCCCTCGGATTTCGATTCCGAGCATCGGTTCAAGAGTTAGGAAAACCTGCTCGTTCGTTCACTAAACGTACCTGAGCTAAACTTCGGAAATTGATTCCGGGCACATCGGGCCTCAGAATCAGGTTCCATCAAGAAACTGCGCACTCATAAACTCCCAAAGAAAATTAAGAAAAAATTTCCCTTGAAATTAATGGGTCTTTACATTACTCCCACCTCAGGGCTTTACATCCCCGTAAAGATACCACACAAACTAGGGGAATAAATGAGGGTACTGAGCATGCATCTGAGCCTGCCGTTCCCACGTACTCTCCTGGAGGTTCCCGTGCTGAAATCTGATGCACACTAGAGGAATCGACTTCCCACATAGGACCCGCTCCCATCGATCCTCGATCTTTACCGGGACCTCCGCAAAAGTCGCCCCATCGTCAATGTACAACTCCCCATGGTCGATGATACGCGTCGGGGCATGCATGTATCTCCTCAGCTGAGATACGCGGAAGACGCCTTGCACCCGGTGCAACTGAGGTGGTAGAGGCGGGCGGTAATCCATATAACCAATCCTATTGAGAACGTGGAATGGTCCGATGAAGCACGGATATTTATCCCAATTTGTCATGACCCGACCTCGGGGCCCATGTCGTGACTAAATCTATGTAATCCACATCGAGGTGAGAACCATAAGAAAATTTGGTCAACATCCTCAAACTCTAGTGGTCTCCGCCTCCTAGATTTCCTGAACCTTATCGGGTCCTACAAGAGCTGCTAAGATTTCTTCTTTGCCGATCAGAGAAATCGGGTCTCATACCCTAGATGAACCACATTCTTTGCCTAATACAGTCAATCCTGACATGAATGATGCTAATCCATTCCATGGATGACATCGTAAGGACTCGACGCTACTACCAAGAGATCCAACCGTTACTCTTGCCTCCAAGGGTCGAGTCACACTATCGGCAGCAGTGTGTGGTCACTAGGTCTCCTCCAGTAGGAATCTCGAAGGTGAGGGTCAAGTCATCAGTTTTAAACCAGAACCTCTTTGTGTCAACTACATAAAAAGGTCAGGGAATAAAAAGTCACAAGAACAAGTGTCTTTTATTTCTGAAGCTCAAGGTACAAAGACACAAAACATCAACAAGGCAATAAGAAACATGAACAAAAGCTTCCATGACTGGAGCTAGTCCTGCTCCTATCCATCAGCTCCCGGAGCTCCATGGTCATAAGCCTCAACTGCCAGAAGATGAGCTCTCCCCTATCCACCCATTCCCTACGGTCGGGGTGGTCTCCCTGGTGGTGGTGGTGGTAGGGCCTCAAAGTGTCTCCCACCACCCGCTGCTCGGCCAGCTCCTATGCCTCATCCTCCTGCTCCCTACGGACCACCACAGACAAAACTCTACCTGGGAGGTCCCTTTACCTCATGATGCTCATCTGCAGGACGAGTCGGGTAGTCTCGTGCCATGTGACCATGCCAGCCGCATGCGTAGCACTACCTGCTCCTCGTGTAGCTAGCTCTTCTTCGTGTTCCCCACACAACCGAATCTGTATCCTGAGATTTCTCGTCTGATGGTCTGGCCTGCTTGGACCTCTGCGTCATCAGTCTACTGCCAGCTGCGGAAGACTTCACTACGGGTTATCTTGCGGAGGGTCCCATCGCTGGTGACTACTCGGCGAGAAAACTATCTACTAGAAGGTCTCTCTCAAAAACCCCTTCCTGCGTCAGAATGTTGAGGGAGATCATCGAAGCCCTGATCTCATGCCTCAGTCCCTGGTCGAAGTTCGGTCCCAGAAGAATGGGTCTCGTACCATGTCTGTGGAGTAGCGCGAGAGGTCGGTAAACCTCACCGAGTACTGGGCTACCGTCATGCTGCCCTGCCACAGCTGTAGTAACTCCTGAATGCACACCGCATGGAGGGTGGCTGGAACGAACTCCGAGAGGAAGAGGCTTTCGAAGTACGACCAAAGGATAGATGCCTCATCGTGCACCTGGAGCATCTGGCTCCACCATCTACCTGCTGCCGCGTGTAGGAGACTCGCCGCAAGGATCACCATGAGGTCAGCTGGTGTCCCTACTAATATGAAAACTCATACAACAGCCTCCAGCCAATCCTTGGCTGCCTGAGGGTCCGTCTCCCAATGGAACCTGGGTGGTCTCTGACGCTGAAACTCGTGTAGTGCACTAAGGCGACGTGCACTCTCAGCGGTTGTGGCTGGTGGTATCGGTGGCTCGGCAGGTAGAGGTACCATCAGTTTCTTCACTGTAATAGGGCCCTGCACCGAGGCCTCGTCGCTCTGTGGGCTGTCGTCTCATACAAAGCTCAGAACACTAGCTGGCTGTCGTCGTGGGGCCATCCTGAAAAAAAAACAAGTGCTCCACGGTCAATACAGCATACATGGTGAGCTGACACAAAGTAATCACAAAGATAACTCTTGAAACACACATGCAATCAATGTTTTCAGGCACTGAGTCTAAAATCAGAAGTCACGGTCCTGGTGTATAGATACGTCGGCCGCCGCACCAACACTGGACTCTCTGGATTGATTACAAAACTCAATACCCTTAACATTATTGCTTCACACAGAAGAAAGATTAGAGTCTTGAGTTCTGAGGTAGAACCAAACTCCTTTGAAAGCAATTTGTCACAACCCGACCTCGGGGCCCGTGCCGTGACTACCCCAACCCGCCTTCCATAGGCCGGGGGCTGGAGACTAGCACCAAAGGCGTAAATATTGATAAAAGGGGAATGAATTGCCTTTATTAAGTATACAAACACCATAGAGTAAGCCAGCAGAAGTAAACACTAAGTAAACTGGGTACAATAGTAAGTGCAGAAAGTAAATGGGCCAGAATACAAACCCAAACTGAAATTAAAGTACAACTGAAAAGAAAGTACAAAAACTAAAAAGTAAAGTAGCAATGATGAGCCGTCCACTGGAAATCCCACCTGAAAGGTGGGAACATATAGTCTCAACAGCTCCTCAGGTCTAGCCGTCCGCTCCGTGTACGTTCCGCCCAGTGGTCCACCTCCAGGTACCGACTTTCTTCACAAGCCTCGACCACGATCAGAGTTTTCCGTCATCTGCATCCAACACAACGTAATTCGGGCATAGCTTGTGTAGGGGTGAGTATACGCTACTCAGTAGGGACCCTGAGACCCCTGATGGTCTCCCAGAATCCACAAAGGATAATCCACAAAGGAAAGATACAATCACGAAGTAACAACCAATCACTACTTAGGTATATGCCCATACATATACCTAAGTCATCAATTCCAGTTCTGCTCCAACTCACAAGCCCAAGTGCAACCCTGTCCACACAGGAAAGCACAACTCAGTCCACATAGAACGTACAACCCAGCATAGGAAGGTACAACCCAGTCCACACAGGAAAGTACAACCCAGTCCACACAGGGAAGTACAACCCAGTCCACACGGGAAAGTAAATCAATCACATCAATGATAATGATTGAAAATCAAGACTCATCTCACACAGGTATACATCAAAGCAAAAGAGATTATCAGATGTAGTTACTGATTCATCTAGCTAGGACCCACGTAGGATACGAGACGAGCTAATCTGTCGGACCCACGTAGAATACTAGTCTAGCTACTCTGTCGGACCCACATAGGATACTACAACAGAGGTCAATACTGTCGGACCCACATACTGGTTGTCGTCGTCATTGAACCCACGGAGGATTCCAGTATGGCTGTCGTCGTCATCGAACCCATGGAGGATTCCAGTATGGCTGTCGTCATCATCGAACCCACGGAGGATTCCAGTACGAAAGTCTTCACCGTCAAACCCACGGAGGATTCCAGTACGGTTGTCGTCGTCATCAAACCCACGAAGGATTCCAGTACGAAAGTCTTCACCATCAAACCCATGGAGGATTTCAGTATGGTCGTCGTCATTGCCGAACCCACGAGGATTTCAGTGCATTCATCGTCGCTGCCGAACCCACGGATTATTTCAGTGCAGTCGTCATCGTCGTCGCAGTCGCACCCAGCTCTAGGGTTCCCGCACACAGCATGCTCGATTATGGGAGGGTCCACTCCACGAGCCAAAGGGGGGTCGATACATCAACTGACACGTAGTCCGGAGTTGATGTATCCCAAAGTTCTGTCTCGAAAAAAGAAACTCAACGTGACAGACGACGCGTCAATCGGACGCCCGGTCTGAGAGTTATTGGCATTTTCGTTCTAGGGTCCCGGTTGGTTTTTAAGCCAAAAAAAACCCGACCGCCCTCCAACTGCATCAAAAACTCGAGCGTAGTAAGCCAAAAGGTCCGTCTCACTAAGAGGAATCCAACAAAGTCGACGGCACGTCAATTGGATGTCTAGAGCTCATGTTATAAGTGTATCCGCTCAGAGGGCCCGGTTGGTTTCAGGTTAGAACTAACACAGCCATACCCAAAGTTCTTAGAAACCTTGACTGTAATATAACGAAACGACCGTATCCATCCAAAGATCACATCGCAACTAACGGTGCGTCGATCGAAGGTTCGTAGCCTAAGATACGGGTGTTTGAATGGAACTGTCTGAAAATAGGGGGTATTGGGCCCGGACTGACACGACCCAAGACCCCCCGGGTCGACCCGACCCGGGTCCGGGTCTGGTCCATTAGGGCGCGGCCTGGCCCGGTGGGTGTGGCCCGGCCCAACCGGAGTGGCCCGACCCAGTCGGCGCAGTCCGGCCCGGCCTGGGCGCCCGGCCCTGTGCGGCCGGTTGGCCTGGCGTGGGCGTGGCCCGCGTGGCCAGACAGCTCGGCCACTCCAAGCTGTCACAGAAGGGGGGGGGGGGGGGGCGCTGCCCCCCTATTTTGAAATGGCGGCCCCCACATGGGGGGTCGCTGTTTTTTCCAGTCGGGGTTACGACCCCCGGTTCCTCCGATCGGCCGGTGCCACCGCCGCGGGACCCCGCGGTCCCGCTCCTCCGAGGCGCCGGCGGCCGACAGTTACGGCCACCGCGCCCCTCCGCCGCGCCCCCACTCTGGCCGCGGCCTCTCGTGGTTCCCCTGGTGCGGCGCGATGGTGCCACGCCTCTTCGCCGCAGCCCATCTCCGGTCGCGGCTTCGTTCGGCCTCAATGGCGCGGCGCGACGACGCCGCTCTCCTTCGTTGCATTCCTCTTCGTTCCCGTGCGATGCGACGACATTACGCTGCCTTTGTTCCAAACCACATAATGATAAACAACAAAGAAGAGGGAGGAGGTTCGGTCATGTTTCTGCAGCCCGACCTCCTCTCGTTATCTTGATAACAGGCGGCTAGATCATTAACGTTGAACGCCCAAAGGAAATGACAATAATAGTAAAAGAATATCCACGAACATAAAGTTAACCCCTACCTCAAGATATATTCGATCGATGATCGTTGCGGAAACAACAGTGTCGCGGTAGATGACGTTGCGGAACGAGGCTCCGTATACGTCGTCTTTGTACATTCGATTAAGGTTGTGGTGCCTCCCTTTCTTTGATGTGGGAAAAAGATCAAATGTGGGCGTGTCGTCGTTCTCCGGAATAGGCATCACTCACCGGCTGCAGAGTGGAGAGGAGACGACACGTTGATCTCCCCTTGCGGTGATGGAGTTCTTCGTCGTAGACCTAGCGTTCTTCGCGAAGAATAGGATGTTCTTCCGGAAAACACACAAGAGCCCTCCCTTAATTATCATCACCCCAAAACCAACCCAAAATAAAATAAGATTCAACCTTATTTTATTATCCCATGCCATGATTTCTAAATTCAAAATTTGAACTCATAAACAACTGAATAACTTAAGTCAAATCATTTAATGAGAGGGAGTTGGCATGCAATTAAGTGGGGAAGTGGGTGAGTTACAAAAGTAAAAGCAAGAGGGAGGTTTAGGGAATTTGAAGGGGTGGGGATCATGTGGGACCCACCTCAATAATATCCTACCAATTGTAGTTAGGATGAAGTGGGCCCCACTCCAACATCCATGCATAGGTTAAGACTACATAGAATAGAAAATAAAAATTTTAGCACAAAATTTTATTTCATTCTTTAGTTAACCCATTTATTTAATAACCCCACCCGAGCAAACGCAACTCCAGAAAAGCTATTCCTAAACAATTACCGGCGCTGCGATTCCATTGGTGCCCTCAGATTTTGATTCTGACCACCGGTTAAAATGTTAGGAAAACCCGCTCGTTCGTTCACTGAACGTACCCGAGCTAAACATTGGAAATTGATTCTGGGCACACCGAGCCTCGGAATCAGGTGCCGTTAGAAAATGCATACTCGTAAAATCCCAAAGAAAATTAAGAAAAAATTTCCCTTTCAATTTATGGGTCTTTACAAGGTTAAACATTCACTAATCAACACATAATAAAAAATAACCACCGACCTTCATAGAGAATATTATATGAGCACACAAAGAGGACAAGCTCAGGAAAGGGAATCCATTCTTCTAAAGGCCCTATTGCTAAACACAAATCACTATATTATATTGACAAGACATCTTATAAAAAAGAAATTGATATGTGACCTATTACTTGAATCAGTTATATCATAAACTGAAAATATTTCTTCCCTAAAAACCCTAAGAAGACCTTATGGAATAAATTCATTAAATTCAAAACAACACGAAGAAAAACTATCATGTAACGCCCCGACCCCAGTTACCCAGAGTCGGTGCATTATTACATAACATTGGCATGATCACAAGAAAGATCAAATCTCGAAAGACCGATTGGTTTAGTAGTCTTGGAAACACTAGATATATTCATAAGTCTTAAATTACATCATAAAATGAAAAACTACTACAACAACATATTGTCCCCATAATCCACACTCTTATCCCCACATAATATCCCTGCAGGTCATTCATAATTTACTTCTTCACTTCCTGGGAAAAATAAAACATAGAAAAGGGGTGAGCTCAAATGCCCAGTAAGGATAACAATATAGCGGAAACTTTCATAAATAAGAATAAACATTTAAGGCAATGTATAACTAAAACAAAAGCCTTTCAAACTTGAACTTTCAACATAGTATGGCATAAATAAAATGAAATAATGCCATTTACTTATTCACATGGTTATTCTACTAATCGAATAATCACATGCAAAATCAATAACCACTTTCATAATGATGGAATGCATAATGCCAGACTATCATAACCACATAGCCAAGGCCTCGTGCCAAGACTACAAATAAGATTTTGTCAAGGCCTTTAGCCAAGACACTAGTTTGTCTCATGAGACCTACCAATGCATCGAGGAGCTATAGCGGGCTCCACCCGTCACATATTAAGTCCAATGCATTCCCATATGAAAAGGTTTAAACATAAAATAAACATTCGTATTAAAACTAGCATAAGAAATGTCAATAATTTCACCATAAACTATGAATGGTATAAAAATATCACATCCATAGTCAAACATATCACAAAACCTTCAATACAATATATAAGTTTTGTATCATAATAAATCAACTTCAAATAAGCGTAAAATCCATCAAAAGATGTTGACATAGATGAAATCAAAACTCTTTTTAGAGAAATATCTCTTTCTATTTTTTAAATCATTTAAGATCCATATAAAATAAAACATTTTCTTTGAAAATATTCTTATAAGCTTGTAAGGAAAGCTTTGAAGATTTTATAATGATGGAAAATAACCTCACCTGCCGTATAAGTTAAAAAACATTATTACCTTAATTCTGTTGAAAAGGTTAAAAGGACCTTGTTTTGAAAACGACGGAAAGATTCCTCTTATAAAAAGTCAAACAAGGGTATAAATGACTTTAACCCATATTATTGTAAATAATAAAAATGTTTTGAAATACATTTTTAAGAAAAACAAGGATGTGGATGATAAAGAGATCCCAGTAGATTATTACATATAAATAACCTCGGATAATGAAGAGATTGTGAAATAACCCTTACCAGTTTGGTAACTTATGAAACATACAACCCATAAAAGAGGTATCATACAATGAATATGTAAATACACATAAATTAGAGTGTATTACACAAAGAATATAATTATGGGCAGTACATACACCACACAAAAGGTGATGGTGGCAATATGGCTTGAATCTCACGGGAATAAGGAGTGAGATGAAAACCCCTTACCTTGTACTTTTCCTTGGTTGGGGTAGGTTAACCTCCTGTATAATGGTGAAATAATTGTTATTAAATTATACAAGAATCATATATATTAATATGATATCATATATGATCTTTTAACATTGATTTGTTAATGATATCTTTGAATTATTGTTGTTTGGGGTGTTAACTTACTTTTTTCTTTTATATGTTTTGTTACGTAAGACTTGTTTATAATGGATAGGTTGTATTTTATTCATATCCAGAATGATATCAAGTCCTTAAACATCATTTTTAAATCATAAAATGATAATTATACTTGAATGGATACGATGGAGAATGAATCTCATCGCGTTCGTGGAGACTGTAGTCCGTACGTACGCACGAGCGACAATATCATTATTTTGATATTAAAATAATATATAAATGGATGGTATATAATATATACAGAATCATTAACATGTTAAATTTATTAGTTACATGAGTTACACATCATTATTATACCCATCCAAAGAATAATATATTGAATAACAATTACACCACGACGTGGAGACGGTAAGCCGTACGTACGCATGTATGGTGACATGTTATTCAAAGGGTGGATAGAATACTGAATATGGTTGTAACATATTTATAATAACATCACAGTATATATATGATACTGGAGTTATTATTTTATAATGGTAACAACAAAGGAAGAAGAAGTGGAAGAAGAAAGGAACTTGGAAAAGGGTGGTGAAATCATTACCTCTTCTTCGGTTTCTTCCTTTTGATTTGATCAAAAGGGCTCCTTAGGTTGGCTTTATGATCAAACTATGGCCTCTAGGTTGTAGTAAGGAATGTTGGGAGAGTATTTGGGCAGAGTTTGGCCGAAAAAAGGCTTTGAAGGTGTGAAGAAATGAGAAGGAGGAGTGCCCTTTTATAAGAGGGGTGAGGGGAACCTTTGGAAAAACTAGAGATATTAGTTTATAATAAATTCATATTCGGTTTCTAATGGATCAAAAGTTGATTATTTAAATTTTAAGGAGGGGATAGGTCGAAAACAACTCAACCAATATAATTTATACAGGTTTGGGTACTTATATTAACCTTATCTTTAAGTATTAACTCTAAGTTAACCAGTTTCACTTTTACAATGTCTCTTTGTATTTTTATATAATATGGTTATGAAACATACTATATACATCCAAGAGACCCCTAAGTGGTCCATTAACGAGTAACCTATCATGATATAAGTCTCTTGGCCGAACCTTAGATTTTTAGGAATTTAATATCAATTAATAATATAATATTTGCTTTAAAAACTATTTTATGTCAATTTTGACACTATTCAATAGTTGATTTTTTGAAACACATAACAGAATGATTACTTCGAACAAAGTGAATTAAATCAATACTAATATGTCATAGTAACCTATAAAATTATTTTAATTTAACAAAAGTCTCAAATTATATTTATTTGGGTATTTATATTATCAATTATTCTAATTTTTCACTATTATGGTAATTACTACATCATCATTGTGTCATAAATAAATTAAATTATTAAATGTCTAAAAATTATAAATAAAATATAATTATGTATTAAATCTTTTTATCTTTCTAATTAATATTTATAATCTAAAATCCAACATATATAACCTTATGTAAAAATTGTTTTTCTAAACGATATATGCTTGTGTCATTTTTGTATTCATTTCAACTTAATTAAAATAAAGTGTCCTTATCACCTACAAGTGGCACCATGGGGTCCCAAAATCGACCCAAAGATGAATACGGTCGAACATGTATCAACAAATAAGGCTAGGACACGTTTTAGGGTAATTTAGTATTATTATAATATTATTTTTTAACCCTTATTTACCGGATTTACCCTTAACCATGGTAAATAAAATATTTACCGCAGTAATTATTGAAAATGTCTAAAAATAAAAGTTACCTATTTACACAATTCGAACATCCTGATTCCAAATATGGAATCCATTTTTCTAAATTCAAAACACAGAAGTGGAAGAAATTAATTTAAAATTAATTCCCGCTGTCAAAACAAAAAGCGTGTTTTTAAGAGATAATAACTATCAAAAGATTGACACTTGTTTATATTCGGTTTAATTGTAAAATTATGTTCAATGACCAAACTTATATTAAATGGTAAAAATATATTCTAAATATACTTTAAAACCACTCAAAATCATAATTTATCACTATTAATTATTTTTATTAAAAAAGTTGTTTTTAATTAAAATTTAGTAATTTTCACTATTCGTCAAAATATGAAAGTTATCCGAAATGTACCAAAATTTTACCTTAGGCTAAATTCGATATTCCGAATCCAAAAATGAAGTCCATTTTGAAATATAAAATATATATAATTTCAAAAATTAGGTATTACTATTCATAACGGCTAGTTGATTGGTTATGGTGTGTTAGAACTCGGTGTTGCGTACAACACACGCTATCACATTATTCAAAGAGAAGCGTATCGTAGAAGCTTGGGGTGTTACATTCTCCCCTCCTTAAAATAATTTCGTCCTCGAAATTTCTAGAATACTTATCACATGAAAAGACTCGGGTGGTTCTTCATCATAAGTTCCTCGGGTTCCCACGTTGCCTCTTCCATCTTATGGTTTCTCCACAAAACTTTTACCAGACGCGTCGTCCAGTTTCTCAGTACATGTTCTCTCGTATCAAGAATCCTGACGGGCTCTTCGCAATAAGACAGATCGGGTTCCAGTTATAATTCCTCATAGGTGAGTACATGCGTTGGGTCAGGAATGTATTTCCTCAACAGAGATACATGGAACACATCGTGAACTTTAGAGAGACTTGGTGGCATTGCCAATCGGTAAGCTATAACCCCAATTCGTTCTAGAATTTCGAAGGGTCCGATGTACCTGGGACTCAATTTACATTTCTTACCAAAATGTATGACTCCCTTCCATGGAGATACCTTCAGGAAAACATGATCACCGACTTGAAATTCCAAATCCTTCCTTCGATTATCGGTATAGCTCTTCTGCCTACTTTGAGCTGCTCTGATGTGATTTTGGATTACCTTCACCTTTTCCATCGTTTCCTCCACTAGTTCTGGACCTACAAGTTTTCTTTCACCGACGTCATCCCAACAGGTTGGTGTACGACATCTCTTTCCGTATAACGCTTCATATGGTTCCATCTGAATACTTGAATGGAAGCTATTGTTATAGGAAAATTCTACCATAGGTAAATATTGATCCCACATACCCTGAAAGTAAAGTGAGCAAGATCTCAACATGTCTTCTAAGGTTTGAATAGTCCGTTCTGATTGTCCGTCTGTCTGAGGCACTACCACAAAAACAGTTTTTCACAGCGCCCCCTTTTATCAGCGCTAACGAAAAAGCGCTGATAAAGGCACCCCTTTATCAGCGTTTTTTTAGCCTTGATAAAGGGACCCCACTTTATCAGCGCTTTTGTTAGCGCTGATAAAGGGCCCCCCTTTATCAGCGCTTGCTTAGTAGCGCTGATAAAGGGGGCCTTTATCAGCGCTTTTTTTAGCGCTGATAAAGGGTTGGCTTCAAAAAAAAAAATATATATTAATATATAAATATAGTTATATTTTTATATAAATATAATATATAATTTTTAAATATATTTTAGATAAGTATAAATGTACATTTACACTTATTATACTTAATATTTAAGATATTTAGTGAAAATGACTTCTTAAAAAATTAAAAAATATTTATAATTAATATTTTGATAATCATTATGGAGTAATAGACATTTAATAACAATTTGAGGACTAAAAAAATTAAAAAAAGATCCAAAATATGTTGAAAACGCAACTCAAACTTCAAACGGCCATAACTTTTGATCCGGGTGTCCGTTTGAGCTCTACCACATATCAAATCGAAGCCTGCGACGATCTCTACGTCGCTCTAACTTGTGGAGACCCTAGTCAAGCGATTTTCGAGGCCAACAAAGGCCCAGAAGGCCTCTAAAACTGAGTTTTTTGTCGGGGTACCCCGATTTTTTAACATTTTGTGGATTTTTACCATCGTTTAAGGGGGTATTATTGGATTTTTTTGGTGGGGTTTGAATTTATTCCAAGTTATTACATTCATATTAATATTATGTCTTTGAAATTTCATCATTTTTTATAATGCACTACTATTTATAATCAAATATATAACAATATATTCATATTTTTTAAATATTCACACCTAAAAATTTAATTGTAAATATAAATAATAAAATATATTTACATATAAAATATATTAGCTTTATCTAAATAATAACTAACATCCATTTTATTTAAAATACCAATATATGAATATTTATATACCTATATATTAATCTAACTATATATATATATTAATCTAACTATATATATATTAATATAATAACTATATATATATTAATATAACTACATATATATATATATTAGTATTACTATAAATATATTTATTAATATCACCATAAATATATATATTAATATCACTATATATATATTAATATAACTATATAAATATATATTCATATAACTATATATATGTTAATATAACTATATATATGTTAATATAACTATATATATGTTAATATAACTATATATATGTTAATATAACTATATATATGTTAATATAACTATATATTAATATAAATATATATTACTATACGAATAAATATAACTATATATATATATAGATATAGATATATATTAATACCACTATATATATATTAATATTACAATATATATTATAACATAACTATATATATATATTATAATATAACTATATATATATTATAATATAACTATATATATATATTAATATAAATATATATTACTATACGAATAAATATAAATAAATATATAAATATATATATATTGAGATATCATGATTTGTAAAGAAAATCAAAATAGAGTAGTGGTAAGAACTTAGGCGCGTAGGGGGGAGGTCTCGAGTTCAAATCTTGGTGGAGGCAGGGGTGCGCGCGCATGGGGAATATTGGAGCAAGTGCTGTTAAAAGGTGGAGGGGGGTGCGTGGGGTGCATGGGGTGTTGTATAGGGGCCAAAAAGCGCTGCAAAAGGTGGGGGGTTCAAGCGCTATAAAAGCCCCCCCGATTGGCAGTATTTTTTAAATTTTTTAAATTTTTTTTAAATTTTTTAAATTTTTTTTACCTTTTATCAGCGCTAAAACGAGAGCGCTGATAAAGGAAGAGCTGATAAAGGGGACCCCCCCTTTATCTACGCTGGCTTTATCAGCGCTTTTCTAGCGCTGATAAAAGCCATTTTTACTGCTGATAAAGGCTGTGTTTGTAGTAGTGAGGGTTGTAAGCAGTGCTCAAATGAAGTTCAGTATCCAGGGATTTCTAAAGACTTTTCCAAAATCATGATGTAAAACGGGGATCACAATCAGAAACAATCGATAGGGGTACTCCATGAAGTCTCACAACTTCATTAATATATATTCTTGCTAGACGTTCCAGGGGTAGATCTTCTCTTATAGCAAGAAAATATGCTGACTTGGTAAGACGATCAACAATAACCCATATTGCATCGTTCCTTCTAGGAGTCTTTGGTAGTCCCATGACAAAGTCCATCGTAATATTGTCCCATTTCCACTCCGGTATGGGAAGAGGTTGCATGAATCCTCCAGGCTGTTGCCTTCCAGCTTTCACTTGTTGACAAACCATACATATTGACACAAAATCAGCAATCTCCCTCTTCATGTTGTCCCACCAAAAATGTTCCTTCAAATCTCTATACATTTTGGTGCTCCCAGGGTGTATAGAGAAATTGGAACTATGAGAATCATCCAACAATTCCCTTTTTAGATCAGGTAAATCGGTAACACAAAGTCTCTTCCCAAATTTCAAAATTCCATCTTCATACACAAAGTCTCTCAATCTCCCATCATTCATAGCTTTAATCTTCTTTTTAAATTCTTCATCATTGGTCTGAGAACTCTTAATCCTTTCTAGTAAAGATGGTTTGGCAACCATTTGAAAAAGAATTGATGTTTCGCCTTCCCTTGTTATTCCCATGTCCATCTTCACTAGATCCATGAAAATTGGATCCCTTTCAATTCTCATATTGTTCAAAACTCCATGGTATTTTCTACTCAAAGCATATGCCACCTTGTTTGCTTTCCCCGGGTGGTAGTGTATCGTGAAATCATAATCCTTGAGTAATTCAAGTCATCTCCTTTGCCACATGTTGAGTTCTTTTTGTGAGAAAATATACTTCAAACTCTTGTGATCAGTATAAATCTCACATTTTTTACCATAGATGTAGTGCCTCCATATCTTCAAAGCAAAGATCCCAGCTGCTAACTCGAGATCATGAGTAGGATAGTTTTGTTCATGAATTTTCAATTGTCGTGATGCATAGGCAATAACTCTATCATTCTGCATAAGGACACAACCAAGTCCTTTCTTTGATGCATCACTATAAATAACGAACCCATCATTCCCCGATGGTAGAGTCAATATAGGAGCATTGACTAATCTTCTCTTCAGTTCTTAGAAACATTCTTCACACTCTTTTGTCCAAACAAATTTAACCCCTTTACGTGTGATCTTCGTTAATGGGTTAGCCAATAGGGCAAAATTCTGGACGAAACGTCGATAATAACCTGCCAAACCAATAAAACTGCGTACCTCAGTTATACTCGTAGGTGCTGGACATTCGTGGATTGCCTTGGTCTTAGAAGGATCAACATAGATTCCATCTTTAGAGACAATATGGCCAAGAAAAGAAATCTCATGAAGCCAGAATTCACACTTGCTAAACTTCCCATATAATTCATGCCTCCTCAGAGTCTTCAAGATAATGCGCAAGTGCTTTTCATGATCTTCGTAGGATTTGGAGTATACCAAGATATCATAAATAAATACCACCACAAATTCATCGAGATACTCCTTCAAAACTCTATTCATCAGATCCATGAATACAGAGGGTGCATTAGTCAATCCAAAAGGCATTACAGTAAACTTGTAATGCCCGTACCTGGTTCGAAATGCTGTCTTCGGAATGTCTTCTTTCTTTACACACAACTGATGGTATCCAGATCGAAGGTCAATCTTTGAAAAGTATTGACCTCCATGTAGTTGGTCAAATAAATCATCAATACGAGGTAGGGGATACTTGTTTTTTATCGTTGTAGCATTGATCTCCCTGTAGTCGATACATAACCTCATAGATCCATCTTTCTTTTTAACAAAAAGAACAGGGGCTCCCCATGGAGAAACACTAGGGCGAATAAATCCTTTATTACTCAATTCCTCTAGTTGTTTCTTTAGTTCGACTAACTCTACAGGGGCCATTCTGTAAGGGGTCTTCGATATAGGCCTTGATCAAGGAATTAAATAAATGGAAAAATCAACTTCTCGTTCTGGAGGATGTCCAAGTAAATCTTCCTCAAATACATATACAAATTCTTTCACAAAAGGTACATCCTCTATTTGAACATTCCTTTCCTCACCCACAGTTATTTCATTATCTTCCTCCTCAATAATTGAATTTAGTTGAGCTATTGAGGGTGGATCTAAATAAGAATTAGGTGGTGATGATTCTGCTCTAAAGATAAGGTGTTCCTTATCATTATCATCATGAATCGTAACCTCTTTCTTCTTACAATAAATCTTTGCATCATAGTCCGAAAGCCAGTCCATACCGAGGATTATATCAAACTCAATCATAGGTATGACGATGAGATCAGCAGATAAAGAACATTTATGTGCTCTAATGGGGACTGATTCACAAAACTTTGTTGCAATGATACTTCCCTTAGGAGTTTTAACTGACAACTCCCTTATTAAATCAAATTGTAAATATATAATTTTCCTAGAAAACTAGGAAGATATGAAACAATGCGATGATCCAGAATCAAATAATGCATTTGCTAAACTTGAGGAAACCATTAAATTACCTGCCACCACGTCTTTCGGAGCTTCTACCTCAGCAGTAGTGATAGCATAAGCCTGGCCTTGATCCATTGGCCTTTTCTGAGGTAAGTTCTCCTGATGCTTAGGACATGCATTTGCATAATGCCCCATCTCCCTGCAATTATAGCACTGAACGTTGGTAGCTTCCTTCTTCCCCTTGCAATCACGAGCTTGGTGGACTTTTTCACCACACTTGTAACAGACTCCCATTCCCTTCAAGCAAGTTCCAGGGTGTTTCTTCCCGCATTTACCACATTATGGATATTCAACCTTTCCCTTCTTCCCTTTATTTCCATTCCCAGATTGATCAGCAGGTCTCCTCTTCTCTTGATTTTCTTTAAAGTCCTAAGACTTAGAGAATTCCTTTTCGGTCTTGATAGCACATGAGACAATGTCTTCGTACGACGAAAAGGATTGTGAGACTAATGCTCGACAGAGAAATGGTTTTAACCCATCAAAGAAACGATCAATCTTAATTCTTTGGTTACGTATATAATCACCAGCGTACCGTGCTAACCTTGTAAAGTTAGCCTCATACTTTGTGACATTCTCATCCTCCTTCTATCTCAGACTCAGAAATTGCATTTCCATCTCTGCTAGATGGTCGCGAGGAAAGTATTTTTTCTAAAAACAGATCATTGAACTCCCTCCATTCCATATTTGATACTTCATCATCTTCCTTCATGTTTGGAATCAATGACCACCATTGATCAGCATCTCCAGTGAGGCGGTAAACTGCCATGATAACTTTTTCCCTTTCACTGCTCCCCAAAGCCTGAAATATTCTCTCTAGGGAATTTATCCATTGCTCAGCTACTAAGGGATTTGTAATCCCATTGTACGTTGGTGGTTGTTGCCTCATGAATCGATCTAACATTGATCCTCCACACTATGGATCAGGGTGCTCCATACGGGTAAGGTTATTATTCATAACCTGAGTAAGTTGTCCCAGTATGGTGATTAGCTGATCGGCACCAGTTTCATCACCAGCTCCACTATAATTATCTTGAGAAGGACGGAAATCCCTACATGGAGTGCGTGCATTGATTCGGTTTCCATTTCTTCCACTAGGTTCCATTTCTAAACAATGGAATAAACTAGATCAGTTTATGAATCAAAATACATAATCCCATACTTATAAAACACTTAACATAAATTGAACTATTTATGGATATAATCCATAATCATAAAAATGTTTTCTTTGAGGAAGTATATACTCATAAACCCTTCATAATGATTTGTAAAGAAAATGAGAGTTATCCTAAGCATATCCCCCGGGAGTGTCGTAACCAAGAGTGCAGCAAGGCCCGTTGTCGTGCATCAGTTCCCGTTCGAGTCTAGCTCAAAGCAGTGTTTTCGGGTTTTACCCCTAGGTACATCTGTGTCAGAGCCGCCTCTACCTTCTCGTATCCAGACAGGGATGTATTGCTCGGAAAACTCGCAAAATCTCTACAATACCAAAATTCTAGGAAGATCATCTATACTAATCCTCAACGTTCATCTTAGGTCTACGTGATCTAATCAGAGTTTATCTAAATCTGGCTTCCAAGGTTTATAATAAACTTCCTCTAATACCAACTGTAATGCCCCGACCCTAGTTACCTAGAGTCGGTGCATTATTACATAACATTGGCATGATCACAAGAAAGATCAAATCTCGAATTACCGATTGGTTTAGTAGTCTTGGAAACACTAGATATATTCATAAGTCTTACATTACATCATAAAATGAAAAACTACTACAACAACATATTTTCTCCATAATCCACACTCATATCCCCACATAATATCCCTGCAGGTCATTCATAATTTACTTCTTCACTTCCTGGGAAAAATAAAACATAGAAAAGGGGTGAGCTCAAATGCCCAGTAAGGATAACAATATAGCAGAAACTTTCATAAATAAGAATAAACATTTAAGGCAATGTATAACTAAAACAAAAGCCTTTAAAACTTGAACATTCAACATAGTATAGCATAAATAAAATGAAATAATGCAATTTACTTATTCACATGGTTATTCTACTAATCGAATAATCACATGCAAAATCAATAACAACTTTCATAATGATGGAATGCATAATGCCAGACTATCATAACCACATAGCCAAGGCCTCGTGCCAAGACTACAAATAAGATTTTGTCAAGGCCTTGTGCCAAGACACTAGTTTGTCTCATGAGACCTACCGATCCATCGAGGAGCTATAGCGGGCTCCACCCATCACATATTAAGTCCAATGCATTCCCATATGAAAAGGTTTAAACATAACATAAACATTCGTATTAAAACTAGCATAAGAAATGTCAATAATTTCACCATAAACTATGAATGGTATAAAAATAGCACATCCACAGTCAATCATATCACAAAACCTTCAATACAATAGAGAAGTTTTGTATCATAATAAATCAACTTCCAATAAGCGTAAAATCCATAAAAGGATGTTGACATAGATGAAATCAAAACTCTTTTTAGAGAAATATCTCTTTCTATTTTTGAAATAATTTAAGAGCCATATAAAATAAAAAATTTTCTTTGAAAATATTCTTATAAGCTTGTAAGGAAAGCTTTGAAGATTTTATAACGATGGAAAATAACCTCACCCGCTGTATAAGTTAAAAAAAACATTCCTAACTTAATTCTGTCGAAAAGGTTAAAAGGACCTTGTTTTGAAAACGACGGAAAGATTCGTCTTATAAAAAGTCAAACAAGGGTATAAATGACTTTAACCCATATTCTTGTAAATAATAAAAATGTTTGGAAATACATTTTTAAGAAAAACATGGATGTGGATGATAAAGAGATCCCAGTAGATTATTACATATAAACAACCTCGGATAGTGAAGAGATTGTGAAATAACCCTTACCAATTTGGTAACTTATGAAACATAAAACCCATAAAAGAGGTATCATACAATGAATATGTAAATACACATAAAATAGAGTGTATTAAACAAAGAATATAATTATGGGCAGTACATAGACCACACAAAAGGTGATGGTGGCAATATGGCATGAATCTCACGGGAATAAGGAGTGAGATGAAAACCCCTTACCTTGTACTTTTCCTTGGTTGGGGTAGGTTAACCTCCTGTATAATGGTGAAATAATTTTTATTAAATTATACAAGAATCATATATATTAATATGATATCATATATGATCTTTTAACATTGATTTGTTAATGATATCTTTGAATTATCGTTGTTTGGGGTGTTAACTTACTTGTTTTCTTTTATATGTTTTGTTACGTAAGACTTGTTTATAATGGATAGGTTGTATTTTATTCATATCCAGAATGATATAAAGTCCTTAAACATCATTTTTAAATCATCAAATGATAATTATACTTGAATGGATACGATGGAGAATGAATCTCATCGCGTTCGTGGAGACGGTAGTCCGTACGTACGCATGAGCGATAATATCATTATTTTGATATTAAAATAATATATAAATGGATGGTATATAATATATAAAGAATAATTAACATGTTATATTTATTAGTTACATGAGTTAAAAATCATTATTATACCCATCCAAATAATAATATATTGAATAACAATTACACCACGACGTGGAGACGGTAAGCCGTACGTACGCACGTATGGTGACATGTTATTCAAAGGGTGGATATAATACTGAATATGGTTGTACCATATTTATAATAACATCACAGTATATATATGATACTGGAGTTATTATTTTATAATGGTAACAACAAAGGAAGAAGAAGTGGAAGAAGAAAGGAACTTGGAAAAGGGTGGTGAAATCATTACCTCTTCTTCGGTTTCTTCCTTTTGATTTGATCAAAAGGGCTCCCTAGGTTGGCTTTATGATCAAACTAATGCCTCTAGGTTATAGTGAGGCAAGTTGGGAGAGTATTTGGGCAGAGTTTGGACGAACAAAAAGGCTTTGAAGGTGTGAAGAAATGAGAAGGAGGAGTGCCCTTTTATAAGAGGGGTGAGGGGCACCTTTGGAAAAGCTAGAGATATTAGTTTATAAAAAATTCATATTCGGTTTCTAATGGCTCAAAAGTTGATTATTTAAATTTTAAGGTGGGGATAGGTCGAAAAAAACTCAACCAATAGAATTTAGACAGGTTTGGGTACTTATATTAACCTTATCTTTAAGTATTAACTCTAAGTTAACCAGTTTCACTTTTACAATGTCTCTTTGTATTTTCATATAATATGGTTAAGAAACATACTATATACATCCAAGAGACCCCCCAAGTGGTCCATTAATGATGAACCTATCATTATATAAGTCTCTTGGCCGAACCTTAGATTTTTAGTAATTTAATATCAATTAATAATATAATATTTGTTTTAAAAACTATTTTATGTCAATTTTGACACTATTCAATAGTTGATTTTTTTTGAAACACATAACAGAATGATTAATTCGAAAAAAGTTAATTAAATCAATCCTAATATGTCATAGTAACCTAGAAAATTAGTTTAATTTAACAAAAGTCTCAAATAATATTTATATGGGTATTTATAATTTCAAATATTCTAATTTTCCACTATTATGGTAATTACGACATCATCATTGTGTCATAAATAAATTAAATTATTAAATGTATAAAAATTATAAATAAAATATAATTATGTAGTAAATCTTTTTATCTTCCTAATTAATATTTATAATCTAAGATCCAACATATATAACCTTATGTAAAATTTTTTTTTCTAAAAGATATATGCTTGTGTCATTTTTGTATTCATTTTAACTTAATTAAAATAAAGTGTCCTTATCACCTACAAGTGGCACCATGGGGTCCCAAAATCAACCCAAAGATGCCTATGGTCGAACATGTATCAACCAATAAGGCTAGGACACGTTTTAGGTTAATTTAGTATTATTATAATATTATTTTTTAACCCTTATTTACCGGATTTACCCTTAACCATGGTAAATAAAATATTTACCGCAGTAATTATTCAAAATGTCTAAAAATAAAAGTTACCTATTTACACAATTTGAACATCCTGATTCCAAATATGGAATCCATTTTTCTAAATTCAAAACACAGAAGTGGCAGAAATTAATTTAAAATTAATTCCCGCTGTCAAAACAAAAAGCGTGTTTTTAAGAGATAATAACTATCAAAAGATTAACACTTGTTTATGTTCGGTTTAATTGTAAAATTATGTTCAATGACAAAAATTATATTAAATGGTAAAACTATATTCTAAATATACTTTAAAACCACTAAAATTTATAATTTATCACTTTTAATTATTTTGATTAAAAAAGTTTTTTTTAATTAAAATTTAGTAATTTTCACTATTCATCAAAATATGAAAGTTATCCGAAATGTACCAAAATTTCACCTTAGGCTAAATTCGATATTCCGAATCCAAAAATGAAGTCCATTTTGAAATATAAAATATATATAATTTCAAAAATTAGGTATTACTATTCATAACGGCTAGTTTGATTGGTTATGGTATGTTAGAACTCGGTGTAGCGTAAAACACACGCTATCACATTATTCAAAGAGAAGCGTACTGTAGAAGCTTGGGGTGTTACATATCAGATGTGTCTCTTAAAAATATATAATAAGACAAGACAATTAGGTTAAAACTGACATCAACTCCAATGGTTTGGTATCAAATTCCTTATCATTAAATCCCACTCTTCGAAAAGGGTATAAAATCAACATTATAAGTTTTAAATGATACTCATTTTTATGGGATGTCGATGCGTTCCGGATATCAAGTAGACCAATATATAACAAATATCACATTGAATATTTTTTCTCTATTATAAATGAATCCTATAGGTACATATATCCCCCAATTAAAATAATTCACTTTAGACAATCCAAACACCCTTAAATCACACCATTAATGGAGTACTGATATCTATCACCTAATAAAAATATTGTATTACAATCTGCAATTAAATTTAAATCTTTTTGAATATAAATTGGTATAAAGAACCTATAATGAATAATGTATGTTAAAATTTATATTTTTCTAGGATCATACCTCAAACAGTCCATATATGATCACTATAATCACTAGAAATAATCTTTGTAATATGAAACTTTCCTAACTCGGGGCTTCTACCCTAGCCTACAGATCCTTGGACACCTGAAGTATGATGCTCTAGACCTTAACCCGCACTCTTCATCGGGTACTGTGAAATTTCTTTATATAATTTCTGAAATAACAACTATTAAATACCGTAGACATCGTTATCTCAATTATGAGTCTTTAAAAAAATATTATTTCATTACATAAATTACTAATACATTTTATGTTTGTAGATTTATAGAATTAGGATAAAACATTAACTAACAAAACTATTGTATTTTTCAATTACTGTACATGTTCCAAATATATAAGAAACATATTAATTCATAACAAATATTAAACCTATCCCAAAAATTTTCCCATAAAATATGATTTTAATAAAACATGAACATATTAATCTACTTCAGAACCTTGGGAAATAGAATCATCAGAAACTGAAGAGATCTAGTGATCAATAAGGGTAAAAATAATAGATTAGAATAAAAGATTGTAAGTGAGAATGATATTTCTATATTGGTATAATAAAGATATATAAGAGATTTATAACCAATGAAGAAATGATAATAAATCATCCATTATGTAATTGAATAAAAAAAGTGAAGATTATATTTGAAAGGAGGAATAAGAACTTAAATTAATATATAATGGAAATAAAATCAGCATATAAAGGTTTCACAATCATAATCATAAGAAACCTTGTGATAAAAATAATTATTCTCATTAATTTGTAAAGAAAAATATAATTCCCAGGCTTGAAAATGAGAGGAAACTCAAAATTCACTTGATTATGTAAAGTAACATATTTTGTCCATACCTGAAAATATCAAGAGATATATAATTAAAATAATAATTTGAGGGTGATATAGGGCCTCAAGGGTTATCATCAATTCACATGTGTTCCACATAAAATAAATCATCATTATATTATAAAAAACTAGTTGAAATAAAATGGGATTAATATCCATTTGAAATAAAATATTATATAGAAAAAATATACAATTTAATTAATAAACATAATAAACACATAGAATATATATGTGTATCTAATTATTATAAATAAATTTCTATTTAGATACCATTTAATTAAGTATATTTCATTCCAACAATAAAGGTAAATTGTATATATATTAGTCAATACATTCCTCAATCAATCAATTAATGATTTCAAGATTAACACCCTTAAATCAAAGGGTGTAAATATAATATGTTCACAGACGAAATCCATTTGAAGAGACATAATAAATTTTTACATTGGATAGTTATGAAGGAAAAAGGAAATAATGGATAAATTTAATGAAAATAAAGAACATTTAATAATACATCAAGTGGAATAAGTTGGATGGTATCTTTTTAAAAAAATACATGATAAAGAATAAAATCTGACAAAGGACATTAAATTAAATTAAAAACATTTTGTAGGAGAATTAGGAAAATTAGTTTGGAAATAAAAAACATTTTTGGCCTTTTTGAAAAAAATTATTTAAGTAAAAATATTTTTTTATTGTTAGATAATAAAAAATTATTATATAAGACATAAAAATATAGATTGTCGGTTTCATAAAAAATAAATACTATGGAAATATAATTTCACATGAAAATATGATAAAAAATGATTTTTACACTCTAATGAAGATGAAACATACAAAAAATATAAATTATTTCTAAAAAACATTTAAAAAATGCCAAGAAATATAAAATGACATTATTCAATTATTTATGCATTGATAAATTAATTCATAGAAGAACCCAATTAATACATTCATGGAAGGGAGGGATTCTCAAACAAAATTAAGAGGTAGGGTCAGTTTCTTTAAAATCGTTAAAAATGAACCAGGGGAAAATGAAATTGAGAGAAGAAAATTAAAACCCAAATAATGAAACATGTATAATAAAAATATAGGGTTTTTAGAGAGAAATTATATAAATTCAATAGATGTATTATCATTCAAAAAAATTACTATTTTAAAATGACATTGGAAAAAAATCTTCACGATATTGGTAATGTATGAATTGAATGAAATTTAGAGGAAAATAATGAAATAGTAATTAAAATATCATGAAATGAAATACATTTTAATGTGTGAAATAAATATGGTATTTGATACATCATATAAAAAATTATGTTTCACAATATCAAACATGTCTCATGGAGATAAAAATAAGCCAAATAGACCCTTAGATTATTTCTCTTCCATGTAAAATGTAATCTAAACTTCTATATAAAAAAATATATCTTAAAATAAAATTTAAAAATCTTATTTATATACATTAAAATTTATAATCTTCATTTATGATCAATTGTTAATATATTAGTTAGTTATATATTTTTTTACAATTAACTGTTATCAAATTTAATGGTTTTGTGCATGTTTTATAGTATTTATATCAATACACATTCATTCATAAAAAATTCCTCACTCATATATAATTTAAGTTTCTAGAATAGATAACTTATATTTTTCATATATCTCTTATCTCATTCCATAAAGGTTTTTTTATTTTTTAAGAAAATTGAATTGTTTTCACCTTATTTCAATAATTTTAGTGATCAAATATAATATTTTAATAATATGTCAAATAGATAATTTAAACTTTCAAGAAAAATAAACCAATCATTATTTTCGTATTTACATAAAATATATTGAGTATTTAATTTCCAATATTCATCGATGATAGTGTTTTATTGAATTGTTCATGTATGTGGTTAGGTCGACCCAAAAATGAACATATCATAATTCAATGGGTAATTATTGTCTAGAAATTTCTTATTTTGAATTAATTTCATTATAAAAAAATAATAATCATATTATTTTGATGTTTTTATGGTTTTTGAATAATATTTTAAGAGGTTATTATTAAAAATGAAATTCTAGATGAAAATTGAAAAAAATATTCTTTTGTGGAGATAGTTGTCTGCACAATGCATGATTAACGTTTTCCTTTACCCATAAATGAGAGAGAATAAAGTTGAATTGCAATTTTTATCTTCATAAACATAATAATAGTATGTATTTCACATTTATTCTTCAATTAAATTTTTATAATGACCAATTATTTTAGTAAAATATTCCTCCATAAATAAATATGATGTCATATAGCTTTCGTCACATGCTACACTAAACCTAAATACACCGTAACACATTTTAATAAAATAGATATTAAAAACAATAGGATATCATTTAAATGAGTATATAAAAATAATTTTAAAGAATTTATGAAATAAATATATCATTTAATATTATTTCAACCTGTAGAAAAAAGTTCTAAAATAATATTTTTATAATTAATATTTATGTTATATATTCAATATTTTTCTAGTGTGATATATTTTTTCTACTAATAATAGACTATAAATTATTTTCAAAGAATGTTTAATATACCTAAATAATGATTTCATATAAAATAATTTCTCAATAAATTATGAAAATATTTAAAATATAATTAATAAATTATAAAATGGTATTTTCAAAAAAATATATTCATTTTTGTAATTAATCATGAAAATATTATCTTAAGTTCCCATTTTAATATTTTTCAAAATGAATATGTTTTTAGGTAAATTGAGAAAAAATACCGTCTTTACAAATACCATTACTTTTACCATATTATTATTATATAATAATGACTTGTAAATTTATGAAACTATTTCCTATAAGTAATATTTATTTTATCAGTTATATTATAATTTTAATTTTAATTTTCAAATTTAAATTTCACATTTTTGAACATAAGTTATAATCTTTATCCAAAAAAATCAATACATTATACAATTTATATTTAAAAATTAATTTTCATTAGTTTTTTATAATGAATATAATTAAATTTATTTAATATATAGATTTATGAGTTCAGAATTATATAATAATTACCATTTTATTTTACTGTATAAAGGATATTATACATTGCTAAAAAAATAGTGAATGTATTTGAAATTGAAAATAGTAAAAATGGGTAAACAAGTAAAAGGAAAAAAAATAAAAAAAATATTCATAATTTATTAGTTGTAGTGAGCCTTATTATAACCTTATCTCCACAAAATTATTGTATATTTTTGGATACAGTTGACATGTTTGACATGTGCACACATTATATTAAGTGGTTATAATTAAAAAAAATTCATTCCCATCACATATAAAAGGGGACTCTCATTACCCCTATAGGATCACTTAATTAAATTATTTTCCACGAAAAATGATACCCATTTTCCTTCCTTTATAACCCTCTTCCTTTCTAATGAGACTCTATTCACAAGATATTGTCTTAAACCTCTATTTTCATGTATTCTTCCAAGGGAAAGCTTGAGTTCTAGACATGAGTACTTATTCACTAACTTAGGTTCTTTTCCTTATCACCTAATAAATCTATTTTTATGATTAACATATAATTAAATCAGTATTTTTTGTATACTGAATTTTATTATTCTAAGGGAATAACTATTAACCACCTTTCCACTTTTTATTGAGAAAAATGAAACCATTATTTGTGTGTTGGGTGGACTACTACCTCAATGAGGTAACATATCTTGTTTTTCATACAGTTTCATTCTTATTTATTAAAATATATTTCAACATAATTAAAAAATATAAATATATCTAAATTATATAATTATTCTTCTATAATAATGATATTATATTAAAATAAATTACTTTCATAATCATAATCATCCATTAATTATGATATGTTCTTGTTTGGGCCAGTCTAACAACACTCTGGAACAAAGATATAGAATAATATCATGGATGAATATGAGAACATACTTCTTGATAATATATGATATTAACAAGAAAATAATTTTTTATGTTTCATTAATGGTAATATTTATATTATTATCATTAATTAAGATACGAACACATGTTTGTTAAAAATACCCAAAATGTGTTATCAATGGATTTATATTTAAATAGTATAAAAAATAATTAGAATTAAATTATAAAATTTGAAATAATTTAAAATAATAAATTAAATTACATTTTATTATATGGGAATGATGAAATTTTGGAGAATAAAAATTAACGACAAAACTATTATGAAGGAATAGTTTAAAAAATCTAGACTACTCACACCTGATATAGAAAATAGATATCAAATAACTAATATACATGTAAAGTATAGTTATAAAATATGTTTATAAAAGGGTATGTATAAGAATAATGGTATTAATAGGTGATTAATATTGTTTTACATCCTAACATGAATGACTATTATACCAGTATTCAGACTAGTCGCCACATGGCCTAAAGTGCGCCACCCCGTATGCCAGAGTCTTCCAACTAGTAGCGATGATCAAATGACAGTCTAGTGGGGAGAATATACCCTCACAATCAGAGTCTCACTGTGTTATAACAATAAATAAATCATGTAATAGAATAATCATAATATATAAAAGACAAAGATGCGAAAGAAAATTGTAATAACTAAATAAGAGTGGAAAACATAAAATATAATGATATGCATGAAAGTCTTGTTGATACTATATAACGAAAAACATAAGAAAAAATCAATTAGTAAAATATAATACTATTTAAGTATAATAAAAGGGAACAAAATCCCCAGGGGCTAACTCCTCGAGTATCGTGAGTATTGGTTTAGTCATGTGCTCCTAATATCGCATGGACAATGCACAAAATGAGTAATAATCCCTAGAAATATGAACAATAGATCTAATCAGGAACCCCATTCTAATTGTGACCCAATCAGGGTGCGATATATACATACTAGGATACCAAAAATGGTGTCTAAATAATAACCCACTCTATTAATATAAATCACATTAGTATGAAGGTATGATTGATAAGGCATAAAAGAGATTAAAGTAAACAAATCTGCTCATCTATCTAAAGGACACTCAGCTGACCATACCTTCATTAGTTTAAGTCAGAATGCCTCTAAATGTATGTGAACCTATACAGATAAAAAACGGGTGTAAGGAAAAAAAGGTATCATAACCATGTATCATAAGATGGATCATATCCAAGATGGGCATTTGGCTTAGTTGACGTGTCCATTGATAATAGCTAAGCAATCTTGGTCTCTAATTTTTAAGTCATCATTATAATTAATCAAGAGGCACTCTAGGACCATCCAAGGTGATCCATAAATGGAATCCCAGGTATCTATCTAGTGGAACTATAAGTACCATTAACAGTATAGTTATTCCATGGTGATCTAGAAATGGAATCCCATCTATCACTCTCAGTATGGTGTTAAAAACCCCTCTAAGAACTTCCCTGGTATCGTATGTAGGGTACCAAGTATCACTCAAGTATTCAAATCACCATCTATCCACTGATCCCATCCATGATTTCCCCCTAGGGAACTGCTATCTCTCATATGGAGGTAAATTCATGGTGACCCCATCCATGGAATTTCATGTATTGCACACGGTGTATCACAACTAAAACAACCTATGAGAATGTCCTTGGAGACCCATAAATAGAGACCCATTTATCTCTCAAGGTGTAAGGAATTTCAATTAATCATTTGAAATTTCAACTTTTATCATTAAAAAGGGTTCAAATCCATTAATTATTCAAATTATTAAATAAATCATATCATGCACTTCAATATTCCATTAATTAACAACATCTATATATGGCATGAGAGACATCCATACCATAATCCCAAGAAATGTACAAAAACACCAATCATTTCCCTTTTTGGTTTATAAGAAGGTTCCACCTCATGAGGGGTTTTATTTGAAAATAAGATATTATTATCATTAATTCAACTAAGTAAGATTAAGTATTACATTTAGGTATATTAATCTAACACACCTCAAAGGAGGTTCACAGAATAAGCCTCACATTATATTTCATGCATTCAAATTAACACACCCGATATGTGGTCCAACAAATAGGTAGATACATATAATTTTTTAGGAATAACTAATTAGTTTATTCATATGGGGTGATTCTATGTTGGGTCCAACCCACCATTTGTTTTATGGCCAAGATAAGGAAATATATATTTTTACTCTCAACTCTACAATATTAATTTATTATTTAGAGAGTGTCTCATGGAAATTGTGGTTCACAACACATGAAATAATTTATAAAAAACTATGTATTTAATGGGAAATATATGTACCACAAACCTTATCCTTATGATGACCAAAACATCCAATATTGAGGATTTATTTGGTTTGGTTCAATAGAAATTGATGAAATGATAATTCAACATAAAAATATGGGAAAATTAGATCACTCCATTAGGGAATTTTGGATGAAAAGGGAAATGATACTTGAAGGAATTGTATTCATATAATCACAAGGGGCTATACAACACAACTAATGGAACTCAAATCAGGGAAAAGATAAGGGAGATGACACCATACCTAGGAGAGGAGCAGGAGGATCTTTATGGGAGAGGTTATGAATGTGTGTGGAAGGAGAAAGAGGAGGAGGATAAAAGAAATAAAGAGGTTGGGGAAATTTTGTAATTTATTTCCCCTTTAATAAGAAACATTATTTGGCAGCATGGTTTTCCAAACCATGCACCAACCATGAAAGACACATTTCCTAAGAAGGGATTTCGTAAGGTTTATGTGCATGGTTTGGGAAATCATGTGAAAATAGTGCATTTCACCTATGCCAATGAACCTGGAATAGATTCATAGCCATGAAGCTCATCTTACATGGTTATACCAAACTATGGGCTTCTGTAGGTCTTCTGAATCTACTTCATGGTTTCTCTTGGGAGATTCATGGTTTCAGAAAAACCATGCGCCCCTATCAACCCTCTCGAATTTGGGGTTTTGGATCCGAACACTCCCAAAACATGATAGAAAACCCATGGAAACCCTTGGGCCATAAAAATTTCTCGAAAAGGAAATTTATGTTTTCCAAATCTCTTATTTACATTCCAAGTATTAGTCTAAAGAAATAACCATCAACCAAACTTGAATTTAAGTTTATTTAGAATTGTTTTTCCATATGGCCCAAAAATATGGCTTCTACAATCTGCTGACCATAAAACTTCTCATAATAGATAATCCATAGGGTAATAATTTAATCAATTCCTAACCTATTAAAGTCATGAATCTTTTTCAAATGTTTGAATTATGTTCTGAACACCCAACACCCATCCAATCATCAATTTAAGTGTAATCTGCAAGTGTTGTTACAATTAGAGTAAAAAATATTTTTCCAAATTGAACACCATGAAAACACCTACCTTAATCTTATTAAAAAAGATACACGATCATTTCATCAAATCCTTATACCATAATCATATAGTACACTGTTACATATTTTCTACTACAACTATCCTAATTACATGTCATAGTATCTCTAAAACTATGATTTTTTATTTAATGTGACTGTAGGAGTATAATGAGATTCATAGTATGATTCATATATTGATCAAATAGATTAATCCTAGTTGACATGATTTAATGAGGCCAAGCCCGAATTTCATGTAGATCCTTAGCCGACACTTGCATTGTACCCACCTCAACCTAATGATGTTCCAAAGACTGTTCCCATAGAACATATTAACATAAAAAGGAATTCAATTCAATATAATTTCAATTAACTATGCTAAAAATTACCAACTTGGATATATGGAATATTTTAAAATGTAATCCTGATGCCTTTAAACAAAGGCATCAGTGTATTTTATCTGAGCATGCTCACCGAAGCCCATAACTCTCTTCCAGGGATGTCTCTATCTAGAATTCCCTTTTAATATTTTATTTCCTAGAACAAATGTGGATATAACGTGATCCATCACATTTGGATCACCACCATTAATACCTCAAATCTTCCTGTAACTCTAATCATAAGGAAGTATCATGTTTACAAGATTGTATCCAAGGTTCTCTACATGGAAATACAGTACCCCTTAAGACAAAACATTCCCCAAAAAACCACTCTTCGGCAGCGTAACTCCCAAGAAGTTCACATAACATCCCAAACATCATTTAATTTTCATGTAACATATATGTGAAAATCCCTTAGTGTAGATGAATGATTTCATGTTAGGGGAAATCATTTTCTTTAACCATGAGTACACCATTTGGATAAGGAGAATTTCAAAAAATTTCCCTAGAAACTTCCACCACATTAAATATGAAACAATCTGTACACTCTTTGAACCAACTATCTCCAAATATTGGAATGAAGTGTAGTAAAACCATAATAGGGTGACTTACATAATATGATCTTGACCTCAACTACCTAAGAATCTTCATTAACTGACCATAATGATTTTACCACCTAGGTAACCTCATGACATATCATGAACAACCACTAAAGTCCATCTCTGACCAATGGTGTTTTTCAAGGGTTTCACACTACCCAACTACATCATTATCATGATATATTTCAAGTAAAAACATGATTCAAAATTCTATAGCTTCAAGTGAATTTAAATAATCATTGAACTTTTCAAGATGGTCTTATCATGATTGTGAAACCTCTAGGTGGAAGGAATGCTATGACACCTTCCACAAAATTGTCCCCAACATAAGAGTGTCCTAGTAGCTGGATTTAATAAAATAAGTAACTCATTTTATGGTTCACATTCCATAAAAACTAGTAATTGGTCTTAGAGGTGTCTAACATGATTTCGGTAAATGTTAAACTGAAGGAAGGGATAGACTAGTCACTTACAAGAACTCATGGTTTAGATTTAATTTATAATTATGCATGGAACTCCTCCCATATAATGTTCATTCTCTCCATAACATTTGTTGTAAATGGTAAAACCAATGACCAGAGTGTCAAAACATCTAGTCCTTTTTTGAATTTAAATCCCAAGAATCAGAATCAGTCATGTTTCCTTAAATTTCTATGTCACCATATCTTAGAGATAACTTGTGAGAAATTAATAACCACTCAAGGCTTTAACAATTACCACTAAACACACAAGGTTTGGTACACCTATTTAACAGATCAATGGGTACTATATAGAACAACTTTTACTACTATATATTTCATGAGAAAAACATAATATACTTAATAGTATTCATAGTCTTATCGATACTATGCATCCTAGTATTGATGTATCATGAAAAGATTTAAAACATGGGGAATATCATCCTGTAATACTGTCAAACCAGTTAGAGACATACTGAGTCTCTAATCACTGATGAAGAGGAAGATGGTTCAAACAAAACAATAAGTGGTAAAATATTCCTTATATATTTATATCCCATTGAAATTGAGAATTAAATGACTCTCACTCCCTCAATGAGGGTCAAAACAACACATGATCACCTTTCAAGAAAAATGCGTCATTTTGGAAATTAAATTTCTACATGGGAAAATAGCACTTAAAAAACCACATGTCTGAAATGGTACACAAGACTTCAACACAATTTTTAATGTCTTGAGGGTTCTACCTACCTCAGGGTATCCCATTAATGAATCATAAAATCTTGATACTACCAATAGATCACACTCAAAAAGGTCCCTAAGTCTAAGATACTATCATTTAGGTACGATCTATAAGTAATGGGACTACAGGTAATACTAAAATTCTCATTTCATGGTAGTTATCCAAGGAAACATCTAAACAACCCTTATACGAGGGTAAATCCATGAACACCATTAATGTTTCCTTTGTAATTCATTACACCGATATACATTTACTTATATAAAAATTTCAAGGTTCAGCTATTAATGTTTGATAAGAACCCATATTGAGGTAACATTATTAGGTACTTTATTTAATTAATCAACATTAGGCAATATAGCCATGTAATATTAAACATCATTTCTAAAAATTAATTATTTTTACAGTCATCCCATCATGTTTAGATAGATCATCCAACAAAATTCATTTTATACATCATTAATTTTCTATATTATTTCACAATTGTATTAGGTAAATAAAATGTGAATTTCAATCAAGAGGAAATAATCCTTTAGGTTATAACTAAAATTTTTATTAATGAAGGCCTCATAAATAAATGATCCCATAACTAGGTAACATGGAATTTTATTTAGAGATAAGGGGGATTGGTTCAGTAATATTATACCATATTATTATATGGTAAACCATATAAATAGTTACATACACTTCAAATAACCATCCTTTAATAACATATATACCCCAATGGGGTTACATACTAACACAATTAAAAAAGGCTGACCTAAAAGGGTCCCGATCATATCCATCATGGGTAAATAAACAACATTTGTTTTTTTTATATGAATGTTTTAAAATACTCTTAGTAGGATATATCCTAAAAAACATTCCCCTACTAAACTACTTTGGTCAAATTTTTCTTTTACGAAACTGGTCATATGGGTCATCATGGTTAAGTGGTAGCATTACAAGATTTTATAAATGAAACTAAAAAATTTGTGGTTAAAATTTAATGGATTTTATTTTTATACAATACTGTTTAGGTGTATAAATCCCATACACATAGGTTTGATTATGGATGGCCCCTCACTCGCCCAGATCCCAGTTCTATGGCCGCTTTCCTTCCTTCCCTTCCATCTAGGGTTTCCCAGTTCTACATGATGACACTCCTCTCCTCATTTTTTTATTTTGTAGGATCTTCTTATCCTTCCCTCATATACCAAAGATTTGGCTAGTATGGATTTTTTTCGCCACTCGCTGCCCCTCTTTCTGAATTACCCATGTGTATTAAAAGTCCATATGGGTCCATGTGATGGAGCTTCAGACAGCTTGGGTCAGCACCGGTGGTGGTTTCTCATTCTCTCATTTTTTCTCTACCCTTGACGAAAAACCCATCGGGTTCGACTCCATCCTAGTTTGGCATGATTTGGGTCTCAGGTTAATTTTGGATGGTCCTGGAGGGGAATCGACAGTATTATCAGTCTTTTTCTTCGTCGGCATTGACTTCCTTTCCTCTTTGGATGGGTCCTTTTTTTCTTCTTTTTGAGGTTTTCTATTAGCGTATTTCATTTTCTTTTTTTTTGTTTGATCATATTTTATGTTTTTGTTTGGTGGGATGATACATTGAAATTCCTTATAATGGTCACGATTTTACTGGGTTTGTTCAAGGTGGAGGACTCATCTCTCTATGGAAGATTAAGCAACCCAACTTTGCCCTGGCCTCGAGTCACATCTCCCTTCACTAGGTTGGATTGGCGTGGTGGTTCTTCAGAACATTAGGATGTGGTTTTCATGTGTCCATCAGCTTTCTAAGAGGTGAATTCTCCATTTTGGGGACCGATATGTTTTTTTATTGTGGTTTTGATGAATACATTCAAATTTTCAGTGAATTTTCTATTGTCTTATAGTTTTCATTTCTTCTTGGTGGATATGAAGCGACATTGATTTTTCATCTGGTGTTTCTTGTACGATTTATCGCTGTTTTGTTTGGAGGTTATTTGGTGGAATGGTTGATTTCCAATGGGTTGATCTCTCAGGCGGACTGGTGTGTCTAAGATGAACTGTTCTGGTCAGTGTATGCAATATGAGTGGCTCGTAATCCAAGGCAGTGAAGATTTATTCTCTTTATCATTTGAAATTTTTAAATTTAATCCAGTACTTTGTTCTAATTTGGTAGTGATGTGGATTTCATTGTTGTTTGGAGTGGTTGTGTGGGGTATGCTAATGATCGGTATAGAAATCATCCTTCCATCTACTTTCATGGTTTTACTTTGAATTTGGCGCCTATGGTTTTTATATTTTAGTGGTGTATTTTCATTTTCTTTATTTGTTTTAGAAATCAATAAGGTGACCATTCATCCTAATGTGGAATTTGGAAATAAAAAAATGGATTTGGAGTAGATGTTCAATTACATGGGTCACAATTTCCAAATTTTTCAAAGAACTCATTAACATTATGGATTGGAATTTGGATCCTGTTTATTTGAAACCAAATTTCCTCAGTCCTTAAACTAATGGTTCATTGTCGAAACATGTCATGATTGGTTTTTCAAATATAATGTCACCATCGATATATATAGTAAAACACCACATAAATTGTTGTTTTAATTTTATTTAACCATCCTTTGCAGCAAAATTATTTAAGGGGTTGTGATCAGAAGAATTAAATAAATGTAAATATGCTGAATAAACACAAAATCATATAATATAAAGAAAAATTAAACTAATTAATCCCCTAAATAGGGCAGGTGGTTTGGCATGATAAATAATAATGCACCATTACTACTAATTAGCTTTTCATGGTAAATGTATAATCATTCTAAATAAATAATAAAGGCATCTAATGTAGAGAAACATGCCATATAATAACTAAAATATGGTTTCCATAATAACAGTACTGTTAAAAAAACAAGGAACACCATAAAATGTCAAATACTCAACCAATAAGATATATATGGCATGGAAGATGCATGAAATGTTATTATCTATGTGCCTATAGTGATTTATGTAATGATACATCCTTTTTGTACCTAGACACAAGTAACATTCAATATATGTCATAAATCTATATGTTGTGGAAATTACACAAATCACTCAAGGTGAAATCATAATCAATTGTAATAGTAAACATCACGAATAACAAACTCATCCATGTCTACAAAGATGTTCCCGCATATTTGGGTTCATCACTCCCATATATAGCTATTTACCAACCACCGAAACATTCCTAGAATCCAGTCTACCAACTCAAAAAAGCATGAAATATGGAAGAAGAAGGATTTCATACCACCTTGTAACATCTTGACCCGACTGACTATGAGAACAGTAGATGGACTGGCCACCACATGTCCTCAAGCATGCATCCTCGTACTCCAGAGGCTTCTGAATACCAGAGAGGGTATAATGGTGGTATAGTGGAGAGACCAAACCCTAATGATCAGAGTTTCAAAATGGTATAATAATAAATAAATTAGGAAATTGTGAAATAAAAATAATTAAATGATAGAGACAGAAAGATAATTATAATAACTGAATAAGAGTGGACAATGCCAAATATACAACTATTCATGTATGTCTAGATGAGGCTACATGGGTAAAATGGTATGCAAATTGTATGCGGTATAATATACAAAAATACAAGTATATTATTAAGGAACAAAATACCTAAGGGATAACATCATGAGCATCTTGTGCTCCAACTAATTCAGGTGATCCTAAGCTCCCATGTATAATCCATAATAGATGTTATCATCCCAAGACCTGTGAACATGACGTTTGCTCAGGTATACTAGTGCAATAACAGTCTGGGAATGGTGTGATATTTACTCAGTAGGCCCCCACCAATGGTTTATAGAGAATAATCCATTCCAAGAATATATTTTATAATAGTGTTCATGTATGAAAAATGAAGAAAATAAATAAATAAATGTAAACAAGTTGGATCAGGTCCCTGAAGGACACCCTAAAGACCATACCTTCATTAGCCAGATATGGAACCCCTATAAACATATGAAAATGTGTATATATATAATATTTGTGTAATTACAAAAAGGAACCATAACCATATATCAGAAGATATACATAACCTAAGAATGTGATTTGGATTGGTGGAAGTGTTCTTGGATAATAGCTATGAATTCAATGTCTTTAAAATTTATGTCATTATTAGAATTCATCAAGAAGCACCATGAACCCATCCGAGGTGATCAAAAAATTGAATCCATTTGATCACTCTAGGTGAACTATAAGTACCATCACCATTAGAGACTATCAATGGAAACCTATAAATGGAATCCGATTTATTACTCTCAATATGGTGTGTAACAAACCCTTCAATCCCATCATTATAATTTCATGTAACAGGACAGAGTATCACTCAAGGCATTGAATCACCATCTAGAAACCAATATCATCCATAGTTTCTCCCACAGGTAACAAATATCTCACATATAGAGGTAAATACATGGTGATCCCATCCATGTAATTATATTTATCTCTCATGATGTATCATAACTCAAGATCATATTATCTCATCATTAGAAACCCATTTTTGGAGACCCAAGATTCTATCAAGGCATAATCCATTTCAATTACTCATTTGACCGTTAATATTTTATCATTAAAGAGGTCAAACCCCATTAATAATTCAAATTATTAAATAAAAAATGTTTTTATCTTCAGGATTTCATTCATTAAAAACATCCATATCGTTCATGAGTGACACCCAGTCCATAAGGCAATGTATGGAATACAAACTCTAATCATTTCCCATTTCATTTTAGAAGAAAATTAACCTTAATGATGTGTTTTATTATAAAAATGTCATTATTATCTATAATTCACTTAACCCAAATTAATAATTACATTTAAGAAGATTAATCTAACACATCTCAAAGGAGGTTCAAAGAATAAGCCAAAACATTTATTTCAAGTGTTCAAATTAACACTACATAAGGGTTGTCCAAACAATACAAAGATACCTATAATATTCTATGAGATACTAAGTGAACTCTTTCTAAGGGGTGATTTGAGTTGGGATCCTAAACAGTGATAGTTTCATTTAAAGCATAAGGAGATATAAATTATAACACATGGCTCTACAATATTAATTTTTTAATCTGAATGTGTCGTAATGAAATTTCATCTTTAGGAACATGAAAAAATTTAAGAAACACTATGAAATTAATGGAAAACCAATTGAAAACTTAATATTTACTTAGGACAACCCAGACATCCAATATCAAAATGTCGTCCGGTCTGGTTCAATATAAATAAAAAAGCTGAAGTTCTCTATGAATATAGGCGGCATTACCTCTCACTATGATATAATTTTGGTTGGAAAAAAGAAAAATATATTATAGGGAATATGAGAACCAGATTCATTGAGGGTTATTTGACACACATGAAAACACTCGAATCAGATGCTTTATGTGAGAGATACTACTAAACATAAAGGAGAAGAGAAGGAACTCAATGGGGAGAGGTGATTCAAAATGGTGTGTGGATAAAGAAGAGGAGTTGAAATGAAATTAAGAGGTAGGTTAATTTTTGTAATTTCTATACCATTTAATGAGTATTAGGTTTTACAAACCCTCCACCGACCATGAAATAGCCACTACCCAAGAAGGGTCGTCCCATGGTTAATTAGCACAGATTGGGATGTTCTGCACAAACTGTGCATTTCCCCTATACTATGGTACCAGAAACAGGAATATGGCCATGTAGATCCTCTCTCATGGTTATAAAATTAGTTATAGTATTCTAGTTTATCTAGATCATATGCACAATTTCACCAAAGGGCCATACAGTTTCATAAAAACCATTCTCCGCAATTAGCCTTCCAGGATTTGTGGTTTCATATTGCGACACCTAGAAAACGTTCCAAAACACACGATCCATTCATAGAGCCTTATAAAAAATATAAAAATAACACACTTAAGTGTTTTAATGCTCAAAATTACATTTTCAATCTAGTTATAAATAATGGATTGTCCACCCAACTAAAACTCATGTTTATTTATAATTTTTTTCATCCAATACGAAAACATAGAACGCTATAGATAGTTATCTTTTCAGAGAGATGGATAAATTACTTTAATGAAACATAAGTGTAAAGGTATGTGGTTGGTCACTCTCTCACATTAAATTATGTTTTATGGTTTTATCTTAAATTTATTTCCCTTATGTTCTCAACATTCAATATTTTTCCATTTGAAATTGTGTTCAATCTAATATATCAAAGGGAAATATTATTTTTAAATAAAATATACGTCTATGAAGTGTTTTATTTTCTTTTTTTAATAAAACAAAGGTTAATATTATTAAAGAGACTATTTTCTCTTTATTTTACATTGAATCCTAAAAAATTTGGTTTGAAAACGAATTTGGTGATTTAAATTAAATTTCTCTCTCAAAATTAATGAAGAACAATCTCTAATATAGATATTTTTCAGCTTTCACCCTCTTTTTATATTTTATGTGATTATTTTTGGGTGATAATTTTTTATATCAATCGATTAATTCATGTTATCAATGTATACTATTTAGAAATGTTATGAAATCCATGTTTATTTTCATTAGTTATTTATACTATTAAAGATGAATGATTTTAATTTATATGTTTCATGAATCCGAATTTTATATTTTTGGGTTATTTATGGAAATTGAATGATTTTCATTTAACTATTATATGAATCACAATTTATTTCATGGGTTCTATAGGATGTAATACGTGATAAAACGTCAAGTTTAACTAAAAAGTATGGATGATGATGGGTGGGTCCTATATCACCCACCAAGGTATTGGTTAAAAGATTAAATATCATCAGGTATGCCTATATTTTTACAATTATGTTGTCTTAAGAGAATGGGTGAAAGTGGATAACTCCTTGAAGTAATTTTTCCCTTTGAGAAAGTTTTTTGCACTATTGAATGATATTATGCATTCTAATATTTTTAAATCATGATTCATGGCTAATGTAAAAAGTTGTTAATCCATGTTTTGACTATTATGTTTCCTCATTGATCTTTTATGGCGTTAATTTTTTTTATATGTACATTTATTCTCACTTATGTTTTGTGTTTATCACTAATGATGATGTGATATTTCACTTATGATTAACATTTTTTCTTTTTCATATGACCCATACATGATTAAATATTTATTCATCCCATAGAAAGTGTTTAAGATCAGCCCTTATGTTTTCAATCCTATGTTTATGAAAATGATTTATTCTAATGATACATTTAGTTAATGGTTTATTATGGTGGACTTAAGAAAAAATGATCCCAATAATTATAAAATAAGATGATTATGTAGGTAGTCTTTAAAGAAACTAAAGAAATTAGTTCATGGGATATTATATTTGTTATTTATGAAAATTAATTTTTATATCATGTAATAAATGAAAAATAAGGTCGTGTTTGTCTTGAGTATATATAGTGGGTATCATAGGTAAGGATTATTTTTGTTGAGATTAAAGAAGATATTCTTGAGAATTATGGTCAAAATCCTTTTTGGAAACCCAAAATATGAGTCTAGGTATAATATTATGTCATAAAGTTTTAGTAAAGTATAAAAAATGTGATTTTCGAAGAAATTACATCCCTAGATGGATACTGGAAAGTTGATGCAGCTATGGAACATGTGCATCTAAGGGTAATCACCCTACAAAAGGCTGATTGGGAATTAACCCGATCCTCAATATAGTTTAGGATGGGTGAGAATAATACTAAACTCATAGGTATACACACCTATGGGATATTATTGGGGGATACACACTCTCTTTATGTATAATTATGAATAATTTGAGAACAATACTATATTATGTTTATAGTTCGTAATTGAAATTAGGCATTAAATAACCTAGAGTGGAGAATTACATTTTTCAACAAAAATAAAACTTGTTATCTGTGATGCATTCCTTATATGATAATATATTTTTGTAATGTATCAGATTTTTCATATAATGGGTTGAAATATATCTTGTAATATTTCCATGGCTAGACACGGAGATGACATGATATTCTAAGGCCTGTTGATCCTCGAATTGATATTTTATAATTATTAAATATATTAATATCATGAAAATGAAATTTTCTTAAAATAGTGGAATAAATCCCAAATGGAGTCTTGAATCAAAAATTTAAGGCCAATATTGAGTTCAAAATGTGCGCTTTACCCTAGGTATGACAGAATCTTTTTCGATGATGGGAATTTTTTAAAAAGGTGTCACTTGCTCCCATAACAAATAAATAAATTAAAATAATTTATTTATGAGTTGATGAAATAAGGACCTAATGAAACTCTATATAAACCAATTTATAACCAAATTTCAGTTTTGGAGAAAAAATATATAATTTGAGAGAGGGTTTGGTGGAGGAGCTTTGGTGGAAAATCATCGAAGGATCGTGCTTTGGCAATCAGTTCTCCAGTAGAACTTGTAAATATCATCAACAAAAACGACTCTAAACTATTCACCATAAATGATCTATCCAATATTGAGGAAGTAAATTTAATTTATTTAGTTTTATACCATTTTCTTATCCCATACCAACTGAGAAAATTTTTTCTTAATAAAATATATTCACAATTTGACAGTAGATTATAGTTGATATTATTCTTTTTTTTTGTTGGTTTTATGTATTCTACGTTCTAATAGAAATGGATCAAGGATAACCCAAACATGGTTGAGGATCATTACCATTTTTGTGGTTTGTGAATTTAACTACCTTTTCTCATGTTCTTACCATCATCACACCATTTGGCTCACAGTTCAACAAATACCATTGGATGATCATTTTGCATTCGATTCATAGCATAAGAAATCATCATTGTGGGTTTGGGATTGAGATCTCTAACGCGATTGTGATGTGTGGGCACATATTTAGATATGTTTTGGATTTTGGAACCTCATGTTTCATTTTTGACTTGTGAAAATATAAATTCATTATTTGGATTATTTTTTATGTAATTTGGATGGCTTGAATTATATCTCTAGTGACAGAAAGAATCGGCCAGATGAGATTTGCAATACTTGATGATATTTGCAGTGGAAATCATAGTTGGAAGTGGTGGAGGAGGAAGATGAATTAAGAACCATGGTTTCTAGAAAAACATACACTACCTAGAATGTAATCCGGAGATGCATTCCATGTGGTACCCGAGCTGTGGAGCTTGGGTTTTCATAGAGAGGAAAGGATCACATGCCATGTGACACGTGTCACACGTCATGTGACCAAACATGGTGAATCACCATGTACCCTTGAGTACAAAGACACAACCATAGTGAATAGGAAAATCCATGCATTGAGACACAGCTAGAGCACATGGTTTGATTTTTGTAGTTGGACATGACCAAGTACATAGGCACGACCTATATAATATGGACATGAACAGGGCATGGCCTGGAGTACATAGGTATGGGCCAGAGCACACGAGCAGAGTTGGTACCAACAATTCACATCATGTACTACTAGTACATGTCTTTTAATTTTCATAGATGGGATTGAGGCCCCTATTCTCTTTAGAGTAGACTGGTTTCCTTATGGTGTGTTCCCTCAATCCATTCAGGTGGGGCATAGTTTGGGATTATGTCTTGGAAAAATGTTTCGGATCCTCTCTAGGAGACTTATGTCATACAGAGTTCTTATAGTCCCCCACTGGACTTAGATGGGATCCTCAATCATATTATTCCCTATGCGAGGTTCTCAAACTATGCATGACCATATTTACCCGGGCATCAATCCCCCACTTAGTGGGTTAATCCAGATCGGATTATTATTATACCCTATAAACGTTGGTTTGATCCACCTTCTATGTATGAATATCTTTGGAAATCCACTATGTGCATAATTATTGAAGGACTGAATAAGAATTAAATTTTATATGTATATCATTAGTGTTATCATGGTCACGGATTGAGTTCTCCTAGGTGAGTGTTGTTATGAACTCTTAAGAAAAATATTAGGCTGGCAATGCAGATGTGACTTTACCTTGAGACTCAGTGTATACCATGAATATATCTATATGCTTGTTTATATATATCATAATATTATTAACATATTCTTATGATGAGATGATTACTTTTTATGTTACATGCTTTGTGATTTTGGGGTGTCCTACTATGTATTATTATACTCATACATGCATGGGCTCTTCCTACACATATCAGGTCTTATGTTGATTACCGACTGTTTGATGGAGTTCTTGGTATAAAATGAGAATAAAAAGTTTTGTTTCTTCTTGACAATCCATTGTTCATACCAAGAATCGCATTTGACTATTTTACCCTCTTTGTAGCAGGTTGGAATTTGAGAGTATGATTTTATATAAATATATTTGATTCATTTATTAATAGATTATTCATGTTTTATTCAATGATTCACAAGCTTTTTGTTTTTTTATAGAAATTATGAATTCTGTAATTAAATTAAGAAATGATAAAAAGTTCTGAAAATAGGCATTACATGCCGTGTATTATATACCTCACATGAACACTTCATTCTCCGCAGACTACATGACCACAAACCAACCCCTTAAGCTTCAACATAAGCTAAAGAAAATATATTATGTGAAAATCCATTACACGACATGTAGAATTAAAAAATAAGAATCCGTCCATAACTGAAATTCATAAACAATGTCAAGAGATTGCCTGATGTGAATGTTTCAAATACTCTCCTGGTGAAATATATGAATGGATTCATTAGTAGGAATAGTGGATCTTAGTTATATGGAATGTAACCAACATAAATGACATGAAAATATCAACAAACATGTCACTAAATCTATTACATGAAAGGGTGGAAATTCACACTCTATTCTTTTCATTCCTATTAAAATATTTACAACACCCTTCGAGCACATAAAGCTTCTGGAATCATTCTTTTCTCTCATTTTCCTTCTGATATTTTCATTTATTTTAATTCTAAATTATATTTCTTTCATTAATTTCATTGTATTATTGAATCATTGTGAGTTATTAATCATTAAACATGAATTCATCATCTATTGTAATATCATTTTAAATACTTCATTTCCAATGCTGCACAATATTCTTCATAAAAAATTTCATAATTATTCACACTCATATTTATTCATAGTATGTTTGTTATTATTTATTATTTTTTTGGATACCGTATTTAACTTTATTCACTATTAAATCATGATAAGTCAGTTTATAATTAAATTCACATTGCCTCTAATTGTTTAACATTCATTTTATCTTGTTTAATCTTATATTTTCTATTTTGAAACTCTTTTATGATTAGTCACATCATACCTAATATTTCCTTTCTTTTGACCATCACCACTATAAGTGGATAATCAATATAGGGTTCGGGTTCAAGAGTATGGGCAGTTTGAACATAATTAATATCAAATAATCTAAATTGGGTAACCCTATGGCTAGTAACCACGAGTCGAAAAATTACCAATTGCATTCTTTTACATTATCTATGACCATTAGAGGTGTAAATTAAACAACTATGAATTAGTTGGGGGAGTTTAGGGTAGGGCCAATATCCTATAAATCTTTCTGCCTATAAGCCAAGAATCATGAATATAGGTTGTTAATTACTCTAGACCAAGAAGTCTTTTCCATCGTAGGTTGATCTAATTGGAACGACCAAGATCAATTATTGTTATTTTCACCACTTCACTACCAACACTATAGGTCTATCCTAAGTTATATTGAGGATAATACCATTGCCTATACCCTGAACTTGACCATGAGCCCTTACATTATTTCTTTAATTTAACCAAACTATTTATCCTTAATAAACAATAAACCTAAAGAGTGAAAGTGAGGAATCATACAAAACGGTTTAGTTTGAATGGTCGCAGACCTACTAGTAGTCCTCATGGAATCAACACCACACTACCACTTTACTATTACCATATAGTAGGTGTAGTTTTAGAATATTAATTCTAATATGATCTCATCGCATGAGAATTCAATGACGCATTTGTTTTATTCATATTTTGGCATATCATTTCTAGGTAAAACTGTTTCTTAGGAATAGTGACCTTTAGATCAACCCCGGTATTACCTCACCCTCCTTCATTATTTTACTAACCGTTTTCCTTTTTACATTTTTTCTCCTTCAGGTCCACTTGAAACCAATTTACTTCTATCTTTACCTCTTTTATTCACTTCCAGTTCATTGACAAGGGCCCACAACTCACCGAAGAATCTTGGATGAACGAGAACAACTTTTATTCAATCGCAAGATCGATAGAACCATTATTGAATTTGACCACTTCATAATGGTAGATCATAAAAATCTAGCACCGCCACACCTTCAAGACCTCAATTATATGCCACATTCCAATTGTAGTGAGAAACCATCATTTCGGGAGCACACCATTATAGACCATAGTTTCTTATCTATTATTTGTGACATGCCCAACATCATGCATTCACTAATTTAGGTCCACACTTTGGAGATCAACCCTATACTCATTCACATGATCAAGAATATGGGGCGGTTTAGTGGACTTCAATGAGATGATTCCTATAAAATCATTTCAAGCATTTTTGAGGTTTAAGATACATTTTTTCAAACATGGTGTATATTTAAATGTAATAAGAATCTGAGTTTCCATTTATCCTCCCATTACAAGAGTATGATTGGATGAATATTCCATATCTCATGTCAATCAGTAATTGGGGAAAATTATAAAATACGTTCCAAGAGAAAAACATCCCACCAATATGGACTTGGAAGCTCTGGAATAAAATTCTCAAACAACCCCCAGGAGGATGGATAATCAGTGTGGTAATCATGGGATAGATTCAAGGAGATGAACTATAAATTCCTACATCACCAACTAGTTTTTTGGATTTGAATTCATATATTTTATCATCAACTCCATTTTATATCTCATACTTTGGTAAAAGTCACTATTGATTTTAGACTCGTTGTTAAAGCATCACTTGTTGGGAAAGCAATTTTAGATGAAGTACATAAAAATTCTAGTCTATGGAAATGTTATAGAGGGATGCCTCAGCATGGTATTAGTTAGGTGGAAGAAATTACCCACCTTTCATCTCAAGTTGAGTCACTTACTAAGAATCTTGAATAAATTATGTTACTTGGTATGCCACAAACCCCACTTTATCTAGTAAAGAAAATTCAATACTATGAGATCTTCTAAGGATCGCACTAATACCAATGTTTCATTGTAGAGATGGAAGAACCCAAAAATTATGATTTAGATTTTATCAATTAAAATAAAAATGATAATAATACTAGAAACCCCAACAGTATCAAAAAAAGATACAAATAGAGGCTATCATAGAAAAAGTAGAAAAATCAAGGTTAGTTTCAGTAGAGGAGTGGATAGGTTCAAAAAACGAATTAGGGACCACCTGGGTACCAACCACAAGGTCTAGATCTTTGACCACAACAAAAATTCCAAAAAAAATTCACATAGATCAGCAGTATCCACCAATATAATAACTAATGTATCAACATGCTCCACAAAGTCCACCACCACATGAACATCCTATGAAAACCATTATGAAAAAACTATTCAATTTCTTCAGGTAAAAAGTAGAACAACAGATGAAAACCCATGATATGGAAAAGAAAAACCACAAGTGTTAACTATGAAACCTAGAGCATCAAATGGGAAAATTTTCAAAGACCTTATCCGATTGGTTATTGGGTACTTTTCTTTTTAATACAAAGGCTTATCCAATGAAGAGGATAAGTATATGATTATTAAAGGAGAAAATTTACATGATGTTTAAAAACCACATGGAGATAAGGAAAAAAAGATAAGAGAATCATATGAAGCTATTCATGATAGAAATCAAAGGTTAAAACCGAATGAGTAAGATCCATTTGATGAACAACCTAAAAAGAAAGATGACTATGTAGAACCTCTTACATACAAGCCACCTCTCCCCTTTCTTTAATAGATACAAGAAGTCAAAATGGAATGATTTTATAAAAAAAATCCTCGTATTGGTTAAAAAATTTCATATGACTGAAAATTTAATTTTTTATTATTCAAACAATTTTAATGAAAAATTGAAAATCCATACAAGACTCCTATACATAAAACAACATCAACATGGAATAAATGTTTTAGAAAAAACATCAAGACATCACAGAAGAGCCCCTACCGAGCATCAAAGACAATAAGATCAGCTTCTTTCTACTCCTCGCTGCAAGAAAACTATCCCGTGCATGAATGAATGGGCCTAGAACTGATGGTAAAGGCATACCCTCTCAAAAAAACATATACATAGCAAAAAATAGGAGAAAAAATCTTCTCTAAACCCCATCAGGAGCAACCGCATGAGAGACAGATGCAGTGACCCACAAACCTCGAACCAGATAAGACCCAATGACTCACAATACCCAAATTCCATTCCACTGATTCCACACATTCAAGCAGAAGCTCCACCATAACCATTTATTCAACACCATAATCAAAAACCTCAAAAACTGACTTGCGAGAAGTTGATTTGAAAACTCGCAAACATTCAAAGCATCATTTTCAAGTCCTACTTTCTGGTTACTTTTCTACAGAACAACCCATCAATTATGAGTTTCGGGAACCACACACCGATTCGCACCATCAAAATATCACTACATCCACGATCTTCTAAAAAATAAAAACCAATACACTCCCAAATGCCCGAATTCAATGCAAACAGAAAATATGATCCAAAAAAATGCATATCCCCCAAACCGAAACTCAACAAGCAACACAACTATAAATGAAAAAAATAGAGAAATAAACAAAATAACACTAGAGAGACAACTTCCCAAATCAGATATTTCAAGAAGAATAACTTGCCAAAAATCAACCGCTGATCCCGGGGCTGCCTTCATATCCTCACATGAAGACCATATCCACCTAGAACACTCACAGTCGGTACCAAACGTAGTGATGACCCCCATAATGCAGTATCTAAAACTCAAACCCTATACCAACATCGCGCCGCCATGGAATACCTAGCCTACTCGAAGGTTAGTGTGAGAAGATGCCAGAAGACAATGAGGTTTTTAAAGTAGAATGATCCCACACATCGCCACCATTGGAAGAGACCACACTCTGTGAGGGTGAAAAACAGAAGCATCGATGAGGTTTTCATATGAATTTCATTTCCAAAAAGGAAATTTCACAAGTACCGGCTTATTTAATATTCATTTAGGAATTTATCTTAAGTAAAAATAAAACTAAAGACTTTTGACTTATTTATTTAAATGATGAGTTCTTTGCAGTTTTTCAAAGGAAAATACCTCTCAAGATATGATACCCTATAAGGTTTTCAATTATATGTACTATTGGGGAATGTAATTTTGAAAATACATTTTGAACTCTAGGATTAATTATCAATATAATTTACAAGAGTTTTTATAAGAATATTGGGCTTAGATAATTTAATCCAACAAAGATGGAACTCTAACTTGTGGATTGTTTAACAAATCAACCTTGAGGATTTCCTGAGGTAGTCTTACTAAAAGTTGAAAACTAACTTTCCTTGTAGATTGTCTTTTTATGGATATGTTAGAGGAAGGTGATATACCCCTCATTATTAGAAGTCCATTTATTACCATTGGAAGGCTGGTGATTGATGTTAACCCAGGGAGATTCATTTTTAGAGTCAGTGAAGAGCAATATATGTTCAACGACGGGAAAGATATTATTTAAAAAACATGTCAAAAAAATTGTCAAAACATATGTCATGATAATTAAAAAATGATCATGTAGAATGTAAAATGGTAAATTTAAACCAACTCTTATTTAAAAAGGATCAAGTGACCCCAAGAATCCAAAATTTCACTACACCTCTGAAAAGAGTGGTCTTCCCACCTTTTGTCCCCTCGGTTTTCAATAATTGTCCTACAAGGGGTGTCAAATGAGATATAAATTATTCTACTTATAAAAAAGACTTACTCTAGAAAATAAATTAAGAACTTACTAGGAGGAATGCCAGGATAGATTTGGATATGTTAGAATAAACTTTTGGATTTATAAGGGTTTCAATGTGCTTATTAAAAGGACCTGGCCTAAAAATGTAAAAAAAATACAGGTTTTGTAACATGTACACAACATGAAAATGTTAGGTGGATGAAATTTTTTCAAAATCATGATCTACACATTGTGTATTCAGTAAATTTTGTGCATATTTTTATATCAATTTATTAAGACCCATGATCTTAGGGTTCACATAGACCCCCACCCATCGATATTCCTATCATGTACACCTCCCTACCTCATTCATCTTCATCCACCCCATCTTCTATCACCACATATCCCACCACTGCCATCCCACATTCCATTACTATTCCCATACTGACTCCTAACACTGCCCATTTTCTTTTGGAATCCACCACTTCCAGTCCCACACCATCACCCAACCTATCATAGCATTCGGATCTTTGGGCCAAGAATCATTGCATATTATATAATCTAAACTCTATTTCCCACCCACTATGATTCCCTTTCACATATATTTCCTTTTTTAATACCCCTCTTCCACCATCCACCACCACATACTCCCATACACCGGCCTTCGTTGGTCCTCCATCTACTTTTATCCCTCCAAACTTTTCCACCCCGAATGGACTACCTTTGGAGTTGATAGAACCCGTAGCCTAGTAGGGGTATTTGGAAGATCAGGAATGGGGGGAAATGTCTCATCCTCTCCAGCATCTACTAAGGTACCACTCATTGAAAAGGATTCCAAACACATGAACTTTCTTAGGATTGGTACCTCCCCTCCACTATCCCCTGAGATTTCTTTCAACATCATGGAACCCACCACATTAGTTTATCCTACAACCCCTTCATCCAAAACTGATATCAATAGGGAAAAACATATTTAGGAACCCTATATTTTTTAGGGGACTCATGATGTAGAGATCAACTATTTTTATTTTATCACATATTTTCTTTTATACCCCTCCCATGTTTTTGTACTCTATTTGATGGATCATTTTTTAATTATTGTGTTACATTACTCACTGATGTATCATTTCTCTATATATATACATCAAATAAAAATTTTCTCTTCACAAATTCTAGGATTATTTTTCATTTCATTATTGTATTATATTAGACATGTCTAATTATTCTTCCCTTTCCATGGCCATTGATTTTAGTGTCCTACCATCATATTCCCTCCTACATCGGATGAATCTGCATTTATCTGATGTCAAGTTCTAGCTGAAAGAGATTTTACTATATATTTTTTCTTAGTAGAGGTCCCCGCCAAGATGGGAATATGTCATATTCTTACTACATAAGATTAATTATCAACATTATTTTGAGGTCGTTAAACCTACCAAGTTTCCATGTGATCTCGTGATAGAGAAACATATTATTATAGGTGGTATAAGAGTTTTGAGGTGATGGATGACACTAATTGATCCTTTTTTCCATTAATTTAGTTGGTGAAATCATAGTCAGTGTTTTATGGTAGGAAAAAAAATTACTTTCAATCTTGTGCTCATGATTTTTTTTCGTTTTAGTATCATTTCAGTTCAAAGGATTTTATAGAACTCCATTATACCAATATATTTTCATATATCAAAGATTCTTGTCATTACAATTAACTATGTGGAACTTCCCATTTCACTACTTTCATCAAGTTTAAACCCATTGGACTAATATTTTATCTAGTGCATGAATTTTTTTGTAAAAAATTATACATTTAGCATATTTTGAAATAATCATCAACCAATTTTCTACATGGAATGACACTAATTATAGAGAGCTCTAGATTCTCTAAAATAAATTATGAGTTTTCCATTTCATTTTGAACATTAAAAACATGTTATATCTCTCCCATGATACTTTCTAGGACAGTATAGACACTATATCATTATATGTGTTAGGAAGCCTTTATTAAGATATATTATTGATACACTTGTGTTAATTCATGTTTCACCTATCTAGTAGATAATTTTCACTGAAATATTATATTAATACTAATAACTATTCCACCCATTTAAATAAAAGACAAAGTTAGGTTGTAAATTGTTGAAATCCATGTCATTCTCATGATTAGATTTTCTTCATGATGGATGAATTTAGTAATTTTTTTCAAATTTGAATTTTTTGAAATTGTATTTGATTGAATTATTAGTAGATTTTATAAAATGAGTGATTTATAGTTATTTTTTATATACTTCCATTCTAGAAAGGATTTTGGAATACATATTTCATAGTATTTTTTGAGCATAATTATTTAGAGACACTTGGGGCATGTAAACCTATCATAACTTGCATTGAGATCCTATTCACACTATGAAAGAAAAAAATATTATATGATTAAGGAAATATTTTTTGAGTTAGTGTTTTTGTGAAACACACCTTATATCAATCCTTATTTACCTATACATTCAATGAGTAAACATTTTAGGATGAATTATTTTAAATATAATTATCCATTCTTACTGTGATCATTGTATTATGCATGATTATCCTTTGAACAAGTGTGGGAGGATTTTCAACTGACTGACACAATACAATGTTATTATGGATATGTAATGTGGAATGTTTACTAGACTGATATAATGTGATCCATTATTACTCTTGGAATTTTATGCCTATCCAATTCCATTAGAAATATATATAAATAATGAAAAATAAAGAAAAATATTTTGGGTTGTGTATTAGGAATGTCAAAATCACCATTAAAAAACTGATCAATCTCATGATGAATTTTACATGATTAGGGGATGGAAGAAGAATTTGGAATAAACATGAAATTTAAAAAATAAAAAAATAGAAAATAAAAAGAAACGGTCAGTGTACATTTTTATATTTAATTGATATACTCATGGATCCACATTGATCTACTTAGAAAATTGAAACCATTTGACCTTGGAGGTGTCACATCATAGAAATATTTACATTTATCATGTATAATACTTGAGAAATTTCCAACCTTTTGATATTTATTTTCAATTTATACCAACCCTTCTTTATCCACAGAGTCATCTGAACCATTTTCAATGAAGTCATCAAGATTAATTTTTAATTCATCTTTATAAAGTAATGATAATAGAACCAATGCAAGCCTACAACCAAAAACAAGTGTTTAGGGTATGAGCGTAACTATAGTTTTATTTTACCCTGAGCGATGAGAGAAAATTTTATTGTGAGGTGAATTAAAGAATGGGTATATAATTGAAGGAAAATTTAAGAAATTGTAATTAAATGGATAATAATCTACATAAAGATATAAATGATGAGGCATGACTGATTTTATCAACAAGATGGATTCGATTAGACATATTTTTTATACTTATTTATAATTTTATTTTCCTTGTTTTAATGTTGGTTTTCTATTTTAAAAACTGTTTCTTTTAGAATCCCGACTGATATTATTTTGTCTTTAGTACAAGAAATTGGTCAAGTGTGGGGGAATTTGATAATTTGAATTTATATACATGTATTAGATACTTTTATTAAGATATTATTCATATATAATTCAACAATGCAATGGGTTATGGATTTTTTTTCATGAATTAGGGATTATAAAATTAAAGGAATAAATGTTGAAAAATTTCTAAAAATAGGCTTTACACACCATGTATCACATACATGACAAGTAGACTTCATTAATAGCATTCCTGAAAAACCACATACAGACCTATAAAGCTTCTTCATGATGTAAAAACAACACACAAACTGTAAACCCATTACACAATATGAAACTTTAAAAAATAACTAACACATAAATGTAAAATTCCTACACAACGTGAAGAGATTGCATGATGTGAAAATTTCAAAGGATAACCTGGTTAAATATTCAAACAGATTCTCTAGTGGGCATAGTGGATCCTAATTACAAGGAAAGAAACCAACTTATAAGACGTGTAGATATTGGGACCCAATTCACTAAATCTATTACATGACACACAATAAATTCATGTCATGTAATTCTCAATCCTATAAATAATTCTATCACCCTTTGGGAACAAAAATATTTATATTTTTTTCATTTCTCTCATTTTACTTCTCCTATTTTCATATATTTTCATCATAATATTGATTTATTTCTTACTTTCACTATTTTATTGAAACTATTGAGTTATTAATCATTATGTTCATGTTCTTTATCTCTTGAAATATCATTTTCAATCACGGTGTATCTTTCTAACACCACACACATTTCTTCATCAAATATTGCAACATTCTTCATACACTTCTTCATTCGAAGTAAGTTTGTGATTTTTTCTTAGTTTTTTGAATAATAGATTGATTGTTCATCATTGTTTTGTTATGAAAAGTCAGTTTTTATTGAATTTACATTTCTTTCAATTTTTTGACATTGATTAATTATTTTTTATCCTTGATTTTTACATTTTGAATTATTTTATGATTATTGACAACATTTTTAATATTTACTTTCTATTGACATTCATTTCAATGTGTGGAAAATCTACTTAGGTTTAGGGGTCTATAATATATGTGGTTTGAATGAAATGAATATCTAAAGATAAAAAATAGGTATCCATTTGTCTAGTAACCAGGTTTAGAAAAAATCTCATTATTTTTCGTTATCCCTGACCATCAGAGGAGAAATTTGGATGACTATGAACTATTTGGAGAAGTTATGGGTATGGAATATATCTTATAATTTTTTCTTCCTTGAATCCAGGATTCTGACACTGAGGTTGTCAATTACATTGGACTAAGGAGTTTTTTCCAACATAGGTTGATCCAATTGGATGGACCATGGTCAATTTTTTTTCTTTTCACCTCTACATAGACTAAACCATATATCTATCCCAAGTTAGGTTTAGGATGATACCATTGTATAAACCATGAAATTGACCATGATCCATCTCTTTAATAATTGAATTAAAACTAATCTACCAAGATTTATTAAACACCAAAACTGATAGTTAATGTATGGAATCCTTCAAAATGGTTTTATTCAAATAGTTTCTGACCTTCCTGTAGTCCTTTTGGAATTGAACCCACACTACTACATTACTAAGACCGTGTAATATGTGTAGTTTGGGACTATAAATTTCTATTTGATCTCAACCTATTTCAATTCAATGATGCTTGTGGGAGAGTAAAACATTATTATAATTTTTGGTGGGTTTGTATTTATCTCTTTTATACATTCTAGTATTATTCTCCATACTCTGATTCTAGGGTTTAGAAGAATTCATTCAATTTTTTATCTATATTTTGTATTGCATCATTTTTTGGGGCTTCGAGATCTATGTGTGCAAAATTCCAACTTTATATAAGGCCTCCCATGAGATTGAATCAGTGATAGTCAGAAGTCCCTAGCCTATTGGATGTGGGATTCAGTAGTCACACTCAGCTTATCACTGACCAGGCAGGCCCTGATGGGTTGGGTCATGACATAGTGGTATTAGACTGGTTCTATCTTAGTATCGTAGTTTGGAGTTTGTTCTAGTTGTAATAATTATTTAGGATTTATGGATACAATGTTAAGTGTTTTGAGTTTTGATTCCAGGACATGGACTCCAGTGTTGGTGTAGAGGCTATCATATCTATTCTCTAAGACTCTGAATACCTAACATTTGACCTGATACTTATATACATTGGTTTAAGGGAAAACATTTTTACATGAATCGTATAATTATGGTTTGTGTTTATATTTCCTTCTTGAGTTATTTATTCATATATACTCATTGAATTTGGTGTATCATTTATATTTAAGGATTTCGACATCATTATTTCTACCTAGGATTTAGTATTAAGATTGTGAGGCTGATCCCCTTAGTAATGAGGCCATGATATAGGGACATGTTTATGAGGTATTTCCCCTGGGAGGTTTTCCTGTCCTACCTCCACCCATCAACTAGAATATGCTACCAGCAGTACCAAAAAATAAGTTTTGAAGGCTGAGCATGCTTCATGTGTTTCAGCATCAGCGATGTAAAACCTATATGTTTTTTATGAAATAATTTCTATACATAATTTTTATTCTTTAGTTGCTTTCATTGAACACAATAATTTTTTTAAATGAATCACAAGATGCCCTTATTATAAAATTACTTTTATATCCTAGCCATTAAGTTAACGGGAATAATTATAAATATCTTATGAAAATGCATTATGAATTCATTGGCTAGTAATTATTTATGAAAAATATAAATCAATTAGATATTTTTATTTTTTAGTGAATTATATTTGGTAATGAAACTAATTATTTATATGTTTTATATACTTAATAAAACATTTCTTATATTAATCCAAGGGATATTTTAGTCTTAGAGTATGAATAAAACCATATTTTATGTATAAGAACATTTTTAAATGTTAATTTTACACCTTTGATTAAAGAAACCATTTTAAATTAAGATTTTGACACATTATTAATTTATATATAACAAAATAAACTTTTTATTTCGAAGTGGGATATAAAAATTTACTTTGGATAAATTTCTAATATTTTAATGATAACATTCACGTTTTATATGAATAGTAAAAATATGTTAAATTTTAATTAAAAATAAATTCTTTATATAATTTATATGGTTAAATTATAATATTTCTGGGTTTAAAAGTATAAATAGAATATATTTTTATCATTTAACATAATTTATTTCTTTATCATTAAATTTATATTTAATTCAAAGGTAAAAACATTACAGTCTTTTGAAATTTTTTAACATTTAAAACCTGTTTTCTCATTTCAATAATGGGATTAATTTTAAATTAATCACTAAAAATTATATGTTTTGAATTTGAAAAAATGGACTCCATATTTATAATTATAAGGTCCAAATTTTCTGAATAGGTACCTTTTATATATCAACATTATGAATTGTAACATCAGTAATTATTTTATTTACCACGGTGAAAGGGTAAATATGTTAAATAAGGGTAAAAAATAATTTAGTAATATAAGACAACCCTAAAACCTATATTAATCCTATTGGATGAGATATTTCTGACCATGGGAATCCTTGGGTCAATTTTGGTACCTCATTGATTCACATTGACGTGAAAATGACATTTTATAAGAATTAATTTAAAGTAAATGTAATTATAACCTAAACATATAAATTTTATTAATTGATTATAATATAGGGTTATATAACTAATCTATATGTCTATAATTATTCATTAGAAATATAAATATATTTCCTACATCATGGTATTTTATTTATAATTTTTATAAATTAGATAAAAACAATTATCTCCAACACAATTATGATGTAGTGATTACCTCATTAATGAATGAATCAAATAATTGAATTTATAAATATTAAAAAAATGTAATTTGGATATTTTCGTGTCATAAACAAATTTCCTGAATGATATTGACATATTATATTTGAGTTAATGCCTTATTATCCAAAGAATCAGGTTATAAATTTTTAAAAAATTCAAGTATGAATAGTGTCCAAAATTGTCACAATTCATAACATAAAACATAAAACAGATTAACAAATGATATTAAATTCCTAAAAATAAAGGATTTGTCAAAATGGTTAATGTAAGTAAAAATATGTCATAAATAAGTTTTTTGGGTCGTTTGACAAGATATTTTAATTACATTAACCCACAATTTATTAATAACATGATATCATGGTAAGATTAAAAAGGGTAAAATAAGGGTTAAACCATAAAGATATGGATATAAAAATATTCTAAACTTGTATAAAAACTATTGGATTATGTGAATTAGAACCAACATCATCTTATATTCAAATTAAATATTTTTTCGACTGTTTATAGTAAAAATTTAATTTATAAAAAATTAATATTTTTAGAGTTTCCTAAAGTTCCCCTCTCCCCTCTTTTAAAAGGGAACCTCCTACATCTCCACTTAATTCCATTTTGAGCCTTCATGCTCGACCAAACCCTACACATTTCTCTTCTATACTTTCCTAGTCACATTCTATATGTTCTAATCTTCTAGAAAGTCCAACTATAGTGACCAAAGTGGAAATTTAAAGGAGGAACATCGAGGCAGAGGTAATTTATTTTACTGATTCTTTTAAAATTCATTATACTTCTACTTCCTCTTATTTAGTTATTTCATTTTAATGTAATAACATCAGTATCACTAATATAATAATATTTAATTATATATATGAAACCACCCTATTCCATATTCTATCTATCCTATGAAAAACAAAATCACCGTGTGTGCGTACGTACGACTTACCATCTCCATGTCATGGTATAATTATTTTCACCACCACCTTACATGGATGCGTATAATGGTGGAAATAATGACCATATAAGGTTACTATAAAATGATATTGTTCATTAAATAATGATTATATAAATGAATTGGCTAAATAAATTTGATATATACTATACTAATACTATGCTATAAAAGATATAATTATAACCTAGAAAGATAAATGAGAACATATATAACAAAACATGCAAAAGAACATAAAGCAGTTAATACTTAAATAACGAGTAATAAAGATATTTTAATAACAAACAGATGAGAATATGATCATAAATTTTATCATAAAAATCATTATGATTCTAGAATAAATCAGAAACATTATCTAAATCATCATACATGAGGTTTGGATACATATGAATCATATTTAACCTAATGTTAGGGATTACTTTTCCAACAACATTTTATTTGATATTGTTTATTCGTAAGTAAGTATTGGGGATATATTTATCATCATTTTCCATATTTTATAGAATTTTTCTAATAAAATTTTTAATATTGTTCTATGTATGTTTAATTTCATTTTTACCCATTTTGACTTTTACTACACTGGACGAAATCTTTCTCTTTTTTACCATCCAAGGTACTTTTTCAATTTTATAGAAAAAGATCGAGGAGAATGTTTTTTAACTTATACGAAATTAATGGGTTTTTACATATTCATAATTTATTATTACCATGAATCTTCATCTATAATTTTATATGTGTATTTTAAACTAAATTCATTTCTTTTAAAATTGAATTTCATTTTGAGGAAAGAAAATGTTTTTGAAGAAGAAATGATATCTTCATGAAGAATGAAGCTCAAGAGTTTTATCAAAATTATTTTCTATCTAATATCACATTGTATTATGTTCATATTTCTTTTATTTATAGGGTGTGATTGTAATTATGATGTAATTTTATCTAGGAAGTCCATTTGTTTTTATCAATTATGATTGAATGATGTTTAAGTAACCCATTTTATTTCATGGGTTATAATATGGTGAATGTTTATATGTTTTTGTGGAATAAATAAGAATGGTTTCATTATGAGATTGGTGGGATGTATATCTACCTACAATTCCCTGGGTAATGATTTATATCTCATGATATAGACATGGTAGGAACGACAAGTTAATCTGGTTCAATGATACAGGGTTGGAATGAGGATAGAACTTGGTTCAGTAATAGACCATTTCTGCTATGATGATCTTAGAAATGATCCTTGACTAATTTTAAATGATTTTCTATGCTTATTTTTGTATGAAAAATAAATTCATTTCTATTGTTATTACTATTGGGATTAAATTTCACTTTTATGATTTATCCCATGACATGATATTGTGATATTTTATATGCAGGATAATATTTTCAAATGTTATGATTGTATTAATATGATATGATTGTTATTTCATTTTTTTACCCTAACTAAGAACTGGAGATCACCCTTTGGTATGTTTTTTCCCCAGGACATGAATATGGGTATTATGTGTGATACGCCAAAAATGATTCTGGTTATGATGAAATAAATGGTAAAAAATATAGATGCTTTATGAACCAGTAGTTTATGTTTCCCAGTTTCGAAGGAAGCTATAACTATATGGCCATGTCAACATTTTGTTATATGTTTTAATAAATATAATTTAATTCTGATGTGATATCAATGTATGTAAAGAATGGATTGTTATAGTTGGTATCACGGAAAAGGTATAGTTAACCATTGGAAACTTGGATGAGAAATCCTTAAGGATATATCTAAGTAAAAGACAGAATCATAGTGTTATAGAAATGAACATGAATAACCTAGGATAAAACCTAAAGTGTCATAAATTTAAATTTTATTCATGATTATGTGTTTTTCCTGTTATGATTATTTTTTCTCAGAATATGCTTCTTGGTTTCCGTCAATGGCTGGAACCCAAAGAAACCTTGTTAATGCTGAATGCGATAAAAAATGTAATGATTGTCCCCATGAGAAACCAAATGTTATGGGAGATGTAATTAAAAATCATGTATCCATGGTCACATAACTTTCTCAAGTTGTGAATCATACTAGACATCCAAACAATCAATGGAAGAAGCAACATTCTATTGAATCATTCATGAGGCGGTGTCCACCTTCATTCAATGGGTCTTCTAATCCATTAGTCGCTGAACAATGGATCAGTACCACTGAAAAAATATTTTCAATTCTACAATGTTATGAACATGATAAATCCATCTTAGTAGTATATCGTTTTTAAGGTGAAGCTGATCAATGGTGAAATCTTATCAAGAATACAAGGAAAATAAATAAAATTGTGTCCATGTAATGGGATCAGTTCAAGGACACATATTTTAATAAGTACATTCCTTTTATTCTTCTTACAATGATGGATAAGGAGTTCCTTCAATGTAAGCAAAAGGATGATGAATCTATTAGTACCCACAAAGCAAATTTTACATGACTTTCAAGGCACTCTTCATGAATTATTATCCAACATGAGAAGAAGATTGATCAATTATATATCGGAATAAAACCAAGTCTCCTATGTGAATTAGCCATAATTTGCTTAAATAGCTATGAGGAATTTTTTTTAATGTGCTCTCAAGGATGAGATGGAGATTGAAGTACCCCATTAGTCACATGGGGTTGATAAGAAGATAAAATGGAATTCAAAGGAAAATATACAAACCATACTGAAATGAAGATGGGTTTACCCTTATGCTCGATGGGTGGAAAGAAACATGTATATAATTTTCTTAATGGGACTAGTAAATGTTTGAAGTGTTGAAAATAAGGTCATTAGGAAATTTAATGCCGAAGTGATGGGAAAAAGTTTTTTAATGATGAAAACAAAGGAAAGGATACAAAAAATGCACCTCCTTCACTTCAATGTTACAAGTTCAAGAAAATGGGGAATTATGCCAATCCATTCCCAAATCCAAATATTATTGATGACGATCGACGTTAACAAACTCTTAAAGCCAAATATAAATGGAAAGTCACCTGAAATTACTACCAGTGACATAGTGCACGGTAATGAAGTGGTGAAAGGTACAATTACCATCCACTCTAATGTATAAAATGTTTTATTTGGTTATGGATCCACTAACTCTTTTATTTCTAAAGAATATTCTAAGGGTATCACCGTATTACCTCAACAATTAGATATTTAGTTTATTGTGAGAAATTCTAATGGAACAACGGTCGCATCAAAAGATTAAAATTCTTCTCTAATTGATGTTTGTGGTAAATTGGTTCCAAAAAATCATGAGATACCTCTTATAGTGGAATTTGATGTGATTCTTGGCATAGATTGGATTTCATTATATGGAGCGCATATAATTTTCCAAAGAAGGAAAGTCAAATTTCAAATTCTAGATCAATCTATGATCATCTATCAATGCAAGGAAGAATATAACCTTCCAATAGAAATTTATTCCATCATATGGGTCTTGATTCAAATAAATGAAGTTTATTTATCTCAAACCGTTGGGGGGGAACTAACGATTAAAAATATTCACATTGTAAAGAACATTGACAATTTGTAACCAGAGGAATTTTTAGGTCTTCCACGAAATCATGAAGTTGAGTTTTTAATATAACTCATACTGGGTGTGATGCCAATTTCAAAGACACCATACAGAATGGCTCCAATTGGGCTGTAATAATTGAAGAAAAAATATAAAGGGAATCCTGATTAGGGATATTTACAACCTAGTGTACCACCTTGGGGAGAACCTATGTTGTTTTTTAAGAAGAAAGATGGATCAATGAGACTCTACATTGATTATCGAGAACATAACAAGTTCACTATGAAGAAAAGATATCCTATACCTTTCATTGATGAATTATTTGATCAGCTATGCCTAGATCAATACTTTTCCAAGATTGATATTCATTCAAGATATCATCAAATAATGATAAAAAAGGAGGATATACCAAAGGGGAAATTCCGTATAAGGTATGTAAAATATTGATTTATAGTTATGCATTTCGATCTTACTAAATTACCTTCTATTTTCATAGATCTAATGAATATAGACATTAGAGAATATCTTGATCAGTTTATGTTACACTTTATAGATGATATTCTTGTCTATTCAATGATCCATGAAAAACAAAAAGATTACGTGATAATATTAATGAAGACCCTGAGAAAGGAGAAGCTTTATACCAAATTTACCCAATGTAAAATTTGGCTTCAAAAAGTTTCATTTTTTGGTCACATAATATCAAGAAATGGGATATCTGTGGATCCAGAAAAAATAGTGTTTATTGAATGATGATTGAGACCAACAACAATAACTAAAATCGGAATATTTTTTTGGTTTGGATGGATATTATCTACATTTTTAAAAATATATTTCATGATTATATAATCCACTAAACAAGTTGACTCATAAAATAGTTAAGTTCATTCGAACAGGAGAATGTGAAGAGAATTTCAATGATCTAAAAAGAAGGATAACTAGTGAACCTTTGCTCACACTACCCAGTAATGGAGAAAGGTTTGTGATCTACAATGATGCATCTAAAAACGGGATGGGGTGTGTTCTCATGAAAAATGATATGGTGATCATTTATGCCTCACGACAGATGAAAATCCATTATAAAAATTACCCAACTCATGATTTGGAGTTAGATGTGGTAATAATTGCATTAAAAATATGGACACATTATATTTATGGTGAATGGTGTGATATTTATACTGATCCTAAAAGTTCAAAGTATATTTCCACACAAAAGGATATGAATATTCCCAAAATAAGATTCTCTTTATTGATTAATTATTATGAATACTCAATACATTACCACCATGGGAATGCGAACTGGGAGGAAGATTCTTTGAGTCGCAAAGACCATGACAGCTTATCTCGGATGATGATCATGAAAAACCCAATATTTATGGATTTTAAAGGGATGGATCTTGAAATTTTAATGGAAGCGGAAAAATATTATCTTTCTCAAATGAATGTTCAGCCATCTATACAAGTAAAGATTAAAGAGGCACATAAGGAAGATGTAGAGTTACAAAAGAAGTTAAGAAACATTCTTGAATTCAACCTTGATTGTGATGAAATAAAAAGGTTCAAGAACTAGATTTGTGTTCCTAACATACCAGAATTAAAGAAGTATCTATTTGAAGAGGCTCATAGTACATCATTCTTTATTCAACCTGGAATCATGAAGATTTACATGGACATGAAAGAGTACTTCTGGTGTGATGGCATGAAAAGAGGTGTTTCTGAATACTTCTCTTGATGTTTGGTTTGTTAGCGAGTTATAGATGAGAGACAAAAGTCTAAGGGGATGTTACAACCATTACCAATACCAAAATGAAATTGGAAAAACACCACTATGAACTTTTTTATCAGAAAACCGAAAACATACAATGTCAATAAAGATATTTGGGTTATAAGTGATTTCCTTATATAGTCGGCACACTTCATTGCTATTAGACTGGATTTCTCTCTTGATCATCTTGCTCGGATATATGTAAAGGAAGTGATAAGATTGCATGGAGTACCAATTTCCATTATATCTAACCAGGATCCAAGGTTGGGATCAATGTTCTGGTGAAGTCTTCAGTATTCTCTGGTTACATAGTTAAGTTTCAGAACTGACTATCATCTTTAAATGGATGGCCAGTCTAAGTGGACAATTCGAACTCTGGAATAAATTTTGATACCATTCTCTATGGATTTAAAAGGTGGTTGGGATCAAAACCAACCATTGGAGGAATTTTCATAGAATAATTTCTTTTACTCATGTATTCAGATTGATCCATATGAATCCCTATATGGAATAAAGTGCGTAACTCTAACTTACTGGGATAAAGTTGGGGAAAGAAAGCTATTAGGACTAGATGTTATTGATGAAATGGAAGAAATGTTCATATCTATTTAACAAAAAATAAGATCAGCTCAGAGTCGAAAAAAAGGTATATTGATAACCAAATAAAAGACCTATAGTTCGAAGTGGTGATAAAGTGTTCTTATGAATATCTTCATCGAATAGAGTAATTATATTTAGAATGAAGGTCATGTTGAGCCCTAGGTATATCGGTCTGTTTGAAATATTGGATCATGTTGGGAAGGTAGCTTACCAATTTGAGCTTCCACTGAATCTCTCTCATGTTCATGATGTGTTGCATGTATCACTTTTGAGAAAGTACATACCTGATCCTTCACATGTACTGATCTTAGAAGTCCAACCATTGGAGCAAGATATTTCTATTGAAGAACAACCGATACATATTTTAGATCGTAGCGAAAAAGATCAACGAAACAGGACCACTCGTAAGGATAATGTTTTATTGAGAAACAAATAATTTAAATAAGATACATGGGAACTTGAGAATATGGGGAGGGAATGGTATCCAAATCTATTTATTTCTAAGTGATGAATTTGAAGGGAAGAATTCCGTTTAGGGGGGGGGGTGTATAATGTAAAACCCAGATGTTTTATGAAATATTTTATAAAATAATTTTTATTCTTTAGTATATTTATTTACATGAAATTGTGAGTTAGGAAAAACTAATAGATGCCCTTAATATAAAATTACTATTATAGCATAGCTGTTAGGTTATCGGGGATAAATAATACTAACTTATGAAAATGAATTATGAATTCACTGGCTGTTAATTATTAATGAAAAATATAAATCAATTATAAATTTTTATTTTTTTAGTTAATTAACTTTTTTAATGAAATTAATGAGGTATATTTTTTATATACACAATAAAATATTTCTTTTTATTTTCATCCAATGGATATTTTAGTCATAGGGTATGAATAAAACCTCATTTTATGTATAATAATCTATTTTTAAGGTTAATTATACTCCTTTAAATGAATAACCCATTTTAAATTAATATTTTGACACATTAATAATTTTTATATTACAAAATAATGATTTTATTTTGAAGTTTAATATAAAAATTTACTTTGGATAAATTTATGATATTTTTTTATAACATTATTGTTTTGATGAATAGTAAATATAAGATAAATTTTAATTAAAAGAAAATTTTTCTTTAAAATAAATTATATGGTTAAATAATAATATTTAGTGGCTTTAAATTATAAATATAATATATTTTTACTATTTTATATAATTTATTTCATTATCATTAATTTTAAACTGAATTCGCAGGTAAAAATATCACAATCTTTTGTAATGTTTTAACTTTTAAAACTCATTTTATCAATTCAACAACAAGACTAATTTTAAATTAATTAATAAAACATAGATGTTTTAAATTTGGAAAAATGGATTGAATATTGGGAATCATATGTTCTAAATTGTTTGAATAGACACCTTTTATTTTTGGACATTATAAATAGTAACTTCTATAATTATTTTATTTACATTGATTAATGGGTAAATCTGGTAAATAAGGGTAAAACAATAATAATTTAATGATATAAAACTATCCAAAAATGTGTCCTAATCATATTGGATGAGATATTTCCAAGAATGGTAATCCTTGGGTTGATTTATGGACCCCGTGGATTCACATAGATGTGGAAATTACATTTTTTAAGAATTAATTTAAAGTAAATGTAAGTATAACCTAAAAAAATATCTTTTACTAATTCGATTTTAGCAGAGGGTTATATAAATGATCTCTAAGACAATTAGTATTCATTATAAAAATAAAAATATTTTCTACATCTTTAAAGACTCAGGAATTTCAAGGAATTTTTTTTCTTAAATGATTTGGAATTTTACGAGTACGCAGTTTCTGACGACACTTGATTCTGAAGCCCGGTGTGCCTGGAATGTTTATCTGAAGTTTTCTTCAGGTATGTTCAATGAACATATGAGTGGGGTTTTCTATCATTTGAACTGGTACTCGGAATTGAAATCTGAGGACACCGATGAACTCGAAGTGCCAGTATTCGCTTAAGGGGACCTTAACCGTAGTTGCGTTTCATGCGGGTTGAAAGTTAATTTTTTGGGGTTTATTCTTAAATAAAATAAAATTGTGTAGTACACAATTTTATTTTGGGAGTTGGTTATTTCCTCCCATGGGGAAATTATTGGTGGGGTCCACACCCAAATAACATCCTATGTGTGGATATTTGTAAGGTGGGGCTCACACGAGCCCCAACATTTCATCTCCCCATATCACTCTTCAACTCCCTTAAACCCCTTGTTTAATTCTTGAAAACTCCCCCATTTAATTGCTAAACTCTCCACCTTCCACATGGTCATTAATATGACAACTCAGCAAATTAATTATTTTTTACACCACAAATTAATTAATTAATTTGGGAGGGTTTGAATCATTTTGAAATATCTTGGAATGTTTATTAAAATAGGGGAAAGCCTCATTTTAATATTTGGGGGCTGGGAAAATATTTGGTGGAACCTCTGGAGATATATAATAACACCATTCTTCTTTCAAAGATGGATAACTCCGGCAATGAACGCAAAATCACCAATGGCGCTTCTTCTTTGGGCACACTCCGACGTCGACAGAATCGATGTTCTTCATCTGCATCGTCCGACCACCATGGTGCTTCTCTTCTGCAACTCGACGACGTGCGATGCCTATTGAGAGGTAGGGGTGTGTTTTTATTTGAGAAATGCTAATTCTTACTTCCATGTTTGTTTCTCTTGACCCGCTTGCTACCAAACTAACGCAGAAGGACCGGGCCAAATGAACATGGCCCAATCCCTCTACCGTTTTTGTGAGTGTTTGGTGTGTTCTTCGTGTTCTTCATTGGTGATCAACATCTAATCGTTGTGAGTTCTTTGTGCGACACAATGATCCCAAATTGAAGACCCAACATCACGACGTTATAGTGGAGGTTCGACGACGATAGAGGGTGACAGATCAAACCAGAACCGGAAGGACCGTCCCTCAACTGTACTTCGAGCGAGTGAATCAAATTGTGTATTCGGAGCTGATCGGAGGCTCGAAAACACTAGAGATGATTACGGGACATTGGGGAAACCTAGTGTCCAATGTTTCGTGATGAACGGACCGTCAAAATGAATAATGGACATCACTGGAGGTGCGCTGGCTGGAGGCGTCAATTCGGGAAATTTCTAGAATACATGGCGTGTACCTATGACAAAAACGTCGTGTAGTGTGGGCGTATTGTGGATTGTGTTTCGGATTTAGACAAGTAACACACGATGTGTGACCCTGGTAATATAGCGTGTATTATCTACGCAGAATGGCATAAACAGCTTCACCATACATGGTGTCTATTCTGGGAAATACACAGACACAGGAAGCAATATACAGCCGAGAGGCACAACGTGTATTCTCTTCGCATAAGGGATGAAGCGGCTTCGCGGGACTCGGTTTGTATCTCGGGGATACATGGACACGGGGTGGAGTACATGATCATGTACTCCACCACACGGCCAGGCATGGCCAGTGGCATGGGCTACCCCGTGTACCAGTTACGCGATTTGGAAAACATGGGTTGAGGCCGTGTACGGGCACATGGCCAGCATACACGGAGCTGAACTAGTGGCATGGACACAGCGTGTAACCATACCACACGTCGTGTTATTACTTTCTACATGACCAGCCTTTCGACATGGGCAGTTAGACAAGGGAAGTAACCAAGAACTGTCTACACGGTGTGTACCGTATACCTACATGCCGTGTAATTTTTGGTAAAAGGATTGGTCATCTTGTAAAAAATATATTGGATATGTTTTTTCGGAGTATCCCCCTGTGACATGGCAGACCTTCAGAATACATCAACTTGAGACTTCGTGGTATTTAATGTATCGATCTCTTGGCTCGAGGAGAGGACCCTCCTGGAATTGAGCATGCTGTGTGCGAGAACCCTAGAGATGGTTGCGACTGCAGTGACTACCGTACTAGAATCCTCAGTGGGTCCAGGGAGGACGACTACAGTACTGAATTCCTCCGTGGGTTCGGTGAGGATGACTTCCGTACTGTAATTCTCCATGGGTTCTGCGATGACGACTACCATAATGTAATCCTCCATGGGTTCGATGGCGATGATTACTGTTCATGTATCCTACGTGGGTCTGATATTTTGACTACTGTACTTGTATCCTATGTGGTTCCGATAGTTCGACTTCTGTACTAGTATCCTATGCTGGTCCGACAGAGTAGCTGGTCTAGTATCCTACGTGGGTCCAACAGCTTAGCTGGTCTAGTATCCTATGTGGGTCTGACAACATAGATGAATCAGTGACTACATATTATCATCTTTACCACTTTACAATAAATGTATAACTGTGTGAGCTGAGTCTTGACATTCAATTATTATCAACGATGTGATTGACTTTCTTTCCTGTGTGGACTAGGTTGTGCTTGGGCTCGAGAGTTGGAGCCAAACCGTGATTTATAACTTAGGTATATATTTAGGCATATACCTAAGTAGAGTTGGTTGATACTTCGTGATTGTATCTTTTCTTTGTGGATTATCCTTCTTGGATTCTGGAAGACCATCGGGGGTCTTGAGGTCCCTACTGAGTATTGTTATACTCACCCCTACACGGGCTATGCCCACAGTACGTTGTGTTGGATGCAGACGACGGACAACACTGATCGTGGTAAAGACTTGTAGAGCTGGACAGTACCCGGAGGTGGACAACTTGGCGGGACGTATACGGAGTGGAAGGACAGACCCGAGGTGGCAAGGAGACCATCTGTACCCACCCTTCAGGTGAGATTTTGGGAGGAAGACTCAGGGGTTTTTTCTTTACTTTACTACTGTTGTACTGGACTTTTAGTTGTACTGTACTTACTATTGGGCTTTTATTTCAAGCCCCTTACCTTTCAGCACTTACTTTTGTATTTCAGGTTTAATTAGTCCTTAATTCTGTTGAGTACTATGTTGTGTTTGTTTTCTATATGAAGGCAATGCCTTCCATTTTTATCCGGATTTACACCTTTTGTGCTAGTCGCCAGCCCCTGGCCTATGGAAGGCGGGCTTGGGGTAGTCACGGCATGGGCCCCGACGACAGGTCGTGAAAAATTGTATCAGAGGAGTCGGTTTTACTGAGGAACTCAAGACACTAATCATTCCTTTCTATGAATCAATAGTGTTTAGAGTATTGAGTGTGGTTTTCAATCCAGGGAGTCCAGTGTTGGTGCAGTGGCCAATGTATCCATACACAAGGACCCTGACCTCTGATTTATGACTCAGTGCACAAAACACTGATTGCGTGTGTGTTTCAAAAGTTCCCTTTGTGGTCTCTTTGATTCATCTCACCAGGTATAACTTATTGATTGTGGTGCACCTACTCTTTATCAGGATGTCGCTGTGAAGATAGCCAGCTAGGGTTCTTGAGAGAGAGTATACAATAACGGCCCACCGAGCGATGAGGCTTCGGTGTAGGGCCCTCTTTCTATGTTGGCACCTTCGGGTGGTGTACCAGTAGCAGCACCACCCGTTGGGAAGCAGATGCCACAAGCCACATTAGAGGACAGTGCACACCAATTGAGTGTTTTTTACGAGTTCCAGCGGTAGAGGCCTCCAAGGTTTCAAGGTGAGACAGATTCACAGGTAGCAGCGGACTGGATGGAGGAGGTTACTGGAGTTTTTCGCCTAGTTGAGACACTAGTAGATCATATGTTGATTTTAGATACTAATATTTCTTAGTGAGTGACCATGAGGATGGTCCTCATAGTGACGAGGTTTTAGTACTTGGACCATTTTCCGAGATGGTACCTTTGGGCGTGTGCCAACTATATCACTACCTGTTGGTTAGCAGGCACTACCAGGGATACCAGTAGAGGACACTTGTAGTCTTAGTGACTTATATATGATTCAGCACCAGATATCACTCAAGTTTCGAGGCGATCCCGACCCACAGGCAGCTGAGGGTTGGATTGAGGAGGTGGCTAAAAGTTTTTCTAGAGCTTATGCAGCATCGACAGGACGACGTGTCGGTAGCTGAGTATTCATCGAGGCATACTGATCTTTCCTTGTACTCTATGAATACGATATGTTCAGTGCTTTAGAGCTCCGACCTCTGAGCGAGGTGTGTTTAAGGATATCTGAGCCAACACTTTTTCCTCTATGCATTCCTACTTATGCTAGGGTGCTAGAGAGAACCTTTGTGGTTGAATGTTCGTTGGCTGAGAAGATACAGCTAGTGAATGTTAGCAGTTGGAAAGCATGAAACTAGCACCAGTCTCAGAGACTTGAGAGTGTAGAATTTTCTTAGAAGAGGAAGTGTTAAAGAAAGATGAGTCTGCAGGGCACCATATGTGGAAGAAGATCTAGGAGAGCAGCATGAGGTGGTGAACATTTCGACATGTTACAACCACCTACCTTTGTAGTCCGCACTAGGCTCAGAGAGCTGGAGGGCAGGGGAAGAGAATTGGTGCATGTAGTCAAAGAGTGTGACCCAACGGATCTCGGAATGATTTGATGTGTGGTCTATGTCTACTACTAGCTTCCATATCAATAGACATAGATACGAATAATTCCTTCCCTCCACGAATCTTGTCCCAGACCAAGAGTTTCCGATTAATCCGTTGACTTGACCCTCACGTCTAGAGATACCTTTGGAAGGACACTCGATAATCACACTTATTTTGACAGTGTGATATGACCCTTGAGGCAAGATTTTCAGTTGGATCCTCTTGGTGGCAGTGTTGAGGCCTTACAAAGTTAGTTTGGGTATGTACTGGGAAACCACAGTTTATACACTAATTGACTATTTTAGGAAAAAAGGTTTTGTTTTATCTATAATGTTGGGATGGGGTTCTCCTTGGTTAGTGAAAAGGAAACTCTAGGAAGCACAGGATGGAATCAAGCATAAGAGTGTGCTGTCGGTCCCTTATGAGTCTACCAGACTTACCATTGTTCCAGACATCTCCAGAGTTGTAGCACCACCTTCAGCTTTGACGTACAAGGGGAAACCCTTTGTGTGGTCAGATATATGTCAGCAGGGCTTTCAGAAGCTGAGATAGAGATTGACTAGTGCGCTCATCTTGAGGCTACCGGAGGAGGTCGTAGGGTACATAGTTTACTAGGATGCATCAAGGACCGAACTCGGGCGTGTCCTGATGAAGGAGTGAGCAGTGATCGTGTATGGTTCACATAAATTGAGACAGCATGAGCAGAACTACACTACCCATGATGTGGAGATAGAAGTAGTTGCCTTCACCTTGAAGATGTGGTGACACTATCTGATGGGTGAGCACTTTACAGTCTATTCTGACCCCCAGAGACTCAAGTATATCTTTTTGCAGAATGACATGAACCCGAGACAGTGGTGATGGCTCAAGTTCCTCCATGACGATGAATTCTAGATAGTCTATACTCTTGGGAAGGGGAACAATATAGCTGATTCTATAAGAAAGATATCAGGCATTCAGCTACTAGGAGAGGCGACCGAGCAGCTATCCGTGTTGCAGATATCCTTTGTGGACAGAGATGGAGCAACCATTCTACAGTCTCTCACAGTCACTCCTCCACTCCTTCAGGGAGTCAAAGAGGGACCACATGGGGACATTGACTATGAGACACGACGTGCTCAGATATCCACAGGGCAGGTGCCTAATGGATTTTCTGAAGGAGGAGAGCACAAAATCCTCCACAGGGGATGTACTATGGTACCAGTTTCACTACAGGGGGAAGTGCTGAGAGAGTTTCACGCTTCCCATCTAGCGGTACATCCAGGAGTGGTGAAGATGTTCCAGGAACTCAGAAGACAACATTGGTGGTCGGGTATGAAGAAGGTTGTAGCAGAGTTTGTTTCCCGATGTCTCACTTGTCTGCAAGTGAAGGCAGAGCACTAGGTACCAGCGGGCTTGGTACAACCCTTGGAGGTCCCAGAGTGGAAGTGGGATGGGATATCCATGTATTTCATGATGGGGTTTCCATGTACATCAAGAGGTCATGACTCTATCTAGGTGATCGTAGACAAACTCACTAAGTTGGCCCACTTCCTACCGATCAGAGAGTGGGAATCAGTAGAGAGACTTGGACGCCTCTACATTCATGAGATCGTATGGCTTCACGGTGTTCCATCGACTATAGTTTCTGATCGAGATGCTCGATTAACCTCCTGGCTTTGGAAGGGGTTACAGGAGGCCTTGGTACGCAGCTTCTCTTGAGCACCGCCTTCCAACCTCAGACGGACGGTCAGACTAAGAGGACCATTCAGACATTCAAGGACATGCCTTGTGCATGTGTCCTTGACTTTGGTCGCATATGGGAGGATCACCTACCCTTGGTGGAGTTTGAATACAACAATAGTTACCACTCCACCATTGGGATGGCACCATACGAGGCACTGTACGATCGACCTTGTAGATCACCTCTATAATGGACGGACCCTGTGGAGTCAGCACTTGTAGGACCAGTGATGGTTCAGGCTATGACGGAGAAGGTGAAAATCCTCCAGGAGCGGATGAAGACTACACAGATCAGACAAAAGTCCTATGCTGATAGGAAATAAAGGCCACTGGATTTTGAGGATGGTGACCACATTTTCCGGCGGGTCTCACCTCGACGAGGTCTACGAAGATTTGGTCGGGTGACAAGTAATCTCCTCGTTTAATCGGACCTTTCCTAGTCCTTAGTAGAGTAGGAGAGGTGGCTTACCACCTGACCCTTCCAACTCAGTTTTACCAGGTGCATGACGTCTTCCATGTATCTCAGCTGATGATATATGTGCATGACCTGACCCACATCATCGATCACGGGGAGCTGGACATCGATGACGGGGTGACGTTTGCGGAGGTCCCGGTGGAGATCAAGGATCGACAGGAGCAGGTCCTATGTGGGTGGTCAATACCTCTGGTGTGTATTCGCTCGCAGCACGAGAACCTCCAGGAGAGCACTTGGGACAGGGAGGCTTAGATGCGAGCTCAGTACCCCCATTTGTTTTCCTAGTGTGTGTTTCATTTTTACGGAGACGTAAGGCCCTGAGGTGGGAGTTATCTAAAGACCAGAAAATTGCAAGGATATTTTTTTCTTAAATTATTTGGAATTTTTGCAGTATGCAGTTTCAGAAGGTACCTGATTCTAAGGCCCGGTGTGCCAGGAATGTATATCTGATGTTTTTTTCGGGTATGTTCAGTGAACGTACGAGCAGGTTTTTCTTTCTTTTGAACCGGTACTCGGAATCAAAATCCAGGGACACCGATGAACTCGCAGTGCCAGTATTCACTTAAGGGGACCTTTACCACAGTTGCGTTTCATGCAGGTTGAATGTTAATTTTTGGGGTTTAATCTTAAATAAAATAAAATTATGTAGTAAACAATTTTATTTTGAGAGTTGGTTATTTCCTCCAATGAGAAAGTTATTTGTGGGGGCCACACCAAAATAACTTCCCATGTATGGATACTTGTGAGGTGGGGCCCACAAAAGCCCCAACCTTTCATCTCCCCATAACTCTCTCCAACTCCCTTAAACCCCTTGTTTAATTCCTGACAACTCCTCTCATTAATTGCTAAACTCTCCACCTTCCACATGGCCATTAATCTGAAAACTCAGTGAATTAACTATTTTGTACACCAAAAATTAATTAATTATTTTCGGAGGGTTTGAATCAATATGAAATTGTTTGGAATGCTGATTAAAATAGGGGAAAGCCTCATTTTAATATTTGGGGGTTGGGAAAATATTTGGCAGAACCTCTGGAGAAATAGAAGAACACTATTATTCGTTCGACAAGGGATATCTCTGGCGAAGAACATGAAATCACCAATAACGCTTCTTCTTCTGGTGCACTCTGACGTCGACAGAATCAACGTTCTTCATCTGTGACGTCCGACCTCTGCAGTGCTTCTCTTCCGTGACTCGACGACGTGCGCAGTCTATTGAGAGGGAGGGGTGTGTTTTGATTCGAGCAACGCAGATTCTTCCTTCCATGTTTGTTTCTATTGACCTGATTGCTACCAAACTAACGCGGAAGGACTGGTCCAAACGAACACGGCCTGATCCCTCCTCCGTTTTTAGTGAATTTTTGGTGTGTTCTTTATGTTCTTTAGGGGTGATGAAAACCATATCGTTGTGAGTTAATTGTGCGACGCAACGATCACAAATTCAAGACCCAACAGCACGACGTCCTAGTGGAGGTTCGACGACGATAGCTGGAAACGGATAAAACCGAAATGGGAAGGATTTTCCCTCGACCGTTCTTCGAGCGGGTGAATCAAATCGTGTTTTCAGAGCCGATCGGAGGAAAACACCAGAGACGATTATGGCCATCGGGGAGACCTATTTTCAGAAGTTTCATGACGAATGAACTGTTAAAACAAAGAAAGGACATCACGGGAGGTGCGCTGGCTGGAGGCATCATTTATAGAAAATTCCAGAATACATGGTGTGTACCTCTGACGAACACCCCATGTAGTTTGGGCATACTACGGCTTGAGTTTAAGATTTAGACAAGTAACACCCTGCGTGTGACCCCAGTAACACGGTGTGTATTCTCTATACAGAATGGAAGAATCTGCTTCATGAGACATGGCGTGTATCCTAGGAAATACACGGACACGGTCAATAATACATGACCAAGTGGAACGACGTGTATTCTCTTCACAGAAGGGTAGAAGTGGCTTTGCGGGACTCGGCGTGTATCTCAGGGATACACAGACACGGGATGGAGTACATGGGCATGTACTCCACCACACGGACAGGCATAGCTAGTGGCACAGGCTACCCCGTGTACTAGTTACATGGTTTGGCGAACATGGGTTGAGGTTGTGTACGTGCACATGGATAGCATACACGGATCCAACCCAGATTCATGGACACAACATATAACCATACCACATGATGTGTACTTACTTCCTACATGATCAACCTTTCGACACGGGTCGTTGGACACGGGCAGTACCCGAGAACTGACTACACGGCTTGTACTGTATACCTACACACCGTGTAATTTTTTGTAAAAGGCTTGGTCATCTTGTAAATAGTATCTTGTATACGTTTTTTTTGGATTATCCCCCTATGACATGGTGGAACTTTGTAATACATCAACTTGAGACTTCGTGGCAATTGATGTATCGATCCCTTGGCTCGAGGAGCGGACCCTCCCGGAATCGAGCATGCTGTGTGCGAGAACCCTAGAGTGGGCCATGACTGCAATGACTACCGTACTAGAATACTTTGTGGGTTCGGTGAGGATGACTACTATACGAGAATCCTCTGTGGGTTTGGTAAGGATGACTACCGTTCTGGAATCCTCCATGGGTTCGGTGACGACGACTACCGTACTGGAATCCTCTGTGGGTTCGACGACGATGATTATTGTTCTTGTTTCTTACATGGGTCCGACAGTTCGATTACCATACTTGTATCCTACATGGGTCCAATAGTTCGACCTCTGTACTAGTATCCTACGTGGGTCTGCCAGAGTAGCTGGTCTAGTATCCTACGTGGGTCTGACAACTTAGCTGGTATAGTATCCTACATGGGTCCGATAGCATAGATGAATCAGTGACTACATCTGATCATATTTATCACTTTACGAATGATGTATACCTATGTGATCTGAGTCTGGACTTTCAATCATTATCAACGATGTGATTGACTTTCTTTCCTGTGTAGATTGGGTTGTACTTGGGCTTGAGAGTTGGAGCCGAACTGTGATTGATAACTTAGGTATATGTATTGGCATATAACTAAGTAGAGTTGGTTGATACTTTGTTATTGTATCTTTTCTTTGTGTTTTATCCTTCGTGGATTCTGGGAGACCTTAGGGGGTCTCAGGGTCCCTACTGAGTATTGTTATACTCACCCCTGCACGGGCTATGCCCACACTATGTTGTGTTGGATGCAGATGACAGACAACACTAATCGTGGTAGAGACTTGTAGAGCTGAACGATACCAGGAGGTGGACCACTGGGCAGTACATACACGGAGCAGACGGACGGACCCGAGGTGCTGAGGAGACCATCTTTACCCACCCTTCAGGTGGGATTTTTGGAGGACGACTCAGTGGTTGCCGCTTTACTTTGCTACTGTTTTACTAGTCTTTCAGTTGTATTGCACTTACTGTTGAGCTTGTATTTCTAGCCCCTTACCTTTCAGCACTTACTTTTGTATTTCAGTATTACTTAGTTCTTACTTTTTTTGTGTACTCTGTTGTGTTTGTTTAGTATATAAAGGCAATGCCTTCCCTTTTTATCAGGATTTACGCCTTTGGTGCTAGTCGCCAACCCCTGGCCTATGGGAGGCTATCTTTGGGTAGTCACGACACGGTCCCCGAGGACGGGTCGTGAAAAATCATTGTATTTGATTTATTATTTTTATAAATTAGATAAATAGATTTATTTATGACATAATTATGATGGAGTGATTACATCATTAATGAAAGATTCAAATAAATTAATTTATAAATATTAAAAAAAATTGAATTTTGATATTTTGATGCCATCCAAGTATTTTCTTAATGATAGTGACATATTATCTTTGAGTTAATACCTTAGTTTCTAAGTAATCAAGTTGTTAAAATTTTTTAAAAAATTCAAGAATGAAGACTTTCAAAAATTGACACAATTCAAAAATTAAATGTAAAATATTTTATCTAATGATATTAAATTAATAAAATTATATTATTCCTCCAAATGGTAAATATAAGTCCAAATATTTCCTAAATAACTTTTTTTGGGTCGTTTGACAAGATATTGTAAATTACATTGTCCCACAATGTGTAAAAAACATGATATCACCGTAAGATTAAAATGTGTAAAATAAGGGTCAAACAAAAAAGATAAGGATAAAAAAATATTCTAAACATATCAGAAAATTATTGGATGATGGGTATTCGAACAAAAATAATTTTAGATTAGAATTTAATAATTGTTTTACTAATTATAGTTGAAATTTAATTTATAATAAATTAATATTTTGAGAGTTTCTTAAGGTTCCCATCTTATCTCCTATTAAAGGGCGCCTCCTATCTCTCCTCATCACTCCATTTTGAGACATCATTCTTGGCCAAACCATGCCCATTTCTTTTCTCAGCATTCCTTGTTATATTATAGAGGTTATGGTTTTCTCAAAAACTATCTCTGGTGCCGAAATAAGAAATTTAAAGGAGGCACGTCGAGGAAGATGTAATCTCTTCTACCGATTCTTTCAAAATTCTGTCATCTTCTACATCCTCTTATGTATTTGTTTCATTATAAAGTAATAACATGATTATCACTAATATACTGATAATTTATAATGAAAATTAAACAATCATATTTCACCTTTTATCCATTCTCTGAAAAATGAAATCACTGCGTGTGCTTATGTATAACTTACCATCTCCACATCGTGATGTAATCTATTTTTCACCACCACATTACATGGATTAGTATAATGGTGGAAATAATAATTATAAATGGTTACTATAAAATTATAATAATTCTAAGTTATTATACACCATCCAGGTCAGTACCGTTCAACAATTATGGGAACTATATCATCGCTCGTGCGTACATACGACCTACCGTCTCCTCGATGGGATGTCATTCATTCTACATAATCTTCATTAAATCATGATTATATAAATGAATTAAATAATTAAATATAATATATATTATAATAATACCATTCTATAAATGATAAAACTATAACCTAAAAATAGGAATGGAAACATATCCGACAAAACATGCATAAGAACAAAAGGCAGTTAATACCCGAATAACGAGTAACAATGAAATCTTACTGAAAATGGATGAAAATATGATCATAAATGTTATCATAAAAATGATTGTTATTCTGGAATAAATTAGTAACATTATTTAAATCTTTATACAAGATATTAAAATATATATGAATCATATCAGACCAATGGTATAAGATAACTTTTCCAATCTCTTTTTATCTGGTATTGTTTATTCGTAAGTATCTTCGGGGGATTTATTTATCATCCATGTCCATTTTTTCTAAAAATATTCTCATAAATTTTTTATTATTATTCTATATGTGTTTTATGTTATTTTTACCCTTTTTTAATTTTACTACATGGTTTGGAAAGAATCATTCTTTTTTTACCGTAAAAGGTACGTTTTGACTTTTCTAGAAAAAAGTACTTGGAGAATGATCTTTAACTTAAATGGCTTGAATGAGTTTTTTCATCATCATAACGCCTTATTTACATGATCTTACACTACACATTTTCTAGTTTATTTTAATCTAAATTATCTTCTTTTAAAATTGAATGACATTTTTCGAAAAGAAAACGTTTATTGAAGAAGAAAGGATATCTTCCTCCGAAATGAAGCTCAAGTGTTTTATCAAAATTATTTTTCATCTAAGATTACATAGTTTTATGTTTCTATACATATTATTTATATGATTTTATTTTGTTTATGATGGAAATTTATTTAAAAAAATCCATTTGTTTTATATCAATTATGATGGAAGGATGTTTAAGAAACCCATTTGATTTCATGGGTTATGCTATGGTGAATGTTTTTATGTTTTTGTGGAACACATAAGAATTGTTTCATTTTGAGATGGGTGGGACCTTTATATCCCTCCAATATATTGGGTAATTATTTATATCTCATGATATATACATGGAATAAATATCATGTAAATCTAGTTCAGTGATACAGGGCTAGAATGAGGAGAGAACTTGGTTTTGTAACGGACTTTGTTGGCTATGATGGTCTTGGAAATGAGCCTTGATTAATATGAAATGATTTTATATTCTAATTTATATATCCTGCAAAATTTCATGTATTATGTTATTACTATTGGATTACATTTTACTTTAATTATTTATCCCATGACATGATATTGTGATAATTTATATGAAGGATAAGATTTTCAAATGTTATGATTTTTTTAATATGATGTGATTTTTATTTCATTTTTTTACCTTAATGTTAACATGAAATAACCCTTTTATTTGTTTCGTTTCCCTAGGACATGATGATGGGTATTAAGTATGATATGCCAAAAATTATTCTAGTTATGATTAAATAAACAAGAGATAATATAGATATTTTATGAACTAGTTATTTATGTTTCCCTGTTTCTAAAGACACTATACCTATACGGTCTTATCGGGGTTTTATTATATGTTTCAATAAACATACTTAAATTTTGATGTGATATCAATGTATATAAATAATGGTTCTTTATAAGTGACCCCTCGTGTTTTATGCAATCTAGATCTCCAATCAGGTGAGGATTGGATTGGAGAAGTTACACGAGTCGTTTTCATTACCAAGAAACCTATAGGCTAGATGGTGGCCCTCAAGAGGATCATTCTTCATGGCACTATAAGAAATTTTTATAGCCTTATAGTTATATTTTAGGATGAGTATAATCTTTTATGGAATGATTTTGAGGGACTCTCTATAGATGAATACTCTGGAGCTTCAATCCGAGCTATGTATGCCCATGAGGGTTTCTAGCTAAAATAGGGTATCCTAACTATTGATGAGTATTTGATGAGGATTAACAACATCTCATGACCATGTATATATATAGTTCCAGATAAATTCATTCTATAATAGAACTTTGAGTGAGTTTTATACAGATATATATGTGATAGTGTGATGTCACTTATCACATATACATATGCATAGGTGTTGTAGTGTGCTTTGGTGATAGAGATTTTTTAGGATGAGAAGACACCGACGGTGGGTGCCTTTGGTAGGAAAAAATTGATGACAATTCCACAATAGGTAGGTGATGTCAGACGTAGGGCTTCTTATGTGAGATTCAATTTAGGAGGTGATCTTAAGGCATAGGGTATGTGGTGGAGGGATCTTAAGATAGTTCTCGCTAGGATAAGGAGAGGTGATTTAACTCTTATAAAGGTTAGGGATATCTCATGCAAGATTAACTATCCCTCCTTAAAGCTGACCAAGCGAACAAGGAAGGGATTCCTAGATAAAGGAAATAGTTGGATAAGGGAGGTCCATGGGGTGGAAGACATGGAAGAAGAACTAGGAGAGCAGCTGTATGTGGAATATGGTTTGACTTGTTGACACCATCACCCATAGGTGGTCTATAATAGGCTCCCAAAACTAGTGGAAGGGGGATATGTTTGATACAAGCTATAGGGGAATGTGATATTGATGCTTAAGGGATAAATAGATGTATGATATTTTTATGTTATAAAATATTTAATATTTTTATTGATACATATGTGAGAAGCACTGTTCATACTATATCCTTAGTTTGAGACCTATATATTATGATTGATCCCTTGGATCATCATTTACACTTGTAGACTCTTAATGGGGACAAATCGGTAACCAATAAAATTTTTCTAAAATGTTATCTAATGCTTGGAAGAGGGGGTTTTCATGGGATCTATTTGTGGAAACAATGAGGCATTATGGTAGAATCTTAGGTATTGGATAGTTATACACGGGTCATAAACAGATTGATTAGTTTATGTGGAGGAGGTGATGAGTCTTCATTGATGGGATGAGGTTTTATTTCAAAGAAATGTAAGAGTCTCTGGTAGAGGAGGATGGAATCATATGTAGGATGGTGAAGCTGATAACTGAAAAGTTTGTTAGCATGAATCTTGGAGGTGTATATGCTATGTGATATTGGATTCCTAATCTATGGATGAACATGATGATATATTTCATGAGGGCGTGTGAGGATTACCTTTCCGTTGAGGTATATAAGTATACATTGACATACACCTACAGTTGACCCAGATATTTCTCCCATCATATCATATGGATCCATATATAGATTCATGAGATGACTGTGTAGTTTAGGGATTTACAAAGGAAGTGATTTTTTAGACCCAGTGTTTCCTACTTGATAGCCTAAGTGTTGTTTAACAAGATGGTAGATTGGATTTGAAATTTATGAATGGATTAACAATGACTGAACTAGGTGACTGTGTTGAATATGTATCCACTACCACAGATCAATGACCCATTCAATTAGTTTATATGGGAACAATGGTTCTAAATGATTGACCTTAGACCAAGCTATCACCATCTGTGAGTATGAGATGAGAATATACTGAAGATGAAATGTTTATGTCATTATAGACACTATGAATACATAGTGATTCCCTTGAGCATGACTAATTACTTTGCAGTGTTCATGGGATTCATGAACCAGATCTTTCATCCTTTCATAAACTTGTTTCTAGTATACTTCATTGATGGCATCTTAATATACTCAGTATCTGAGTAGGAGTATATGATACAATTAAGGATGTTATTAGACATACTCTAAGAGCACCATCTTTATGGGAAGCTATATAAGTGTTAGTTTTGGTTTTTGAAGGCCCGCTTTCTGGGACATGCCATTTTAGAAAAGGGAGTAGTAGTGGACCTAGGAAAGGTTCTGATAGTGTTATCTTGGGATCCATCTAAAATCATGATAGATGTTTAAATCATACTTAGGTTGGTAGGCTACTACAGTAGATTCATTCATGATTTCTCCAGGATATTGGTACCTTTGACTGCTTTGACCTAGAAGGGGTATCCATTCATCTAGATGTAAAGGTTCCAACTTTATTTTTAGGAGTTGAGGTATAGATCGATGAACACCCCCATATTGAGTATTCGAGAAGAGGGTTTCAAGAATATAGTGTTATGTGATGATTCAGGGACCATAATTAGTTGTGTTATGATGTAGAAAGAGATAGTGATTTCTTATGGAATTAAGTAGGTGAGACATCATGAGAATAACTACATGAAACAATATCCTAAGTTGTTAGTGATAGTATCATGCTGAATATGTTGAGACACTACCTTATGGGCGGGCGGATTATCATCTACTCGAACCACAAGAGTCTCAAATATAAATTCTCTCATAAAGATTTAAACCTGAGAAAGTGATGATTGATAGAGTTCCTCTCGGAACATGACTTCGATATTGTCAATACTTGTTTAAAGGGGAATTTAGTAGTAGATGATATTAATAGTATATCTAGTTCTTAGTTGTTGGCCAAGGCATTAGTGCAGTTATCCTCATTTCCTTTGTCCTTGGCGGAAAAGGATGGTGCATCATACCTACATTCGATAGTTGTAACCCCAAAACTTATACAACATGTTTGGAAATCCCATCTTTGAGATATTTACTTTGAGACTATCCGTACAATGATATCCAGTAGATATGATCCTATTAGATATCTGGAATGTGGGGAGAAATTTATCCTTTTTATGGATGAACTTTGGTACCATCAACATTATAGAAATAATTAATGAGGGAGTTTCATACAACCCATTTTGAAGGAACATAATAGAGTGGAATATATGTATCAGGTCCTTTGACATCAGTTCATATGGCCAAGAATAAATAATTAAGTACCATATTTTTCCTCTAGATGCATAACTTATCAGTAGGTGAAGGCTGAGTACTAGGTTCCAGTAGGTATAGCTCAACCACTTCTTGTGACATATTAAAATTGGTATGGGATATCTATGGAATTAATTATGGGAATTCCATGTACATATAGAATACATGATCTCCTATGTATGATAATAGACCAACTCACCAACCCATACCACTTTCTAGCTATCCAAGAGTTGTTTTCGGTAAAGATATTGGGAAACCTTTACGTGTGGAAGGTAATTCAGATCCATGGAGTTCCCTTGATGATTATTTCAGAACATGATGTTATATTCACATAAAGATTATTTAGAGGATTTTTTGTACCCTTTCGGAATCAGGTACATTTGGGAATGGTGTTTAATCTTTGATTGAAGGCCAAAAAGAGAGAACCATTCAAGTCATGGAGGATATATTGTGGTCTTTCATGTTATACTTTGGTAATTTTTGGGAGGATCATCTACCCTTTGTGCTATTTTCATATAATAATATCTACCATTACACCATTGTTATGGTACCATTTTAGTCTTTGTATGGATGAACCTATAGGACACCACTATGTTGGACTTTTCCTGGATAGTTTGATCTCAGGGGCCTATATTAGGTGTGAGCTTTCATAGAGATAGTGGAGTTAATCTAGGAGTTGGATGAAACTGTACTGATCCATTAGAAGCCTCATTAAGATTAATGATGAAGTCCATTAGGGTTAGATGAGGGAGACCAAGTGTTCTTGAAGGTATCACCTTAATGTGAATTTTAGAGATTTTTTAAGGGAGAAAAAATATCTAATAAACTCATGTTCCTTTTCTAGATACTATTTAGAGTCGATGATGTGGAATAACACATGTATTTTCCACCATATTTAGGAAAGTTACAAGATCTCTTCCATGTGTTGCAGCTAAGGAGGTTCAAGAAGACTATGTCTTATGTTATCAATTGGGGAGAGAAGGATATCACGTATGGCGCTACCTTTTTGGAGTACCCAATGTGTATTGAGTATAAATAGGAGAATATCCTCCATGGGAGGGTGATTCCATTTTTTATATTCAACGTAATCATTAGAATATTTAGGAGAACACCTGGGAGTGGGAGACCCAGATGCAATATTAGTACCCACACCTTATTTAGTAGTCTTTTTCTATTTTTAGGATAAAAATGAAAAATGTTTGGGAGAATTTAATTTCTTATTATTTCATTGTAAATCAATGAAATATATCTAGTAATATTTTTTTGGATAGAAGCTGATATGACAAGAGATTCTAGGTCTTGATGAGCCTAAAATAGATATTTTAAGAATATTAGTTATATTAATATCAAGCATGTTTAGTTTTAATAAAATAGTGGAATAACTCCCAAAAATAGTATTGGATCATAAATATGATACCACCATTGAGTTTGGAATGAAAGCATTAAACCATGAATGACATAATCATTCTCATTGTTGGGTGTTTGTGAAAAAGACTACATGGGAACAAATAATAATTGAATTAATTTATTTATGAGGTGATAATATATACCCCTAATGAAACACTATGTAAACACAGTTATAACTAAATTTCCAGTTTGAATATATAATCATGGATTTCTAAGAGAGGTAATGGTAGATTTTATTTTACAGATAATCATCGATGGATAGTGATTTAGTGATCAATGCACCAATAGAACCTATGGATAATGAAAACAAAAATATCCTAGCACAATTCTTCATCAATTATCAATCCAATATCAAGTTAATATTTTTTATCCCACATTTATCTGAAGTTGAAATGGGAAACCGTTCTCCTAAAAAATTTGTCTGTATATTGATAATTTATTGTGGTTGATATTATTTATTTATTTATTGGATTTATTCATTCATCATTTTAAAGGAAACTAATCAAGTCCAAACCAAACCCAGCCGAGGATAATTCCTCATTTTTGGTTTGTGAATTTCTCTCCATTTTTTCATTTATTCATCATTGACAACCCATTTGGCCAATGGAATGATAAATACCAAGTTGGAGATCATTTTTAATTCGATTCATGTCATAATGGATCATTATTGGGGGTTCAAGATCAATATCAACCACATGATTGTGATTAATATTGAAGATAGTGGATCAGGTTCAGATTTTGGGACCTTCTGTAACAATTTTGACATGTGTTGATTGAACAACATGATAAGGATGGGTTTCCATGTGAGTTGGATGATCATAAGTAGATCTACGATGAAAGAGATGTTTTTCCAGATAAGATCTATGATCCTTGAAGAGATTTGTGATGAATATCACCGAAGGTAGAATCGAAAGAAGAAGATTATTGAAGATCCATGAAATCATGAAATAAATATACTACATAGTGTTTTATATGGAGATACACACCTTAAGGGGAATTGGAAGTTGTTCTATGGTTTCTACATAGAATAAATGATTATACTTCATATGAAATGTGTCACATGGCTTGTACTCTCGGTTAAAGGGGAACGACTAAAATTCACGGGCTATGACGTGTTCTCAGAGCCATCTAGATCACATGGGATGATCCATGTACTTGATATGATGAAGTATAAGAGCATGGTATAGGGCTCACAGAGAAGGTTGAGTGTATACGATCATGACCTTGAGTACACGAACAACGGATAGAGCATACAAAATACATGAGACCAACAAGACAGATCATGTACTTACAAATAATGTACTTTTATTAGATAGATTTGAGTCCATTTTTCTCTTTAGAAAAAAAACAATTTCATTAGGGTTCACTCCCTTAATCCATCCCTAAGAGGGAACAGTTTTGTTTGGTATTACATCCAAGATAAATTATTTTGATCTACTCTAAATAATTTATCTCAGATTGAGTTCTAGGTGTCCCCCATGGTCCTATGTGGGACCCTACATAATTTTATTCTCCATGAGGGTTTCTCAGAATTAGTGTGACCATCTTTACCTTAGTATCAATCCCTTACATAGAGGATTTTTCCAGATTTCAATATTGGTATAACACATGTACATGGGTTTGATCCACCAAATTTTTATTAGTCTATTTGGAAATATAGTGTGTATTTTCTTATAAAAATACCTGATGAGCACAAAATATTAGATAGAGGTTGTCTGTGCTATCAGTATAACAATTTGAGTTCTTCAAATTTAATGTTTCTATGAACTCAAAATCAGAATATTAGTCTATTAAAATGGTTGTGACCTTACCATGAAATTTAGTTTCCACCATTAGTATATATGGATGTTTTATTGTATGTCACATATTATGATTTATATATTCTTATGATGAGTTAATTACTCTTGATAATTTATGCTTATAAATTTTGGGGTGTCATATTGGGTTTTATTACACTCACCCATGAATGGGCTCTACCCACACATGTATTATCTTATGTAGATGACTAATTATTCAATCAGGTTCTTGGTGTACTTGGAGAAGATATATTTTTCTTTGGGCTATATAAATCGTGGTTTATATCAAGAGTTTAATTTTAATATTTTCCAATGTTTCTAGTACGTATGACCTCTTTATAGTTTTTAATGGGCTTGTATTTTGAGCTTTTATACTTTCTGATATTATCCATCGTACTCTTATTATGGGATTTAGATGTATAAATTCATTTGGTATAATCTATACTTTATACTTCAACATTTTTGAGGAAAGGTTATGTTTTTTTGTGTATAGTTACCTTAACCCAAGGTCTCCCATGTGAGTTTAATTCCTACTTGATGCATGTTTTTAGCCGCAAAAATATTGGAGGTAGGATTGGGGTAATCCCATTCGACTTATCACCAAAAAAGTGAACCCTGGTGGGTTAACTCCTGAAATTTATTTTTAGATTAAGTATTATTATCCTCAACTTTTATTTATTTATGAAATTTTTGGATCAGGGAGAAACCAATATAATATTCTATTTGATGGAAGATGTAATGATTGTTACAATCAAATACCAAATGGGATGGGATACAGTGTTAAAAACCCTATATAAATGATCAACTAACGGTCACAATGTATAAATAATGGCACAATACACATTGATCTTTTGAAAAAAAACAAGTAAGGAATATCTTTTTATCATGTATTTCATGTGGTATCATCCCCCCTGCTTCCTTGGATCTTCTAATCGACTTATTATTGAGAAAATGATCAATGAAATAGAAAATAATTTTTTTCCCTTCAGTGTTGAAGCACGAAATGATTTTCATGGTTTCCTACAATTTTTAATGAGGGGATGACCAATGGTGGAATATCATTAAGAACACAATATAGAATGATAAATTGATAATATAGAAATGGAGGATGTCATGAATTTATTAATCATCAAGAACTTTCCTCAAGCTCTTTATGGGAGTATAGAGTAATAATTTCAAGAGATGAAATAAAAAGAAGATGGGGTTGTTTATATATATACATATAAAGAAAAATTCAAAAGGCTCATGGGGTATGTATCTAGTTATATCTCCCAATATGAATGAAATATCGATTATTTATTTGGTGGTTTAAAACCATGTATTTTAATATAAAATTCCATAAAACACTTGAGAGCTATGAAAATATTGTTCAATGGGAGCTAAAGGTGGAGATTGAAGTTGGGGACTTTCATTATTTTAGGGAAAATGAAAATAAAGTAAAAATATCAAGATAACATTAATAGTAAATTACATGGGGGAAGAAATTTCAACCTATTACATTCTAATAGTGTGGGAAGAATCACTCGTTTAATTTTCTTAAAGTATTAGGGACGTTTTTTATATGTGGTAAGGAAGACCACTAATCCAAGAAATGTTCATGTAAGAATAAGAATATGGTTAATGAAATATAGTAGAATAAGTTCATAACTAATGATCCACTGATACTGTAATAATTTTGGTGTTTACAGTTTTGAAAATTATGAAAATCAATGACCTAAACCTTGAGTTAATGATGAAAATTGGCCCCAACAACCTCACAAATCAATGGAGAAAAGGAATGAAATTTGTGATCCTTACCATTGGGATAGATCATAATAATGAAATGTTGTGAGGTAAATATTATCTCCTTTCATAAAATTCTAATACCATATTTGATTCTAGTTTATCTCATTATATTATATTAAAACTGTTTTCTAATAATATAGAATCACCACCTCAAGAAATAGATATTGAAATGTCTATGAAAACATCTGGTGGCGCAATGATCACATACAAGATATATAAATCATTTCAGATTTAGATTTAAAGAAGGTTAAATCTTATCGATGTAGTTCTTCTTCTATTGGTAAGATTTCACATAATATTTGCTATAGATTTTCATTCCCCACATAAATAATATATCAAATATTGAGGGAAAGAGATCATATTTTATATTCAGAATCAACTTATTATCCAATATCAATATTGGAATAATCATAGACTCCACCTGGGAGAAAATTATATAATATGGTTATTGATACCCATAAACTAATTATTTATTGTTCAAATGATCACGGGGGAAGATAGAATTGGTGAAAATCATATGTTGTTGGAGTATACCAATGTATTTATATATGAAATTCCTAGTTCCCCCCTAAGAGTGAGGATGGTTTTTCTATTGAACACATACATAGATCCATTCCTATATGAAAGAGTATTTATAAAATGTAACCCATTGAATTTGAGTAGTTAATGAAGAAACGTATATAGGATTTGGATAAGGGATTCATATTTTCAATTTCATCATCATACAGTTCACTATAATTTTTTATAGAAAAAATAAGTATAGATCAATGCATCTTCGTATTGTTTTTCCTTATTTTAATAAAACAATAATAAAAAACAAGTATCTACTACCCCAAATCTATGATTTATTTAATCGTATTTGATGAGGTAAATACTTCTCAAGGATTGAACTTTGATCGGGACATCATTAGTTAATTGTAAAAAGAGATGATATTTTAAAAAATATTCCACCAGAGGTATGCCTGCTATGAATTTATAGAGATTCCAATTGGATTTATGAATTATTATGATATCCTAATATGTGATTAATATAGTAATTATATGTTTCCTAGAAAAATTCATGGTAGTGTTTATAGAAGTTATTCTCATATATTTTAAGATCAAATAGAGATATGAAGATCGTTTTTGGATTGTCTTAAAAACATTAGAAATGAGAAACTGTAGGTCGTGTTTTGAATGTGTGAATTGTGGATACAAAAAAGTATCATCCAGGTATATCTAATAACAATGAAATGGAATGATAGTTGATCTGTCAAGGATGAAATTTATTGAGTAATGGCCTAGATCAACCATTGTAACTATGCTCTACATTTTTATTGGGTTATTAGTATATTATCATTGAATTGTGATGAATTTCCCATAGTTATCAAATATATTAATAATGTTAATATTGAATTATGTGATGTTTCTTTGTATATATGAATATGTAGAAAGTTTCACAGAATGGAAGAAGAGCTTTCTCACTGCACAAGTACTTACATTACCCTGTAGTGGGGAATGTTTTTTAATATACATTGATGATTCAAAATGGGGATTAGGATGCATAATCATTAATAATGGTAAATTAATTTCTGATGCATCATTTCAATTAAATTATAATGATATAAATTTATCTAATGCATGATTTTGATTTTGGAAACAATGATATTTGAAGTAAATATTTTGCGACATTATCTCCATGGGGAAAACTGTGATATATATGCATATCATAAGTGATTGAAATATATATTCACATATAAAGATATATATATACACACACTAAATGAGATAGATAGAATTGGTAAAATATTTTGAACTTTCAATATATTACAACCCTGAGAAGAAAAACAAGGTGGTTGATGCTCTGTTCAGGAAATATAATGTTTCTATCTCCAAGAAAAAGATTGGAATTTACCCAATACTCATGGATTTGTGGAGGATAAATATTTATGTCATAATGGAAGGAGAGAATAATAATTTTAAACAAATTAATACTCAACCATATATTCAAATTAATTTCAAATAATACCACAATATATTTTTTACAAACTACATTTAATGATAGTGATTATTATTATGTTAAAATTTGACAAATATAGAGTTATAAGTTTTTATACCGGATATGTGTTCCATAAAAATCATAATCAAAGAGATGAAATTTGGATGATACTTATATATCCTCCTTTTACATTCTACCAGGATGCATGAAGATGTAAAGATAGTTAGAGAAAATATTTTGATAGGATAACATAAAGATGGATATCCCAAGATACATATCTTAATTATTGGTTTTCCATCCAGTTAATGATGAATGAATGAACTCTAAGGATATGTTGAAACCATTTTCCATACCAGTATGAAAATAAGAAAACAATAAAATGGATTTTATCATAGGAAACCCAAAAATATCTAATGTTTATAATTTTATTTTGGGTTTATGTGACCATCTTACTATGTTTTTGCATTTTATTCATATGAAGGAAGATTTTTATCTTAACCAAATCTCCATGATATGTATAAGAAATGTAGTAAGGAAACATAGAGTAACACTCTATATTTTACCTAATTGAGATATATGGTTGACCTCATGGTCGTGGAGAAGTCTTTAGAAATCATTTGAGATAGTTTTGAGCTTCAACACCACTTATTACCCTCATATAAATTATTAGTCTGAGAGGACTATTCAAAATCTTGGGGATTTTTTTAGATCCTATTTGATAAAATTATAATGATTTAAGAATCCAATCCACCCCTTGTTATAATTATCATATAATAATAGTTTACATTGTATAATTATTATGGAACCATATGAGGCCATGTCTATGAAGAGATGTATGACTCTAATTTTTTGGGATGAAGCTGGTGATGGGAAGTTGAGAAGTACTAACCTTGTATATGAAATGATAAAGATGGTTCAAAATATTCAAAGACATACAAATAAAACAAAAAAAATTAAAGAATAATTATCCATATATTCATAAATTGGATATATAGTTTGAAGTTGGTGATATGTTATTCATATTGATATCTTTGTGGAACTCAGTTATGATATTTTGGAAGAATAGGGAGCGGAGTATGATGTATATCGATCCCTATCAGATACCTGATGGTTTTGGGGTAGTAGATTATCACATAGAACTCCCCCATACCTCTCCCAAGTTCATGATGTTTTCTACGTATTTCTTTCTTTTGGAATTACATACCTGACCCATCATATATACTAAATTTTAAGTCGTATAACTCTAATTTCTTCTCTCATATGAGGAAAACCCAATGGAAATTTTGTATTGAAATGAATAGGTATTCCAGAGTAAGTCCACTAATATATTCATAGTTATATGGAGGAATCATAAGTTTGAGGAAGCTACAAGAAGACCTAGGGATGTAATGAGAAAAAATTACCCTCACTCGTTTTTTATTAGTAATAAAACATTGAGGTTACATTTTTTAGAGGTTGTAGAATGTAACAACCAAATATTTTTAGGGAATATTAATCCTTAAAAATATTACGTTCGCTACATTTATTCACATGAAACACTAATCCATAATAGACTAGAAAAAATTTCAATAACATGGATATTGACAACTATACGATAGTCATTAAACAAGTTAGTGCAAATAGATGTAACCATATTCGAAATAAAGGTACATTTTTATATTTTATCAACTAGTGTAGAAAAGAAGCTAATAAAATCATTTTATACATAAACTTTATTTTTTTAAACTCAATATATTTCTAGTGTGATATATTTTTGGTCTAAATACTTTATTTTTACTAATTTTATAGAAATATTTAACATACCTAAATAATTATTTCAAATAAAAGCCTATTTTTTCATTACATGTAATGATTTTATTTAATAACTAAATTTATAAATTATTGAATGATAAATTAAAAAAATTAAATTCATTTTTATAATTATTATTACAATATCATCTTAAAATTAATTTTTGTTATTTTTATAAAAAGATTAATTTTTAGGTCCATAGTGTAAAATATCTTTAATCCAAATATGGGGACTTTTACACCATTATTATCATATAAGATTGGATTTAAAATTTATACGAATATTTTCCAGAAAAAATATCTATTTCATAAATGATTTTTAAATATTTATTTTAATTTTAAAATTTATATTTTACATTTTAGAACTTAAATAATATCCATTTTTCAAAAATTGTTTCAATAAAATATACACTTATTATTTTAAAATTTATTTCCATCAATTTCTAAAAATAAATATAATAAAATATATTTAATATTTATAATTATAATAACCAAAATATGTAATACATATGCAATTATTTTATGGTATAAATGATAATGTACCATGGTAGAAAAACTATTTACCATAGTATAAAACCAAAAACGTATAAAGGGGTAACTTAGGGAGTAAAATGCATAAATGGTAAAAAATGATTTTAATTGATTTTTTAAATTTTAGATTTAACAAAATTTAACCGCACTCAATTATTTTACATTATTAGAGACTTTACATGATTCACATGTGCTCCCATTATATTATAATTAAAAAAATTCTATTCACACCACTTATAAAAGGATCCTCTCACCACCTCTTCAATACCACTCAAATAATTTTATTTCCATCTTAAAATATTCCCATTATCATCCTTTACACCCATATACATTCTCAGTTATCCACTAGTCACAAATTATTAGCTTAATACCTCTATTTACAAATATTATTCTAAGTAAAAGCTTCAATTATCAACATGATTATATTTTACATAACTTATTTTAATTTAAATCATAACATAAAAAAATAATGTTCTAATTTCAATATAATTAAATCATTATTGTTTATACTGAATTTTATATTTTATAATGGAATAACTATTAAATTTTTTTCCACATTATTAATAAGAAATGTAATATATATAATATAATTTTTTTATGAATAGAAAATTTATAATCCACCTCATTCCCCTCCCTTTCTCAAAAAAATTAAAATGATATCCCTGAATTGTGCAGACTATGGACTACACAAATTAAAACATCTCATTTTTCAACTTGTTTCTTTATTATTTATTAAAAAGTCAAAAAATATTATTAATAAGAAAACAATTATAAAAATAAGATCAATATTATCATTTAATAATTAAATTATTGTTAAATAAACTTCTTTAAATTGCATAATCATCCATTTATTATGGTATGATCTTGTTTGGGTCAGTCTAACCACATACATAAAAATTGATATAAAATAATATAATGGTAGACTATCAAAACATAAATAATGATAATATATTATTTAAATAAGTGAATAGTGTTTAAATATTTTATGTAATGGTAATTTTAATGTAAAACTTATTAATTAAGAGATCAATTCACAATCATTGTAAAACAATGATACGTGATCAATAATGATTTCGTCCTTAACGATCATAACTAAAACACCCATATAAAAAATTTGTAACATTATAATTAATTCAAAAAATTTATTTCTAGTAACTTTTACTATGTGGTAATGATGATTTTTTTGATAATAATAAATAACAACATCTTTGTTAAGAAACTAGATCAATATAATCATGATTACCCATTGCCAATATTGAAAATCAATATTAGCTAACTAATATACATGTAAAGAATAATTAAAATTTCTTTTTATAAAATGGTATAGATATGATTAAGGTTATTAAATAAGTCTATATTATATTTACGTGTTTATATAGGATATTTAATCAGTTTTTTGGAAATTAAGAATAAAGATAAAGATTTTGTAATTCAAACTTTTTCCTTTTTGTTATACGATTTCTTCTTCAATTTTATTTTCCTATATTCACTAAATTTATAAATTTTATATTTTAAATTGGTTTCTCACATTCATATATATGTTTCAAGAGTTTTAAATTAAAATCCACTTGCATGAAGCATTTATTTTCACATGTTAGAAAACCAAGGAGACTTTTTGAAAAAAGACTCATGATTTTCCATCCAATGTTATAATATTTTACTAATGAAATAAATAACTACAAGATAATGGATTCATAAATTAGTGGATCAAAATGGAATATCAAGAAACTAGGTTAATACACTCAGGAGAAGTATATCATTTTCTATAAAAACTATACAAGTATTTTATTTAATACCCTTAGAGGCTAGGTAGTTTCCCACATTATTCCATTCATGCGAAGTGTGACACAAGGTTGGTCAATTGATGTGACAGTTGACCTTCAAATAAGTTAAAAATTGAATAGTGTATGATTATATTATCATGTATGGAGTTTACAATGAATGATTTTAATTCAATCAATGATAGTGTTACATTAAGGGAAAGATATATCTCTATCCCAGTACGAAGTTCCTTAGCCTCTATAATAAGTGAGTCAACATGACCAAAATTTTATATAAACAAAATAACCATCCAGCCAATGGAATCATGAGAAATCCCTACTCCCTATATGGTTCCAAGAAAAATATATCCATCAATGTTGATATTGAACCTTTAACTGGTATATTTCTTTCTAACTAACCTCTTTGGGATATGCATCCTTTTAATTGACATAGTGATCTTCCTACTAGCCAATACCATCCTCATGGATATAGCATTATCCCAATGTTTTAATAGAGCAACCAGGTCCACCACGGGTCATATAGAATGAGTCTTAATGGATAATCATGATCTAGATATTCCTTCATGATGAGATCTAATCTTGTAATTCCCAACATGCCATTAAATAGGAGTAAGAATGATAGATCTTACATTCCACGAAGAAGATTTATTCATTATGCCCTTAACCCAAGACTAGAAATAGAACTAGGGTTCAGTTGGGTTTTAATGTCAATGATTTCACTAATTCTACTCCACACTATATGTTTCCACTCACATTCAAAAAAAATATTCCTGTTAATTTTCTCATTGATTCTATAACAACAATATAATGTATACACAATATAAACCCCATCCTTTTAACGTCATCATCCATCAAAATAGATTGGTTTCAAATCTGCCATAAAAGAAAATTGTATTTAACCAAAACTTCTTTGAACTATATAGTTACTCTCCACTCATCCATCCTAAGGATAAAATGTCAAAAATTTGTCACACTTTGTCCATGAAACAACCCTATGAGGATTGTTTATAGAAAAGTCTGTCATAATAAGAAGATAACTATATTCAATTAAAGTTATTGCATTGTCAGTGATCTAATGGGGTATAAATTAGAGGTGGATTGCTACTTTATTTGGAAAATATAATGTTTGGGGTAGGAAAATCAATAAATACTAGAGGAACACACACCCATTTATTCCTAGAAAAGATGATCTATTCATGTCCTATGATCTAAAAAGAATAGTTCTGAAGATCAGGAATGTTCTCACGAAGAATCTACCAAAGATTCATAATTTTCTATTTACGAGACAACAAGTCCTACACATATTATCCAAAAATGAATTTTACATATATGGTTCATCCTTCCAAAAACTCCAAAGAAATTTTTTCTTTGAGGTAGGTAATAGTTTCCATCATATTATAGAGATTAATCCATCCTTCCTCTATATGTTTGGCCATTATGATCTATGAATCCCAAGGAAACCATCCATCCATGTGTTCATTCAATATAAAATAGTCATAATTTTTTAAATGTTTCTCTCCATAGCTAAAGGTTCCTGATATAGGATACCACATGCATAGAGATATAAGATAGAACACAATCAAACAAAGAGATACAACCCTAAAAAGACAAGAAATGGTTCATCTACTTATTTATATGGGAATAAATCTTGTCAACCATGCCCTCATAGTGGTGAATCATTAACCAACATTAGATATCAGGTATCCTTAGTATTTTCTAAGGACGGAATTTTTTATAATAATAATTAGTTACTCTATTGTTTTTTTATGGTTGTTTTAGAAAGAGTGTACGAACTAAGTTATTAAAGGATTATACATTGTCCAGTCCACAAATAATACTTCTACATGTTTTTTTATTCCATAAAGTGAAATAAAACCACTATTATTAAATATAATAATGATGTCCACAAATAATAGGTGAGAGATTCTATTATAGAAACCCCTACACAATAAGGGAAGGATGGAATACCTAATCATTTCACCATTAAGGAACCTATTAATAGAGTTTTAGAACATTTTAAACACACTAGGTGAAAAGGGGTCACCCTACATTAAAACTCGAAAAAAATTATGAAGCCAAAACTATTTCCCATAAACATGACTGAAAATTAAGGGCAACTAAAACATCAAATGAATAGATAAATCATACAGGAAGAGAACCCCATGCATTACATGACCTTGAGAATGAATCCCCACTAATGAATATCATATATTTTTCTCCATGTACATTATTATTGAAATATTATATCGAATAAGCCTATTATTTATGTAGAAAATAATTTCTTAGGCTATGATGATGGAATCCTATGTAGATACACCAATAACAATGTCATGCTGCTCCACATACACTAAATCATGAAGTGGAATTAATAGACTATTGTTAATCGCACTATCCGTGCTTTTTTATTGGAAGCTAAATATTCTAATGATTCAATACTATTGAATAGAGGTTGGGCATTTTACCTTCAAGATAAGGATCATCATAGTAGAAAATGACACATGAGGCTATCCTCCCCCCAAAAAAAGTCATGAATTTCATATATAATATCTCCCTTAAGAAGAACCAATGAGTCCTTATAGATCGATACTAAAAAACTATATGGTCCTACAGAGATCTCATTGATGAGAGGAACTGTTGTACCTCTCGTATCCCTTGAGGTTTAATTTTCATGATCACAATCACTCTCTTATTTATCTAATATTGTTTTAAGTGTTTTTGGTTGATAGGAATGATTTCAGGTTGCCAAGGAATTGGGCCAAGAAGGCAAGAAAGCCAAAGTGAACTGATTTCAGTCCTACCGGCCAACCGGTGGAAGAGCACCGACCAGCTGATGGAGGCCTGGACAGAAGGCATCCTTCTGTCCAGACCACCGGCCAACCGGTGTCCCACCACCGGCCAGCCGGTGGCACCCAGACAGAATAGTGTTTGCTATTGTCTCAGCACCGGCCAACCGGTGGCCTCCTCACCGGCCAGCCGGTGGAGCTTGGGCAGAATTGATCTCCATTTTACAAGCACTGGCCAACCGGTGGCCTAGCACCGGTCAGCCGGTGGAGCCAGTCAAACTAGCCGTTGGGCTTTGACCAGGCTTGTCCACTTGACTCCCAACGGCTCCGAAGGCCTCTCCAACGGCTCCGAAGACCCCCAAAGGCCATTTGAGGGTTCCCCCTCTATAAATAAAGGACTAGGAAGCCCCGGAACACTAACGAAACAAACAGAAGCCCACGGGACACATTTTACATCATTTGGCAAACCTCCGGCGGATTGCTTCAAGGAACCCCACTTGCTCCATCTCATTTCCACATCCAAGGAGCACCTCCATAGAAGCTTGGGAGCGCACTTCATCAACTCCATCAATCCTTTGGCGCCCAAGGCTTCTCCCATTACGGTTTTTATTGTTTTATCACTTTGAGCATAAATTTGGGTTTGTGCCTACAAACCCCCATCTCTTTCTCTCATCCTCTCTTTTGGGTTTTCACACCACCTTCATGGTGTGAAGAGGTTAGTCAAGCCTTCCCTTTTAAAAGGCTTGAATAAAAGGTGAGCTAGCCTTCACCTGTAAGAAGGCTAGTGGGTTCTTGCTCAACCAATAAAAGAAAGCTATAATAGCTTCTAGACTAACCTTAAAGTCTAGTGGGTTTCTTGCTAAAACCATTAAAAAGCAAGCGATAGTAAATCTCTCAACGGTTGAGTTGGGAGCGGAGACGTAGGCTTGGGTTTAAGCCGAACTCTGTTATCAAGCTTTGTGTCTTGCCTCCTTTATTTCCGCTGCACTTTTAACTTTGATTTTAAATTGTTAATTATTTTTTAAAAGGCAATTCACCCCCCCTCTTGCCATCACTTCCTTTCTTTCTCCGCCCAACAATTGGTATCAGAGGCAAAATTTGAGTAATACCTTCACCGGTTTCAAATTTAAGATCCATTGTGATGGTTTCAACCTCTTTCGCCCCCGAAGGCTATTCTTTGGGTCGTGCTCCATTTTTTGATGGAACCGACTATAACTATTGGAAAACCCGCATGACCACTTTTCTTAGAAGCATAGGTTATCCTATTTATAAAATTGTCATGCATGGTTACACTCTCTCTTCTCCCGATTAATCCAAATGGACCCAAGCCGATATTAAAAATTTCGAGCATGATGGCAATGCCATGCACGCTCTACATTGCGGCCTTGATCGTAATGAATTCAATCGAGTTTCCACATTCACCTCATCACATGAAATCTGGAAAATATTGGAGGTTACCCATGTGGGGACCAACAAAGTGAAGGATACTCGATTGGATATGTTCTGTCAAGATTTTGAGTCTTTTACTATGCACCCACATGAATCAATTTCTGAAATGTTTACTCTCTTTACTGATGTTTGCAATGGAAGAAATTCTCTGGGAGATAATATTTCTGTAGAAACAATGGTCAAGAAGATCCTTTGGATCCTACCAAGCACATGGGCTCCGAAAGTCACGGCAATTCAAGAAGCAAAAGATATCAAGAACATGCCGGTCGAAGAGCTCATCGGATCCCTCATGACCTACGAGATCACCATGAAGAGGCAAGCTGAAAAGGAAGGAAAACCAATCCAAATTCCAAAGAACATCGCCTTGAAAGTTCAACAAGAAGAAATCTCCTCCTCCTCATCGTCTTCCTCTTCAAGCGGCGATTCCGAAATGGAGAATCTTGCCTGCAAAATGCACAACTTCATGAAGAAGCACAAGAAGAAGAAATCCCGCAAGGATCGAAAGGAAAAACACGACGAAAAATCTGAGCCTGAGGTAACATGCTACGGGTGTGGCAAGAAAGGCCATTACAAGCCCGATTGTCCACTCAACAAGAAGAAGGCCAAGTAAAAGGAAAAGAAGAAGGCATTCAAGGCCACATGGAGTGATAGCTCCACATCCTCCTCCTCCTCCTCCTCAAGTGACAACAGTAAAAAATGCCTAATGGCATTCCATGAGGTAACCTCTTCCGACTCCTCTTCCTCATCCTCTAGTTCTTCAAATTCTTTAAATCATTTATCGTATGAGGATCTCCAACATGCTAGAGATCAATTGGAGGAAGGTTTTCATGAACTTTCTTCCAAATTTGTTGCTTTAAAAAAGAATTTCAAAAAACTTTCTTCCGAAAAGGAACAACTTCTCAAAGAGAAGGAAGAATTGTCCCTCAAGATCCAAAACCTTCCCAATATTGATTCCATGGAATCAACAATCAAAGATTTAAGGGAATCCCTTGCCAAGTTCACCGAAGGTGAACATAACCTTTCGAAGCTCCTTGGTTCCCAATGCGTTTCTAGAACCACCCAAGGGCTTGGCTATTCCAAGCAAGCTTCCTCTTCCCATGCTCTAACTATTTTTGTAAGGGGGAGCTCCCAATACAAATTTTGCAATTATTGTAAAAAACCCGGGCACTTAATTTATTAGTGCGATTGCAAAAATGCCCGGTATGGTAGGCCCAAAACTATTTTCTTTAATGATGAATTTAATAGGAGAAGACCCTCCACTAGAAAAGAATGGATTGAAAAATCCCTTTTGGCGAGTCTCACCGGACCAAAATTTATTTCGGTTTCAAAATCCTCTCCCCGGTGATTTGTTGTTTTTATTTAGGGGGAGTTAGGATCGTTTAAGCCTTTTTGCGTTTTCAATTTCAAAATTTTCATTCAAAACATTCAATTTCAAAACTTTCTTTCAAAAACCTTCATTTTCAAAACATTCAATTCAAAACTTTCATTTTCAAAACTTTCAATTTCAAATCTTTCAATTCAAATCTCAAAAATTTCAATTAGTTTAAAATCTCTATCTTTTTTTTCAATCTTTCCCTCAATCAAGTTTTATGCCCCGTGCTATTTTGATAATCACAAAGGGGGAGAAATTCTTGGTTGATTGGGGGAGAAATATTTCTCTCATGCTTTAAAGGATAAATTGAAAAGTAAACAAATTTAAAGCATGCCTTTCATTTCATCTTTACATTGCTTGTTTTGGTGATTGTGATCATCAAAATAGGGGGAGATTGTTGTACCTCTCGTACCCCTCGAGGTTTAATTTTCATGATCACAATCACTATCTTATTTATCTAATATTGTTTTAAGTGTTTTTGGTTGATAGGAATGATTTCAGGTTGCCAAGGAATTGGGCCAAGAAGGCAAGAAAGCCAAAGTGAACTAATTTCAGTCCTACTGGCCAACCGGTGGAAGAGCACCGGCCAGCCGATGGAGGCCTGGACAGAAGGCATCCTTCTGTCCAGACCACCGGCCAACCGGTGTCCCACCACCGGCCAGCCGGTGGCACCCAGACAGAATAGTGTTTGCTACTATCTCAGCACCGGCCAACCGGTGGCCTCCTCACCGGCCAGCCGGTGGAGCTTGGGCAGAATTGATCTCCATTTTACAAGCACCAGCCAACCGGTGGCCTAGCACCGGTCAGCCGGTGGAGCCAGTCAAACTAGCCGTTGGGCCTTGACCAGGCTTTTCCACTTGACTCCCAACGGCTCCGAAGGCCTCTCCAACGGTTCCGAAGACCCTCAAAGGCCATTTGAGGGTCCCCCCTCTATAAATAAAGGACTAGGAAGCCCCGGAACACTAGCAAAACAAACGGAAGCCCACGGGACACATTTTACATCATTTGGCAAACCTCCGGCGGATTGCTTCAAGGAACCCCACTTGCTCCACCTCATTTCCACATCCAAGGAGCACCTCCATAGAAGCTTGGGAGCACACTTCATCAACTCCATCAATCCTTTGGCGCCCAAGGCTTCTCCCATTACGGTTTTTATTGTTTTATCACTTTGAGCTTAAATTTGGGTTTGTGCCTACAAACCCCCATCTCTTTCTCTCATCCTCTCTTTTGGGTTTTCACACCACCTTCAAGATGTGAAGAGGTTAGTCAAGCCTTCCCATTTAAAAGGATTGAATCAAAGGTGAGCTAGCCTTCACCTGTAAGAAGGCTAGTGGGTTCTTGCTCAACCAATAAAAGCAAGCTGTAATAGGTTCTAGACTAACCTTAAAGTCTAGTGGGTTTCTTTCTAAAACCATTAAAAAGCAAGCGGTAGTAAATCTCTCAACGGTTGAGTTGGGAGCGGAGACGTAGGCTTGGGTTTAAGCCGAACTCCGTTATCAAGCTTTGTGTCTTGCCTCCTTTATTTCCGCAGCACTTTTAACTTTGATTTTAAATTGTTAATTATTTTTTAAAAGGCAATTCACCCCCCCCCCTCTTGCCATCACTTCCTTTCTTTCTCCGCCCAACAAGGAACCACCACCCCCAATTATCTATCTTGAATGGAATGATATTGAAACTAGATATATTGGATTCAAACGAAAAATAGAGAATATAATCACACATATCAACCTATCCACCCAAATATCTCTCCATCCTGAAAAGATTGGCACCACTATGAAATATATTAAAATAATTTTCAACCATATCACCCACTTCTTCAATATCATAGGTGTAAGAACCATAATCCTTCATTATGAACGGAATACCCTCCATTTAATTTCTTTTATGAAATCCTTAAAATAGAACGTATTCCTATCTGCCTCCTTTAGAAAGTGATCCTTAGTTTTTTCATTGGAATTATGTTCATGTTAAATAAGAATCTCCGATAACTGGTTTTTATTTCATAAAATATCATTAAAATGTGATTCATCCCAGCCCTCCTCCGTTCACAACTCTTCTTGTACAATATATTTCTTAACCAATTCCATCTCAAGGAAACCAAAATGATGCTGATTGTTCCATGTTTGTAAATCCCCCACCAGATACCAAAATTGATTTTGTAGAACAACCCATGATTGATATTTAATTGGTTCGCACTAGGAAGATGGAACTGCTAAGTGGTACTCCTTATTAGAGAGCCATAGTATGGAAAAAATTCCCTAGTGACCCTCATTTCAGAAAACCAGATTCCAAAGAATGGGGGAGTCGTCAAAAATTTCTCAAACCTATTTCATGAATAATTCATTAGGAAATAAGAAAATTTCTTGAAGATTAGTAAGACATCAATCACGAAGACATGAGACATGATGACTTCCTATTTGATTATTGCACAGTGTATATTTTTCACCTATAAAACCCAAATCAAGGAGCCCCCAATGACCTCTAATGAAAGAAAATTACTACCTTTCTTTACATGGATAGACTAATCCCGCCTTCTTTTCAGATGTATCCAAAAAAGTATTGAAATGTTTTCCAAAAATCAAGGCCATGTTTCCTAGATTGAATGCATTAATTATATTCCATAGACTTTCCCTTTCATGTGAATCACACTTAGAATAATAAAATAATAAAAAGTAAATAGAAATTACCGAACTGACCATAATAACAATAAATAGATTATAGAAATTGAACCATTCCACTGATATAGAGTTATTATAGAAGATCCATATATGATTATTGATGTATTTCCATGCATTAATCCATGTAATCCCATCCTATGGAAAAATACCTAAATCTTAGATGACTTAGGTTTAGCCTCCAACACATAGAAAAGAGAAACATAATTACCCAGGATCTCATTTAATAGATAGTCATTATTTACCCTCTCTCCACGTCCATATGTGTTCTATTTTAGCAAAAAGATAATTGGAAATGAATGTTCTTGATTTGGGACCATGGTGTCCCAAGGACACTAATTTGGGAAGATGAACATGAAGAAGAAAATTTAGGATGTCAAATATTACAAAAACCAATGGGGAACAAAGTGAGGGGAGTGGTGAAAAAACTAATCATTATGAGTATATGATAATTACTTATAGATTTTAGACATAGACACCATAGATAAATTGGTCGGTCCTAGATCTTGAGGCAGGGGAGATGGAGATGTGTAACGAGGTTGAATAGCCTTCTTTCTATGGTCTTAAGATAACCATGGTATAGATGACAGTACCATGTCACTATTTTATGAGTATTCAGGGGAGTTTATCATCTTGTTTGGGAACAAATATAGGCACACAATCTATGTAATGAATTTGGGAGAACCGTAACATGGGACTATGTTAGGACCAATAGGGACATATATACCACGAGAGGGGGGTGAATCAAGGTATGTATATTCTTTTTCAAAATTCATCCTGCCCCACTAGATCTTGACCTCTTTATTACAAGTGTCACTTTGTTTGCACTTGTGTGTCTATTATGATCACTTATTTTCTTTTTTATCTGATGATGATGCTTTAAATTCAATTCAGGGAAGTAAACAGGCAGACATAAAGATTTTTACGTGGTTCACCCCCACTGGGCTACGTCCTAGGATCAGATGCCGACATGTTGCCGGTCATACCAAATTCCACTATTCTTTAGTAGATGTGGATAAAAAGGTTCGAAAATAGTCACTCTATCCCAAGATTGCTACCTTTACAAGGTTTAGGGTCAGCTCACTGCTTTCTCAAGGGCCACTCCCTATTTCTCTCTCTTTGGCTCACTTCCGATGGAGAGGATCAACTTCTTCTTCTTCCTTTGCTCACTGCTCCGGAAAGGATCCACTCACAGTTTATATACTTGTAGGACTTTTCATTGGCATGAAAGAATGCATCTTCAACTATTGATAGATGCTCTGTTGAAGTTCAATGTTCATCCACTGATGAATACCGCTTTACCACAGATGTTCTGGGAAAATTATAACTTTCACGCAACCCTAGGGTGATTTTTGCACCCCTTTAATCAGTGCACTGCCTCTGCCTTCATTGCGGAAAAACCAACTTGCACGCCACACCTTCTGCCAAAACCTGTTGGCCAAAACCTGCTATCCAAAACCTTCTAGCCAAAACCTGCGGCCCAAAACCTGCTCTCCAAAACCTACTGGCCAAAACGTGCTGGCCAAAACGTGCTCGCCAAAACCTACTGGCCAAAACCTGCTGGCCAAAACCTGCTGGCCAAAACCTGCTGGTCAAAACCTGTTGGCCACAACATGAGGGCTAGAACCTGTGGGCCAGAACCAGTTGTCCAGAACCTGCGGGCCAGAACCTACAGGCTAGAACATATGCATCACAACCTACATGCCACAACCTACACACCAAAACCTGCGCCCCACAACCTTCACGTCATAACCTGTGCGCCACAACTTCCACCTGTGTGCTTAGAGCTCATATTTTCTCTAAGTGTTGAGCTCGTTGATAAATGAGGAGGGTAGTCGTCTATTTATAGGAATTTTGAGGACCTGCACGCCAAAACCTGCTCTCCCAAAAACCTGCACACCAAAAACCTGCTCGCCAAAAACCTGCCCGCCAAAAACCGGCTCGCCAAACACCTGCACGCCACTTTTGGACTTGCGCGCTAGCTTTCCTTTTCCAAATTTTTGGGGTTATGAATTTGAAAAAATTCCCGACGTACAATATTATAAACCTCATTAACACAAGAGAACAAATCCCTTTTTTAAAAACACTTTTCCCCATTCTCCAAGAAAACTCCCTTTGTCAACAGTTTGTGTCATTGAGACTCGCATTGTCAACAAACACAACATAGAGCCCTGCATTTTCAACAAACACAATCATCTCAAAAATGATTATATGATACCTTGAGGGATTTTTTCCCCACAATCTTCCCTTTGGGTTTGTGGAAAAATCTTCTCAAAACAATTCTCAATTCTTTGATACCTCATTAAGGCTTTATTCATCTTCAGCCACCATTCACCTCATGCGATATAGATAGCAATCAAAAATTTACTCAACACATACTCTAATCCCACATGATCAATGCTTGGCGTGAGAAACAAGAGTATCATGAAAAGTTCATCTATGATTCACTTCATTTATGACACCACTAATGATACCAACCTAATGCCAATGGAAATTTTCTTACCAACTTGGTATCAACCACACTTTTTCTTTTATCACGCTCTTTAGCTATTGTGATATCTCTTCTTTGATCGATCATGTCTAGCATCGTCTGATTTCATTTTCTCCCACTATCTCTCTGCTCAACCAGCTTCTCCCCGTATCATTCATTATTTATCATGTAGCCACACTGTCTCCCCCGCGAACAATCACTTGTCTCTCCCTTGAACAATCACTATTTTCTCCCCCTTTGTCAACGAACCCAAAGAGCACTCTTTTGTGGTCTGTAACAGGGTAAAAACACATATTAGTGCATTAGGGATAACACAACATACATCAGGGTGAGGGGAGAGGTCCCACATCCCCACTTTTCAAGTGTGTGGAGTCGACTAGACTCCCAGATCCTGTCGATGCCTCTCAAAAGCTTCTTTGGCTAAGGCCTTTGTCATAATATCTGCAACCTGTAGCTCTATAAACACATACTCCAATGTCACAAGCCCTTGCTCCACCTTCTCCTTGATGAAATGATATTTGATCTCAATGTGCTCTGTCCTGGAGTGATGAACTATTTTTTTATAATATTGATAACACTTGAGTTATCACACTGGATTCTGATTGGAGACTTCACTTCAACTACCATATCTTCAAGATGCTGCTTCATCCACAATAATTGTGTGCATACTTAGTGGACGCAATATACTCAACCTTTGTGGTGCTTAGAGAAATGCAATCTTGTTTCTAGCTTATCCAAGAAATACACAATCAACCATGATAGAATGCACCTCCTGACATTTATTTTCTATCGTCTACTGATCTAGCCGAAATATGCATCTGTATATCCCAATAACTCTGGTAGAGATTTGTCATTATACATCAGACCGAAATCCACGGTGCCTATGATAAAATGAAGTATTCTTTTTTACTGCGAGCATGTGTCTTTCCTTTGGATTTCATTGGTAACGTGCTGCTTGTCATGTGGAAAAAAAATATCAGGTCTTGTTGCTGTTAGGTACAGCAAACTGCCGATAATCTACCTGTATTCAGTGATATTTACTGCCCTACCATTGTTATCTTTTTATAATTTCATCCGGGTAGCAACCGAAGTCTTCATCTCCTTGGAATTCTCCATTACAAACCTTCTCAGAACCTCCTTGGCATATTTGGATTGAGAAATGAAAGTTCCATTACTTCCTTGTGTCACCTGTAAACCAAGGAAAAATGTCCTCTCACAAATCCTTGACATTTCGAACTCACTTTTCATGAATTCAGAAAACTGTTTGCACTGAGCTTCATCTTATCCACTAAATATTATGTCATCGACATAAAACAGCACCATTATCCTTTGATTACTGTTGTTTTTGAAGTATAGATTGTAATCAACTCCACCACGTTGAAGTCCAAGCTTCTTCAAATACTGATCCAACCTTGAGTAGCATGCTCTTGGTTGTTGTTTTAACCCATATAGTGTTATCTTCATTTATCTTGTTATGAAAGACCCATTTAGTCCTGATGACGTTTTTATCAGCTGGCCTCGAAACAATCTCCGACATTTGATTCTTGTCTGAACCAGCATCAGTCACTTTTTCTCCTCCTGTAATGCTTTCTTCCTCAATACTTTCATTAAGAAATTTCTCACTGATCCATTTGTTCAATTACTTCATTTATTTCAGCTACTTTTCTAAACTTCTTGTTGAGACAGGGTTGATACTCTCTTGAAGGTTCTTGGAATCTTGAAAACTATCAGCTAATACCACTTGTTAGAATGAAATAGATAATCATGAGATGCATGATTATTGCAGATTCTCCCTGTATTTCTTTCTTCCCTCGATAGGCAACACTTGAACTAAGTCATCCAGTTATTTCTTTGATGGAACTTTCATCTGATTTTGTTATTGAATGCTCCTCCTATTTTATGCAACACTTCTTGGGGTTAGACCCATAACCATTCTTCTTCTCCTGCATGATTTATTCTCATCTAGCACTCAGAATTGAGCCATTATCTAAATCTCTAAGCCTACTGAGTTGGAACTCAGTGTAGGAAACAAGAGATAAAGTTAATAACACAATCACTTCCTATTGTGCTCTGTTTCTCCCTTTATTCTTCAACATTGGTACCGGATTTGAGTCAATTAAAACACTATCACATATCACTTCTCCACTTTTCATCTTTAAATTCCACTTCCCCTTGGATCGTATCTCCCTAAAACCTGAAACACATGAATAATCAATTAACAACATTTATATATATATGGATAAGGGAATTTCTGGAATCCTCTAGATGAGGATTGTGGTTGACATTGATGGGTCAACCCTTTGATTATTTTGTGGAGATCATCACACTCATTCCTTTATTCTTCTAGCTGCCTAGCCAACATCAACTGCTGTGGCCATATGACTAAGAATTCATTACCTACATGATGAGTCTTTTTATGATTTTAAGATTCTACCGGCCTAGTATTTCTCACCATTTGGGGTTTAAACCCACTAGTACACATTTCTGTCTTTGATGTTCCACCAAAATTCCTTTTCCATTGATTCCTTCTCTAAACAGGAATATCTTTTCTTGTCATCTTCCCTTGATCCTTCCTCCATTGTATGGATTTACCTCTTTCCTCCACTTCTTGTGGTGCCGCACTACCTGAAAATCTTTCAATGCATTCTTTGTTTATTTATTCCTTTATCATATTTCTGAGTTACCATCCTATTTTGCATTGGCGGTGGGTCCTCTTCTGAACGTACATTATTCTTACTCACAGCTGCAGCATTTCCTCCCTTTTCTTCAGGATTTTTTCATGTTCTTTCTTAGTGGGAGGTTGTGAATGTGATAGAGGAGGTGAGAGATACACCTTTCGTTTAGCCCCATGTGATTCCCCTGAGGCTCTAAACCTATTCTCCAACTTTCCACTTTGTATCCAAATGTAAGATTTCTCTTTATACATCACTGGAGTCAGGAATCTCTTTCTTGGCACCTTTTCATTTATAGAATTCTTATTACCGCAATATCTTCCCAAATGCCCATGATTAGAACATATGAAACATCTTCCATTAAATTCATACCTCATTTCATCATCTCCCAGCCGAGATGTTGATGCAGCTTGAGTTCTTCTTCTGACATTGAGCTTCTGAGCTTCCTGACACATATTCATGGTGCGTCCCATTCTTCCACAGTAATAGCATCTAATGAATGCTTTCCTCTAACAGACTCTTCTCTCTGATTTCTCATAACGCTTCTTCTTATTCTCAGATTTATCAAAGTTTCTATTATCACAGCCCGGAATGTATTCCAGAGCCTCTAAACAGAATCTTGATGTGTGGCCACAAATCCCACAGAAATAGCATATGTCATCACTTCTTTTTATAACTGTCCTCTGAGGCCTATCTCCAGCGCCTACAGAATTTTCTCCACATCTGGAACTATTCACAACTCTCTTCTAATCATGCATGGGAGGTGATTTGACGCTCTCCTGTCATAGGGTGTGGAAAAATAATTATTTCCTAAGTTAAAATGTAGTAATGTGGTTAACCTAGGATGTCTCCCGAAGAGGAGTGCACAAAAAATGGTTTGTCACTTTAAAACGAGGGGAAAATGTTGTGAAAGGAAATTTGAAATTCAAATGATTGAAAAACTATGCAATTAAAAGGGTGATTAGGTCAGGGTCAGTTTCCTAATTATAATGCTATCCTTGTTCAATCTAATTCAAACATATTCTTCTTAGTTGATTAAAGTGAGTTTCCACAATTGTTTCCTCTCACTTCCTTGGTAAAATTGTTATGGTGAGAGAAAACCTTACCAAGATCTCGGTTTGGTCAACTCTCCTTCCATGTGTAAAATAGTTGTATTGAATATCCTTAATTGAAATGGGCAATAGCCGATCGGGTTTTGTTTCTCCCAAACAACCAAAAACATTCACTACACGTTTTACACGTACTGACGATCGTCGAGTACTTCACCACTAATTCCTGGTTTATTCCATCGTATATAAACCAGAAATTAGTGGTGGGAGATATTGATTATTTTACCAAGGCAAAAATAAATAACAGAATTAATATTCAAGAATGATCACACTTGATTATAAAATCCGCTATAATAAATTGAAAACAACTTTGAAGAAGAAAGAAATTTATTCAATTGCGTCCAAGAACTCAAGCATTACAATGTAGAAAACCAACCCTTCCCCAATCACTCCAAAAGTTTACCCTATCATGGTAAGGGTAATCGAGTTGAATGGGGAAGAAGAAGGAATTAAAAATCAATTAAAAAGAAAATAAATAAAAGATAAAGATGAAAAGTTCTCCTTCTTGGTGTCCCAGAAGGAATGGGGTGGAGAATGGATCATTTGAGAGGGTGGAGCTCTCCTCATTTTATAGCCAGAATGTTTCCCACGAATGTCGACGCGTTTTATCCCCATTACATGACATCTTCACGCGTTGATCCCTTCTTGAATGTTATTCATAATTCCTGTGTCCGTGTCCCCTCAACATTACAGAGGATTTGGACACGTATTCCGATAGTTATGGCCATTTTACTATGAGCATTTATTCTGTCCAGTCAGACTCTCCAAAACGAAATCCTCCGGATTAGGGTGCTTTAATGACCCCATAAACGGCCAATTCACTCGGTTCTTTCTTCAAAAAAGATGCTCCAAAACTGCTTGCGCGTCCAACCACAGAATTGAACAAGCTTTGGGCCCACAATGGATGAGTTATGGATCCCACATCAAAATTAGGAAGAACTGAAAACTGTTTTCTTGAGCCAACTTGTGAGCTTCTTTTGAGTTTCCATATGGCCGATTCATATTTTAGTCCAAAAATAGTAAATGAAGCCCTGGATGTGTAGAATCTGTAAAAGAAATAATTTTTCAATTTGGATTAGTTTAGATAATGTTATGTCCAAACTACCGAAATATTTTAAAACTGTTAAAATTCCAAAATTGGCCAATTTTTACTATTCAGCTCAAAATAACACCATTATCATAAAAATGATAAAATTCATCTTAGAGGAACAATTTTGTGGGTTTAAAAAAATGATATTCAATATAAATTAATTGAAAATATTTTCTCTATCAATTCCCCCACACTTATCACTTGGACTCCTGGACAAGTAAAAATCAAATCAAATCAAATTCAAAACACATATCAATGAGATCAATCAAATAAATTTCAAGAAACAAAAAGATATCATGCCTCCTCAAAAACTTTTATTTCAAGTTCTCCATTTATGATTTTAATATATTTCCACTTCATTTCTTATCCCATGCACACAAAAAACCTACCTCACATGAATTTTCTCTCATCTCACAAATGTAAAGGCTGAACAAGGCATTTCTCATCCAAACTCACACAAGAGTCACCATAGGTTTGATAAATTCCTACTTCTCCACCCGATTTGATTCAAGGACATGTGTTTCTCATGAGGACTTTTAAGGGTTGTTCTGTGGCTTCCGGTTGGTAGGATTTAGATGTTAAATGTTTTGAGGCTGAAAAAGGAAGGCTTGGCTCTTATTGAAGCAAAATTGCAAGATTCTAGTTCTCACTCAAATATGGTCTCCTTCACTTCCCCTTTGTTGAAAATAGGATCCATCATCATTCAATCAGGTCAGCAGAAAAAATTTCAATCTTTTCAAACATGATTTTTTTTAATGCTCCAGATAGGCACAACTTTCTTTTTACATTGGAAGCTCTAGAAAGGCACAGCTTCTCTTGTCATAAAAGCTCCAGAAAAGGCACAGCTTTTAACAGAATAATTTTTCAGCATCACACACATCTCTTCCACATTTTATTTTCCACCAAAAGTATAACCAAATGAGGTAGTACACCACAAGACATCTTCCCCCACACTAAAGTTCAACTAGATCATGCAATTTTACTTCAAGAGCAGGTATGATAGGGAAAATTGGCTTGTAATGTGGCTAACCTAACAGGCAATTCCTGGATACTAGGGGCTAAAATGAATGATAAATGTAAAGGTGGGCCATAATGAAAAGGATTATTTTGAAAAGGGGGCTTCAAACAAAATAAATGCCTCAATCATTTAAAACACACGTACCACAACCCTCAAGTTTTGAGAGGAATAAATCAAATTCTATTTAAAGAAAGCATGGTCTGGTTCTCTCAAGAAATGAGGTGAATGAAAAGAATATGACAAAAATGGTTCAGAAGCCTCACAGGAAAGTTATTTCAAAGATATAGACAGTGAAATATGGCATGAGATTCAAAAATTAGTGTACTTTTCATGAATTTCCAAAATATTTAATGTTGAAACAAAGTAATTTCAGCATTCATTTAAGATCAGTTTCATGAAATAGACTGGTTCAATCATTGAAATGGGTTTCAAAAATGGTATTGATAATCATTTCAGCTCAAAAGTTTCAGAAACGCACCAAAAATTGAAAAATAAACACACAAAAATTTGAAAACACACAATTTTCTTATTTTTTTTATTTTTGAAAACAAACATCAAATAAAATTCCTATACTACAAAGGTTTCGTCCCCCACACATAAATTTTAAAGTGTCCTCGATGCATTCAAGTGGATTTAACATGTAAGATAATTTTCAAATTAATCACAACATCAAGAAAGTGTGAAAGAGAGGTACAACCTGACTTATTGGCAATGTAACGTTGAGTTTGACTCCTAAGTGTTGCTCTTTGAAAACATAAAAAAAAGTAAAAACATAACATAAGAAATTTACTAAAATAAATTAAAACAGAAATTGAATAAGAAAAAAAAAGATAAATCTTGGTATAATCCCCCAAGTGGGCCCTGGGTTTTGACTGCCTCCAGAGGGCAGTACCAGCTTTTATCCATAATCTGTTGGTGGATGAAGATTCTTTGATTTAAACCACCACATGTGGCTCTTCCCAGCTTGATGTTCTTGGTTCTTGTTGAGGGGGACTCCATAGATAGAGTATACCAGATCCACCCCTTCTCAATGAGGTACACCATGCATGGTGGGGGTAGGATGAAGTACAGAGCCTCCTCCTTCTTGGGTTCCACATGAACAACATCTTCTTTATTCTCCAGTGGTTGCTGAAGGTATGATACATCTGGGGAAAAATCAAAGGGAATGTCAGAGTTTAATTCTATTTGAAAAAAATTAAAGCATGAAGAATCAATATAAAATTCTTCCCTTTCAAAGTAAGTAGCTTGTGTCTAATTTTCCTCCAGAAAATCCACTTTGATCTTCTCATGTAGTCCTTCCATTAAATTTTCAACAGGTTTGGGGAGCTCCAGATGTTCCTCTTCAGATTCATATTCTCCCTCCAAGGAAATACAAGTCTTGGATGAATCTGAAAAATTAAAACAAGGGGAGGTAATAATCAATTCAGTTTCAACAAAATCAAAAGATAATGAGTTTATGAAAAGATTAACTCCCTGATCTTGTTTGGATTCAATTTCTTCTTCCAAGGGAGGTGGATCTTGGAGTTGAATTTCCGTAGATAGAGGTAGGTAGTCAGACTCCTCTATCTTCTCATCAAATTCCACTGCTTGGTTGGTTTCTTCCTTCAATTTTTCTGAATCATCTACATTATCAGGAATAGTTGGATCAAGAAGTTCCTCACTCTCATTCCAGAAGTTATCCATATCTTTTTGATCTCCCATATGCATTTCAATAGCTAAATCATCTTCATCAATATTCACCAACATTGATTGAGATGGGCTCAATGGATTTTCTTTTAATTTCATCAAGGTCTCCATGGGTTCTTCAACTTGAAGGATTTGTGAGGATACTTTTTCCATCAATTTTTCTGGTTCTGGTTCTTGTTCAGGCTCCATTTGTTGTTGATCCTGGGATGCATGTACTTGTTCCGCAATCCACTGTATTGAGGTCTCTAGGTTTTGAACTGTTTGACTAATTCTTTCAAATTGGGATTCAATATCCTTGTGAACTTCTTCTTCTTGGTGTTGTACATCGATTATGTCTTGATAAAATTCCATAAAATACTCCTGCTGTTCAATTAATTCTCTGTCCAATCCCTCCAACACTGGGTATTCGAGGTTCTATTTAAGGTTTTCAATGAGATCCTTGAATTCATCCTCTGTGAGGATTTGGATTCGAGCTCCACGAATTTGTTTAGCCAAGAAAGAACCTTTATAATCTATAGACCAAGGTGATTCAATAATTGGTTCTCTCACTGGTGGGTAATTGTTCCATGAATTAATGAAATAATCATTTGAAAACAACATGTCAAAAGATTTTTTTTTAAATTGAAAAAGTCAAATATTTACAAATAGTTTGTGGCACTACCTCCCCGGCAACGGTGCCAAGTTTGATGCACGCCTGTCGTAGGGCGTGGAAAAACAATCATTTCCTAAGTTAAAATGTTGTAATGTGGTTAACCTAGGATGTCTCCCGAAGAGGAGTGCACACAAAACGGTTTGTCACTTTAAAACGAGGGAAAAATGTTGTGAAAGGAAATTTGAAATTCAAATGATTGAAAAACTATGAAATTAAAAGGGTGATTAGGTCAGGGTCGGTTTCCTAATTATAATGCTATCCTTGTTCAATTTAATTAAAACAACTTCTTCTTAGTTGATTAAAGTAAGTTTCCACAATTGTTTCCTCTCACTTCCTTGGTGAAATTGTTATTGTGAGAGAAAACCTTACCAAGATCTCGGTTTGGTCAACTCTCCTTCCATGTGTAAAATAGTTGTATTGAATATCCTTAATTGAAATGGGCAATACCCGATCGGGTTTTGTTTGTCCCAAACAATGAAGAACATTAACTACACCTTTTACACGTACTGACGATCGTCGAGTACTTCACCACTAATTCCTGGTTTATTCCATCGTATATAAACTAGAAATTAGTGGTGAGAGATATTGATTATTTTACCAAGGAAAAAATAAATAACAGAATTAATATTCAAGAACGATTGCACTTGATTATAAAATCCTCTATAATGAATTGAAAACAACTTTGAAGAAGAAAGAAATTTATTCAATTGCGTCCAAGAACTCAAGCATTACAATGTAGAAAACCAACCCTTCCCCAATCACTCCAAAAATTTACCCTACAATGGTAAGGGTAATAGAGTTGAATGGGGAATAAGAAGGCATTACAAAACAATTAAAAAGAAAATAAATAAAAGATATAGTTGAAAAGTTCTCCTTCTTGGTGTCCCAGAAGGAATGGGGTGGAGAATGGATCATTTGAGAGGGTGGAGCTCTCCTCATTTTATAGCCAGAATGTTTCCCCCGAATGTCGACTCGTTTTATCCCTATTAAATGAAATTTTCACATGTTGATCCCTTCTTGAATGTTACTCATAATTCCCTTGTCCGTGTCCCCTCAAACCTCCAGCGGATTTGGACATGTATTCCGATAGTTATGGCCGTTTTACTATGAGAATTTATTCTGTACAGTCAGACTCTTCAAAACGAAATCCTCCGGATTATGGTGCTTTAATGACCCCATAAACGGCCAATTCACTTGGTTCGTCCTTCATAAAAGATTCTCCAAAACTCCTTTAGCGTCCACCCACAGAATGGGACAAGCATTGGGCCCACAGTGTATGAGTTATGGATCCCACATCAAAACTAGGAAGAACTGAAAACAGTTTTCTTGAGCCAAATTGTGAGCTTCTTTTTAGATTCCATATGGCCGATTCATATTTTAGTCCAAAAATAGTAAATAAAGACCTGGATGTGTAGAATCTGTAAAAAAAATAATTTTTCAATTTGGATTAGTGTAGATAATGTTATGGCCAAACTACCGAAATATTTTAAAACTGTTAAAAATCCAAAAATGGCCAATTTTTACTATTCAGCTCAAAATAACACCATTATCATAAAAATGAAACAATTCATCTTAGAGGAACAATTTTGTGGGTTTAAAACAATGATAGTCAATATAAATTAATTGAAAATATTTTCTCTATCAATTTCCCCACACTTATCACTTGGACTCCTGGACAAGTAAAAATCAAATCAAATCAAATCGAAAAGACATATCAATGAGATCAATCAAATAAATTTCAAGAAACAAAAAGATATAATGCATCATCAAAAACTATTATTTCAAGTTCTCCATTTAATATTTTAATATATTTCCACTTCATTTCTTATCCCATGCACACAAAACACCTACCTCACATGAATTTTCTCTCATCTCACAAATGTAAAGGCTGAACAAGGCTTTTCTCATCCAAACACACACAAGAGTCACCATAGGTTTGATAAATTACTACTTCTACACCCGATGTGAGTCAAGGACATGTGTTTCTCATGAGGACTTTTAAGGGTTGTTTTGTGGCTTCCGGTTGGTAGGATTTAGATGTTAAAAGTTCTGAGGCTGAAAAAGGAAGGCTTGTCTCTTATTGAAGCAAAATTGCAAGATTCTAGTTTTCACTCAAATATGGTCTCCTTCACTTCCCCTTTGTTGAAAATAGGCTCCATCATCATTCAATTAGCTCAGCAGCAAACATTTCAATCTTTTCAAACATGATTTTTTTAAAGCTCCAGATAGGCACAACTTTCTTTTTACATTGGAAGCTCCAGAAAGGCACAGCTTCTCTTGTCATAAAAGCTCCAGAAAAGGCACAGCTTTTAACAGAATAATTTTTCAGCATCACACACATCTCTTCCACAATTTATTTTCCACCCAAAGTATAACCAAATGAGGTAGTACACCACAAGACATCTTCCCCCACACTTAAGTTCAACTAGATCATGCAATTTTACTTCAAGAGCAGGTATGATAGGGAAATTGGCTTGTAATGTGGCTAACCTAACATGCAATTCATGGATACTAGGGGCTAAAATGAAGGATAAATATAAAGGTGGGCCATAATGAAAAGGATTATTTTGAAAAGGGGGCTTCAAACAAAATAAATGCCTCAATCATTTAAAATACACGTACCCCAACCCTCAAGTTTTGAAAGGAATAAATCAAATTCTAGTTAACGCAAGCATGGTCTGGTTCTCTCAAGAAATGAGGTGAATGAAAAGAATATGACAAAAATGGTTCAGAAGCCTCACAAGAAAGTTATTTCAAAGATATAGACTGTGAAATATGGCATGAGATTCAAAAATTAGTGTACTTTTCATGAATTTCTAAAAGATTTAAAGTTGAAACAAAGTAATTTCAGCATTCATTTAAGATTAGTTTCATGAAATAGACTGGTTCACTCATTGACATGGGTTTCAAAAATGGTATTGATAATCATTTCAACTCAAAAGTTTCAGAAACCCACCAAAAATTGAAAAATAAACACACAAAAATTTGAAAACGCACAATTTTTTTATTTTTTTTATTTTTGAAAACAAACATCAAATAAAAATCCTATACTACAAAGGTTCCCTCCCCCACACTTAAATTTTGCAGTGTCCTCGATGCATTCAAGTGGATTTAACATGTAAGATAATTTTCAATTTAATCACAACATCAAGAAAGTGTGAAAGAGAGGTACAACCTGACTTATTGGCAATGTAACGTTGAGTTTGACTCCTAAGTGTTGCTCTTTGAAAACCTAAAAAAAAGTAAAAACATAACATAAGAGATTTATTAAAATAAATGAAAACATAAATTGAATAAGAAAAAAAAAAGATAAATCTTGGTATAATCCCCCAAGTGGGCCCTGGGTTTTGACTGCCTCTAGAGGGCAGTACCAGCTTTTATCCATAATCTCTTGGTGGATGAAGCTTCTTTGATTTAAACCACCACATGTGGCTCTTCCCAGATGATGTTCTTGGTTCTTGTTGAGGAGGACTCCATAGACAGAGTATACCAGATCCACCCCTTCTCAATGAGGTACACCATGCATGGTGGGGGTAGGATGAAGTACATAGCCTCCTCATTCTTGGGTTCTACATGAACAACATCTTCTTTATTCTCCAGTGGTTTCTGAAGGTATGATATATCTGGGGAAAAATCAAAGGGAATGTCAGAGTTGAATTCTATTTGAAAAAAAATTAAAGCATGAAGAATCAATATAAATTTCTTCCCTTTCAAAGTAAGTATAATGTGTCTCATTTTCCTCCAGAAAATCCACTTTGATCTTCTCATGTAGTCCTTCCATTAAATTTTCAAAAGGTTTGGGGACCTCCAGATGTTCCTCTTCAGATGCATATTCTCCCTCCAAGGAAATACAAGTGTTGGATGAATCTGAAAAATTAAAACAAGGGGAGGTAATACTCAATTCAGTTTCAACAAAATCAAATGATAATAAGTTTATGAAAAGATTAACTCCCTGAGCTTGTTTGGATTCAATTTCTTCTTCCAAGGGAGGTGGCTATTGGAGTTGAACTTCCGTAGATAGAGGTAGGTAGTCAGACTCCTCTATCTTCTCATCAAATTCCACTGCATGGTTGGTTTCTTCCATCAATGTTGTTGAATCATCTACATTATCAGGAATAGTTGGATCAATAAGTTCCTCACACTCATTCCAGAAGTTATCCAGATATTTTTGATCTCCCATATGAATTTCAATAGCTAAATCATCTTCATCAATATTCACCAACATTGATTGAGATGGGCTCAATGGATTTTCCTTTAATTTCATCAAGGCCTCCATGGGTTCTTCAACTTGAAGGATTTGTGAGGATACTTTTTCCATCAATTTTTCTGGTTCTGGTTCTTCTTCGGGATCCATTTGTTGTTGATCCTGGGATGTATGTACTTGTTCCACAATCCACTGTATTGAGGTCTCTAGGTTTTGAAATGTTTGACTAATTCTTTCAAATTGGGATTCAATATCCTTGTGAAATTCTTCTTCTTAGTGTTTTAAATTGATTATGTCTTGATAAAATTCCATAAAATACTCCTGAAGTTTAATTAATTCTCTGGCCAATCCCCCCAACACTGGGTATTCGAGGTTCTCTTTAAGGTTTTCAATGAGATCCTTGAATTCATCCTCTGTGAGGATTGGGATTCGAGCTCCCCGAATTTGTTTAGCCAAGAAAGAAACTTTATAATCTATAGACCAAGGTGATTCAATAATTGGTTCTCTCACTGGTGGGTAATTGTTCCATGAATTAAAGAAATAATCATTTGAAAAAAACATGGCAAAAGATTTTTTTTTAAATTGAAAAAGTCAAATATTTACAAATAGTTTGTGGCACTACCTCCCCGGAAACGGCGCCAAGTTTGACGCACGCCTGTCGTAGGGCATGGCAAAACAATTATTTCCTAAGTTAAAATGTAGTAATGTGGTTAACCTAGGATGTCTCTCGAAGAGGAGTGCACACAAAATGGTTTGTCACTTTAAAACGAGGGAAAAATGTTGTGAAAGGAAATTTGAAATTCAAATGATTTAAAAACTATGAAATTAAAAGGGTGATTAGGTCAGGGTCGGTTTCCTAATTATAATGCTATCTTTGTTCAATTTAATTCAAACATCTTCTTCTTAGTTGATTAAAGTGAGTTTCCACAATTGTTTCCTCTCACTTCCTTGGTGAAATTGTTATTGTGAGAGAAAACCTTACCAAGATCTCGGTTTGGTCAACTCTCCTTCCATGTGTAAAACAGTTGTATTGAATATCCTTAATTGAAATGGGCAATAACCGATCGGGTTTTGTTTGTCCCAAACAACCAAGAACATTCACTACACCTTTTACATGTACTGACGATCGTCGAGTACTTCACCACTACTTCCTGGTTTATTCCATCGTATATAAACCAGAAATTAGTGGTGGGAGATATTGATTATTTTACCAAGGCAAAAATAAATAACAGAATTAATATTCAAGAACGATCGCACTTGATTATAAAATCTTCTATAACAAATTGAAAACAACTTTGAAGAAGAAAGAAATTTATTCAATTGCATCCAAGAACTCAAGCATTACAATGTAGAAAACCAACCCTTCCCCAATCACTCCGAAAGTTTACCCTACCATGGTAAGGGTAATCGAGTTGAATGGGGAATAAGAAGGCATTAAAAAACAATTAAAAAGAAAATAAATAAAAGAGAAAGATGAAAAGTTCTCCTTCTTGGTGTCCCAGAAGGAATGAGGTGGAGAATGGATCATTTGAGAGGGTGGAGCTCTCCTCCTTTTATAGCCAGAATGTTTCCCCCGAATGTCGACGCGTTTTATCGCCATTAAATGAAATCTTCACGCGTTTATCCCTTATTAAATGTTATTCATAATTCCCTTTTCCGTGTCCCCTCAAAATTCTGGCGGATTTGGATATGTATTACGACAGTTATGGCCGTTTTACGATGAGAATTTATTCTGTCCAGTCAGACTCTCCAAAACGAAATCCTCCGGATTAGGGTGATTTAATGTCCCCATAAACGGCCAATTCACTCGGTTATTCGTTCATAAAAGATGCTCCAAAACTCCTTGCGCGTACACCCACAGAATTGGACAAGCTTTGGGCCCACAGTGGATCAGTTATGGTTCCCACATCAAAACTAGGAAGAACTGAAAACAGTTTTCTTGAGCCAACTTGTGAGCTTCTTTTGAGTTTCCATATGGCCGATTCATATTTCAGTCCAAAAATAGTAAATGAATCCATGGATGTGTAGAATCTGTAAAAGAAATAATTTTTCAATTTAGATTAGTGTAGATAATGTTATGGCCAAACTACCGAAATATTTTAAAACTGTTAAAAATCCAAAAATGGCCAATTTTTACTATTCAGCTCAAAATAACACCATTATCATAAAAATGAAACAATTCATCTTAGAGGAACAATTTTGTGGGTTTAAAACAATGATATTCAATATAAATTAATTGAAAATATTTTCTCTATCAATTCCCCCACACTTATCACTTCAACTCATGGACAAGTAAAATTCAAATCAAATCAAATCCAAAAGACATATCAATGAGATCAATCAAATAAATTTCATGAAACAAAAAGATATAATGCCTCATCAAAAACTGTTATTTCAAGTTTTCCATTTAAGATTTTAATATATTTCCACTTCATTTCTTATCCCATGCACACAAAACACCTACCTCACATGAATTTTCTCTCATCTCACAAATGTAAAGGCTGAACAAGGCTTTTCTTATCCAAACTCACACAAGAGTCACCATAGGTTTGATAAATTCCTACTTCTCCACCCGATGTGAGTCAAGGACATGTGTTTCTCATGAGGACTTTTAAGGGTTGTTCTGTGGATTCCGGTTGGTAGGATTTAGATGTTAAAAGTTCTGAGGCTGAAAAAGGAAGGCTTGGCTCTTATTGAAGAAAAATTGCAAGATTATAGTTTTCACTCAAATATGGTCTCCTTCACTTTCCCTTTGTTGAAAATAGGTTCCATCATCATTCAATCAGCTCAGCAGCAAACATTTCAATCTTTTCAAACATGATTTTTTTAAAGCTCCAAATAGGCACAGCTTTCTTTTTACATTGGAAGCTCCAGAAAGGCACAACTTCTCTTGTCATAAAAGCTCTAGAAAAGGCACAGCTTTTAACAGAATAATTTTTCAGCATCACACACATCTCTTCCACAATTTATTTTCCACCCAAAGTATAACCAAATGAGGTAGTACACCACAAGACATCTTCCCCCACACTTATGTTCAACTAGATAATGCAATTTTACCTCCAGAGCAGGTATGATAGGGAAAATTGGCTTGTAATGTGGCTAACCTAACAGGCAATTCATGGATACTAGGGGATAAAATGAAGGATAAATGTAAAGGTGGGCCATAATGAAAAGGATTATTTTGAAAAGGGGGCTTCAAACAAAATAAATGCCTCAATCATTTAAAACACACGTACCCCAACCCTTATGTTTTGAAAGGAATAAATCAAATTCTGGTTAAAGCAAGCATGGTCTGGTTCTCTCAAGAAATGAGGTGAATGAAAAGAATATGACAAAAATGGTTCAGAAGCCTCACAGGAAAGTTATTTCAAAGATATAGACAGTGAAATATGGCATGAGATTCAGAAATTAGTGTACTTTTCATGAATTTCCAAAAGATTTAAAGTTGAAACAAAGTAATTTCAGCATTCATTTAAGATCATTTTCATGAAATAGACTGGTTCACTCATTGACATGGGTTTCAAAAATGGTATTGATAATCATTTCAGCTCAAAAGTTTCAGAAACACACCAAAAAATGAAAAATAAACACACAAAAATTTGAAAACACACAATTTTTTTATTTTTTTTATTTTTGAAAACAAACATCAAATAAAAATCCTATACTACAAAGGTTCCCTCCCCCACACTTAAATTTTGCAGTGTCCTCGATGCATTCAAGTGGATTTAACATGTAAGATAATTTTCAAATTAATCACAACATCAAGAATGTGTGAAAGAGAGGTACAACCTGACTTATTGGCAATGTAACGTTGAGTTTGACTCCTAAGTGTTTCTCTTTGAAAACCTAAAAAAAGTAAAAACATAACATAAGAAATTTATTAAAATAAATGAAAACATAAATTGAATAAGAAAAAAAAGATAAATCTTGGTATAATCCCCCAAGTGGGCCCTGGGTTTTGACTGACTCCAGAGGGCAGTACCAGCTTTTATCCATAATCTGTTGGTGGATGAAGCTTCTTTGATTTAAACCACCACATGTGGCTCTTCCCAGTTTGATGTTCTTGGTTCTTATTGAGGAGGAATCCATAGACAGAGTATACCAGATCCACCCCTTCTCAATGAGGTACACCATGCATGGTGGGGGTAGGATGAAGTACAGAGCCTCCTCCTTCTTAGGTTCCACAAGAACAACATCTTCTTTATTCTCCAGTGGTTGTTGAAGGTATGATACATCTGGGGAAAAATCAAAGGGAATGTCAGAGTTTAATTCTATTTGAAAAAAATTAAAGCATGAAGAATCAATATAAAATTCTTCCCTTTCAAAGTAAGTAGCTTGTGTCTCATTTTCCTCCAGAAAATCCACTTTGATCTTCTCATGTAGTCCTTCCATTAAATTTTCAATAGGTTTGGGGAGCTCCAGATGTTCCTCTTCAGATGCATATTCTCCCTCCAAGGAAATAAAAGTGTTGGATGAATCTGAAAAATTAAAACAAGGGGAGTTAATACTCAATTCAGTTTGAACAAAATCAAATGATAATGAGTTTATGAAAAGATTAACTCCCTGAGCTTGTTTGGATTCAATTTCTTCTTCCAAGGGAGGTGGCTCTTGGAGTTGAACGTCCGTAGATAGAGGTAGGTAGTCAGACTCCTCTATCTTATCATCAAATTCCACACCTTGGTTGGTTTCTTCCTTCAATGTTGCTGAATCATCTACATTATTAGGAATAGTTGGATCAAGAAGTTCCTCACACTCATTCCAGAAGTTATCCAGATCCTTTTGATCTCCCATATGCATTTCAATAGCTAAATCATCTTCATCAATCTTCACCAACATTGATTGAGATGGGCTCAATGGATTTTCTTTTAATGTCATCAAGGCCTCCATGGGTTCTTCATCTTGAAGGATTTGTGAGGATACTTTTTCCATCAATTTTTCTGGTTCTGGTTCTTGTTCGGGCTCCATTTGTTGTTGATCCTGGGATCCATGTACCTGTTCTGCAATCCTCTGTATTGAGGTCTCTAGGTTTTGAACTGTTTGACTAATTCGTTCAAATTGGGATTAAATATCCTTGTGAACTTCTTCTTCTAGGTGTTGCACATTTATTATGTCTTGAAAAAATTCCATAAAATACTCCTGAAGTTCAATAATTCTCTGGCCAATCCCTCCAACACTGGGTATTCGAGGTTCTCTTTAAGGTTTTCAATGAGATCCTTGAATTCATCCTCTGTGAGGATTTGGATTCGAGCTCCCCGAATTTGTTTAGCCAAGAAAGAAACTTTATAATCTATAGACCAAGGTGATTCAATAATTGGTTCTCTCACTGGTGGGTAATTATTCCATGAATTAAAGAAATAATCATTTGAAAACAACATGGAAAAATATTTTTTTTAAATTGAAAAAGTCAAATATTTACAAATAGTTTGTGGCACTACCTCCCCGGCAACGGCGCCAAGTTTGACGCACGCCTGTCGTAGGGTGTGGAAAAACAATTATTTTCTAAGTTAAAATGTAGTTATGTGGTTAACCTAGGATGTCTCCCGAAGAGGAGTGCACACAAAACAGTTTTTCACTTTAAAACGAGGGAAAATGTTGTGAAAGGAAATTTCAAATTCAAATGATTGAAAAACAATGAAATTAAAAGGGTGATTAGGTCAGGGTCGGTTTCCTAATTATAATGCTATCCTTGTTCAATTTAATTCAAACATATTCTTCTTAGTTAATTAAAGTGAGTTTCCACAATTGTTTCCTCTCACTTCCTTGGGGAAATTGTTATTGTGAGAGAAAACCTTACCAAGATCTCGGTTTGGTCAACTCTCCCTCCATGTGTAAAATAGTTGTATTGAATATCCTTAATTTAAATGGGCAATACCCGATCGGGTTTTTTTTGTGTAACACCCCGAATTTTTCAAACCTCTTAAATGAAAATTTGGCATTTTGTGCTTTTGAAGTTCTCTCTCTCTAAAGCAATCAGAATGTAAAATATAAAAAAAACACGTAACTTTTATTTAATGAACTCAACACTGAAGGGTCTTACATTTTTCGGGCTACAAGAAAAGCTCACTAACCAAATATCCCAACTAAGAACCCGATTACAATAATGGGTAGACCGCTTAAAACTACTAAGAGCCCGAGAATGCGGGAAGGATTTCGAGCATCCATCATAAGAAACATAAGGATTGCTGAAGCCACCGTGACCGTGCTCAACACCAAGGGGATCACACGAACCATCTTTGCTTCTCCTTCAGTCACTTGGGGTAAGGGACACCCGAGACCAAACCTTTCTTTTTATAAGCACCTTAATATGACCGTTGGACCTCAAACGGCTATATTTTCGACCGTTGTTTGCCCAAAGTATCCAATGTTTTGTTTTTAACCGTTACCCAAATAATGTTTAAATTCAGTTTTTGTCGTCGTGTTAAAACTTATTAAGTATGGTTTTGAAATAATTGATGAGTGATATGTATTTTCTTTTATATATATAGTTGTAATTTTTATATATGTATATATGGTTTTGGTTTATTAGCATAAAATTTGATTAAAGTTTAATTGTTATAAAATTATCAATAAAACTAATATGTTTATAAATTATATTTACGGTTAGCTTTTCATAAAATTTTTAATGACGTATATTTACCCATTTACAAAATTAATTTATGATATAATGATAATAAATAAATAAAACTACACACTTATGTTCTTATTAAAATCTAATAATTTTGTTGCTTTAATTTTGACATTTTACGTATTTAGATATAAACTTATTAAACACTTTTTCTTTTTTTTGTTTCAAAATAATCTGAATGTAATTTTTAGTTTATGATTTATGAAATCATAAGTATGTATTTTATTATACTTGAGTTCTTTTATTATAATTTATATATGTGTATTTATATGTTTTAAATTAGGATTTTTGCCTTTTTATTCTAAATTCTTCTTGTCAGAATATTAATTAAATCCATCCTTTGTCTTAAATAAGGGTTTAATAATTTAACATATGTGGGTATTAATAACTTTGACTAATTCCTACCATAATAATAATATATTAATAAATCTTTTCTTTTATATTATGTATAATAAGATAATAAAATAAAGATAATAGTATAACGATAAAAACATTAAAAATAAAAAAAATAAAAAAATAAAAAAAATCGGGGACCGCGTGTTAAAAACACTGTGGAGAGCTATGGCCACCCGATCTCTCCCACTTTTGATCCTGGTCGTCCACTGTTTTTCGCATTTTTCTCTCTCCCCGTAGCTTATCCTTCTTCTTCGCGTCGCTGTTCTCTTCCTTCTCACCGAGCTGCTGAACCAGTGCAGCGTAGGCCTTCGTTTCCTCCGCCCGAGTCGTCAACAGTCTTTCCCTCCCTTCTTCTTCAACAAAGTCGGCGCCGCCCCCCCCCCCCTTTTTACCGGCCTCGGTTTCCCCGACGACTCCCCCGAAGTCCTTCATCTTCTTCTTCCTTTTTTTTAAAAACCCCTGTTGCACCGAAGCTTCACTTTGGCACCCGAGCCCTCTCGATCTCTCCGACCTCCGGGACTTCGTCGCCCCCTCGTGCGCTCCTCCTCCTCATCGTTTAGGTAAGGGCCAAGTTTTGTAGTTTCTTTTTTTTTCTTGTGTTTTCTTAAGCTTCGGTTTGTATATATATATGTTATATAGATATATATTTTCTGGTTTGTGAACCTAGTTTTCCCTTGCCCCCTTGCCGCATCTCCTCTCCTCCTCCCCAAGCTGTAAGTGAAATCCATTGTTTTTTTTTCTGCTCTTATTCAGTTCGACGCAGCCTTTTTATTTACGGTCTATATATGTATATGTTTATATAAATACATATATATGTATTCAAGGCCGTAAAGAAGTTCTTTATACATGTTTTCACCTCTCCTGTTTTGTGAATCGAACGGAGGCAAGGGACAAGGCTTGCTTCTTTTCTTTCTTTGCTTCGGTATATACATATTTATATATATGTTTATATATGTAAACCTATATGTACTTACACCTTGTTGATACCCATATGCATGCCTTTGAGGATTTTTCTAGTCCGTTTCAGTTCGGGAGTCCCAAAATTGGGGTCTTTACAATGAAGGGGAATCCGTCGTTTCATTTCCCTACACTTCGATGATTATATATATATATGTATATCCACTTTTTATATAAAAATACATATACAGGACCATACGAAACAATTCATAACTTGATGAGTTATTAAAATTATATATATATATACCCTTTAAAATTATTACTCCAAAGAACGATACAAAGACTATTTATATACATGGTTATATATATGATGAAGATTCAGGATTGGTTTAATGTCAAAATAACTCCTCCAATTGAAAATATTCATTTATCAGCATTTTGACAATTCATGCACTTTTTGTAAAAATGTGTGGCGTGAACCCCCCCCCCCCCCCCTTAAGCATTTATATGTTTCCAAGTGAATGTGTTTTCAAAATTTCAGTTTCCAAAACCCTTTTTTTCAATTAATTATTATCAGGACTTGGTTATATATATATATATACAATTATAGACACATAATATTCTAATAATTTTAATGGATGCTAAGACAACATGTGTATTGCACCGGTGGACCGGCTTAACCTAAAACTTTATGTACCCTCAATGAAATTTATCCGTGTAAAGAATGCGTTTTTCATGTTTAAAGAGTTGAACTATGAATTTATGGTTTTATTTAATGAACATGATGAAATTTTACATGAGAATCCGTTATGTTCAGTGTTCCAATTATTTTTGCATGTGCAAGAGTAAGTTGATTTAGTTTATTTGCATCAATGTTTGATCTGAAGCCAAAAGCCTAGTTCTTTTTACATCTACGATATGATTCCCCCTCAAGTCATGAATATGTATGTAAAAAAAGAGTTTTGATTAAGAATATATGAAACCCTATGAATAAATGACCATGTCAAGATATGTGAGGGATGTATAGGACTTAAATGTTTATGGACGGGTACGCCCGGAATTATACAGCGCTCCAATGCATTGGGTAAAGCAAGAGTCTCATGAGACATCATGTGCAACGGTCTTGGTGAATAGCCTTGGCTAGTGCTATCATGTGCAACGGTCTTGGCGAATAGCCTTGGCAGGTGGTATCATGTGCAACGGTCTTGGCGGATAGCCTTGGCTCGTGCTACCATGGGAAACGGGATTGGCGTTTGGCCTTGACCCGTACTAAAGTTATGTTTTAAGGTCATGACGCGAGGTCTTGACAAAGTCCAGTATTATGCATCCCCTCTGCATGTAATGATAAAGGTTAACCAGGGGTTAGTTCAACTAACAGGACAACCCCTACTTGAAAGCTCCCAAGATCATGAAAATGTACCTTATGCAACAAGAACTGTTTTCATATGGTAAACTGTTAGATGATCTGCATTTTACTCATGAACCATGATATGCATGTCTTCTCTGCTTAGTCATATAATTCTTTTAGAAGTAAAGTAACCTTGTTTTTAACATTATGCATTATTTATTCTTCTTATATTGCGCACTCTGATCATGTTTATATTTAAGCTCATTTCAAGTACGTGCTTCTTTGTACAAGTGGTTTTCAAAGAAAAATGGATTTCATGTTTTAAGAAAAGATAATGTTTTAGTTTTATCAAAGTATTTTATTTTGTTCAAAAAAGGTCTTCTTTGAGAAAGGATTTTCTTAAAATGTTTTTAAAACCCCTTACTGGGCATTTTTGCTCACCCTACGTTTTGTTTAAAATTTTTCAGGCATGGAATGTACTGATGAAGTTTATCAGAGCAGCTGGTTTCCCAGAATCCTGGGCCTCGCGATCTTCTGTAGTCATGGGACATGATATAATTTTTGTAAATGTTGTAATGAAATGCTAAGTATATCATGTCTCATGAGGCACCCTGGGTTTTGGGGTCGCTACAGTTGGTATCAGAGGATAGGTTCAGGCAACTCTGGAAAACCAGGTGATATAAATATATTGCTAAGACTAAGTAAAAATGTCATAACTTTCAGATGGCTGATGTACCTACCGACCTTTTGTCACTTCCCACTGATGCTCTAGAGAACATTATATCTCTAGCCAGTCGCGAGAACTTTCTAAACTATTCCCAAATTCACATGACGTGTAAGCACTTGTACGATGTGTCAAACTCATCTAGGGTGCTTAGTCTCCATCGGGGAATGGGGATGGATTATCTCCTAATGATGATGACCCATTTTCCCTCATACGCACATTGGGGAAGGTATCACGAAGGACTCTTCCGAGTGTTTACAACTGGCGAGGAATTTGGCACAATGCTTGATAACCCTTTTCAAGAAGCTGCTGCTGCTGGAGACCTCCAAGCGGCTTATCTGTGCCAGGTCCTGCACTATGGCTTCTGGGGCCAGTTAATGGACTTCGGAGCGTTGGAAATTGAGTCCACCCGTGTGTCTCTTAGGCAAGAAGTGTACACCGATGTTTCCCAACTCCACACCCCTCATGCTAAACTCAAGAGGCGTTATAAATGTTCCCATGATTTTAGTCATGTATGTTCATCTTGTGTGTGGTTTGAAGAGTTAGGAAGTTTTGCCACTCTTTGTGGCGTACGTCTTGTGAACTCAGACTTTTCCGTGTAACCTCTTTCATAAATGGAAGTTTCTTGTTTCTTTTCATGTCTTCACCATATCTATGTTGTTAAGAGTTTCCCCTCGATGATTGTTTTCAGATGGCTGGACAAACGAACTTCTCATCCCTACCCGATGAGCTAGTAGAAGTCATCTTGATAAAGGCATGCATGGTGGATTACCCATCATTTCTCCACCTACGAGGGTCCTGCCAACGTTTGCTCAATTTAGCAAACAGTCCAGAGATTCTTCGGCTATGTCGAGAGAATAATAGCGTCTTTCAGCTCATCGCTGCTGCTCAACTCCCCTGCTATAGGCGAAGGGGAATGTACTTTGAGGGCCTGTTCCAATGTTTCACTCTGGCACAAAACATTACTGCCAGAGCGTGCTTTCTTGTGGCCGCCCAGGATGGCCAGCTCAGTGCAGCTTATATGTTCCAAGTCTTGAACATCAGTCTCCTCAACCACATCATCCCTCTGGACTACCTCGAGCAGGATGTGTCCAGAAGAGTCGTCAAGGAGTTTATCTACTCGGACATATCCGAGCTTTGCATCGCACGAGCCTCCCTTTGGAAGCCCGTGTGCAGTACACACGACCAGGTGTTCAAGGAGCACTGTTCGAGGTGCATCTAGACTAGGGAAACTGAAGAGCTGTGTGCCAACTTTGGTGTCCCGTTTACCGAGCCAGATCCACTGTTTCGGTAGAGTTTTACGTTTGGAGTTTCAGTTTCTCTTTTTTTTAAGGACAGAATTGCGGGGACGCAATTCTTTGAAGGGGGAGATAATGTAACACCCCGAAGTTTTCAAACCTCTTAAATGAAAATTGGGCATTTTGTTCTTTTGAAGTTCTCTCTCTCCAAAGCAATCAGAATGTAAAATATAAAAAAACACGTAACTTTTATTTAATGAACTCAACACTGAAGGGTCTTACATTTTTCGGGCTACAAGAAAAGCTCACTAACCAAATATCCCAACTAAGAACCCGATTACAATAATGGGTAGACCGCTTAAAACTACTAAGAGCCCGAGAATGCGGTAGGGATTTCGAGCATCCATCATAAGAAACATAAGGATTGCTGAAGCCACCGCGACCGTGCTCAACACCAAGGGGATCACACGAACCATCTTTGCTTCTCCTTCAGTCACTTGGGGTAAGGGACACCCGAGACCAAACCTTTCTTTTTATAAGCACCTTAATATGACCGTTGGACCTCAAACGGCTATATTTTCGACCGTTGTTTGCCCAAAGTATCCAATGTTTTGTTTTTAACCGTTACCCAAATAATGTTTAAATTCAGTTTTTGTCGTCGTGTTAAAACTTATTCAGTATGGTTTTGAAATAATTGATGAGTGATATGTATTTTATTTTATATATATAGTTGTAATTTTTATATATTTATATATGGTTTTGGTTTATTAGCATAAAATTTGATTAAAGTTAAATTGTTATAAAATTATCAATAAAACTAATATTTTTATAAATTATATTTACGGTTAGCTTTTCATAAAATTTTTAATGACGTATATTTACCCATTTACAAAATTAATTTATGATATAATGATAATAAATAAATAAAACTACACACTTATGTTCTTATTAAAATCTAATAATTTTGTTGCTTTAATTTTAACATTTTACATATTTAGATATAAACTTATTAAACACTTTTTCTTTTTTTTGTTTCAAAATAATCTGAATGTAATTTTTAGTTTATGATTTATGAAATCATAAGTATGTATTTTATTATACTTCAGTTCTTTTATTATAATTTATATATGTGTATTTATATGTTTTAAATTAGGATTTTTTCCTTTTTATTCTAAATGCTTCTTGTCAAAATATTAATTAAATCCATCCTTTGTCTTAAATAAGGGTTTAATAATTTAACATATGTGGGTATTAATAACTTTGACTAATTCCTACCATAATAATAATTGATTAATAAATCTTTTCTTTTATATTATGTATAATAAGATAATAAAATAAAGATAATAGTATAACGATAAAAACATTAAAAATAATAAAAAAATAATAAAAAAAAATCGTGGACCGCGTGTTTAAAACAATGCGGCGAGATATGGCCACCCGATCTCTCCTACTTTTGATCCTGGCCGTCCACTGTTTTTCGCATTTTTCTCTCTCCCCATAGCTTATCCTTCTTCTTCGCGCCACTGTTCTCTTCCTTCTCACCGATCCGCTGAACTAGTGCAGCGTAGGCCTTTGTTTCCTCCGCCCGAGTCGTCAACAGTCTTTCCCTCCATTCTTCTTCCACAAAGTCGGTGCCCCCCCCCTTTTTTTACCAGCCTCGGTTTCCCCGACGACTCCCCCGAATTCCTTCATCTTCTTCTTCCTTTTTTTTTAAAAACCCCTATTGCACCGAAGTTTCACTTTGGCACCCGAGCCCTCTCGATCTCTCCGACCTCCAGGACTTCGTCGCCCCCTCTTGCGCTCCTCCTCCTCATCGTTTAGGTAAGGGCCAAGTTTTGTAGTTTCTTTTTTTTTCTTGTGTTTTCTTAAGCTTCGGTTTGTATATATATATGTTATATAGATATATATATTTTCTGGTTTGGGAACCTAGTTTTCCCTTGCCCCCTTGCCGCATCTTCTCTCCTCCTCCCCAAGCTGTAAGTGAAATCCGTTGTTTTTTCTGCTCTTATTCAGTTCGACACAGCCTTTTTATTTACGGTCTATATATGTATATGTTTATATAAATACATATATATGTATGCAAGGCCGTAAAGAAGTTCTTTATACATGTTTTCACCTCTCCTGTTTTGTGAATCGAACGAAGGCAAGGGACAAGGCTTGCTTCTTTTCTTTCTTTGCTTCAGTATATACATATTTATATATATGTTTATATATGTAAACCTATTTGTACTTACACCTTGTTGATACACATATGCATGCCTTTGAGGATTTTTCTAGTCCGTTTCAGTTCGGGAGTCCCAAAATTGGGGTCTTTACAATGAAGGGGAATCTGTCGTTTCGTTTCCCTACACTTCGATGATTATATATATATATGTATATCCACTTTTTATATAAAAATACATATGCAGGACCATACGAAACAATTCATAACTTGATGAGTTATTAAAATTATATATATATACCCTTTAAAATTATTACTCCAAAGAACGATACAAAGACTATTTATATACATGGTTATATATATGATGATGATTAAGGATTGGTTTAATGTCAAAATAACTCCTCCAATTGAAAATATTCATTTATCAGCGTTTTGACAATTCATGCACTTTTTGTAAAAATGTGTGGCGTGAACCCCCCCCCCCCCTTAAGCATTTATATGTTTTCAAGTGAATGTGTTTTCAAAATTTCAGTTTCCAAAACCCTTTTTTTCAATTAATTATTATCAGGACTTGGTTATATATACATACAATTATAGACACATAAGATTCTAATAATTTTAATGGATGCTAAGCCAACATGTGTATTGCACCGGTGGACCGGCTTAACCTAAAACTTTATGTACCCTCAATGAAATTTATCCGTGTAAAGAATGAGTTTTGCATGTTTAAAGAGATGAACTATGAATTAATGGTTTTATTTAATGAACATGATGAAATTTTACATGAGAATCCATTATGTTCAGTGTTCCAATTATTTTTGCATGTGCAAGAGTAAGTTGATTTAGTTTATTTGCATCAATGTTTGATCTGAAGCCAAAAGCCTAGTTCTTTTTACATTTATGATATGATTCCCCCTCAAGTCATGAATATGTATGTAAAAAAAGGAGTTTTTATTAAGAATATATGAAACCCTATGAATAAATGACCATGTCAAGATATGTGAGAGATGTATAGGACTTAAATGTTTATGGACGGGTGCGCCCGGAATTATACAGCGCTCCAATGGATTGGGTAAAGAAAGAGTCTCATGAGACGTCTTGTGCAACGGTCTTAGAGAATAGCCTTGGCTCGTGCTATCATGTGCAACGGTCTTGGCGAATAGCCTTGGCTCGTGCTATCATGTGAAACGGTCTTGGCGGGTAGCCTTGGCTCGTGCTGCCATGGGAAACGGGATTGGCGTTTGGCCTTGACCCGTACTAAAGTTATGTTTTAAGGTCATGACGCGAGGTCCTGACAAAGTCCAGTATTACGCATCCCCTCTGCATGTAATGATAAAGGTTAACCAGGGGTTAGTTCAACTAACAGGACAACCCCTAGTTGAAAGCCCCCAAGATCATGAAAATGTACCTTATGCAATAAGAACTGTTTTCATATGGTAAACTGTTAGATGATCTACATTTTACTCATGAACCATGATATACATGTCTTCTCTGCTTAGTCATATAAATCTTTTAGAAGTAAAGTAACCTTGTTTTTAACATTATGCATTATTTATTCTTCTTATATTGCGCACTCTGATCATGTTTATATTTAAGCTCATTTCAAGTACGTGCTTCTTTGTACAAGTGGTTTTCAAAGAAAAATGGATCTCATGTTTTAAGAAAAGATAATGTTTTAGTTTTATCAAAGTATTTTATTTTCTTCAAAAAAGGTCTTCTTTGAGAAAGGATTTTCTTAAAATGTTTTTAAAACCCCTTACTGGGCATTTTTGCTCACCCTACGTTTTGTTTAAAAATTTTCAGGCATGGAATATACTGATGAAGTTTATCAGAGCAGCTGGTTTCCCAGAATCCTGGGCCTCGCGATCTTCTGTAGTCATGGGACATGATATAATTTTTGTAAATGTTGTAATGAAATGCTATGTATATCATGTCTCATGAGGCACCCTGGGTTTTGGGGTCGCTACAGTTTGTCCCAAACAACCAATAACATTCACTACACCTTTTACACGTACTGACGATCGTCGAGTACTTCACCACTAATTCCTGGTTTATTCCATCGTATATAAACTAGAAATTAGTGGTGGGAGATATTGATTATTTTACCAAGGCAAAAATAAATAACGGAATTAATATTCAAGAACGATCGCACTTGATTATAAAATCCTCTATAATAAATTGAAAACAACTTTGAAGAAGAAAGAAATTTATTCAATTGCGTCCAAGAACTCAAGCATTACAATGTAAAAAACCAACCCTTCCCCAATCACTCCAAAAGTTTACACTACCATGGTAAGGGTAATCGAGTTGAATGGGGAAGAAGAAGGCATTAAAAAACAATTAAAAAGAAAATAAATAAAATATAAAGATGAAAAGTTCTCCTTCTTGGTGTCCCAGAAGGAATGGGGTGGAGAATGGATCATTTGAGAGGGTGGAGCTCTCCTCCTTTTATAGCCAGAATGTTTCCCCCGACTATCGACGTGTTTTATCCCCATTAAATGTCATCTTCACGCGTTGATCTCTTCTTGAATGTTATTCATAATTCCCTTGGACGTGTCCTCTCAAAATTCCAGCGGATTTGGACATGTATTCCGAGAGTTATGGCCGTTTTAGTATGAGCATTTATTCTGTCCAGTCAGACTCTCCAAAACGAAATCCTCCTGATTAGGGTGCTTTAATGACCCCATAAACATAAAATTAACTCGGTTCTTCCTTCATAAAAGATGCTCCAAAACACCTTGTGCGTCCACCCACATAATGGCACAAGCTTTGGGCCCATAGTGGATGAGTTATGGATCCCACATCAAAACTAGGAAGAACTGAAAACAGTTTTCTTGAGCCAACTTGTAAGCTTCTTTTGAGTTTCCATATGGCCGATTCATATTTTAGTCCAAAAATAGTAAATGAATCCCTGGATGTGTAGAATCTGTAAAAGAAATAATTTTTCAATTTGGATTAGTTTATATAATGTTATGGCCAAACTACCAAAATATTTTAAAACTGTTAAAAATCCAAAAATGGCCAATTTTTACTATTCAGCTCAAAATAACACCATTATCATAAAAATGAAACAATTCATCTTAGAGGAACAATTTTTTGGGTTTAAAACAATGATATTCAATATAAATTAATTGAAAATATTTGATCTATCAATTCCCCCACACTTATCACTTGGACTCCTGGACAAGTAAAAATCAAATCAAATCAAATCCAAAACACATATCAATGAGATCAATCAAATAAATTTCAAGAAACAAAAAGATATCATGCCTCATCAAAAAATAATATTTCAAGTTCTCCATTTAATATTTTAATATATTTACACTTCAGTTCTTATCCCATGCTCACAAAACACCTACCTTACATGAATTTTCTCTCATCTCACAAATGTAAAGGCTAAACAAGGCTTTTCTCATCCAAACTCACACAAGAGTCACCATAGCTTTGATAAATTCCTACTTCTCCACCCGATGTGAGTCAAGGACATGTGTTTCTAATGAGGACTTTTAAGGGTTGTTCTGTGGCTTCCGGTTGGTAGTATTTAGATGTTAAAAGTTCTGAGGATGAAAAAGGAAGGCTTGGCTCTTATTGAAGCAAAATTGCAAGATTCTAGTTTTCACTCAAATATGGTCCCCTTCACTTCCCCTTTGTTGAAAATAGGCTCCATCATCATTCAATCAGATCCTCAGCAAACATTTCAATCTTTTCAAACATAATTTTTTTTAAAGCTCCAGATAGGCACAACTTTCTTTTTACATTGGAAGCTCTAGAAAGGCACAACTTCTCTTGTCATAAAAGCTCCAGAAAAGGCACATCTTTTAACAGAATAATTTTTCAGCATCACACACATCTCTTCCACAATTTATTTTCTACTAAAAGTATAACCAAATAAGTTAGTACACCACAAGACATCTTCCCCCACACTTAAGTTCAACTAGATCATGCAATTTTACTTCAAGAGCAGGTATGATAGGGAAAATTGCCTTGTAATGTGGCTAACCTAACATGAAATTCATGGATACTAGGGGATACAATGAAGGATAAATGTAAAGGTGGGCCATAATGAAAAGGATTATTTTGAAAAGGGGGCTTCAAACAAAATAAATGCCTCAATCATATAAAACACACGTACCCCAACCCTCATGTTTTGAAAGGAATAAATCAAATTTGATGCACGCCTGTCGTAGGGCATGGAAAAACAATTATTTCCTATGATAAAATGTAGTAATGTGGTTAACCTAGGATGTCTCCCAAAGAGGAGTGCACACAAAACGGTTTGACACTTTAAAACGAGGGAAAAATGTTGTGAAAGGAAATTTGAAATTCAAATGATTGAAAAACTATGAAATTAAAAGGGTGATTAGGTCAGGGTCGGTTTCCTAATTATAATGCTATCCTTGTTCAATTTAATTCAAACATCTTCTTCTTAGTTGATTAAAGTGAGTTTCCACAATTTTTTCCTCTCACTTCCTTGGTGAAATTGTTATTGTGAGAGAAAACCTTACCAAGATCTCGGTTTGGACAAACTCTCCTTCCATGTGTAAAATAGTTGTATTGAATATCCTTAATTGAAATGGGCAATACCCGATCGTGGTTTGTTTGTCCCAAAAAACCAAGAACATTCACTACACCTTTTACACGTACTGACGATCGTCGAGTACTTCACCACTAATTCTTGGTTTATTCCATCGTATATAAACCAGAAATTAGTGGTGGGAGATATTGATTATTTTACCAAGGCAAAAATAAATAAAGGAATTAATATTCAAGAACGATCGCACTTGATTATAAAATCCGCTATAATAAATTGAAAACAACTTTGAAAAAGAAAGAAATTTATTCAATTGCGTCCAAGAACTCAAGCATTACAATGTAGAAAACCAACCCTTCCCCAATCACTCCAAAAGTTTACCCTACCATGGTAAGGGTAATCGAGTTGAATGGGGAAGAATAAGGCATTACAAAACAATTAAAAATAAAATAAATAAAAGAGAAAGATGAAAAGTTCTCCTTCTTGGTGTCCCAGAAGGAATGGGGTGGAAAATGGATCATTTGAGAGGGTGGAGCTCTCCTCCTTTTATATCCAGAATGTTTCCTCCGAATGTCGACGCGTTTTATCCCCATTAAATGACATCTTCACGCGTTGATCCCTTCTTTAATGTTATTCATAATTCGATTGGCCGTGTCCTCTCAAAATTCCAGCAGATTTGGACATTTATTTCGAGAGTTATGGCCGTTTTACTATGAGAATTTATTCTCTCCAGTGAGACTCTCCAAAACAAAATCCTCCGGATTAGGGTGCTTTAATGACCCCATAAAAGGCCAATTAACTTGGTGCTTCCTTCATAAAAGATGCTCCAAAACTCCTTGCGCGTCCACCCACAGAATTTCACAAGCTTTGGGCCCACAGTGGATGAGTTATGGATCCCACATCAAAACTATGAAGAACTGAAAATAGTTTTCTTGATCCAACTTGTGAGCTTCTTTTGAGTTTCCATATGGCCGATTCATATTTTAGTCCAAAAATAGTAAATGAATCCCTGGATGTGTAGAATCTGTAAAAGAAATAATTTTTCAATTTGGATTAGTGTATATAATGTTATGGCCAAACTACCGAAATATTTTAAAACTGTTAAAAATCCAAAAATGGCCAATTTTTTACTATTCAGCTCAAAATAACACCATTATCATAAAAATGAAACAATTCATCTTAGAGGAACAATTTTGTGGGCTTAAAACAATGATATTCAGTATAAATTAATTGAAAATATTTTCTCTATCATGATTCATCAAATCCAATGCCAATTTTTCATAAACTGTATGGTCTTTGAGCTGAGAAAATATTTTGTTGTTTCTCCTCAGAAATCTCATACTTCATTTTCATTTTATCATCACCTTCTGAAGGACAATCGAATAGTAGGTGTAGTTCATCCTTCAACTTAGGTTTTCCTTTGCATTTTGATATCTCCATTTCCTTCTTGGATTTTTCTATCTCTTCCTCTAATTGTTGAATCTTCTTATCTCCTAATTCAAGTTTAGAATTTAGTTCTTTTATGAGATTCTTCTCGCTACTCAACTCATCTTCTAGTTCCCCTGTGATCTTTTCCACCCTGTCACTTTTCTCCCTCGCTTTAAATTTTTCTTCTGCAATATAATCATAACAACATGCATTATTTTGTGGTAGGATTTTATTCTTCTGAACTTCTTCAGAAAAATGTGTTCCTAGATCATCATTTCTAGATTTCAGATTCCCAACTTCATCTGACATTTGATTCTCTTCATAATCATCAACCTTTTTTTCCTTTAATTTTAGCCATCTTTTGTAGTTCTTCACCTTGAGAATCATTCTTCTCCCTTAGGTCAGTAGCCACATCAATAATCCTTTGATTTAATCCTCTTAGCTTGTTGAACTCAATGTCCAGTGCTTGGATCCAGATATCTTTAGAGTCAACATCTTCATCCAATTTATGATCCAATTTCTTTGTCATATTGACAACATCTTCAGGTGGCCTTCTTCTTGAATCATCATCCGTTGTTTCGGTATCAATTTTAAGTTCATGTACTTCACTCATTCCTGCATCATGATTGAGTGAATCAATCTTTTCCCTATTTGATTCATCTAGGACTTCCTTCAGAAAGCTTTTCGATTCTTTTATTTGAATCACACTTTTTCCATAAACCCTTCTACTCTGAGGGATACCACCTAACATCAGATTCTCCTTTGATATTTTAACCTTTTCCATCTCACACCAAGATAAGAGAAAACATATTTAACCACATAAATTTAATACACCAAGTTGTAGCAAAAAATTTGATAAAAGAAACCTATCCATATGATACCAATTATTAGGAGAAATCTGGGTCAATATACCCTGAGGGGGGGGGGGTGAATCAAGGTATGGATATTCTTTTTCAAAAATCTTTCTGCCCCACCGGATCATGACCTCATTATTAAAAGGGTCACTTTGTTTTCACTTGAATGTTTTTTGTGATCACTTATTTTCTTCTTTATCTGATGATGATTCTTTAAATTCAATGCAGGGAAGTAAGCAGGAAGACATAAAGATTTTTACTTGGTTCACCCTCATTGGGCTACGTCCAAGGAGCATACACCGACAAGTTGTCGATCGTACCAAATTACACTATTCTTTACTAGATATAGATAAAAAGATTCAGGAACAATCACTCTATCCCAGTCTCACTGCCTTTACAAGGTTTAGGGTAAGCTCACTACTTTCCCAAGGGTCACTCCCTATTTCTATCTCTCTGGCTCACTACTGGTGGATAGAATCACCTTCTTCCTCTTCCTTTTCTCACTCCACCAGAAAGGATCCACTCACGGTTTATACACTTGTAGGTCTCTTCATTTAAATGAATGAATGCATCTTCAACTGTTAATATATGCTCTGTTTAAGTTCAATGTTTATCCACTGATGAATACCGCTTCACCACAGATGTTCTTGGAAAAGTCTAACTTTCACGCAACCCTAGGGTGACTTGTGCGCCCCTTTAATTAGTGCACAACCTCTACCTTCATTATGGAAAAACCAACTTGCACGCCACACCTTCTAGCCAATACCTGCTGGCCAAAACCTGCTGGCAAAAACCTGCTGGCCAAAACCTGCTGGCCAAAACCTACTGGCAAAAACACGCTGGCCCAAACCTGTGAGCCAAAACCTATGGGCCACAACCTGTGGGCCAGAACCTGCTGGCCAGAAGCTGCGGGCCAGAACATGTGGGCCAGAACCGGCAGGCCAGAACCTGCGGCCCAGAACGTGCGGGCCAAAACCTGGGAGCCAGAACCTGCATACCAGAACCTATGGGCAAGCACCTGCGCATCACAACATTCGCGCCACAACCTACGCAATACAACCTATGTGCCACAAACTGTGCGTCATAACCTGCGCACCACAACTTCCACCTGCATGATATGAGCTCAGATTTTTTCTAAGTATTGAGCTAGTTGAGAAAGGATGAGGGTAGTCGTCTATTTATATGAATTTTGAGGACCTGACTGCCAAAACCTACCCGCCCAAAAACTTGCGCGCCCAAAACCTGAATGCCAAAAACCTGTGCGCCACTTTTAGATATGCGCACCACCTTTCCTTTGTGAAATTATTGATAATTTGAATTTGAAAAAATTCATGGAATACAACATTATAAACCTATTTAACAGAATATCACAACTCCATTTTCCAAAAAAAATCCCCCATTCTCTAAGAAAACTCCATTTTTCAACAGTTTGCATCATTGAGACTCACTTTGTCAACAAACACAACCTGGATCCTTGAATTTTCAACAAACACAATCATCTAAAAAATTATTCTATGATACCTTGAGGGGTTTTTTCCTATCATACCACCTCTGAAAACAAATTGGAAGCCCAGGGAAGGAGGGAGAAGGCTGCTGATTCTAGAAACCCCCCATATTCAGATGTATGATTTGTATGGGATAAGAGGGTTACCAAAAAGAGAAATTGGGGAAGAGACACCGAAAAATCTAGGACATTTAGATATGTGTGATTTTGATGATACTTTATAATGACTAAAACTATAATCTAATGCAAGTTATTATACAAACAAAACACATCTTAAGATATGAAAATAAACTCTAACTATCTACCGAACAAATCCTAAACTCAAAACCAGAGGAGAAATAGAAGGGAATGTGAAATATCAACATAAACAAATTAGAAAACCAATTATTTTTTATGATTTACGATACCCTCATTCTATTATAGGAATTCACCAAGTGATTTTTCAGTCCTCTAAAGGAAGTATATGTTCTAGATGTTAAGATATAGTCCTAGAATGTTAATCTATACCCCCATGTGGGGGGATTTCTACCCTTGGTTAACCTCCACCTACTAGTAAATGAGGGGGATCTCTATAACCCAAATGATATGGGGGTTCTAGACTAGGATTTCATAAAATAATCTTTAGATGTGAGGATGATGTAGAGGAATATATGATTTAGTTTAGGGATCATGGCCGGAATCTCCAAACCCCATGTACTATTGAGACTTTGAAAAGGGCACTGATTGGAATATATGATCCAAATACCACTAATATATTCCATTGATAAATATTTTCCACCTATTAAAGTGTGTGTTCTATTGTGTGAGTAATTAATGTAATGTTTTCATATGCTAATTTTTGTTCCACAACTGAAAGGTGTTACACATTCTAATTTTATGCCATTATGATACAATGTTTATTTGAAATGTTCTTAAGCCATATAATAACTATTATGTTGCCCTATTTATTTTTTATGGATTTAATTTCTTAGGTCTTATCATTTTAATATCACTTATGCTTTATGATTATCACTCGTTATAATATCATATTTCTCTATGGTTTCTTTTTTCTTATGATTATGAAATTATCCTTTATGAAATTTTTATTCATCCCTTATTGATTGTTTGAGGTCAATAAATTCTTATGTTTTCATTCTAGATGTTATGAGAATGTGTTATTATAATGATATGTTTAGATAATGGACTTTTATGGATGACTTAGGAAGAAATTATCATATGAATGGTAAAGTAAGATGATTATATAGCTAGACTCTAAAGACATTGAACATATATTTCCTTGATAGATTATTACAGTTATTTATGAATGGTAATTTTTATATCATGTAAAATCTATAAAGTAAAGTCTTGTTTATATTGTGTCTAAATAGTCATTATAAACAATAAATAAAAGAGGTGGTAAAAAATATATGATGTCACTTCATGGAGGCGGTAGTCTTTTTGTATACATGATAAACATTCCTTTGTTTTTCTTAGTTGGTAGAATAAAATAATAAGGTATTTTACAATAATAAAATAAAAATTCAATACACTAATGATAAAGAGTTCATTAAATTACTATATATGTGGAATATATTTAAGAGAAATGTTGTGAATAAAATGATCATGATTTAGTAAAACCCACTTTAGGACCTTAGACATTATCTTGTATGTATCATTGGAAATGTTGATCTTGGGATAAAATATGTTGACTAAGTGATTTAGGTCAGCCAAGGGACTTCCAGGAGAGAAATATTGGTTAGGGTTTTAGGGAACATTTTAATTGGGATATGTAAGTTTTAGAGGGTAGAAGTTATCTGCTTTTATTTGTGAATAAAATTTCACTTTTTATAACACCCAATAATTTTCAATAATAGAATGAAACTAATTATGGTTATATGGTTCCAAAAGTTATAAATAATAGAGTGTGCAGTGATATATAGTTTAAAAGTCATCTTATAGTCATGTCCACACATTTTTTGAACTTTTTTCCATCATTTTTCCAGTTTTTTTTACATTTTACCATTTTGGTTTTTACTATCATAAATAGTTGTACCCATGTAATTTTTATTTTATTAAAAATATAATGTATATACTAATATGAAATTTGTGTTTGTAGAACATGAGTTTAATATTCTATAATATAAAGTTAAACTTAAATTGACACATATAATTTATAAAAAAATGTGGAAAAAATGTTGGTTTCACCATTAAATGTTTTAATTTTATATAGTACTGATCACCAAATAATGAGTGATAATATATTTATATATTGATTTTAAAAAAATTTATCATTTATATAATATATTAAATTACTCTTTTATATAAAAATCACATGATATTAATTAAACAATTCAATGAAATTAGTAGTTTTATCATTATCATGGTCATTAAAATAAATAATAGTAATCATTGTTTCCTTACCAAAAATTTAAAATTGAACTTATTACATAATATGATATTATTGACTCAAAATATGGAATCAATTTTGATATATTTAATTTCTATAGTTGATGAAAATGAATTTTTATTATAAGAGAATAAAATTAGTATTTTATTGTAAAATATTAATTGTGTTTCCAAAGTGTTACACATGCGTTTAATTCACTAAAAATAGTAATTTTTTTAATTATTTTTTACATTTTATGTATATATTTTTATGTAGAATTTTTTTAAAAAATATTTATATCATTGTGTATCAGGATAATCTCATCAAAGTGATGATATTAACCAAACCAATTGTTTTCACTATTCACCGAACAATAAAATATTTTATAAAAAACCAAAAAATTAAAATTAAGATTATTTTTACATTATAGATTGAAAAAATAATTTAATTTTAAAAAACTAAAAAAGTAATTTTTTTAAATTTAACTTCTAAATAAAATATTAAAATATATATAAAAACTGATTAATAATAAAAAAACATTTTTAAACACTATGTGTTCTTAATATTATATCATAACAAAGTCTAATTTTATTAATTTTAAAATATATATTCATATATTGAAATATATTATATTATTAATATAATGTTTATAAGTGGTAAATTTAATTTATTTTGGTCAATTGAAATACACTTTAAAAATATTTGTTAGAAAAAAACAGTCCCCTTTAATATTAAATATTCATATTCTAAATATAATAATTATTGATTTTTCACTAACCTTTTATTTAAATAGGTTTAATTTTCTTATGTTTTTATCAATAATAAACAAAACCCTAAATAATATTATAAGAACCCAGTTTTTTCTTGATATTAAAATCCTATTATTTGATATTTAATTCATTTATTTTGGTATAATATGAATTCCTATAGAGTTATTAGAGGTTTTGAGGGTCTTCAGGGCATGTTCGGAGCCCGGAACCCCATCAAGTGGATGAATTAGCTGGGCTGTACAGTTGGTAGAAACTATGATTCCTAGTATGTATGGTTTCTCTGAATCGTGCAGGGTGTTTTGGTGAGCATAAGTGGGACGCATAGTTTTCTTTAATCATTTGGCCAATACTACATTCTCATGTGATATTGAAGTAATTTTTAATAGATACAAATAGCAGAGATTTCATAATGTCTCACAAACCATGTGAATGAACCTTGTGATACCCCTACTTGCAATGCATGCCATGCAAGGTTGGTGCACGATTTGGCCAACTGTGCGGCCAAATAATGTGACAAATATAAGTTGGGTAAAATAACCATTTTTAACATAAGGTATTATATGTTTATAGACCATCTTTCTTTCATCCTACAAATATAAAACAATTAAATTTTCTCCCATGAATATCCCTCAAGCCACATCCACCTAGGTTCATTAATATCGTCTCTATCCGACCTCAGAATAGAGATCTATTCATCTCATTGGATTTATCTCGGTAAGTGCTTCATCCGTGAGGATAATTTCATTATGCATATTCCAATCATCAATTTCATTTCAGCATGAGCTATTTGGATAAATTTTTCGGGATATTTTTTGATCTTCTATTTTATTATGATCTAAACCAAACTAGGGTTCAATACTAGAAGAATCATCAACTGTATGAAATAGGTTGGTGGTATATTACTTATCCCTTAATATATCAACATCTATAAAGTGTTTCTATTATACACACTCCGATTTAACCATGAATTAATCTTTATATCCATTTTTCATAATTTAATTTATATATATTGAATTATATTTCCCAACTAGTATTAGTTGACATCATTTGAGATTGATACCTCAATGTTCACCACCCCTAGTAGAGTGTGTTCATTGTTATTACCTTGGTAACCCATGTTGGGTCTATCAATAGCACTGTTCAGGTGTGTTTTACTTAAACTTTGATAAGGTAACTATTCCTTAAAAACTAATAAATCATTAAAATAACATCATGACATATATATATATATTTGTGGATATGACTTTCCCTAATTTAAATATAAATTTTATTGATATTGGTTTTGTATCCTTAAGTCACATTTCCATGCTTAATGAAATGTAATGGAATGGACCTAAAAAATTATTATGTAATTGAATTTCTAATGGTTTCATGTCCTTATTATACATAGTCACAATTAATTAAAGGTAATGGAATCAACATATAAAATTATTAAATGGAATGTGTTTTACATGGACTATGATGACATATTAATATAAATGAAATAATTATAAGGTTCCAACTACATTGGGTCCTTTATATATTTTTTGGGATTGTTAGACTTGAGATACCATGGTATTTTTAGGGGAATGCATTTTTCCTCAAAGGAATCCATTTTGATTCATTGATTAAATTGTCATGGGATATACCCTCCATAGAATATGGTCTTTATATTATTCTATGAATTCATCGGTATAGTACTGAAAATTCACGTGACATATTTTCTGGATATTATAATTCATTAGATACACTCCATGGATTTATCTTGATGACTTAGGACATGTGGTTCCATGGATTCACCCCATCAAGACCAATCACTACTATAACAGGATTACTAAATATGAGCTTCAGGAACATGTTTAGGCTCTCGTATAGTGGAATTCTTTGGGTGTGACCCTTAAATTAAAGTCGAACACCTATTTATAGACATTATGTGTTGCTACTATGAGTTGGTTGACCTCTGAGGTCAAGGATTCCTTGGTTTCTCCTTGTATCCTCACTTTTTTTATTATGTATTTCAGTACTATTGACACCTTAAAATGTTCTATATATATATATATAATAATCTTAAATTAATTAATTAAATTGTCACAAGTTCAATGATAATTTTATATGAGGGTATATTAGGTATGGATTATATTTTTTAGCATTTACTCCATTTATATATACCTAAACACTATTTCTATTTATATTAACAGACTATATTATATAGACACTATTGGTGGTGGCCTATTGGGATTTATCTCCCACTCTATTTAAGACATTATTCATTTCTAGACAGATTATATATTCATAAGTGAGGATAAAGGGAAACATTCTATTTTAGACAACTAAATTTCATGATTTAATATGGATGCTTGGTAGAATATTATAATGTCCCAACCAAAGAGTAAGATATTGGTGCCCCGGGTTGGTTAATCACATAACCTTCAATGCCACTTTCCATATACCCGAGGTTACCAACTTGTAGTGAGGGTCTAATATTTATCATGGGGAAATTATATGCCCTTTATCAAGGAAGCACAACATATGAGTTAATAACCAATGACCAAAAAATAAATAAATAATAACTAGAATAATGCTATAGCATAAAATACCAACATCACATGATAATCCAAAAATAGGAAAACAATATGAAAAACTATAGCTATAGATATTTCATACCATATATGTGTCATGTATCTAATAAAAAACCAAAATAAATACACACATATAAATCCCAAGTGGGTCTCTACATCACATCTAGTTCCCTCATCCATGCCTCATCCCAACACATCCAGATAACATAAGGATATTTCCCTTATCCTATCCTAAAAAATGAAGTCTATTTAGGTTCCAATCAAATATCCACTATTTGAAAATGGCTCTATACCCACGCATCTATTCCTAAAGTTTAAAAAAATCATGTTTTTAGATGGAATGTTTTCACCTACACCCATGGTTTTGTTAAAACTGTGCGTAAAATAACATCGATTTGATGTTTTTATCAGACTCATGCCGATTTATAATTTCCTCCCCCACATCGCCACTGAGCCCTATCCTATCCTCCCATTTCTCCCATCCCCAACCTTGACCTCCTACCTTCGATTCTGCCTCCCAACACCACCACCCTCCCACTGGCTTCTGGCCTCTATAGCGGCTTCTGCCTCTACCTCACAACCCCGCCTCTACCTACTAGACCTCACCTCTACTTCCACAGCTTCGTCCGCCTTTTCCTCATCATGGTAGCAGCTGCCTCCACCTCTGCCTCCCAACCCTTGCCTCCGCCTCTTTGGTAGCCTCGGCCTCTGACTCCACCTAGACCTGGCCACCTAGGCCTCCACCTCATTAGATCTAGTTATAAAGGATACCTATGTATGGATTCATCCAACTTCTCCATGGATTTCTTGTGTTCTTAGTTCTAGGTTGGTGTTTCAAAGTTAGATTCACTATTCTCTTCTACCTATTCTCAAGCCTTTTAAAAAATTCTAATGTCAATTTTATAAAAAACATAGATATGGGTTTTTATTAATTTTTCATGGTTGTTTATTTTAGGATGTGTTGATTGTTTTATTGGACTTCCTATTCTCATATCCAATGGATTTGTATCACCTATGTATGTATTGAGGTGGTCTTTCTCCATTCATGACTCTTTTTTGTTTAAAACATGGTTTCCTGGAATTTCAAACATAATATTTTAATAGATTATGAAATTTTGTAAGTTTTTTTAAATATTTTTTTAAAAAATAATCTATTATACACTAGTTCTCATGAATTAAAATAGGGTTTATTTTATGATTTTCTTTTTAAATTTGTTATAAATTTCATATACATGTGTTTTGTTTTTATTTAATTCACTTTTGTCTCATTAAAAACTGTTTCTTAACCAATGATGGGTGTTCTGGATTAAAAATAATATACTAAATTTACCACATTATTACCAATTTTGAGTCTATTGTTATTTAATATTGTATTTTTTGATTCGTGGATGTTTATACAATTCGAAAATTAAAGAAATTTTTTTAATTTGAGTTTTAAATGTTTTTTTCACATTCATTTTAAATATTTAAAATGTCTTTATATGGAAATTTTGTTTCATTTTATTTTAAAATTATCATTTTAATGCTTTGATATATGTTGGTTTATGAAATTAATTTCATTATTTGGTACTTTCAAAGAGTTAATATCTTTTTGGTACTTTTGAAAAGAATTTTGTATCATACCATGATTTTTTTTCGTGCATGATGTTTGAATGAAACACGGGTTATCATGTTAGTGATAACTCAAAGAAGATGTGAGTTGGGTTATAATAAGTTCTTTATTCTTTATGTGATTTATCTTTTTTTATTCTCATTACTACATAGTTGGTTAGGGGAATGTCAGAACATGGATTATGAATCCTTGAGCCAACTATGTTCTTTTTACTCATCTCGTGTGTCTCTCTAACTGGTGACAGAGAATAAACAGTACCACCATCAAACTAGTGATGTTTTTGTATCTCCATCATCTTATTTGAGGCTTTCTACCAATCTAGTTAATTCATTTCACTATATAACCAAATATTTAGTTTTCCTATATCTATTCACATTACTTTATCTAATTTTAGTTATTTATTTTATTTATTATACTTTACTGACTTTGAGTTCCTTCCCTTTATTTAATAAATTATTTCATTATATTTGTTCTATATTTTATTCTCTATTGATTATTATTGTTATAATTTATTATTTAAATCTCATATAATTAGTCCTATAACTTTTTTAAATGTGTGATAACCATGTTGTGGAATGTTTTGAATGTAAATTAGTCCAAAAGTGTTTTTTAAATCATTTTTTTGATATTCTTTGGTTTTCAATGGAATTTTAATTTTTTCCTTAAAAAGGGACTTACCTGAGTTTCTCTACTAAATTAGTGGTGGTTCTTAAATAATGTAGTATAATTATATAATGTAAAATCTTTATTTTAATTTGTTTTATTAGTTTTCTTAAATGATAAATGGGCATAATTTTAGAAACTATATTTTAAAATAGAATAAAATCGTTTCATGATTAATGACTATGTGTGGGGTGTAGGGAGGCTACCCATTGAGAATTTGTATGCTCATGAAAATTTATATTTTAGGTTCTTCTCATATTCTAGAATATTTCTCCTTTTCTAACACATTTCTATTATATTCATCTAGTATGGTACTATGTGGACGCATGATGTTGACCACGGGTTATGTGGAAAATAGCAGTTTCATGTTGGCCCCTCATTGTTTATTATGTACAATGTATGTATTAGTATCTTTTATCATCTTATATCTAAATATCTTCCTCTTGTTTATCTCATCTCTTTTATGGTATAAATTTATTAAATTTTTAAATATATGGTTGTTACTTTTTTCTTATGTTTAATATTCTGAGACTATTTAATTGGTTTGAATGAACATTCGAATTACGGATTGGTTATGCAAATTATCAACATATTTTTATTCTATATTTTATTAATATAAGTAGGTGAAACCATTTCTACAAGATTATAATTATTGCCTCAATGATTTTTTATGGCCCAGGGTGATTGAGAACATGCTTAGTATTATATCATAGGTAGGATCAAGTGCCAGTTTGAAGGGTGTCCAAGGTTGTATCATGACAGACATCATTTTTTTCATCATTATGATATATGTGTACTATATATCATATATTTATGATAAGTGTTGGAGTTTCTAAATGTTATCATTATTTACTTTATCATGGAACTAGTCTACTAATTTCTCATAGTATATGTTAACAACTTTGACATATAACATGTCTATTATTATAAAGTGAATCGTTTCTATTATTTTATATAGAGAACATTATTTGGGGTTTTCTTTTAATTTATTCTTAAAGGTTAGGGCTCTTTGGTCTGATTTTCATTTATAAGAAAATTTTTCCTCATTTAATCAAAAAAACTGAACCAACCAAACCAAACTTGAACCACTCCAAATAGAACTAACATTTATAAACCCATGATAACCTGACATAAACCAATTATAACAAAACATAATTAAATTGAATTGGTTCAAATCAATGTAACCCAATCCTTAATGTATAGAATAAAACAAAATAAAAAATAGAATGGAATATATTTAAAAAAACATTCCAAACGAACCAAACCATACAAAAATAAATGTAAATCAGATTAACCAAAAGAGATTTGAATGAGAAAAATCAAGAAAATTATATACAAATAAAAAAAATTAAATGGAACTAAATTGGACCATGAAAAAATAATCTAGCTTGAACTAGTTTGATATTACAAATAATGAATCAAATTTGACAAAATATATTGAATTCAAACTAATATGACGTCAACTACCATGAACTAAATCAAACAAAACCAAACTGATATGAACCAAATGTAATCAAATTGAGTCGATTAGAATGCAAATGAATGAAAATATCCAATATAATATAAATAAAAACAAGATAAAATAAATTTAATGAAAATGTCCCAAAAAAATTAAATCGAAAAAAATCAAACTAAGTTAAAACTCGATCCAAACTGATTATATACCATAAATAGAAATAGTAATCTTTAATTAATAGGAATATACTATTTGAAATATGATTTTGAAAGATGGATATATTTCCCCGTGCTTTTAGGAACATGATTGGACCCATGGGATGTTGTGATTCTTATATATTGGGAAATGACTTGTTTAATCATAGGAGAAAAGTATATTACAGTTTAGTTTTTATTTTATTTTCTTTATTGCATTAGCCAATTAGTCATTTTACAGCTTTATATGTATGGAGGTTTCTTATATTCTTTTAAGGGAGAAAAAAGTGTATTGGAGGTGGCTACACAATTTTCATTGTAGGTAAGGGATATCATTGTATTTGGGGGATTAATAGTGTGTTTCATTTTTGCCTACTTTTTCTTTGTTTCTTCTGTTTATTTTATATTCATTCAGCATGGATGTTTGAAATACAAATGGTTCATGTAGAAATATTATTTATTTTTCATGGTTTTTTAATTAATTTTTTGTAGGAGAAATCTTTCCAAAGTATTGATTCCCAAACTGGAGCTCATGAGAGATTCCAAAAGAAAACTAACCCTGAATAATCAAACCGTCAAACAAATTCATGGGTCCAAACCGCTGCACCCAACAACCTTTTATTAATTTTTACATGAATGGTCAAACAATCTTATGGGCATGGATGACCACATGGTCCTTAATTTTGTGATATTCCCCTCTTAAAATTTTGTTAGTAAAGTGTGATCATAATTAGACTCATGAATTACATTTGCCACTTGTTTTCAATGATACTAGGAGAATCATGTATATATAATAAATATTTCCCCCTTAACATTTGAGGGAGTTTCTAACAAGATTTGTGGAATGCCAAAAAAATAACGTTTTCCACTAATTTGGATCCAGATTTGAGTAATGAAGATATTCTTATTCAAAGGATTAAAAAATAAGGAGACCAAACATGAATTCTACCAATTTTGAGCTTCAAACTGAAAAATTCACCAGTTTATCCTCAAGAATGTCTATTAATAATCTACCATCTATATTTAATCTCACTTGATCACGTAGAAATTACCAAAAAAAATATGTTACTCATTATCCACCTCCCTAATATAAAATTTATTTGGTTGACATAATTCCCATAAAATGTTCCAAAAATATTTGCCTTCAAGTCACTGAATAATTTAATTTTCAAACTATTCATTGGTATGTCATAAATTTCTTTTTGAATATAAACGAAACACCTATAATGAAATAACTTTTGGTTGAATAAATGTTAACAATTTCTAGGGAAAACTCGATCACCTTTATTAAGTCATTGAAATTTTTATTCCACTCTCTCGAAACATTCCTTGAACCATATTGACTCTAGTTGATCTTACAAAAAACATCCTATTTATAATGATCCATAAAACCTATTGGTTACTCCATGTAAATGACATCATTTTGGTCACCATGAAGAAATAATTTTATCCTATCAAACTACTCAAGATGGTGTCTTTCCAATTCAACTGTGCTTAACAATTTCAAAATAGTAATATGTTTAATGACTTGAGAAATTAACTTTTAAGAATATACACTTTCCATCAATGGAAAATATTTTACAACTAGATATTCTTTGAACCTTAATTTATCTTCTAATTATTCAATGATCTGATAAACCTATTTTTCTTATATAGAATTCTTTAATTGTAGGTATCTTACTAAGATCCATTAATTCATACATAAAAAGGGAAATGATTACATCCCTCATAGTTAACACCCACTAATTTGAGTTTTCTTAACATTGTAAATTTTTTAGGCTTTACATCATCTATTATAACCAAATAGTGAACATCAATTTCATACCACCACCCTCATTTCCTCCACTATGTAGTTCTCAATAATTTCCTCTATGGTTGTGATCCTTCTGATAATAATATTTTCACTTATTATCCACCAAATATTTTTTCTCATGATTCTATATTCCTTAACAATTATCATACATTAGGCCTCAAAACACTGTTAGATTTTTTCCACCTTCATTTAATTACTCTAGATATATCGGTTCTTCAATTATAATTTTATCTCTTTTTCTTCTGAAACATCAATAATATCGAGATTCCTATATAGTTAAATCATAGATTTCGTTGACACATTTCATTCAAAAAAATTTTACTCTTGGATCTAGTCTATTCATAGTATCTACTCACTAAATACTAAATTAGGAATTCTAAATTTCGATGAGCTAATGAGAGTTGTTTTCCTAGATTCTAAAAACAATTTCTATGTCACTATATTCAAGAAATGTAACATGCTCAAAACATATACTCCAACTTGTATCGCTGGATGAAGTTATTATATATATAGGTAAATGAACTAAAAAATTATTTGGATGAAGTAAATATTTCATCTAGAGAAATATTATAGATAATTTTCCAAGACGATTTTTGATGATAGAATCCTATGGATTACATGATTCCCATTTTTCACTACTTCAACACAAAAAAACATGTAGACCCCCTCTTAATACCCATTATAATTTCCTTCTCTCCAAATATATAGTTAAGAATTTCTAAAATTATATCATGTTCTAGTGTCCATAGAATTTCCATTTCAAAAGTATTTCAATTTCCCCAGTATAGTCTATATTACCATTTTCATGATACTCCAAAAAAAAATTCTAACCATAGGAATCATCCATTTCATTTGACCAATTTTTCTATGATTTCCCTTTATTATATGATGATCTCACTAATCTCATACTAGTTCTTGATGTATTTTACCCATACATTACATGTGGTATCTTTAATAAAGGAAGCATATAATAATGATCCTCCATGATAATACACCAGATCTATCTCGAATAAGTTTTTGTGAACCAAATATTACTTGTCATTATTTTGTGAAATATGGTTGTCTAAATTTGTTGGATTGGTGTAGACTAATCTGAATTGGCTGATGATTAGTACAAATGATTGTGGACCATACTATAGTTTTTATTTTTTTATATGTCAAGGATAGTAAGATGGTTGTATCCTTTTTACAGGTCACGGATATATACCTACAATTATTGAACCATGGGTATATTATGTATGGTGTGATAGTTTATACCCAGTGCTTTATAATTCATGGTTATAGATGTGTACCCATATTTTAAATGAAACCGTGGGTATTATGAAAATATCTAAGGATATACCCACAGTTTTCATAAAACCACGGGTATAGCTCTTTAACGACACCTCGGTAGCACACGGTTTATGGAAACATGGGCATAGCCTATACCAACAGTTCCAAACCATGGGTACCTGTGATTTTCCAGTGTTGATCCCATGTTAGGTGTGAGTAAAACATAGTAGGCCACCACCAATGGCATCTAAAACAATATCTAGACTATTAAAGTGTTTCAATTGTATAAAGAATAATGTACAAAGAGAAATTAAATAGTTTTCACATTAAAATATTTGTTAAATAACCACATACGTTACCCAGTTCATGATGACACCCATACCAAAAATACCTTCCTATTTCCATTCTAGAGTCTGAATAATCTAATAAGGGATATCACATTTCAATCCATTATGGGTTTCCACTAATAATTAAATACTAATTTCACATTGATACAATGGGGGAGTGGAGTAGCATTATTCCACCCCTTGGGTATTTGGAGTAGAATTATCAGTGCCATAACTCAATGATCACATGAAATACATTTATATAATGGGATTCTAGAGTATTATTATGGCACCATATTAGTATTTGGAGTAGTATTCTCGGTCCCACAACTCAGTCAAAAATATCACAACCAGTGGTTCCACATTTCCAACCATTTATCAACCATGTATATTTTAATAATAATTATTTCAATCATGTCGACACACTCCATGGGTCCCCATAAATTTCATTAATTCATTAATCAATCAATTTCAATAACATATTTTTCATTAATTTCATAATCACATTATTCACCAATTTCATATTCATGTTATTCTCCAATTTCAATATCATGATATTCACCTATAACTTAATAATATGTTGGTCCAATTGATTAATTCATATTTTGATGAAACTAACCAACATTGAAATTCCACATTCACAAATTTATACATATGATTAAAATCAGAAATATGGGAATTGTCAGTGATACAATTTTCCTTAAGGTAGTTTATGGACGTTCGCCAAACCGAAATCCCCAAATTGATGTGGATCAATCCAAACCAAAATGATGTTGATGATCTAGAAAAAAACCTAAGATCAATAAAATGTAGATTAAGGTCCATAAAATCCATTATCTAAACAATATAAAATATAGGAAAATCATTCTTCTTCATTGGAAAAGATAGAAGGTAGAGATAGTAAATCAAATGGGGAAGAAATCCCATATTGTAGAGGATATGATCCTTCAATTAGATATTTGATTCATCAAGAAAGGGGATAGTGGTTCCTGGAGATGATCCCAATATCCTAAAAACAATTATTTGAATAGTTTTACAGTGAGTGGAGGTGAAATAGAATAAATATCCAAGGGGTGGGTGTTCGATATTTTTTTTAAAAAAATTGGATGAATTAAATCATGTCCACATGGTTTCTTGGGAAGGGGTGAATGGTTTTCAAAACCATGCACCATAACCATGAACCTATACATAGGGGGAACATTGTTTCCTATAAGTGTTTCACAATATGTAAAACCATTATCCAACCAGAAAATCTATTACCATTTCAGGGTGCATGGTTTGGGAGGGTGGCCCCAAAGTTCAGGAAAATTGTGCGCCAATTATGCACCACCGATTTTCCCTCATAAATGGGCACATAGTTTCCTGGTGAAAGCCACAAATTATTCCCTAACCATGATCCAACCATGAAAAACCCCATGGTATTCCAAAATTATACCATTTCACCTGAAATATCCCCAAATAAAATCCTAACCAAGGTATAACCAAAACAATAGTTAATGAGTGCATGAGAACTAGCTTGAGACATCACCATAATGGTAATGATCTTAAACATCCCCTCCTTATAAAATCTCATACTCATGTTGTTCTCCCAATAACCACTAATATTCTACGGTAAATATATAATGCCACTAAACCCATATATATACTTCTCTAACCCATGTTTCCTCCTTAACACGACCATATTTCCACAATACTCAAACTATCTACATGGTATTTCTCCACAACACCTTTTCACTATGATCCATAACATGTATTAGATTATCCTCAAAGGATTCACTAGTCTGGAGCTCAAAATAATCAAAATCAATAACATGAGAAGGTTGGGGGTGATACCGTTGACATTGTGACACATCATTCATAGCATCGTACCTCTATGGAAGATCCTATTATTACTCAATCCCAACAACTCTGCCCACATCCATCATAGAGGTCATCTACATAGAATACCCTAATGATCCTTATATGGTGTCATTTTAATAGTATCATGGTAACCATTGTTATTGGTGAACTCCAAGATCATTAAGTGTTTCTCCCAAGACCCACCAAATTCAAGAACAAACACCCATAACATATCATCCAATACATGTATTGTATGCTCGAACTACCCATCTATTTGTGGGTGTAATGCAATAATAAAAAATTGTTGTATACCAAATACCATTCACAACACACTCTATTAGTGAAAAGTGAAACATGAGTCACAGTCTAAAACTATGCTCTAAAAAACCTCATGCATATGGAATCTCTCTCAAAAGTAAAAGTCTTCCAACTGATCCATTGATAAAGTCTTCTTGATATGAAAAAATATGGTACTTTCATCAATCGATACACAATCACCAATATAAATTAATTATTTTGGTGTAAAAACCATGAATTCCATAGTGATTTAATCCCATATCCACTTTTTAATGGGAAATGGATGTAGTAAATCACTTAGTCATTGATGATACGCCTTCACCTACAGGTAGTTGTAGAATAATGTAATGAAACCAAAAATCTCCATTTTCATTACCTACAACTAATAATACTGATATAGGTCATGGTAAATTAAGGTCAAAATAGGATGCACCACCCAATTTGGGGCATGAGACTCATGCACCAGCTTTTATAATATACTCATAGTAACAAAAAAAAATTTTTGGACATAGATGATCTCATCCTGATCTATAGTCAAATCAAAAGGTGAATTAATACCTTCAAGGCATTCTCTCAAGCCCGAACACTCTATATCCTTATAACGATTATCCTTGATCCATTCAAAAAGTGTAAAATCTACTGATACAAATTTTAGAGACATATACTCTTGTCCCTCATGAACCACAATATGAATCTCAGCTATAAATGTCCTCAACTTACACATAGAACTAGAATATCAAATTTCATAAGTCTGTATATTCTTCCTCAAAATATTGGAAGCATTCCCCCCATGGGGTATATTCTATATAAAAATGAAATTACTGAATATACTCAACCAACCACCACTATCGGAGATTCAAATCACACTATGAAAACATATATTTTAAAATCTAGTGGTTGGCATACTCAATAAACTTATAACCCAACAGATATTTCTACTAACACTTCAAGGCATAAAAAACTGTGGCTAACTCAAGGGCATGCATACTGTAATTATATCCATGAATCATAAACTTTAGTGACCTATATTTTATAACTCGATCTCCCTATAAAAACACTACTCTATGTCAAATCCTTGATGTATTACAGAACACATCACAATCTTCACCCGGTATAGGTAGGATCAAAACTAGTGTAGTAGTCAAACATTTCATCAACTCCTTAAAATCATTCTCACATGATCTAGACCAATCAAAGGTAATACAATTCTTGGTCAACCAATAAATAGGAGCTGCTATGTGGGGAAACTTCTTATTGAACTTTCGATAATAACCAACCAACCCTAGAATGAAATCAATATCAAAAACATTATTTGTTTGTTACCAAGAGGCCACATGTTGAAATTTTTCTAGGTCCACTAAAAAACCTTCTTCAATGCTGATTGGCCCAAAAAAGTTACCTGATTAATCTAGAATTGACCCTTACATATCTTTTCATATAGATGATTCCCTTTTAGTTTGCATAGAATTAAGGAAATGTGTTGGTAATGATCATCATGAGGTTTATAGTACATCAAGATTTCATCCATAGAAACAACCACAAAATAAACTAGGTATGAGTGAATGATTCGATTCCCCAAGTCCACAAATATAGCTGATGTATTCATCATCCAAAATGAAATCACAATGAACACATATAGGCTATACCTTCTTCTGAAAGTTATATATTGTATATCATAAGGTCTAAATCTTAATTTATGATACCCTGGACACAATTTTATCATTGATAAAATAGAATCTCATCTCAACTGGTCAAAGACATTGGCGATAGGAAAAAGAGGATATGAGTTCTTCAATATCATTTCATTTATCATCCAGTAATCCGCACGTAAACACAATGTCCGATCATAATCCTTATAAAAGAATAATAGTGAACCCCAAGTTTATGTACTCAGTTGGATAAATCCTTAATCCCTAAACAATTCCAGCTGAGACTTATGCTCTTGAATCTCAATTGGTGACATTCTATAAGGTGGAATAGAAACTATCTCAGCTCCAGGACTGAGTTCAATTGTAAACTCAACATCCCTCTCTCATGAAAACCCTAATAATCCTTCAAGGAAAAATCATAGAACTAGTCCACTATGGGTGAAAAAACATCATGATTCACACCCCCATCATCTAGAAAAATACGTTAAGCTTGAGTAGTACGCTCTCCGATTTATTGAAAAACTGGACCTGTATGGCCAGCCTCGATATCCCTCGCTCCCTGATGAATGTAACTATTACCCTTAGGAGATGTAAAGTTCACTATAAAATATTAAAAATTAATATGGTCTCATTATTATATGAACAAGTCCACACACTAAATCAAGTCAATGCCTGAAATGTTTTGTGTGTAAAGAACCCAAAAAACAATTCTCCCCTACCATGAGTGTACATTCCTTACATAAATAGATGTACCTCAATTTTACACCCAAAATTTTGTCAATCATCATAACCCAACTCATGAAATCCAATTTAAGACTCAATGCAATAAAAAATTGTGAAAATATTAAACAATGAGAGGCTACAACATCAAATAAGGAACTGGAAAGAATAAAATATACAAGAATAGTACCACTGTCTATCATTGGCCCATCCATGATATACATAAGTGTATGTTTAACTACATGAAACTGTCCTTACACTCTTACCTTTATTGATTTTTCCCCTAAGATGAACCACTTTTATGATACAAGCGATCTTTCCTAGACATACCATTCCCACTTCCTCGGTTACGGTGGCCACAATAAGTCCATCTGCATGGCTGATATGGGGTAGAAGACCCCCATCAAGTAAGATGACTCTACCTAGATCCTATGTCACTACTCTTGGGTTGAGGGTTCCTATAATAACTCTAAAAGTGACCCATTCTAGTATAAGCTTGGTACTCCACTGGTGGTCGCGGACACTGGATGCGAATGTGTCCCGACCTACTACACTGGTGGCAATAAAATTGGTTACTGCTATGGGTAACTAATCCTTCCCACTATATACTATGGTTTTTATTTATGTGGTTAACATTTCTATAGTTATTATCACTACTATAGTAATATATAACACCTAGTCATCTAGTAGAAACCACCTTCCTTACACTGGAATCATCCTTCAGGTTCCCCTTAGAAATGAGTTCCTGATTCACCACCTTAAAAACATCTCTATCCAAAAGATATTATCCTATTACTTAATCTCACATTTAATGTCATCCTAGAAATTATTTACTATAGTATCATTATATCCTTCCAGTGTTAGGATAAATGGATTCAAATTAGTAAATTGAACAACATAATCCATCACAAATATACTCCCCTAGGTCAACTGTAGAACTCAGCTTCTCTCTCTAGCCTTAGCATTGTATGTTAAACATTCCCTAAGAACATATCATGTGATTATTTCCACATTATATTCTACAACTGATCATCCCAAGTATTAATTCCCCAATAATGGTTATTATGACCACAAGGCATATCAGCATCTCTCTTGACTCTCTTCTCTATAGGAGTCTCTTAATGGTCAAGAATCCTCTGGATATACTCAATCCAGAACTCAGCTTCTTCAGTTCCACGATCTCCAATTTATATCAGAGGGTGATATAACTAGGAATACCATGTCATGTCAATATCCCACCCAATTTCTATTTACAAAAACTGCATAACGAAAGAAAATTCACCATAAAACTTCTCTCTGGCTCCCTCCCTTGGAACTATCAAAGCCTCTCATTCCACTACTAGAGGTACCTTTCCATCCATTTCCTCATGTTATCCAGTCAACAAGAGTTTTCATGGAGGAATATCTATATAATTAAAAACACTTTTGTTAGGACACATAACAGATCATTAAAAAAATTTGGTAAGATTTGTTCACATAAATTTATTACAAGTCATCCCCCATACATCCCCACATGGTCAAAACCAAGGCATTATCACTTCACTCAACCATCCATCCACTGGTTATAGAAAACATAATGTAAACACTTCAACATTTCAAAGTTTTTAATTTTAAAATCCTTTATCAACATTAATTCCACATGTTTTTCATCACCTAATGTTTCTAGTTTCATATCAGGGACCCTTTTTATTTAAATTACACAAGTAAAGAAAATAATTTACCTTTTAAACAAACCACCCAAAAACCTGCTTTTCTTTGTGTTCCCAAAATGTTACATGTCATAATAAGTCTTCAACTCCTAGAGTTATGAATTTATAAAAAACTCTCATTCCATACTGATCCATGAAGAACAATCTACTAAAAATCATAACATCAAACAATAAGTGCATCACTCAATGTGAAGTAGCATTTATCTATAACAAAAAAACTCCAAGAACATCCATCCCACCCTAGGTACTTGGGTTTTCCCCAGTAAATAGGTTAGCTACTCACATTCAAGAGTTCATAACCAAGGATCAAATCATCCAACACTACTATCTTCCATTACTAAATATTAAGACAATAGAAAAAAATGAAATCATTCCCTTTCATACCACTTTATAACATCCCGACTAAGGTGCCACATGCCGCTGTCGTGAGCCAGTGGGTGACATTACCTCAAGAACCCCTCACCATATTCCAGAGGATTTTGATTAGCATAGATGGTCTAATATATATATAATGAAGATATTTTACCCTCTTTATCAATGAAGAAAAATGACAAAAATAATAACCAATAGACAAATGAAAAAAATAATAATTACAAGAACAATTCCATAATAATAATTAAAAACATCACCTGATGATCCCAAAATAGGGAAACTATAAACAAAACTAGAGTGGTATATATTTAATTCCATATATGAGACAAATTTCTAATGAATAAAAAAATAAAGACACACTAAAAAATCACATGTCGGTTCGGACATCACATATGGTTCCCTCATCCATGCTCCATACAGACTCATCCATCTAACATTGGGCTCTTACCCTTATCCAATCATAAAAACATGAAGTCTATTTAGGTACTGATCAAGAAGCCTGAGTAGGGTGTTAGTAAATCCCAATAATTCACCACCCAAAAAGTTGAAAACAATATCAAATATAAAAAATTGTATTCAATTTTATAAATAATAAATTACTAACAGAAAGAAAATTTGTATCACATTAAACTATCCTTTAATGATCAACATAAATTCTTCAAGTTCATGATGAAAAATATAAAAGTAATGTTTTGTTCATCCTTTGACAGAGTCCGAACAATACCCTAAGGGTAATCACATTCCATTCCATTATGGGTTTCCATTAATTATTTAATACTAATTTAACATTCATACAATGGGGTCCCAAAGAAGTAGTCTGGGACCCCATGGGTATTTTGAGAAACAATCCTTGTCCTACAACTTAGTGATCACATGAAATACATATATATAATGGGTTACTAGAAAGGTAGTCTAGAACCCCAAGAGTATGTGGAAAAATAGTCCATGTATTACAACTCAATCACAAATATCAACTCAAATGGTTACATATTTGAAACCATTTACCAGCCATGCATTATTAAATAATCATTATCTCAAAAATGTCGGCACACCCCTTGGTTCAACTTCAATTTAATTAACCCATTAATAGATCAATTTTAATAACCCATTGTTAATAAATTTCATAATAACATTATCCACTAATTTGATCATCATGATATTCAATAATTTCATAATAATGATATTCAAAACCTATATAATCATGTGTTAGTCTAATTGATTAATTCAAATTTGGATGAAATTTCCCAATAAGGAAATTAAAATTTCTCAATTTCATACTCATTATTATAATCAATAATATGATAATTTTCAATTATACCACCTACTCAAGGTCATTTATGGACGTTCATAACACCGAAATACCCTAATTGATATGGAATGATCAATGCAACAATTGAACAGAAGATCTAGGACCAATACCTAATATCAACAGCCAAAGTACTAATATCGATAAAAAACATGATCTAGGACATCACCAATGGAGGAAAAATAATTCCTCTTCATTGATAAAGAGTGTTGGGAGATAAAGGAAATCAAACATGGAAGAAATCAAATACTTTAGAGTAGATAATCTTTCATTCATATCATCAATTCATCCCAAAAGGGGTACACGGAGCCTTGGAATCCTCTCAAGATCCTCTAAAAAACAATGTAATTATGTGTATAAAAAGTGTGGTGAAATGGAATAAAAATTTGGGTATATGATAATTTTTTTATATATTTTATAGGGGTAATTTATTAAAATTAAAAAAAATTATTTTAGCTTTTATATTATATTACCAAAATTAAGGGGGTGGTTTTAATTAAATGGGTGTCGATTTCAATTTCTAAATTTTTGGGTACATTATAAACTTGGAATGTATATCCATTTAATTGAACCTTGTTCTATTTATAAAATCATTTATGAACATAAAATGTAAATTAAAAATTATAAATTATAAGGATTAGCTGAATGTAAATTAAAGATTTGTTCCCTCTTTAACTTGAAATTGAACCTCCATATACTAGAACCCCTTTAAATCATACACAAATATATTACAATATCCTGGACATCTAAATGGGTAGTTGGGATAGTATAAAATCGGTAGTGAGACCTTTTCCTATGTTCTTATTCTGTTAGTGATCCTATCTGGTTTCAAATATTATTTTGAGGCATGTTCTTGGAATTTTTATAGCTATTACACCACAATATACTCTAGATGTATGACTTGAGGGAGGAAAAAACCATGATTACGAGTTATTGGGACAAGATCTAAGATCGATACCTCTGGTAGTACCACCCAAGGCATAACCTTATATTCTGAAACTAGGAACTGATGCATATCTTGGAGAGGGCTGTCTAAATTTGATGTAGTCTATGTTGGGTGCTCTATGAATTGGAACTACGATGTCTGATCTATCTCAAGTGTTCTAATATTAAAATCCTCCCATCATTTTGAGGAATGTCAGTATTCATTTTTCAGAGTCCTAGCTAGAGGTCATCTTATCTATGTTCAGGAATCAAGAAATTCCTCTCGAGAGGAGGTTCAAGCTCACCACCTATATTTTCTATGAGTCCTCCAAGCAATAGTGGGATGTGATTACCCAGGCTGGTCATCATTAGAGTATGCTCTGGATGGGCCTTCAAATTGCCTTATATGATTAAATTTTCCCTCAGTCACTGAGAGATGACTGATCCAGAGAGTTCATGCAACTTGGATAGGGTGTTATTTCTATCATTAACTAATATGTGTGTTTCACCAAGTTGCAATTACTTCTACAACATCTCATTGACAATGAGGTATCAAGAGTGATAAATTTCGAGAATGGGATAATTTATGACATTTTCTAATAGGTTAAGGTCATTCAACTATATACATATTCTTAGATCATTAATGAGACTCTTATCACAGAGTGATTCATGAGGAAATTTTATACTACTAGGTACATAGGGTTTGTTCTAATAAAGGGTAATAGTTCTTCTAGTTTGATGAAACGTAACCTTGGGATTTATCATCAGAGTAGAAGCAGTTAGATTTTACACACTGACATCTACATTATATGCCATCTTTGTGAATGATAGGGGTGTGTGAAGCCTCATTACGTTAGATACTTACTTGAGTGTGATTCTTGTATCAAGATGGTCTATCATCAGATGATTTTCCATACCTACCTCTCTATTTCAAGTGGAAGGGTCCCACACCATCTCTACCTTTAGGAGTGGGATCAGTTATTTTATGTTAAGAAATATGTTAGAGTATTACCAAATTAATAGGCCACAGAGGTAGTAGTGGTTATGATAGAGATACTGCTAATTATAAGTATTATTAGAGAACACCTTCTCAGAGAAGACTATATATTGCATAGGGTTGTGGATATGGATAGTTGAATTCATTTGAACCGATTAATGTTGATTAGAGTCCAGGAAAATATACTATATGAGTTACTTTTTCAGTATCATGTACAATCTTATCTACTTTGTTTGATACATGTTCCCTTCACTCCTTTATATCTATATTGATCATGGAATGTCTTGTGTTGGAAATTCAGTACTTTTTTGGGTTCATGACCCTAGAAACACCATTGGGTGTGTGGTCAAATGGCGTGTTCCAATGTAAGTATTTTTCCCTTGTGTTAGGAATTTTTCATTTCTAATAGTACATATTCATCCCTGAGATGGTGGGAAAATATTTTATTCCTAGGATGAACGGGTTGGTTCCCTATCTTTCATATGTGGATTTTTATTTTTGAAGGGTACCATTTATATCACTAGAGGGAAAAATTTATCTTTACATGGATGAGTGGAATTTTTATGAAATTAGTGATGGAACCAAGAATATTTGGATGAGAGTAGTGACATCCTTGATTACTATCCTTTATATGGAGGGGCATGGATACATCTCATATTTTTCATCTGATAGAGGATTATTTTAAGGATGTTTTCCTAGATGAATTTCCAATATACCTCATGAGAGATAGGTATCTTTTACAATCGACATCATTCTAGAAGCAGCTACAGTGTAAATTCCTCCATACAGGATGAAACATATTGGGGTCCAAGAGCTTAATAAGAAGTTATAGTATTTAGAAACTATCGGTTTTATCCGACATTGAACATCCTATTTGGGTTCAACCATTATTTTTTCCAATATGGAATCAATAAATTTAGGCTATTCATAGATTACAAATGGAATAACCAAATTACAGTTAAGAACTAGTTTATATTACCTCAAATAGATGATCTCTTTGAGAATCATGAAGGAGATATAGTGTTCTTAAAGATTGACATGAGACTAGGATTTCATCATGTAAGAGTTAAACCATCAAATATTCCATGTATGGATTTACATATTTGTTACAGTTTATATGATTAATTTTTTATGCAATGTTTTATTACAAATCCACCTGCTTTTTTCATGGACATGATAAATAGAGTTTTCCACCCTTACCTAGATTCCTTTTTCATCGTTTTTGTGGATGAAATATTTTTTTATTCTCATAATCAAAGAGACCATGAAAAAAATATTGAGTTCTATTTAGTACACATAGATAGAGTCTTTTATATTATAGGATCCAAAATTACCACTTCATGATCTAAAAGGATCACTTCAAGGGTTATATTTTATTGGAATTTGGAGTATCCGTAGAACTATATAAGGTTAGTGCTATGGTTTATTGGTAGTATCCCAATATAATGTTTGATATAATAATTTTATTAGGGATAGATGGATATTATATTAATTTAATATAGAAAATCTCACACCATTTTTTACCTATTACTGGTTTTACTAAGAATGGTTGGATGTTCTCATGGTCTGAAGCATGCAAGAAGGCCTTTCAAAAGATGAAAGGAAATCCTACTTGAACACCAATCCTGAATCTTCTAGATCATGTGAGAGGCTATAATGTTTTATATAATGCATCAATAATTGGTATTAGTGCGGTATTTTTGTAGGTGTACTGAGTTATTGTGTACGAGTCTCTCAAGTTGATAAATGAGGTGTGTAATTACCCAACACATGACCTTGATCTTGGAGAAGTCGTTCATGACTTGTGTTACTGGAGGCATTATCTGAGGGGAGAGTACTTTGTAGTGTGTAAGGTCTACAAGAGTCCAAAATATATATTTTTATAGCATGAATTAAATATTATATAGAAAATATGGATCTAATGACTTCATTATTTTTATTCCAGGTTCCCTATAAGTGTGGAATGGGAAATGTAGTAGCTGATGCTCTGAGTCCGAAACCTCTGGAACAAGTTGTTCTTGAGTCCAGTGATGAATGGAAATAGATGAACGTTATTTTCAATATGTATCTGGAGTTTCATGATATTCGCAATCATCATTTTCTTATTAAGATAGTATTTCCTTCATTGATTTTGGAAATGGTTAAGAGAAGATAATTTTTAGATCCTAGAGGTTTGGTATTATGGAAAAGTATTTCATGTGAGAACCCTCTGATAGATTAGTATGTTGATGGAGATAAAATACTATATATACATGGGTGTATCTGAGAGCCTATAGATAGGATAAAAGAGATGATGTGAGAATCACATTATTCTATATAGGAAATAAACCCAAATATCTCCAAGAGGTATCATGATATGCGTCACTAGTATTGGTGTCCCGAGATGAAATATCAAAAAGTGGGTTTTAACACTAGGTGTTCCACCTAGCAACAGGTGAAGGAAGAACACCAATATAATATTGGCTTGATAAAACCATTAATGGTCCCGAAATATAAATGGGATAACATTAGTATTTATTTTTTGGTTGGATAACCATGGTCGCCTCAAGATAGTAACATAGTTTTGGAGGACATGGATAGACTGACAAAGTTATCCCATATCCTTTATATCTGAGAGATATTCTGAGTTGATGAGATGGAAAATCTATATTTCTATGGGGTTATAAGTCTACATAATATCCATCATTATATTATTTTAGATAGGGATTGTCATTTAACATATAGATTCTAGCAGGGATTATAGAGAGCATTGGGTACACAGGTATATCTAACCACAACTTTCCACTCCCAAATTGATGGCCAATCAGAACAGAAAATAAAATTTTTAGAGAAAATGTACCAAGAATGCGTAAATGATTTCAGAGGTTCTTGGGTGTAATAATATACCTTTTTTATATTTCACTTAAAATAATATATCTTAGGAAGGAACTCAGATTGATCCTAATGAGGCCTTATATTATAGTCTATGTCATTCTCCTCTGTGTTGGCTGGAGGTAGGGAGGTAGTACTACTTGGTCCTTCTCTAATTTAGGAGACTTATGATTATGTACAATTGACTAGGAAAAGTTTTTCTACCACTCATTATATATAGAAATTTTATGTCGAGCATAATAGATGACTTGTTGAGTTTGAGTATAACGTTCATGCTTTCTTAAAGGTATCACATAGACTTTGGAAAATATAGATACCGAGGAAAGATAAGTTGTTGGCTTCCATTTTCGAGCCTTCTGAGATATTGGATAGAGTTAGGTCAATAGAATATCAGTTTCAATTACCTTAGATATACCGTTCCATGAAAAAATTATTCCACATTTCAAAATTCCATTGATTTCATTCCAACTATTCTTAAACTTTTAATCCCAAGAATGTTGAATTAGATGGCAATGAGTCTTTTCAAGAATATCCTATATGCATCATTGAACGTAGAATGAAGTCTATTCAAGGATGTTAATTCACTTTAGTATTGGTGAAAGTCATGTAAATGATGATAAATAGGATTGAGAGTCCAATAAACATTCTTAGTGGAAGTATTTGTTCTTAAAAAATGTTATACCACCTATGGAAGAGAATCTCAAAGATGAATTCCTTCAAAGGGGGAGACTATAAGAACACCAATTTTCCTTGATGTTTAGATACAATAATTTTTAGTTTAATTCCTTTATTCAGACCTTAAATTAACTTGTAAAGAGTTCATCCAGGTTTCTAGGGTGTTCGGGGCTTGTTCGGAGCCTGTAACTCTGGCCAATGGTAGAAGAAACTGGGCCTCATAATTTGCAAGAAATCATGTAGCCCAGTCCACATGGTTTCTCCTAACCATCTGGGGTGTTTCATTAAGAAGAAACAAGAAGCATAGTCTTCCCTAACCATAGGACCAAGGCTGCATGCCCATGATATCTTGTTATAGTTTTCAACTATGGTATTTTGTACAGTTTTCACATAGTTTTCCAAACTATTCACATGAACCATGATATCCCCCTACTTGGATTATAGGTCATGCAAGGTTGGAGCATGGTTTAGAAAACCTTGTGTCCAAACCATATAAAACCTAGATGTTTGGTAAAATGAACATTTTTCTATTAAGAGATTATATGTTTAAATCCATTATTTTTTCTTCATTCTAACAACCAGTTGCTCCCTTATATCCCATGGATAGATCTCAAGCCCCTCCGCCCAATGTTCATTGATTTATTCTACACCCGACCTTAGAATTGAAAACCATTAATCTCATTGGATTCCTCTCGGTAAGTGCTTCAGTCCATAGACTCCTTTCATCATTCATATTTTTATCCATGATTCTATTTTAGTGCATGATATTATTCCCTATGTTTTGGGATTTTACATATTATTCTAATTTCTTCTAATCCAGGGAAAACTAAAGTATCATACTAGACAAGTAATCTAATATAGTAAATAGGTAGGTGTTCTATGACCCAAACATTAAAGTATAATCATCTATATATTTTTTCTATTGTGCACATCCCTGTTTTATCCGACATTTCACTTTAAATTCATATGCCTTGATTTTATTTGGAAAAATAGTATTCTATGGCCTTGATAATATCACATGACATCATTGGAGATTTATTACAAAATGTTAACAACCCAAAGTAGGGTGATTTATTTTTTATGCTCCTGGTAAACAATGATGGGTCTATCTACGACACAGTTTATGTGCATTTGAGTCAACCATTTATAACGTAATTGTTCTTTCATAATTAATAAATCATTCAAATAATTTTATAGAAAGTTTATATTTATGGATATAAAGTGGTCTAGTATAAATATAAATTGAATTGATATTGGTTACATATCCTTGACTCACATTTTTCTTGAAAACGTTAATGGAATGAATATATAATTGATTATGTAAATGAATTGATAATAATTGCATGTTTTTATTACACCATTTTGTGCTTAATGAAAGTTAATGGAATGAACATATCAAATGATTAAATGGAATGAGTATTACATTCCCTATGATGGATTCTGTATATAATTGAAATAATTATAAAGTGAATATTTCTTTTGGACCATTACATCATTATATGAATGTTCAAACATGATCCATCCATGGCTAACCAAGTTAATTACTTCATCACTCAGTGGGCACTATTTTGATTCATAGAACCAATTTTCGTTGGAGATACCCACCAAGGAATCTGGTCTTTGTCTTATTAAGTGAATTCCTTATCATTCCACTGATGATTCACTTGGTATGTTTTCCATTTATTGGAATTATTTGGATACACTAACTAGATTCGACTTGATGACTTCTGACTTCTGGTTCCATGGATTCAACACTTTGGGTCTTGAAATTATTATCACAAGGATACTATAGATGAGACCAATAGAATCCGTTAGACTCATTTATAGTGGATTTCCTTTTTCATGCCCTTTATATTGCATGTAGAACCTTATATATAGACTGTATGAGTTACTACTATGAGTTGGCTGACCCATAAGGTGAAGGATGCCTTAGATTCACCATGGATCCTCAGTTATTATTATTATGATATATTTTAGTGTTTTTGACACCATAATCTGTCTAATTTGTATAAACTGGTAATTAATTAATTAATTAAATGATCATAGGTTAATAGGATGATCTAGGTGAGGATTACGTATGTATGGTTTAAATTGTTTATCATTTATTTCTTTTATATATACATGCACACTATTCCAGTTTATATTTGCAGACTAGATTGTATAGACAACATTGGTGTTGACCGAGAGAGATTTATCTCACACCCTATCTAGGGCCACCATTGGTAGCCGAGTATATTATATTATCACAACTATGGATAAGGGGAAGTGTCGCACTCTGTACACCTAACATTGTTTCTTTAGGATGGGACTGTGGTAGAAGATGACAAGGAAAATTCTATGGATGCTTGGATATTTTTTTCTTATTTTTGATTCTTCTGTATATCCTATATTAAACTATTTTTCTTCCACCATTTATGAATTATCTTCTTTTATAAGGACATAAATCATAATTTATTTATGATAAAATTTATATTTTAATTTTTATTATTATTGTTGGATTTTTATGTTAGTTTAAACTTATTTGGTCCTTATTATAATGATTCCACTTTTTATTCATCTATTATCACTATTGTACTCTACTCTAACTAGAGGGAATAGTCTTCCCACTGTCACACCCTAGGACCTTACTGCTAGTCATCAGCCATTATCATACGGGGAGGAGCTCTTCAGGCAATGTGGCTAACTAGGTTTTGTAACCCCAGACTGAATTAGGTATGGGAATTCACAAATATAATCTTTAAACCACAATATGATGAATGAGTACGAAAACAATTAACTCAATGAATAACCATGAAAAAAACTATATCACAGTACAAGCCAAAACCAAGTGACAAAACCAAATGAAAACCAAAGACAACAAAACATAAAGATTCCCAATAAATCAAACAAGAAAATCCCTAATTATTCCATGCTCTAACATGAAAATCCACACCCATGGTATCAAGTTACATCACTAAATAACTAAAATAAATTTCTTTTACCTATTTCTTGATTGATGAAATCTGTAAATGCACAATACTACCCATGTAGGGGGTGAGTCTAAACTCAGTAGGATTCCCCCAATGACTCCCCAACTCATTGCACTAATAAAAAACATGTTAGAACCTTTATATAAATTTTTTTAAAACAATTTAAATTAGTTTATATCCAATATAAAATAATTTTCCATGTAAAAAAATAAAACAAACATTAATATATTTCTTAAATATATTTGACATATCTATTCTAAAATTCCAAACATACACAAATTTATACATTTATTTCTATTTGATAGTTCTATACTCATGAGATGTATCTCATTGATATACCATACAGTCAAAAGGTTTCTAATACCAAGTTCCCTAAGGGAACATTCCCCTTCCATAGGTCCATGCCTAATGAAAATGAGATCCCACCAACCAAGCATTCCAAAACCAATTCCAAATAATTTCACTAATATTTATTTATGTAAAACACATATTCAATAATTTCCCATGAATAAAAATGAATCCATAATTTCAAAATCACCATTTTAAAACATCTATAAAATAAGATTTTACAAAAAACCATCAAATTTCAACAATTTTCCAAACCCATAACTAAAGTGGACTCTAATAATAAAAATAAAATAATTTAAAAATAATTTGAATAAAAAATTATTTCATGAAAAACCTTAAAATTATAATTATGTGGAGTGGAGAAAGAATCCACCAACCTCACAAAATTTGGTGAAAATAAATAATGGCACTATGATTCTCATGATTAGATCACAAACCACCATTAATCCTTAGATCTAACTAAAAACCATCAGAAATCCCAAAATGTAACATGGATATATCCACATTGGATTAGATATAAGGTTATAAGAAAGATATGGAGATGATATCAACCAATAATGACCAATAATGAGCACTAATTGAGTAATTCAGGCCTCCAACCCACTTTGATTAACCTAATGATTTCTCCCAGGACAATGGAAAATGTCACTAACACATTTGAGTTAGATCTATGAATTTTAAAGTTCAAAGTGTACGTCACACTATTAAGCTACACAATTTAGAAAAATGTGCACCAACCATTTGTTTACTAGTACATATAACCATCCCATGCATGATTGGCTCCTAAATTTAGAAAAACTGCGTGCCAACCATGTTATTATATTATATTGGGGATTTCATGGTTTCACCTAGAAATATGTATGGGTTGGGAAAACTATGCACTGGCCTAGTTCCCAATCCCTTTTGTTGTATGGTTTACTGGGGATGTTTCAAAATTTCTACTAACCGTGTTCAAACCATGCACCTACATAAAATCATCCAAAGAATTCCATAACTCCTCTAAACCACATGAAAATTTAAATGATCATTATATATATATAATACAAAAATAATGGTTCTAGTAAATGAAACATAGGGTGCTACATTGTCTCCCCAATTGTTCTTTCCATCCCCATAAACTATAAAACTCGATTTTCCCCTAAAGTGATCAGGCCAATATTTTGACATTTCATTTTCACACTCTAATGTTTCTTCCTCTATCCGTCCATTTTGGATAAAAACCTAAACTAGGCAAATGGTTTTATAGTGGAATAATTTCACTTTATTATCCATAATTTATATTGGAACATGAATCAATGTGGAATCTATCTCTGGGTTAATGTGATACTATAAAATCACTGTGCCAAGATCAGGTTGATATTTCTTCAATTGTGATACATGAAATACATTGTGCACTGAAATAAAACTTGGCAGAAAATCTAACAGTTATTCCTCCTAAAAAACTCATTCGTGTATCTCAAAAGGTCATATGTACCAATAATACACTGTGATTTGCTTATGAAAATAATGATGCCCAATCCTCGGAGAGATTTCCAGAAACACATGAATACTCACCTCAACTGAAAACTATCAAAAATGGTGTTTCAAATAAAATATCCAATGACTCTATGCCATATCCATTCTCTTTTGGATCAACTAAATATTTTATACTGTTTATTATACAATTATATGACCAAATATTGATGTCTCTCCTATTTTCAGACAAAAAAGTGTAGAATAAAAAGGTTATTGAGACATTTCTTTACAACTCACCAAAACTATTATTTCAATGGTTTAAGAATATTTTGAATACCTAGAAGAACATCTCATTCTGAATAGTGGTAAGCATTACAAATCTATTTCTGAAAATTCAGTGTTACCCGTATCAGATCTCTAAAATTCAAAACTGAACTCCCATAAATCTTTCATCCCTTAATGGTGTCCACAACATTGATTTTTTACCTAATAGAAACATATTGAAGATCATATATATGAGTTTCTTTCACATGTTTCCCCAATTTACGTATAAACAAAACTGGGAAGGAAATAAAAACATCACCTTGGTTGGTACAATCTCGGTGCATGCCTGTAACATATAACATCATTTTCCACTGAATCAAATATTTTTTAACCAAATATGAAAAAAAAAATTATTAAATTGTTAAGAAAGTAGTATAGGGAAGTGTAAAAGATAGAAGGGGGAAGAATGCAAGAAGAGGAGGGGAATCATGGAATCTTGGAGGATTGATAAAGTGGAGACCGAGTGCATATGCACAGAAGAATATCATTCCCTTAGGAAGAAAGGACCCAGGATCAGAAAAACAACATGTTTTTATTCCATAGGTAACCTTTGAATCCTTGAATTCCACTACAACATTCTCTTCAAGACATGTATAGGTGACCTCAGTAGAGAGGTGCATATGCCCTTTGAATTTGAGGATGGATTATTAAATCTACCATGGGATTATCCCAATCCCACGCATCACATTAAAGAGAATTAGAGAGTCAATTTACACCACTTCTAAATGAATGATTATTTGAGTAAATATCTGGATAACGATTATAATTACTTTAGATTCCCCTTAGAAGGAATTACTACTGCGATGAAATGTATAGAAGGCTAGAACCACTGTGCCATTATGTCTCAGACAACCCCCCACTCCTGTATGATACCCATGTTGTATGAGACCTTAGTGTTCTAATTGATACCTGATGTATTCGGGTGCCAGAAAACACAATCTCCCTACACAACCCTAGGAGTGCTGTAGGAAGATAAAGTACGTACAAAAATCTTTTGTATGGATGGAGAAACATCCCATTTTCCCCTTGTGAATCATATAGATCCAATTATTTTTGGTGTTGATGATGAGGTCAGGTCCCTTGATCATAGACATTTTGGGCTAGGAATCATTCCTTTCCTTCCAGATACACCAGCACCCTACTAAAAAAACAACGCTCTCATCTTCTATTTCAGGACATTATTCCCCACTCCCTAGAACCTCTTCTTTTGGAAACCAATTTCTGATGACCCATGGTCATCTAGATCATGAAACTTTTGAAATAACTCCATATCTTTTTTTTCAAACACCTTTAAAGGAAATTTGATAATTTCATTCTACCCGGTGATTCGTATTGTCTTGGAATCTAGAAGCTAGGCCCATAACTAACCATTAGATGTTCTTCTATGTTGATAGATAATGGTTCCTAAACCTCCACACAAGAAATTTCATCTTCGATGGGAATTTTTTAAACTATAGAACATCTCCCAATTCATCACAATAGTTTGAAGATTCTTTTAGTATAAGGTTTTATTTAATAGAAAAAGTACCAAAAGTGTATTCTTTAAAAATAATTCTATCTGGTTATACATTGGAAAAATATGAGATTTTTTTCAATTCTATGTTCAAGATAGCTTGGATAACTCTCAGTTAAGATAATGCTTACTTGAATGTTATGCCTGAAGTGGTACATCTAGGGTAGATAATTCTTGATCATGAAATGTTTTTATTCAGAAAAATGATATCATATCTACCAACAATCCAATAGGTGTGTTGATCATGATTCAAAAATGGAGGGTGGGTCATATTTAAAATTGATTTGGGATTCCCTCTTGGTCTATCCATGTTGATTCCATATCTGTCTTTCATGATTTTCCCCCAAAGGGTATTTAATAAACTGATTATATGACTTCATTCTTAATACATCCACCACTGAATTTTCGTTACTAGATGTATAAACCAAGTTTATGTTGAACATTTGATGTTATTTTTTCCATATTTATCACCTTAGATTCAAATATCTTTTTGATAAAATTTGTTTCAAGCTCTTATGATTCATAAAAACAATAAAATTTTCAACAAAAATATATTAACGCCAATTATTCAATGCATGTAATACAAAATGTAATTAAATATTTTGGGTTGTGTAGTTATTCTTATGCAACTGTAACTTTCATGATCCTTAAGAAACAAAACTATCTCTTTTTAAGATAACACATCCCAATCTGGATCCTAAGGATTCACAATAAACTATATAGACCTATCTAAACATTTGAAAAATATGGATAATCACCAATGTTAGTGTATCCTCTATCTCTTGGAATGATTTATTTCATTCCTCATTTCAGTGAAAAGGAATACCATTACTCATAAAATATGAAACTGGTGATTCCAAACAAGGACAGTCTTGTAAAAAACATCTATACTATCCCAAGAGTCCAGGGAAACAATGTTTCCCAAAGATATTTTTCAGTAGATTCCAATAGATAGTAGATTCTATCATTTCTATATCTATAGAAACACATTTTTCAGAAATTAAATGTCCAATGAATCATAACTATTATATACAAAAATCACACTTTTATAATTTGGAATATAAGTGATGCACTCTCAAGGTACCCAACACTATAGATATGTATTTATCATGATCATCCTTTGTCCTAGAATACACCAGTTTATCATCCACAAACACCACCACAATGGAATCTAGATACCATTGAAGATATCTCATTCATCAATTCAATAAACATGTATAGTGTTTTTATAAGACCAAGAGGCATAACAATGAACTCAAAATGGCCATATCATCTTCTGAAAACTATCATTAAGGTTTCCTCCTTTTGAATCTATAATTTGTGATATCAAAAACGTAAAAAATATTTGGAGAACCACTAGGATTCCTTCAATTGATCAAAGAGATCATCAATTCATATATTTGTAAACAAATTCATTATAGGAAATTTGTAGAGACCCGAATCTTGAAGTACATAAACATTACATTACATTTGCAGAATACTTAGTACATAACAAAAAACACACATAAGGATCGTAATAGTTTAGTGTCTTTGGAAACTCGGAATATAATCTTATAATCCTGGTGATAGATCTTCAACATCTCCCATAAAGTTCTTCCTTTTTTTATTCCTAAAACCTTTCTATATATCCTGGGGAAAAGTAAACATAAAAGGGTGAGCTCAAATGCTCAGTTAGGGTAAACAAAAGAAATATCAATTACGTCATATTCATAAGAACATATCTTTTGGAAATCTTAACCTGCAAAAGAGATCATAATTTCATAACATGGGATAAATCATAGTAGTGAAATGTAATCCCAATAATCAAAACGTAAAACATTAAACTTTGTGTCATGCACACATAATCATAGAGAATAATTTCTTATTAGTCAAGACTCATTACCAAGACTATCTTAGTGGACAAAGTCCCTTTCTGAACCGAGTCACCCTCGTTTCAGTCCTATTTCACTGAACCGGTATAACCTACCATTCCAGCCATGTCTATCCCATGAGATATAAAATCTTTACCCAATGAATTGGAGAGAGATATAGGTCCCACCCATCTCATAATGATACCATTCTTATGCGTGCCACAAAATCATAAACCATACATCATAGCATAAACCATGTAATAAAAGTGGGAATCTTAAACATCATGACATCATAAAACAATTCATATAAGATAAATGAATTCATAAAAATAATTCCATCACAACATAATCAAATCAATGTAATAATAGGGATAAAAAACAGAACCCTTTATTGTCTTAGATGGAAAATAATTTTGATTAAACACTTGAACTCCATTCTTGAGGAAAATATCCTTTCAACTTCAAAAACACTTTTCCTTTCTTAACATGTCATACAATTCTAAACTAAAAGAAGTTGATTAAAAATAAACTTGAAAACTTGTAAGGAAATACTCTTGGAAATAATTTTTTAAAAATCCATTCATGCCGTATAAGTTTAAAAAAACATTCTTCTCGTACTTTTGTCGGAAAAGTCAAAAAAGTACCTCGTATGAAAAACGACAAAAGATTCCTTTCATATCTTTTACTAAAAAATCACCGAAGGGTAAAATTGGATATAAAATATTGTATAAGGATATAAATATTACATATTGAGGAAACATGGATGTGGATGATAAAATAAACCCCAGTAATTACCAAAGTAAAAACAATCTCGGATAAAAGTGAGATTGTGATATTTCCCTTACCTTATGTCCAATATGATTTGTACATATCCGAACCTCCTGTATAATGATTTAAATAATGTCATTAACTTATTACAGAATCATATTCATTGTTATGATATCATATATGTTTCACTTATGACTTTATATTACCCGTTCTTTTGTAAATTACATGTTAAAGAAGCGTTTTGGGTAAAATCGTTTCATTTATCGTAGGTGTTTGGACTTGTTGTTCTTGAAATTATTATTACTTATATCATGATTTACTTACTTCCAGTATATAAAACATGATTTTTATATCATATATATTCAGTATATATATATATATAATAGATAGATAAATGAAATGAAACTCACCGTTCATGGAGACGGTAGTCCGTACGTACGCATGAACGCTGTTTTCCTTTCCTTATTGTCTTGAATTGAAGTAAGTAGATGACATACATATATATATATATACACATAAATCCAGTAGATTTAAAATGTCATATCTTTCATTATTAATCATTATATATACTTTATAATCATTCATGAATGGTTAATGTGGAGAATGAATCTCATCGCGTCGTGGAGACGGTAGTCCGTACGTACGCACGAGCGATGATATCGTTCTCATGATCGTGAACTTGTGTTGAAAAATATGTATACTATTTCAGTATCAAAATCACATTATAATAATCATATATAGTTACTCATTACACCATTATACCCATCCAATTAAGGTGGTGGCGGAAAATAGATTACACCATGGCGTGGAGATGGTATTCCGTACGTACGCACGCGCAGTGATTTCCTTTTTTCCGTAGGATGGATAGAAGGTTAATTAGAGTTGTTTAATATTTATAATAAAATATCAGTATATAAGAAATACTTATTTTATTACTTTATCCTGAAACAACTAAAGAAGAAGAAGTTGAAGAAGAAAGAAATTGAAAAAGATCGGTAATGGATATTACCTCTTTTTGACGCGCCTTTTCTTAACCTCCACTTAAAGAACTAAGGATGGTCTTTGAAGAAGACCAGGACCTCTAGAAACTACAAGAAGAATAGTAGAGCCTTCTAAACACAATCCCCATATGTAGATAAATAGGTATATTATATATAAAATTATATAATAATAGTAATTACAATAATAATAATTTATTAAATATTTGATTTTTAGTTTTGTAGATTCCATGAGAGGTGAGGCCTAAGTTTTTATTGAATCCCAGGTAATTTAATCAAACATAATTGAACTAGAAACTACAAGAAGAATAGTAAGGTTCAGATGGATTTTGGAAAGCACTACAAAAAATGATGAAATCAAACCAATCGTGGAAATCATCCATGAAGGTCACATATATTTTAGGTTAGTTTGTACAAGAATAATCTAGAAAGTATGAAGCTTTGGAGACAAACCCACTTGTGGGGAGTGGGGTTTGTTATAGGATCTTCACTCAAATAATCCATGGAGAAATGATGGATAATAATGAGTGTCACATATGGAATTTTGTAAAAGACCTTACTCAGTAGTTATAGTGAGTTCCTATTTGATACATGCATGAATTTTATGTTAAAATGAAAATGATACAAAGCGATGGGGGTGGGTGTACACCAACTAATCATTGGTCAATATCCAAATTCCATTCCATCACACTATAGCATAGAATTGAGGCAGATGATGGAGTTAGAGCTTGAATAAGGATAAAATATCACCAGATATATTTCATTTTCTATTTTTTCAAACTCGTTGAATTTTTATTTTTTCTACCATGAGTAACTAAATTCAAAAGTCAAGTCAAACTGTGATAAAATGATATACATACATCATTTCTACTAGAGTCAATACAATCATTTAGTGTAATTTTATTTTAGTGTTCTTTTTAAAATTATTAGTATCATTTCATGATAATATAGAACCATAAGGTGATACTAGTGAATCATTTCACTCACAATCATTTTTTGAAGTACCAAAATTACTAAATGGATAATTTTTATATTCTCCCTAATGAATTTGTTAATTATAGAGTTTAGATCAATAGATTAATTCAAAAGAAATTTCACCAAGTAGTTGAATTTATCAAATGAAACAACTCAATCAATATCCTAATTTTATCAAGAACATTATATTTATATTAACATGAGTAGAATTGGAGATTATAATTTCACTTGTTAAAAATGGATTGTGGGACTTAATTCTATCCACTGTTAGTCTCTTACTATTTTTCTTCCCTCCTTACATCACTTCCATATTTCACAACACTTTAAAATAACTTCCCATTTCACTTATGCATATTGTTTTTATTATTGTAATTTATTGTTTTATTTTTTTTGGTCACTCGCCAATAAAATTAATGCTCCCATGAGAAATATATGTCCATTATAACCATTTTATTGTTGTAAGTACTAATTAGGGTAAAATATATATTTCATGTTTTTGTGTCTTCAATGACAGTTCGCGTCCCTAGTTGTTGAATTAGTGTGTATGAATAGGACTAACCAACTTATGATATATATATATATATATGTAAAGATCCTATGAAATTTAAATATATTTATAAATTATTAGTAAATAGTCAATCAATTTTTAATAAAGTCATTTTATTCATTAAAAATAAATTTTCTTCAAAAATGGTATTTATTTATTTTTTTGGATAAATATTATAATTAATTTTGATAATTCTTATAACATTATAATATAGAAATGATTTAACTTTTAAAATCATCAAATAGAAATTTTCATATTGAATTTTTTTGATATTTTTCAAAAAAATATAATTTTTCAATAAATAGTAAAAATATAATTTTATATTGAAAACTGTATTTTCGAAAGTATTTAAAAAATAAAATTCTATTTTATATTTGGTTTAAAATTTCATTATTTTCTTTTGATTAAAAACAATCCAATTAGTTTATTTGGAATAAATTTTATACTTGCATTTTTCAAACATTAAATTTTATACTTAAAAAGGCATTTAAAAAAAATATATTGAGTTTTGTGTTTTAATTTTAAAATAGTTTCTACCACTACATTAAATTGTGTAATGAAAAGTGGATTGATGTTTTTAATCAGTTGATATTATTCTTTTAAATATTTCCCTTCTATTTTTGGTCATTATGAATAGTAATCACTAGGTTAAATCAGTTAATTATGGTTAAAAATAATAAAAACCGAAAAAATTGACTCTAAAACTTTCCACTATCCTATTGGATGAGTGATTTTCAGCCATGTACAATTTTTTTTGATAATATAGAAAATCGGTTCTATATTTATTTTATTTTGACATTTTTAGTGTTTTTTGTAAAGAAAAGTAAAAAATGTCATTCTCTATATTTTAATGCCTATTTTTGAAATAGGGATAAAACAAGGCTATGTTCAGTTATCAAATATTTATTTCAATGATAAATAATTTTCTGGAATGTAATTTTTTTAATAATTTTTCATTATTTAATTATAACATTCAATTCATACGCAATGTGATGCATTATTCATCCTATTAATTGAAAAAAAAAATAAATTATTTTAATAATGTTGAATATAACATAATTTGACTAAATCACTGTGTTACATGAATTTTATAACTTGATATAATATTTTATTTTTGTTTTAAATTATTATATCCTAATTCCCTTGTTTTTATGTTTCCTTCATGTCAAATTAAAGGAATAGTGAAAAAATGACTGTAATGATATTTTCTGATAAATAATATCTTATTAAGTTATTTAAAAGACATAAAATCCTAAAAAATGACAATTAGGATGATAAATAGTCTAAAATTTTATACCTAATACATTAATGAGATAATAATTATGTTATAAATTAAATTATAACCCTTTTAATATTTAAAAACTCATTATCACGATTAAGTATAAAATTGGCTAACAATGGGTTTAATCTAAAAGATAAGGTCTAAAATGAAAATAAAAATTATAAAAACATTACATTATAGTTATATTACTAAAATATATTATTATATTTTATTCCATGTCATATGTAACCATTTTAAATTAGTTGGACATATATTATATTATAATATTTCATGTAGTTCCAAAAATGACATAAAAGATTTTTTATAATAAACTATATGTTGTTAAATTATTAAAAAATTATAAAAAAAATATCTTTGTAACTTTTATTGGATATTATTTAAAATATAATCCATGTTTCTATTTATGGCCCAATTTTCCTTTTATAGTTACTATCTTGACCCCTAAACAGCAAAAAACATTTTCATCCTCGTAGTCATCAAAAGGGTTAACAAAGGGTTTAAAAACATATGATAAATTAGATTAATCTTTAGAAACATTTACTTTATCTGTTTAATTTGACCCATAATAATCCTATATTTGAAATATATCATTTTGGATCCATTTTTTCAAGAGAGGTAATTTATATTATTTAAATACTTTATTAAATTTCAAAATTGTCCCTCCCCTCTCTTATAAAAGGGTACCTCTTCTTTTCTTTCCTTCATACTCAAAACCCTTTTATTTTAGTCAATAATGATCCAAATAATTTTGTAAAATCCCTTACAATGTTATATAATTCTTTTTTTGGACATAATACCAACTTTATAGTGTTTAAGGGTTAATAAAAAGGAATTTTTCTAAAGAAGAGGTATGGTCTTTAATCGAATGTTTTAGATTTATTTCTTATAATAAATCATTCAAAATTGATAAAACGTGATGAAATAATAAAAATAGTACCTTAAATATAATAATAATTTTATATCTTAATTTGATAACCTATATCTGTATTATTTCCATTAAATTTGATACAAAACCATTTTTTGAGTGTAAAGAGTACTACTGCCTTGCGAAATGATGTAATTCATTTTCTATCATCACCTCTCACAAATAATTATTATGAAGGATTTAATGTATATATTTGATACTAGTGAAATATTTATGATTCTTTAATTTTAATATATCTTATATTTTCTTATCTATAAATTCATTTAAATTTGATAATGTCATTAATAAAAATGTTTACATTGCCACCTCCATGAAGCGATGTGATTTAATTTTCATTACCGCATTACATGAATGATATATTTAAGTATATATGAAGAAATAATATTATATTTATTATATAATTGTCATTATGTATTGATAAAATAATACTTACCTTCTTTTCATCATGGTCATTGAAAAATGTAAGTGTTACTCAAGCGTACATTCAATATTTTGTCTACTTGACTGAAACAAAGTTTATTTTTTATATCCATCATTCATGGTTGGTTTTAAAAGTATAATTTATGTATAAAATTAATAATTATTCAATGATTATTATTATTAAATATGTATAATAATTTCCATTTTGACCATAATTAGCCTATTAAAGTCATTTTAGATATATGAACTAAATATCGTGAAAACATCCAATGTAAAATGAATTGATTATGTAATTATATATAACATGGTAAAAAGTAAAATAAAATGAATAATGAATAGTAAAGACATTATTAATAAATTAAATAATAAACATAAGTTTATAATTCAAGAAGATAAGGAATGTACATAATGATTTATTCTCAAGGAAAGGGAGACTTTACTTTAAAAAACTAGTTTTAAATGTTTTAAATATTTATGCAAATGAACCTCCTCTTGGTTGGTGAGGACTCTCCATGTGAATATACAGCTTTAATAGAGGTTAATCTATAAAGATAAAGTTAAAAATGACATAAAAACTTATTTAAACCAAATTTTTGGGTTTTATTTCTATCATATAATTTTCTCCTTTCAATTTTATTCATTTTTTAATCATATTTCAAAGAAAGATACATGAAATTATTGAAATAATTTGAAATATTATAATTGTGACACTCACCTCAATTATAAAATGGCACCTCCTACCATCACTTATTCACACCTATAAAGCCATATATTTCAACCTTATCCTTCCAAAATATCTCCCTAACATCCTTATACCCATTATATAATTTTTTCTTGAATGAAAAGTCCAAACACATGGTTAAGGTGTTCTCTGGGACTGCTGTTGTGGTTCTGTTTGTAGCGTGGCCTCGCGACTGTTGTTGCGTTTCTATTTTTTCTCTTGATTTTTTCCCTTTTAATTTTATTTGGTTCTGGTTGTGGATGGTTAGAGGGATTGAGGTGGCGGTGTGGATGGTTCTGTGTGATTTAGTTTTTTGGGATGCATTTGATATGCTATGATTGAGAGAAGGGTTGCTATATTTGGGAATGGTTGTGGCTTTGGTGTGGGTTGTGTTGCACTAAAGTGCAGATTTTGGATGGCAAGTAAGATAGTGAGAGTTTTCACTTCTTTGGATATGTATGATAGGATTAAATATTTTGGATTTGATGGTCCCTAGATTAAGTGATTCTGCAACCATTTGTCTATAAGAAGCTTATCCGGATGAGGTTCAGGGAAATAAGTTCTCATTGTTTCATGGCTTCTCAGAATTGGATGTTTGAGAGGGTATGGCTTTTTCTATCGATACCAAGCCTGTGATTTTTGGTGTGGGACAGCTAGCCATACTGTGATGAAACAATGGAAGCTGATTTTAATGTATTTTGTTGCTGGGAGGAGCTGATTTCTTGTAGGGAGGGTTGTTCTTGATCTTTAGTTTTGGTCTATTGGGACATGGTTTGTTGGTTAAGTCTTGAGGTCATGGAATTTTCTCCCCTTCTTCCCATAAAAGGGGGTTTTATGAAAATAAAAAAAATTAAAGGAAGTAATTATCATCACTAACCTCTTTCTTTTTTACTTCTTCATTTACCAACTTAAATTGACTCATAGAAATTATAATATAATAACGTAAGTATCTGTAATATACCTATAGAGGATTTTATTTTAATTTAATAATTTTTACACATCTACTTCTCTGTAATTTTGTAATCAAAACTATTGCTCGTGTGTACAGTATATTACCGAATCACGAATCAATATAATTGTTTTTCCATCATCGAATCACATGCATAGTCCTAATAATATAAATAATGAATGTATATGATACAAGTTACATGATATTTAATTTTGAAAATTAATATATCACAAACATTATTTACATTATCACTCATTAATGGAATGATATTGTCACCCATATATATGTCTGATCTACCGTCTACATGAAGTAATGCTAATCATTTTTGATGTCCAACATTCCATAATGGGTTTTAAAAATTAACTAATGAATAATTTTGATATTTAAAATAATAATATCATTATAGATATTATGGATCTATATCTTATGAACAATAATTATAAATTCCATGAGGAAACATACCCAATAAAATTAGGTAGTTAACGCCTGAAATAGTGGAAATATTCAATATTATTAATAAACAGGAGGTAAGATCTTATAATAGGATGTTATATGATATTATAAATATGAATATTGTTTTAGTATAAATTAATAACTTTCATAAAACCATTATACATAATTCTAAATCATGTTCATCTAAATAGAAGCATATGGTAATAGATTTCATCTCAATTTACACTCCATTGTGAAAAATTTGTGGTTATGATCTTATTCGCATTTCTGTGTTTTATTTACATAAAATTTTATGTATTTAACATTAATAAAAATTTATTAATGATGATACTTTTTTCAATTCATGTCTATTATTTCATGGTGTTATAATTTAATATTTCCCAATGAGGTAAGAATTTATTTTGCAATCTCAATTTCTTTTTAGATAGCTTTTAATTTCATTAAAATAATATTATAATTTGTCTTTCATAATATCCAATAATGTTTTTATCCATGTAATATTTAATTATTTTCCATATTTTCTCCAAAATTTTCATCTTCTTGGTACTTGAATAAAGAAAAGAAAATATTAAAAAAACTGATTTTATTTTTCTTTCAATTGGATATATTTTCTTGACATGCCCATGTTTTTAATTTTTTTATACAATAGTCCTTTTATCTAAAAAAATGATTTATTAAGGAAATTTTATTTTATAATTTTATAATTTTTTAATTAATTTTTTTCATTTTTAATGAAAGTAATTTTTTCAGATTTCATTGTCAAACATCAAAAGGAATGTTTTTTTAACACATGTGGCAGTAAAAAACTTTCCAACCGCCATAATATTTTTATGAAATTTAGCTTAATTTACATGTTTTAAATAGTTTTACAAAGACAAACATTAAAATAAATATTATTTTAATAATTTATTGCTATTTAATTTATTTATCTAAAGAAGTTTATTTTTTTTGCAAAACCTATAGATCAGATGAATCTATGGGAAACACTTTTGTATTTTTAATTTTGTGTTCAATATCCTTCTCTTGAAATATTCAAATTCTTATGATCATTGGGAATTGAATTTTCTGTAAATATCTACACTATTTATCATGTATATTCTTATTTAATTAACCATATATCATCTATATATATTGTTTTTTACATGGAAAGTTATTGATTGACTGGGGAAATATTGACAATCAGAATTATTTAATCAATAAATATATTTATTGAGGAAGCATTTTGTTTTTGAAATAAACTAATCATTCGATATATAAGAAATTCATTGAACATTAAATTATGTATGGGTCCTGAAATTATATAGACCCTTGATGCATTGATAGTTCTGATGAGGTAAATAAATTTTCCAAATTAAATATTTTTTTACCAATAGTTTTAACCAATCATGGAAAAAGTTTTTTTTGGTATAGGTATTATAATTTTTGAGATCATCACATTCAATATTAATAATTTACTTCATTTATAATTAATTTATTATTATCAATTATATTTTTTATGTTATATTATACATAGATCCATTTCATTATCATGTTATTGATAAAAAGTAATGTGTTTTTAGTTATTTACCATGTTGTGTTGATTAAACCTTGTCTAATCATGACTTGATCCAATGTACATAAACATAAATAATCATTTTATCTCACCCTTATCTAGTTTCTTTTCCCCATGATATAAAGAATAATTCTTTGAATGAGTTTCATGGATGCTGGGTATTTTATTTATATATGTTTTATATTTAATTACCAATGTAAAATGTGTATTTTGTATATATGTAGTTATATATGAATAATAAACCTATCATCCCTTCAATATTAGAAACATTTAAATTATTGTATTTTAATAATTTGTCCATGGACTCTTCATTACTAGAGTAAAGGTTGTTACAGTTGGTATCATAACAGGTTTACTAGAAAACATTGGAACAAGATTCAGGAAAACATGGATTATATAACATAACCATATGTTTGAATTCAAGGATATATAAAATTGGGGAATAAAATACTAAATATTTTTTAAGGTGTAGATTATTTCTTTTCCATGAAATAAATAAATTTTTGGATTCTATATGTAAACATAGTTATGGAATAGTTTTAGAAGGTGTAATAACTCTGAAAAGGGTGAATTCAGAATTGACTCAATCACCACCTAATGAAAGACAATAAGCCTTACTGTGAACCTAGTATGAGACTCTCTCTATATATTATTTTCTAAATACCTATTTTCTTTATAACCCATTATAAATATTTTGAAAATATTTTTATTATTTAAAGATATTCGTAAAGAAAACGGAATTATGATTCTAATATTAAAAATTAATAATTTTTTAATTTATGTTACAACAGATTCATAAGTATATGTTATGGTTTCAAATTAATATTTTCATGATCTAATATAGTATATTCCTTTTTTTAAAATGGTTCCAATAAGAAAAATCATTCTTAGAACTTTGGGAACTAGTATAATTTTCAAAAATGATAAATCAAATACAACTTGTATTGGAACTGAGTAGATCATAGAAATATCAGGGGATCTTAATTAGGTTATATAAAAAAACTTTTTCAAATTGATAAATATATTATTCCATGGAATTATTCTCTTATATTTTATTACATCATGAAATTTAATGCACAATAATTTAGTGGGACTACTAATCTAGTTCTAGCTTAGAAATACATTAACTCCCATGAAAATATATTTTTGGCCTTAGGATGTGATGAAAAGGAAAAGTTTATGCATGTAGTATATTGTATCAATGTAAATATTGACCAATGGGGGTTGTTGATCCATAATACTAGGTAGGAATGAGAAACTGAGAAAATAGAATGGATATATTTTTTATAAACATTATTCGACAAATATTTCCTCATAAGAAATAAACTCAAATAATGAGAAAGATCCTTAGCTTAAATAAAAAGATACGAGAAAGTGTTTTGGAGTATGATTCCACATTTATAAGACTATTCAGGTATAAAACATATTATATATGTAATACAAAATGAAATATTAACAATTTATTTGAAGGGATTCAGCTTGGTCCTTGAATGGAACTGTTTTCTCAATCATTTTCATCATACGATTAAATAGTTTTATACACCATCAATGAAAAGAATCAATTATCTATTTCATAAATATTAAATGGTATTCAAGGGAATATGAGGTCAGACGAACAACACAAAAAATGAATGCATCACAAAATAATGATAAAATTAATAACTTTCTATCACAAGAAAATTATGGGAAGAATTATCCTATAAAATGTTTCAAGGGAATGGGAGTTTTTTATAAGTGTATCAATAAGCATCATATATCTAATAATATAAGGGATATAAATACATAAATGATATCAACTGATTCAACTATATAGAAATGGGGACTTATGAAAAATAATTCGCAAATAATCAAGGGATGATACTACATAAGTGGTTGAGTGGATAAGCCTAAATTTCTGATATAACTATATCCAAGGTGTAAGTTTTCAGTGATGTAGTGTAAGGAAACTAAATCATAGAATAAAATTTATCAAATAATTTTTTTGATTATTTATATTCATAATTTTTTATATCCTCCATGTTTTACAATAAAATTCTATATTTTCCAATCACCTTAATAATATAGTTTTCCGTAAAAAATCATATTGGAAATCTCATTATGACAAGGATGTGATAGGTAGTTCCCATTATGAAAAATAAGTGTGCCATATTTATAGAATTTTTTTGTATAATTTTTTTGGCTTTTATATAATTGTTTATATAGATTGGATATCAAAATATCATTCAAAATTTTATTATATATGAATGGAAATTATTATTCATGTTCAATATGTGAAATTCATTATCTTTATAATGAAGACATGAATATCTGGGCCATGTCTATATCCACCCCCAATATCTCATCTAAATGATATTATTGGTTATAAATATAAAATAAAATATATGGATGGAAAAGATAATATTAAAATTTATGGTTTACTAACTGTATAAGAATTCATTGATGTGTTTCCTGAGTAATTACCTAGAAATACACTAGAGTGTGATGTTGAGATTTATATTGATTTAATTCCTGATGAATGACCAATATAAAAGAACACCTATATAATGGTCATTTTGGAGTTGGTAGAGTTGAATAAAAAACTAGAAAGGTTTTATGATAAGGGATTTACTCACATTAGTATTTCACATTGGGAAACCCTTATTCTTTTCATTAATAATAAAGATTTATCTCGAAGGTTACGCATTGATTATAGGGAAATCGATGCTATTATAATAAATAAAAATTATCTTATTCCTTGAAATGATGAATTATTCTATCAACTTCATGGAGGTCATTATTTTTTAAAAAAATTTATTTATATTTGGTATCATCAATTGTGAATGAATAAGGATGGAATTCTAAAAATAGTATTCCAAATGAGGTATGGACATTATAAGTTTACATTAATTCAATTTCGATTGACTAATTAACCATCAATTTTTATGGAATAAATGAATAGTGTATTAAAGGAGTATATTGATGATTTCATAGTGGTATTCATTAATTGTATATTTTTGTTTTATTAAATCTATGAGGACCTTAATAAACAATTGAAATTTATTCTTGTGACTCTTAGAAGAAAAGAGTTATTTATGGAATTTAACAAGTGTTATTTTTAGCTTCATGAAGTTTTTTTTATGGGCCATATTTTCTCTAAATATGGAATATTAGTTTATAATTTAATGAAAAAATAAGTCAAATAATTTCCTAGAACAATGAAAATAATATTGGTATGTAGTTTTATTCCTTTGGAAGGTTACTGTTAACATTCTTTTCGAAAAATATCATGATAAGATAACCGATTAATTGAGCATACACATAAAGGGGTTATTTTCATATAGTTAAAGTAATGAAAAGAAAATTTTCAAGAATTTAATAAGATATTGGTTAATTATCCTATTTTTACTCTACTACCAAGAAATGCTGGATTTTTGATATATTATGATGCATCGAATAAGGTAATTGGTTGTATTATTATAAAAAATGATAAATTTATTGAATATGAATCAATGATGTTAAACACTAAGGTATATAAATATCCAACCCATGATCTTGACATGTAATTCATAATATTTTCGTTGATGATATGGATATATTATATCTTTGGGAAAATATTTGATATATACATAAGACATAAGAGCCAAAAATAGATATTTTTACAAAAATTACTCAATATGAGGAAACATAGAAGTATTTATCTACTAAAGTATTATGATTTCTCAAAACACTACCACAAAAGGAAGGAAAATAATGTAACATATACATTCAGTAAGGAAAATCATAGAGTTCTGGCAAAAATTTGGATTGATAGGGATCCTATGTTAAAAAGTATAGTAAATATGGAGATGTAAATTATTAAGGAAGGAGAGACATCACTCTATTTTAAAATTATTAAGAAATAATATTTAATATAAAATTTAAAAGGTTTATCATATGGTGATGATAATTTTAAGAAAAAAATTAAAGTTATAAATGATGGGACTTTGGAAGACTTCATTTCTAAATATGGTATTCTAAAATTTGTATAGTGGTTAGGTGTTCTATCTATACATGGGATAAAATGGAATTCTTAGATCATTATCAAACATTAAAATTATCTATATACACTAGTATAACCATGATATTTGTGGATTTTTTTGAATATTTTTGGTTGTATAATATGAGGCATAAAATAGGTGATTATGCATCAATGGGCCGCATTTTTTAATAGGTGAAGGAAGAGAGACAACCTCATAGAGGAGTACAGAAACCTCTACAAATTCCTATGTTTAAATGTGATGAAATTACATTTTATTTTTTAAGTGGACTACCAAAGACTCCTAAAACTAATAATTATATATGGGTTATTTTTTATCTCAAAAACCAATCTTCACATTTCATTATTATAGGTAAATATTTAACACTAGAGTGCCTTGCATGACTCTATATTATAGATTTTGCAAGAAATCATAGAATACCCATTTAAATTTTTTCATATCATGATCCTAAATTTTCATTGACATTATGGAAGTGTCTTTAGAAGTATATTGATATTGAGCTTCATTTGAGAAATTCCTACCATCCACAAACTGATGGACTATCTAAAAGGACTATTCAAACAATGAACGGAATTTTGAGGTCATTATTAGTTGACTTTAAAGGTATATGGGATCACTATTTACCCTTGGTTTAGTTTTCATATAAAAAATATTTTCCATTAATGTATTCAAATAGATATATATAAATAATTATATGAAAAGATATGTCATACTCCGATGTTAGGATGAAATTTGGAAAAGGAAACATGTAGGCCTAGAACATTATGATGAGTCAATAAAAAATATGTTGATTATTAAGGATCATATTAAATAAACTAAAAACTCAAGATAGTTTTTCTGATAACCAGATGAAGGAATTGTAATTTCATGCGGGGGATCATGCTTTCTTGAAAGTACTATATGGAAGGGTGTTATAAGGTTTGGTAAAAAAGGAAACTAACCCCCAAGTATATCAGACCTTTTGAAATTATAGGAATAAGTGGAGCTATTTAGTATTAATTTTTATTTTAGTTAAGCCTCTATAATGTACCTGATGTGTTAAATATATCATTATAATGTAAGTATATTCCAGACCCAACCCATGTTCGCACCTCTGAATATATTGAATTGGAAATTGATCTAGATTACTTTGAAGAGACCGTCCAGATTCTTGATACTAGAGAGAAGTTATTGTGGAAGAAAAATAATTGTATGAATAAGTGACTTTGTAGAAATCATTAATTACAACCCTCTATTTTGTAAGAAGATAATGTTTTGAAGAATAACAACCCTCATTTCTTTAGAAAGTAACATATATTAAAATTTTATAGATGAAATTAGTGGAGGGGTGAACAATGTAACTGCTGGGCCCCAAATATAGTTAGTGGATAATTTATTTTAATAAAACTATAAAACAAAATTAATTTTAATATTTCAAGGCTCAAAAATTCTGATTTTATTTTATTAAAATTGATTTAGAACATACTTGTTCAAAATAATCCAAGAATGTTTTTTATGTTTTCCCTGAAATAAGCTTTTATAAAAAAAATAAAAAATGTATTATTTTACTATTATTAATTTTATTTATAATAATTTTTACTAATATATTTTATTAAAAAATTATTAACTATCAATTTCATTTAAATATATATAATATTACTTTAAGGTAAAAGTGGTATTTTTCAGAAAATTATTTGTTTAGAAAAATCTATTTGTCTAAAAAGAAATAATGTTTATCCATTTTAATTACATTAAATAATATTTAAAGATAAATTATTTAAATAAAATTAATATTATATATATGTGTTAATTAAAATCCATATAGTAATGATTACAAGTCATATAGTTAACATAAGATCACCTTATGATTGAAAATTGAATTTCCTAAAAAACCGTTTTTTAACATATTTAGTGAGTTTATTTTGAAATTAAATTATTACTATTCTTAGCATTTCATTTTATAAAATTGATTCCATATTATTAATTAGAATAATTAGTATTAATTAATAAGTTTAATTTATTATTTTTTCCTAACGAGTAGTAAGAAAGTAAAAACTAATTACAATGGTTAATGTGGAAACAAGTTTACAAGTGAGTTAATCTATATTGATATAGCTAAAATTACATAACAATTTGGTTAAGCAACATTGATAAATTTTATTTTTACCTTCTACTTTTATCCTTTTTATATGATTCATTTTGGATACATATTTCCTAAAAAGTGGAATGGCATTATTGGAAAACATAAAAAAAATTACTACTGTTCCCCTCACCCCAATTATCAAAGGGAACATCGTCCCCTCACATATTCACATATCTAAATAAAAATAGATTTAAAAACCCTAAAAAATATCCCACAAACATCCTTAGACACGTTTTATAGGTTATTTTCTTCCCAAAATCCCAAACATAGGGTTCTTAATAGGTGATCCAAATGAGGTTTTTCTAATCGAATGAAATTGTTTTCACTAAGCTCTTTATTTTTTACATCTTATAACACCTTCAAATATTTCAAAAAAATTTCAATATAATGACACAATTATAAACTATATACTAATATTTTATTATGATTATGGAATAGTACCAATCCATCTACTTCACTATCAAATGAAAAACAAAACCATCGCTCGTGTGTACGGTGGACTACCGCCTTGCGAACCATTGTATTTTGTTTTCCATAACAAACATACATATATTGTCATAATGATGGTAATAATGAATATATATGATAAATATTTAATGATATTGATTATTTAAAATTAATATATCATCCACTACTTCACCAAATCACCCATTAAGGTAATGATATCACTGTACGTTCGTATGTATGACCTAAAATCATTACAATGTGACGCAATTCATTTTCTATGTCCAAATATCTAGATTGGATATAAAAAGTTAAATAACTAAATAATGTGATATTTAAAGGATTAATATAATTTTGGAGATGATTTATCTATATTATATACACATCAATAATTACATCCATTTGAAAACATGCATGAGAAAATGAAGAAGTTAACACATGAAATAATTATAATGATGAAATAATATTAATGAATGGGTGGTAGGATGTTATAAGAATATCATATATTATATTATAAATATGAAAATGGTTTCTTTATAAATCAAAAAAATTCTAAAAACCATTATCCATGATTTTAAATCATTATTAGCTAAAGAGATGCATGAGGTAAGGGATTTCATCTCAATTTACACTCCATTATGACATATTTATTATTGTACACCTATTAAATTTTATGTGGTCTATAAAATAAATCTTTTATATATATAACATGAATAAGAATTTATTAGTGATAACTAATATTTCAATTCAAGTCTATTATTTGAATGGGTTTTAATTTAAAAATTAACAAATTGGAATGAATCTATTTTACAATCTCACTTTCTTATGGGATTGCTATTATTTTCATTAAATGAATATAATAATTTTTCTTTCATAAGATAAAATAATTTTATTATCCAATGGATATTTAAGGATATTTTATATTTTTTTCAAAATTTTCCACTCTTTGGTACTTTAATAAAGAAATTAAAATTTTAAAATAAATAAAGATTTTATTTCCCTTCTAATAGGATATATTTTTATTCCATGTCCACGTTTTTCAAAATTGTTTTTCAAAAATAATTTTATTTAGTCAAATGATTTATCCTTGAAATTTTATGTTTTCCTTGAATTTTAAAAATGTTTTCAAATTAGTTTTTATAATGTTATCTGAAATTTATATTTTTTAATTTCTTTACAAAAAGTTAAAGGAATTTTTTTTAACATATATGGTGATAACCGACTTCTCCACCGGCATAATCGTAATTTAGCTTTATATAAAAATTTTAAATGGGATTAAAAATAAAAACCTTATATTAAATATTATTTTAATAGTCAATATATTTTTTCATTATTTCTCTTAATGAAATGATTATTTTTCAAAACCGTGACTTATGATGAATTTATGGCCAAATCTAATCTCTTATTAATTTTTTTTAATATCATTCCCTTGAAATATTCACTTTTTTTATCATTTTTTCATTATATTTCTGTTAAATATAAATATTTTTTATAATAGATATTCTTATTTCTGAATCATTATATGATTTCTATATATGGTCATTTACTTTAAAAGTTATGTGATTAACTAAGAAATATTGATAATTTCTATTCTTTACTCAATATAGATATTTGTTGATAAGGAATATTGTTAACAAATTAAATAGATGATTCAATACATGAGGAATGAATTTTACATGAAATGATGGGTGGGGATCAAAATTAGAATACCCCTCGATGCATCAATAGGTCTCATGAGACAAATCAGTTATCCAAATTAAAATGATTTTTACCCATTATTTTAAACATTACTAGTGTTCGGTCTGGATGGTATAGATATCATGATGTCTGAGATCATAACATATAATAATAATAATTTCCTTCATTGACAATTCAATTATTATTATCCATGAGTTTTATCAATGATATTATTCATGCATGCATTTCTTTCTCTTGTAATTGATTAAATGGATGTTTTTTTAGTTATTTACCTTGTACTATTTATTATGCCTTCTCTAATATTTATATCTTCCACTATATCTAACCCTTAGTGAGAATTTTTTATCACCGTCATTTTGTTTCATTCCTCATTATATTAAGAAGTATTATTTTAATGAGTTTCAAGGATGCCAAGTTTATTATTTTTGGTGTGATATATTTTATTACCAATGTAAAATAGGAATCATGTATGCATATGTTTCTCCAATACTACTAAAATAATATGTTCTTCGGGATTATGACCCCTGTATCCATGCATATATATTAAAGTAACACCCAACTTTGGGTTACTAAATTCAGGGTTGTTAAAACTAATCAGAGTTTTAAATTACAAGGAAACAATTTATTGAATGGTGGGAGAATGTGACACCATGATATTTTAAAATAATAATTTTCTTGATAGAAATCATAACATGCAATTCCGGGCTTTAAGAGAATTTGGATATAATCTGAAAATACAATTATTTAATTTTGTTCAAACTAATCTAACCCCTGAATTATTAGGTATGAATATGATTAAGCAAATTAATAAATATATATATAGATTTTGATAAATACAAAAGTATTTATAAAATATTATTAAATAGTCATTCAATTTTTATTTAGGTCGCTTATTCTTCAAAAATATGATTTATTTCAAAAGCCATTTTTATTGGTATTTGTGGGAAAATATTATAAATAATTTATAAACCTTTTAGAAAGTTTATTTTAGAAAAATATATCATTTTTTAATTTAAAATATTAAAATTATCATATGGGGAAATTTTTTATATTTTTTTGAAAATTTTAATTTTTCAATAAATGGAGAACAATACTTATTTATTTTTTGAAGAAAACCATTTATTATAAATTATTTAAGAATAAAATTATATTTTATATTAGATTTAATATTTTTTTATTTACATTTTATTAAACATAATGCAATTATAGTCTAGTTTAATTTGTAATAAAAACATTTTTGTACTTAAAATGGATTTTACAAAAAAAATTATTGATTTGCATTTTTAATTTTAATATAATATTAATCTTTACATTTCTAAAAAGTTAGTGTTGAAAAATTTATTCTATATTTTGAATCCTAAGATCCAAATTTGGTAAATACATCACTTTTTATTATGAATAGTATCCATAAGGGGAAATTTGGTATTTAGGGTTAAAATTAATAAGATAAGAAGTCAAAAAATGACTACAATACTTGCCTTTATCCAATTTGATGATTGGTGTTAGGCCATTTCCACCCATGCATCAAAGACATTTAAAATGTTCATCAGATTTCATTGATTTTTAACTTTATATTATTTTATGTAATGAAAAGTAAAAAATATCATCTTCATTATTTTATCATATAATTTTTTTTAAAATAGGGATAAAAATAGTGTATTTTTATTATAAAATATTTAATTGAAATATAAAATATTTAATTTATCATGGTAATTTATTTATAATTCTTTGTGGTGAAATAATTATCTAAAATTCTTACACAACACTGATACTATATTTTTTTAGTTAATAGAGAAATAAAATAAATTATTGAAAAATATTAAGCTAATATAATTTGAATGAATACTTTTTTAAATGAAATTTAAAGATAAATATAACATATAATTTTTCTTTAAATTATTATATTAAAATTATTTAACTATCATGTTTTCTTCATAGTCATATTAAATTAATAGTGATTAAAATGAATTTAATGATATTTTATGTTGAATAATATTTTATTATGTCATTTAATAGTCATAAAAATCATGAAAAAAATAAAATTATGATTATATATGGACTAAAATTTCATCCCTATGATATTTATAATCCAATTTCCCACTAAAAATTAAATTTATAAATCTTTAATACTGAAAAATTTATTATCGTGGTTAAGGTAAAAATTTGCTAACCAGGGGGTTAATACAAACGATTGGGATTAAGATGATATCAAAACCTATAAATGTTATTTTATTGTATTAATACCATATATTCCTTATATTTTAATAAAATTAATTTTGTAACCATTTCACATGAGTTATTATATATATTATATTAAAATATTTCATGTATTTCTAATGATGAAATAAACAATATTTTATAGAAAAATTATTTTATTAAATGATTTAATATTCATAAAAAATATATTTGGTTATGTAATTGGAATGTGGTTTAAAATATCAACTTATGTTCATTTATATTCCAATTTTCCTTTTATAGTAACAATATTTACCGCTAAAGTGTAAAGGAGTGTGTTATCATGCTAATCACCAGAAGGGTTAACAAGGAGTTTAAACCAAAGGATAAGAGTAAAAACATAGTCTAAACATGTCCAAATATTGTTTCAGGAAATTATGTTTTCCCATAAAGATAAAATATTATATTTATATAATTTTTTAAACATTTATCCATGATAAATAATTTTTATTAATTAAATACTTTAAGAAATTCCAAGAGTTATCCTCCACTCTCTTATAAAAGGATGCCTTCTCTACTCATTCCATAACACTTCAAACCCTTTTATTCCATCCATTAATAACCGAAATACCTTAATAACATCCTTACCCATGTTCTAGATGTATTTTTATGGGAATAATACCAACCTTATAGGATTTATGGTGTAAAGAAAAGGAAATTTTAAAAATAAGGGGAATAGTCTTTATCCAAATATATTTTTTATTTATTATTCTACCTCCTTAAAATATTATTAGAACATTCAAAAATAATAATAATAATTACACATACTAATACTTTTATATGTTAATGGAATAACCAAAATTCATCTCATTTTCCATAAAATGTTAAATGAAATCGTCATTCATGTGTATGGCAGACTACTACCTCACGAACAAATGTAGTACATATTCCATCATCGAGTCTCACATCTATTTATGATAAAAGATTTAAGGTATATATATTATATTCACGAAATATTTCCAATTATTTAAAATAAATATATAAAATAAATTTTATTATCTTTTCATTCATTGGAAAAATATAATATCTTCTATTGTACGTCTGGATTACCACCTCCACAAATTGATGTGATTTAATTTTATTTACTCCATCACATTGACGATATACATATATGTGCCTTTAAATAAATAATATTATATTTATTATTTAGTTATATTTCTATAAATATAAATAATATTTAACTTCTTTCCATCATGATCATTGATAAATAGAAACATCATTCATGTATACTTATGACCTACCATATACATTGTTTTAGAATGGTTCATTTTTTTAAAAAATATTTCATGATTGTATTTAATATTTTATTAATGTATAATATTTATAATTATATATGAATTATTATTATTTTTATGATTGAGTAATGACTTATTTCACCATATTCAATAAACAGAAGCCCTTGTGGATATATTACATGAATATCTTCAAAACATCAGACATGTACTTAATTGACGAAGTAATTTTATATAACAAGGTAATAAGAGAAATTAAGGTCATAATAAAATTTAAAATTTTTCTTATGTAAATAAATAAATTACATAAGTTTAATATTCAAGAAGATATAGAACACACATGACGAGGTAGGCCCAAGGTAAGGGGAACTTTAATTTAAAACCCGCATTCTAAATGTTTTAATGATTTATTTTCTAAATCCTTTTATTTCATGTACATATTCTTAAAAATATTTTATTAATATATTTATATGAACATAGAAAAATTATAAAAAAATTGTGGCTATTTTAATTTTTATTATTGGTTTTAAAAATTAATCTATTTATGTATTTTTTATGGAATGTTTTTTTTATTTAAAAAAAAGAATATTATATTTTAACATATACAGTGTCAACAGCGTTTCCCACTTCAATAATTTTTATTATATTTTTTATTCCTCTATAAAGAAATATGTTTTCTTAAATTAAAAAAAACTTTATTTAGCTCTATTATAAATATTTCAAAAAATGGTTTTAAATGTAATGTATATTTTGATATCTGGAAATGTTTTTCATACAGGTTTAAGGGATCTCAAAAAATCAACCTTTTTGTTTAGGTTATGAAATTTCTCACTCTAACTCACATTATCTATCTATTTAATGTTATTTAATTCTTTATAATTATCTATATATTTCTATAATATATATATCTAGCTTATTCTTCATTCCTTTGAAGGGGTAATATATTACTTATGTTCATTTCTCATATGTCATTTTAAAGAAATATCTTTAGAATATGATAAGAGGAAAGATTTTGAAACCCTTTTTTCAATGGGTAATTAACATGTTTATGAATCATGATTTATTTCATTTTTGGGCACACATAATCATGTACATGATATGATGGGTTCGCCCAAATAACGATCCAATTAATTGCGTTATTTTTTTTCTCATGAGACATTATGTATTTCATTACTGAGTAAACACAATCCATTATTGACTCTATCCACCATGTTTTGTTGTTTTTGTAGTTATCCATGACTTATTATTATGTCATGTTTTCTATTTCTTCAATATTTTCTATGTTTTTGTGTTCCTATTATACCATTTTCTTTATGTATTACTCCCACGTGATTATTCTTGAGCTTATGTTTAAAGGAAAGTATCTCCTACATTTTTGGGTGAAATGCATAAGGTTTTTTGAAAATGATTCCATGAGTTATTCAGGATTGAAAAGGAACATTTATGAGTTTAATTTTTTCATTTAAGAATTCTTATAAAATGATTTATGAAAATAATTTGGTATAAAATTAATTTCTTGGGTTATAAAATGTCTATTTTAAACCAAAATATTAATTTTTGGAAAGAAAAATATTATATAAGTATTCTAAAAATAGAGAATTTTTTATTTATTTTTATTACCCTTAATTAGATTTTTTTGATTAACCCATTTTCACAAAAAATAACATGGTTTTAAGGATGTGTAGGGACAATGATGAGGTCAATATGAAAATTGTGGGTATTTTTCATGAAATGAAAACATTCTATATCATAAAAGCTTTATGTTTTTGGTAAAATAGATACTAATTGAATGTTTATACATTATTATGTAATATTTATTTATTTAATGGTGAATTTTTAATTCTATCCAACTCTAAATTGTAAATATCATCAAATGTATGAAAAATAATTCTCAACATAAAACACATAATTATTAAACTTTTAAGGTTAATCCCTTATAACAATTGTTTTATAAAATTATTCAAAATGTCTTTTAGGTATGGATTCACATGTTATAGTATCCAGTCCACTGAAATTCCCATCAAGATCTATACAGAAACCTAAGAGTAGGGGTGAATCTAGTGTTTTCTAAATTTTACCAATTCCAAATTCTACATTACACTTTTAAACCCATTATAATTTTACCCTTGTTTTCAGTTATAAATAATGAATCTATTTCATATTCAATTAGGAAACTATCTACTTCATCTATGAAAGAAAAGTATATAAATAGAGAACGTTGTATTTTTAGAAGGTTTGCTAAAAATATCCACTTTTAACCTTGATTGGTTAGGCTCAATAATCAATGATTCTTATCTATAAACAAATATCATTAAATTAAAGTAGAGGGTGCTTTATATACTAAAACCAGATTAGAGTCTCATCGATCTTATCTCATCCAGAGTATAACTAGACACAATTATCTACTTCTTAGGGAGATTCTCTAAAATAGTTACACAGTATATTTAATTATACATACTATGATCTCTTTGTATATCCTATATACCATAGGTTCATTGTAGTCCCACCATATATATGAAAGTGTTTATTTAAATCGCTTCGTGGAATTAGATCACCTAATAGCACACGATTCATCTGTATTAATATATTATATATCCCGAAAAGCAATAATAGCCACTTTGAATAATAGAATTTATTTAAGATCAATATGTATCTTAGTTACTTATCACATCTCAACATCACATAAACTGTACTAAATCTATTCACCTTACTATCAAACTCACTTCATAATTTCTAACCATCTTGGATTACCCAATCTAACCTCATAATGGTAGTCAGAAACTATTCTTCTTGAGATTCAATGACCAGGATATCTTTATCTTATGTTCAGAAACGGGATCCTCATATTATTCCTCTTCTTTAACTTCTATAATAATAGAGGTCACATTATTATCCTCGTCACATTTATTCGACGACCAGATGATCATAATTGTTATAGAAGATTTGGATCCTTTTTGTCTTTCATCTTTGATAGTTATCTTTGATATTTAACATATTATATCACTGAAACTCTTGGTTTCCTCAAATTATCAAACTTATATTCACTCATAATATTTTTACTTTTATATTTTGGACACAAAGAATATCTTTTTACCATTGTCGAGTATCTAATATACCGATATAATTCATATCCCATTATCCTTAATTAATATTTGAACTTTTTAATATATTGGGTTCCCCTATGATCTCATATTCCTTTTATCTAGAAAATCATTTTCTCTTGAGAAATTCAAGGAATTACCTCATTTTTTAATTTTAATTTCTTTATAATTTTCACTCTATTAAATATAGTATTCTAGTGACGTTAAACTTATTCCTCTTATAGCCTAAAGACTTACTCATTTTTTTCAACTGTTCTTTGAAATCTATCAATTGAATCATTTTATAGGTATAAAAATTGGTGATATAGTAAACATTATTGGGTATTAATACTTCTTCTTATGGTATGGAATCTCTAATATTCTATACAAACTGGATCTTATAGCATGATTAACCTATCCATAGTGCAGATCTCACAAAATAAATAGTTACATATATCCACAATCACTGTAATTCAATATCCTCAATTGTATAGTAATTATACAACAAATAAATTAAATCTAAACATATCCATAGGTATCTTGATAGATTTAGTGAATACCATTGTAGTCATTAAGATGATATACATATTGAGATATCAATTAAACCTGAATCATATAACATTATATCAAGTTTGAATCAAAAATTTCATTATTGTATTTAGAAAATTAAAACATATCATGCGCATCTTAATATTTTATTTTTACCTTTATACACCATATGATGATTTTAAAATTTTCTATTTGAAAATAAATATATAAGGAATAATGATATTATCTAACATTCATCTCATCGTTCTCCAACTAATGCTTGAATCTAGGATCAGAATAGTATCATGATGTTTAAAAAAAATTAATAGTTCCAACATCAATAGAAACATTACATTCAATTGAATAAGAGAATTCATGAAAGTTCATTTATCATATTGATTTGATATTCTTCCCTCACAATTTAAAGATATTATTATCTCTAATTCAGAGCATTAACCACAAACTAATCAATGTATTTTTGATATTTAAATCCATAAGGAACATTCATTTTATCATCCAATTTTAATTTAATCTTGAAATATAAAATTTAGAATTATTCACTTTCATTTTGTAATTTTCCTAACTGTTTATAAGATTCGGATCGACAATATTCTTAGGAAGACAAGTGAAAATGTGGTAAATTGATTACATAACCATTTAGAACAACTATCAGACATATGAATACAAGTAAATGTAAGTCAATCAACCACCTAAAAAAATAACTGAAAATGTACAATGATCATACAGTAGAAAGATCAACCACATAAACAATTCATCCTATCGTTTCAATCAAATCCAAGGTAGTGGATTGACCACATGAATAACTGGGTTAAATTCATGACCAATAAAACTACTGTGAGGTATAGGGATATGATCAAACATATGGATTGGAAACATGACTGTATAGATCAATAACAAGTTTAAAAATCAACCACATGGAAAACCAAATGACAGGATGGAAAATAGATGGACCATACAAAGTCTATTTATCGCAAACATCTAAAATTATCCAAAATATTCACTTTAAATAGTTCATCTATACCTTATTGAATTAAGATAAGGTATTCTTAGAACTACCTCTATAAATTCTCAATAATTCGTCAACACGTCAAATAAATTATAGCCTCCAACTAAACCATTATAATGTATCGTCCAAGTATTTCAAACACTCATTTGAATGTTCATATGATGTATCAAAATGAGATGGATTTCTCATAAATCTTGGTTCTTAAAATCTCTACAATCTTCTATCCTATGAACATAAATTATAGCATCACTAAAAAATTTTCACTATAGCCAAAACTTCTACTTTTCCTAACTCCTATACTTAGTATTGTAACTCCTATATTATAACTTTTTAATGTTTTTAGATGTTTTATGTCTCATAAAATCATCTTATTTACGGGGTGTTCATAAGAAACAATCCAACCATGTGTTCCAAGGAAACCATCACTACCAACATTCTTGTCCAACATCTGATATTTACTTTGTATTTTGAATGGAAGAATCATCAATTGGCATTACCCATAGTTCATGGGTAGCATTTAGTTCATATATTGGGTGGATAACATATCCCATCACCCATATTTACTCATAAATGGAGTTACACATTTTATATTGATAGAAAATACAATATCAACATCATGCCATCAACAATGTCACATCAATCCTCCAATTTAGATTTATTTTCAATATCGCTTAGACTTCTAAAGTCAATGTTTCTCTAGTCCATATCATTTCAAATTAATAAAATGTTTGAAAAAAAATATCACCTTTAAGGTATGGTGGATCTCATCCACATAAAACCCAAAATTATTCTCCCTATTATCTTACAATGCCTTAAAATGAGAAAAACACCATAGTGGTCATCGAAATGAGTAATGATTAATTCACCTCTATGTATTCCTGTGAAATCATGGATTATAAAAACATATTGATTTTAACAAAGCATAAGATCCATCGATATATATCACACAATGTAGTGCCAAAAAATCATTTCTAAAGTCCAATATAGAAAACTCTATTAACCTACATCAAATATTAAAAAACACCTCAAAACATACATATGAAAGTTGGTTCTTACCCATTTTTTTTTAACAATACCTCCCCCATTAGAAGCATACATATTATAAAAATAAATATTATTGCGAATTTCATATTCATATCTTAATATTCATCTTTATTAGGGATATCTGAAATTATGAATTTTTACAGAATGATAAAATATTTTGAAATGTCACGCTTTGAAATATCCCATATAAGGGATAATCTCTATACATCATCACTATGGTTAGTTTTTTGAACTATGTATTTATTAGTTTCATAATAATCATAACCTTAATCATTTATTATTTTATAGATCCCATTAATTACCATTTTTAAGAGACATATCCAACAAATTCTATGAATAAATTGTCTCTCCAGTTGCTTTTTGTTTGTATCATAGGGGCTACTAATTATTCCTCATACCAGCAACACATGTCCTTAAGGAACTAAAATGTATTTTATTCTTTATACTTCTATTCTCTTTAGGTATTAAAATGTTTGATTCTTTAGACATAATGTATGTCTCTACGTTATCAACATTTTTCATAGCAGTAATGATATTTTTAACTAGGTAAACTAAAGAAGATTAACTTATTCATATTTTTCCATTAGCATTGACTTTACCATCTAGGAGGTTCATATCATTAAGCACTCCTTCTTCACTAGATAATCATTTCTCATAGGTGTGTAGTCCTTCTTTATATTATTAACATTTTCATTTGGAACCACCAGTTTTTCGCTATGACATTTAATTGATTGTATTATCATATTAAGAAATGCATACAAATATTATCACTATTTCAATCCCCTTTAACCATCCACACAGTTTTTTAAAATACTTTGTCGCTGACATAGTTTGAGTTCAATTTTCACTAGATTTTTTCTTTGATTGACACCCCAACGCTAATGGCCAGTCATTTATTTCTTTGTTCTTCATTTATTGATAAATCCACAATGGTTCTCTTTTATCATTAGTATATGAATGATACCTAGTATGGATGTTCTATAATTCAGGACTAGAATGACCACCGATGATTCAAATCTCAAATAAATTTTAATGTCATCTTTATTTTTTATTTTAAGACATATTATTCTTCATTTGTGCATTCAACATCTATCCAGTATCCCTTCATTTTCATTAAAAATAAAATACCATTTCTTATATCATTATATTATTTGAATATACTGACCTATTATGTTGAAACCTTATAACCTTGTGTCAAAACATACATCAAAAGTAACAATTTCCTATAATACTATTACTTTTATCTTTTGAATCAGTTTTTTAGATTATCCATGTTGACATGTTTTTTGTTTTTATAATCATTTAATAAATTTCTAGAATATATTTGTAGGGTTGGTAATTTGGAATGTTATAGCATTATCGCTATAGGTTTTTTGTGGTTTTCTCTTGATTTTTAGTCACCCACATATATTTAGAATCTAACTCTAGTTAAGAACTTTTTAATATAAAAAATTATAAGCATGTAAATCTTTTCAAAAATTGGGTGGACATTCACTAAGAGCCTAAAATGGAAGATTATTCAATAATCCTCAAGCTCTCCTTAATGCTAATATGTCCCATTTAATGAAATTTACATCTCAAAATTTGGTTTTGGGTCGCTTTTATTATTTGAAATTTGGAATATATTTTACTTAATAGCTTCAATATTCATTAGTTTTAACTCCATATTATGACACATTAAACTGATAGAATTATTTTCTACAACGCCTAAGATCATAATATATTCTCATTCAACTATAAACATCTAAACTTTTTATTGATGTATCTTTCTATATTCAATGATATATTTTTTAATATCTTTGATTCTTTAGGCATTTAATTCCAAAAAACCTTACTTAACATATAATTTACCCTTATGAGATTTTTCTATAGAATTGATATAATATATATATATATTAATAATCCATACATTCTTATAAATAAATAAATGGAAAGTTTATTCTATCATTGTAGATATTTATCTAAATTTTTTGTGATTTCTACTTTTATTTTATATCTTTGATTAGAGAGATATATTTTTGAAACTTCCCTACCAATGTGTTATTCATAGTATCAAAATCATCTATAGACTATAATTTATCATCATATAGATCTTTAATAAACTCAAAAATATAAGAAAAATAAATGTAATTAACTTTCATTACATAGTCCTCAACCTCATGAAAAATATATTTAGTAAATTTAATTCTCATAATTTCATCATAGCCTAAACTATTATCTCCAATTGGAGTACCTTAACCTTGTGGATGTTTATCAAATATTTTTGAGGATGTTCTCAATTTATTTACATATTTATTTATACTATTTTCTATATTCTTGGGATAAAATTTCACATGTTTAATAATAAAAATTGATTCATATCCTTCCATTATATTCTCTTTAATTATCTCAAATCTTCACTAAATTAAACCAAATGAAATTTAGTGGGTCTTAAAATTTTATATAATAATAGGATAAACATAACTATAATACCAATTTAAATACCCCACAAGTTCTATTCAGACACCTAGGGGTAATTAGATTTTGACTAATTTTTATTAATTAAAAACCGTCCATACAACTTTTAACCCCATTGGAAGTTAAACCCTTGTTGTCGTATATTGGAAATGGATTTATTTTGTCATTACCAAGAAACTATAAATGAAATTTATTAAAGAAAAGTAGATAAAAATCACTTGTTATTTTTAAAAGGTTAGGTACTGAGACCTTCTCCTAAATTTGATTTATTATTCACCCCAATCATGGATTCTCAAAAATAATAAAATTTTACCAATTACAATTGCAGGGTGCTTTTCATACCATTACCAGATCAGAGTCTCCCTAATATTCTATCAGAATATGTTTCACTAGATAAAAGATACTAATTCTTATAGAAAATAGCTTCAATATCGTTATACTATATTTATATATAAAAATTTTCATCTCTATACATTCACTGAGTCACATAGGTTATATATTATCCCACCATAAATACTCAACTCTTTCATTGAATTCATTATCGAAAGTAGATGATTTGTACATCATAAATACTTCTATATCAATATATCATATCATATAAAAATCTGAATAATCTTCATTGAATTTTATAAAGACTTTGTGAACACATTTTATTTTGGTCACTACTCGTATCTCACCTTCATAGAACATCTATTGCATCTATTCATCCGACTATCTCACTAACTTCTTGATTTCCCTCTACCATAGCTCACCCAATATATTCTCATAATAATGGATAAAAACACTCTTTATTTGGATTCAATAACTAGGATATATTAATATTATATTTTTTATTATTATCATCATCTTCATTCTATTCTTTAACTTTTACAACAAGGAATATCAAAGTATCATTCTATTCACTTAGCTTTAATACCCAAATGCTCAAACTCCATAGCATAGATTTACCTCCTTATTTTATTTATTCATTGAGAGATCCCTTTTAAATTTCAAGCAACACAACACCAATACTATCGATTTAAAAAATTTCCAAACTCATCTTCACTTTTTAGATTTTCCTTCAATTCATAGGTCACTAGAAATTATTATTTTATAATAGGAATATTTAATATCCAAATATAATTCAGTCCTTGTGATACCCAATTTATTTATAAACTTTTTGTATGTGGTATTACCCTAAAATTTTATATTACTTTTGTCTCACAAAATAATGCCACTCTATAAATTCTAGGAGTTCCCTTTCTTTTCATATTTAATTCCTTCACATTTTTCTCTTGGATGAATCTAGAATCATAGAGTCTTCGAATTTATTTATGTTTCTCTTGATAAATCCTCACCCTATTCTCAAACACAAACTAAAATTTATAGTTTAATAAATTTTACATGGATATAGATAAATAATATACATAACTAGATTGTGGCTCAATAATTCTTCTTACAAAATAGACTCTTCAATATTCTATGTTATCTCCAGCTTCTAGAATGATGAAATTATACATGCTCCAACAACTATAAATATAAAAAAACTATACCTAAATATTCCAAGATATAGAGTATTTATGTAGAATTTTAGTTTTATCGTTTAATGTCCCAACCGGGGTGCCACTAAATAGGTTCTTCGATCTAGTTCATCATAAATATTTACGTTCACCTCCCCAAACACCATAGGCTGCCAACTAGTAGTGAGGGTCAAAAGGTGGTACAGTGGGAATATTATACCCTCATATCAGAGTAAAAATAGAATAAATAACCATATATAATGAAAATATATAATAAATATAGTGAATTAGTAGTAAATAAGCTAAAATATAACATGCTAAAATAATAAGTGAAATTCAATAAAATCCCAAACAACCATACATTTGTCACTGGTCACCCACTGGGATGGGCAAAGATATTGGAGTACATAATAGAAACCAAAATAAAGGTACATAGCTATACTACCAACTCTATGCCAAACCACGTACACGTTCTCCAGAACACTTTCGAGCTACTCCATCCGGATCAAATGAATCCTCACAAGAAGCTTCTCTCAATCAAAAAACATTGGGCATCAGCCTTATCTCTCGTGAATATGTGATCAACCTAAAAAGTATACACAAGCTCTTCACACACATTGTGTTTCATGTAAATGGGTGATAAAAAATCTCAATAGTTTAACCCAATGATAAACCTATAAAAATGTTATCCTAAGTTAGTAATCATGAAATATGATTATCTTATCCAATACACAATTTAAATGAAAAAATAAATCAATAACATGGAACCATAGTATATCCCTTGGTCGATGATCCAGATCATCTTGGTAAGGTGATGTCATGTATATCCATATTTATTTGTGTCTACATATATATTCCAATATATATATATATATACATTATTAAGGTGAAAGACATAACATAAATCAATAGCAGTTGATCCATGAGTACCTAATCCTGATATTCTGAACATCGTATAAAAATGGTGTTTTGTTGGATGTCATAACACTCAAGTTGTTTATTCTAAAGTCAATCTATGGGTTTGTAATCCCAATAAATAATACTTTCTTTAACCAGCACCGAAAATGTCTCTGAAAAAGATACATCACTATAGGGGAATACACATCTTAACCTTAGGTTCACCCGTACTCAACTCCCATCACTATAATTAAGGATTACATATACCAATGAATGATCCTATAAATTGTCACTAAGAATGATGCCATACCCTTCAACCCATGTAAATTCATACCAAAATTTAATCACTTGGTCATATTCCATAGGTATTCATGACATTGATCCTTAGATAATACCTAAGGGTCTAACCCAAAAATAGTTTATAAGGAATTCTCACCAGATCTATGTCAATGATCAGTATCCATTTATCTAAATTCATCAACAAACCCATCCCTAGAATGAAACTATAGATGATGTAATCATGGTTCATCCCACTAACCCTAGGGACCATCATAGGCATAGATCAAAGGAAACATAATCAAACATCAATTATATATTTAAATAATGGTTTGGATCATCATTTCCAACTATCCCAATGTATTATGAGGAGAACAATATTCAATATCCAATCATGTAAGGATTAAAAGTTAGATCCCAAGTAGTACCTATTAGCATCTCGTTAATGTAAAAGTCAATCATGTAGGATTAGTATTGAGATCCTAGTAAGTACATGTGATCATCCCAAATAATATAAATAATAAATCGTAGAAGTCAGATCTTAGGTAACATAGTTGGGAATCCTAATATAAAAAACTCATCATATCAAGCTAAAAACACAAACTAGGAATAACCTCTGATAATCATCTAGGAATCAGTTGAAAATAAGTGAATGAATAAATAAAATAGTTTGGGATGATAAATGCCTAACCCACTACTACTATCACATCCATTTGGTATTAGAAATTTTTCACTATTTCTAAGGAAACACCCACTACCATCACTACCCAAATACCCAATGTAATATATCAGGGTTGATCAAGCATCAAAGAACCGACTAGGTACCCCATGTCAACAAACAGAAATGTAATCCTACTAGGGATCCTAGGAGATGACACATATGAAGGGGAATATTATATGGGACCCTTAATAATAGTGTTTAGATTGATTCATAGTATATCGGATCCTATAGGTTGAAACATAAACAGAGTCATCCTACAGAGGATCTTCAGCAATAAATAACCTCATGACCTCCTAGGCCAGAAGAGAATATATCATATATGAGACATACTCAATGGAAAAAATATATATGCATGGGTTATGAGAGATATTTCATGGCCCATCATAGAACAAAATCTCACTCTCATGAGACAACTGGATTCTATTACTAAAGTAGGATCCTCTCCATTATACTAAACATCCACAAAATGCCTCTTAGGAGTCATAATAATTCATCAATGTTATCACCATCACAATATACTTGAAAAAAATGATCATTTTGGACTACTATTGTGTCCAAAAATGACTTCGGGGTGTAAAAGCATTGAAAACCCTCAAAAGGGAAACACTGGGACAATACCTGATGTGTACTCAAAATACACGACATGTACTTATAAACCTCTAGTGTGGCCATGTACTTCTCTATGAACTAGCTCGCATGGGATCTAGCCATGTACCACTACCTGGTAATGTCCCTCTAAATGGTGTGCCTTTCAAAGTATGTTGGCCCCTTGGCCATCCTCTGTTACAAAGTGTGTACTCAAAGTACACGGCGTGTACTTTCAAAAACACATCTTCCCATGTACTCAACAACATGGTCATGTACATGTACATGTACTACTACATGGTCAAGTACATGTGCATGTAATACTACATAAATTGTGCTCAAATTACACAAATATTTCATTCTAGAATTCATATTTTAACCAAAGTAAAAAACATGCAATGTGTGTTCTTTGAACCACACACCATGTACACAGGTTTTCCTGAATGAAAACCCCCCAAATCACCGAAAACCAATTTTCTTTGATTTGGAATAGATCGACACCATTGAGTCCTTACCAATAATATAAAGGTGTTACAACATGAGAAATATTAAATATACAATGATTTAGGGAAAACATCATAACAGACTACTTTTGGGTGAAATCCATCGAATCTTTGCTTGTTTATGTGGACCATTGTTGTGGCACAAAAATATCGCTCCTCCCAAACTCCGATGAGGTATGTCTCTTCCTCGATCTCTTTGTTTCTCTCACCCTCTCCCTCTTCTCTCTTGGTTGCATAAAAGAGTAACCACTCGGGGAATGTGCAAAATTCCAAAGAAGAATAAAATGTAAAGAAATGAATTTTAAGAAAAGAAAAGAAAAGGAAGATGGGTCTCAAGCATGGAATCGACGCCCAAAATTATTTTATTCCACACCTTTGGGAAAAAAGATCCATTATAGACTCAAAAATGGAGATATAATATCAATATGATGTTTCATTAAAAATATATGGTTGAATGAACCTACAAAAATAAATAAATATTTAATTAATTCAATATTAAATGTTGATTATTCCACTAAAATTATAATGGTTCATAATTCCACCAAAATGATTTTATATGGTAAAAACCCTATTACGGGACAAAAATAGTGGTTAGAAAAATTATCTAAGATCATATTGTTAGAGAAAATGACCATTTTACCCCTTAAAAGCATCTGATAGAAATAAAATCAAATTTTAACTAAAAATTCTAGTCTGAATAAACATGGGTCCTTACACTCTCCCCACAATAAGCCTTCTCACCCCTGAAAACCCATGGTAGTGAAACTAGCATCCATGCTTTCATCATGAAAATATGTGTGACTACGCTGTCTCAATTATGCAATGACCAGCATTCAACATCAACAATTGTCTCCTACATGGGACACATTCAAATTTTACCATTCTAGTAGTCCACACCATAGAAATACCCATATCTTTATGCCACAACATCTCTCATTCCCTCTTTCTATGAACAAATTCCTTTGAAAACACTTGATTTCTACTGAAGATGAGGTTCACCACCAACAGACATCAAACAATGTATTTCACACCATATTGCATGCCTTATATCTCTCTTTGATCACAACGTCAAAGATTTCCTTCACCACACCATTAAATATATTAAAGAGAATAGAATCTGTGTATAGATCTGATGCCCCTCATCATACTCATGAAAATGTAATGATTTGGAATTATCATCTCTAACTAGTATTACACTATGATTCCATCAAAAGGTGATTATATCTCTCTTGAGTCGTGCCTGCATCCAATAGGATACACATGCCTTTAACCTATACTAGGCACCACGTATCCCGACAAACTTTTTCTAGGTCCATATATGAGACCACTGTCTAATGGAACCAAATTTAGTTCTGATTTCTATTCTACCACGGAGAGATATAAACATTTTAACATAAAATTCTTCAAAAACCCTTCCTACATAATGTCTTGAAACCATCGGTACTCAAATTACTGATGAACACTTCCCAATTTATTTTTTTAATAGTTCCCTGAACAACTAGAATGTTCCTTTATAACCTGAATCATTCTATAGTGATCCATATTCTATTAAAGCCAAACTTTTCATAATACATGGCACGCCATTCAAAAAAAGATAGAAGCTCCGTTGGAACTCCTCTTCAAAATTAGGCACCTCACCAATACCAATATTCATTCCACTATTTATTGATACAAAACTTTGTTCTATTCATGGGTTTATATGCATGTTCTAACTACATTTGGAATTGATGGAGCACTATTCAACCTGGCTAGGGACCTAAAAAGTCATTCCCATCTAAACCATGTCTTGATAACCAAGAAACCTAGGTGCTTCATCAAAATAAAAAGCCACTAATATAACTATATCACACAACCCAAGTACTAAACATGAATCAGTCACAAACAACCATATAACCAAACTCTCTACTTAAAATAGAATCCCTAAACCCATGCCAAACTCTCATTTTGGTTTCCCTCATTCAAATAACCATTTAACTACAAGGGTATTAGCCAAAAATAAGGGTCTCAAAGTCTCCCACCTAGCCATATAGATGGGTCCTCAAAATATGGTCATACAAGATTACATCCTATCCCATAAGACTAAACCTCCATAATGAAGATAAAGATTAAGATGACCTATGAGGATCAAAACTGTCACACATCTTCCAACTAGGGAATTGATCCTCTTCGAGAATCCTGATAATAAACTACCCCTAGACTAACATGATATCGACATAAAATATATAGTGAACTAACATTCACTAGGTATTTTTATATAGAATTACCACAATGAGGTCTAGTTCATGAGAATATAAAATTTACCTATCAATATAACACTCAGTGACATCACTAGATAACAAAAAATAAAGGGTGGTTAAGTAGAATTTCATTTCAATCTTTGTTGGAAAACACTGCATAGATTGTTACTAAAACTTTAAAAAATTGAACCTAAGAAACAACACCCTATGAGGGGGCCAAAATTTGGGAATCATATGAATTATCGAATTATTAGGGTCACTGAACCTCCCATGCATGAGGACTAAGTCATCAACCTCAGCATTAGTCATATCAACATAGATACATGTCACCTGACATCCAAATTAATTATATTTTAAAGTCGGACCAATTGATTAAAATGAATCCAAAAAACCTAAATGGGAAAACATAATTTAGTTTTTCTAAAACTTAAAAAAATTGGCCTCAATTATTTTTTCAATGACACACAAGTAGTCCTACAACTTATGAATCCTACGTTCCAATTATGATGTATGAGATGCCTATTTTCTTTTCTATATAATTGTAAAAATCATTCATTGGCCTCTCTCTAATGGGTTGATAGAAATAAATTCATAATAAGTCCTAACATCCACAAAACATATGGACTAATTAATGACGAAATCATATAGAACAATAATATCATAGATTAGAATAGTAATCCCATATCCCTGGAAACCTGTAATGCTTACTGAAATAATTTATCTCGACGTACCAATCTGATATCTTTCACAGGTTCTGAACCATTTTAATTACACCTATCGACCATATCCCAAATAGTAAATCAACAGTAAAGTAATTCTGTGGATTCCACTTGGTAACATATCGACTCAGGTTCTAAAATTCAGTTCTCGAAGCCGATTCCCCCCAATTCCTCAAACTCAATTCTCCATATGCCAAAGGTTTTCAACTAGAATTCATGGTCTTAATGTGGTATGTTGGGTAGACTATACCACCATATTAGAGTAAAAATTGTAGAAATTACCAGATATAATTCAATTTAGTAAATAAAGATAGTATTAAAGCATGAAATTAGATAAAATAAAATATGATGCAATAATATATGAAATCATATAAAATCTCGAATAACCATGTCATACATATAACACTAGTCAACCTCTAGACCAACCATTCATACAATAGCATATAAATTAAAACAACATAAAAGTATAGATATCTACTACTAACATCGAGAAAGACCTCATACCCAGTCATTAAGACATTGTCGAGCTGATCCAAATCAATCAAAATAATCCACATGAGTGGCTCCTCTGAATCAAGAAACAGTGGGACTCAACCCTATCAATCATGAATATGTGATCAACCTAAAAAGTAGAAATAAGGTCTACACACACCATGGTGCACGTATCTAGGTGAGAAACAGTCTCAATAGACCACAAAAATTATGAACATGTAAATATGTTCTCATAAGTATATGCTCAGGAAGTATGCTCATCATATCTGGGACACAACTAAAATGAAAAATCAAATAAATAACATGGAACCATAGTTTATCCCTATATCTATTATCCTAATCAACTGGGTAAGATTATTTCATGTATATATATATTTATATGTGTGTTTATATATATATATATTCCAATTAATATATATATATACATACATACATATTTATATACAATATTAATGTGAAAAAATTGGTATAAATCAATAGCATTCAATGCTTTTGTATATAATATTGATCATCTAGAAATCCAATGAAAAGTGAATAGAGTTTTATGTTGTACCACTCAATCCGTGTATAATTAATTCGATCAATGGGTCTATAATTTAAATCGAAAATACCTACTTCGATCAACACTTAAAATGTCTCTGAGCAATCTACATCACCACAAATGGATACTCATCCTAATACTGGGTTCACCCTTACTCCCCACCAATCACCCAAATTAATGATGTCACATACTAATAGAAGATACTATAATTGGTCATTGAAAATGATTCTATACCCCTCAAGCCATGTAAATATTTTAAAATGTCTAGACCTAGGTCTCGGTCCAAAGGTGATTATGACATTGTGCCTCAGATAATACCTAAGGGTTTGATCGTTTGGCGATCCATAATGAATTATCTCCTGATCCAAGTACATGCTTGAAATCCATTAATATATATGGCTCAACAAACCCGTCCCCAAGAAGAACCTCTCAGTGATGTAATCATTTTGCATCAAACTGACCCTATAGAGCATCCTTGGCATCATGTGAGGTGATCATAATCATCCATCAAGAATAGCTCAAAAAATCGTTTTGGAGCATCATGTCCAACCATCCAAATGAATGATGATGACCACCATTTCCAACATCTGATCATTTAAGGATCAATAGATAGATCAGAATAAAAACCACTAGTCATCTTGATAATGTAAAATAAAATCATGTAGTCTCGATAGACAGATCCCATGATGTACATTCGAGAATCCTGAATAATTTCAATAGTAAGTCATAGAAGCAGAATCATAGGTGACAAATCTGGGAATCCCAATAAAGGAAAGCATATCATTCCACGATCATAGGCCACTAACCAGGATGTACCTCTGGTAATCATATCTACATCTATAGTAAACATGTGTATTTACAAATAAATATGTAGGTTTAGTTGAATTACTAACCCCAAAAAAAATTTTACAGCCCCTTGGTATTACACATTCATCGTAGGTTTTTAGGTGACACCCGATACCACTACTACCCAACCCCCCAACACTCTAGCTCATGGTCGGTCAATCATCGAGGCCCCCACTGGGTCCCTCATGTCAACATATCGCAAGGGAGACATCCTCAATGGGAAAAATACATAATAATTGGTTAAAAATACCAATCATAGCCCATCTCAAATCAAGGTCTCACTCTTAAAAAAATGGATTCAATTAATAGAGCAATAACTTCTCCATTAAACTAAATATCCCCAAAAAACATCTTAAGAGTCCTCAATCCCAATCAAGGGTTTTACCATCATGGTATATAGGAAAAAAATGATAAAAAATGACTAATATTGTGTATAAATATAACTTCAAGTAATAAAATGACTAAAAACATTCAAAAGGGAAGCACTAGTGCCATACACATCATGTACTTAAAGTACATTGCATGTACACCAAAAAATATTGTCTGGACATGTACTTCTACATGGATTATCTCACATGGGGTTTGGATGTGAACTAATACTTTTCCTAGACCCACCAATGGTATACTCGTGTACTAAAACATGGACATTTCCCTCTGCATGGTGTGTCTTCCCAAGTATCCTAGCTACACATCCATTTACTATTACATGGTATGTAATCAAAGTTTATGGCATGTGCATTCCAAAACTCAACAACACATGTACTCGACTACACGTCCAATTACATTTCCATGTAATACTACATGGATTGTAATCAATGTAAATGTTGTATACATTTTAAAGTGATATTCACCAAACTATAAGAACAAATGACTTTTGTTCTCTGGACCACACACCATGTACATGGGTTTTTCTGAACATACAACCACCAAATGACCCTAAAACCCATTTTTTCATTGATTTGTCATAGATAGACCCCCATGGGGTCAGTAGATATCATAAAAAGGCATTATAACTTGAAAATGGTAAATCTATGGTTATTTATGAAAAACCCAAAAAAAACCCTACAGTTGGGAGGAATCCGTCGAAGCTTCACTCGTTTCTGCAGTCCATGGCTTCCACACGATGATATGTATCTTCCTCAGCTTCTTGGTGGTACAAATCCTCCACTATATCTCTTTATCTATCTTTGTATCCCTCTCCTCACTCATTCTATTGAAGGATTAATCCCAAGGGGTGTGTGTGAGAATCCAATGAAGAAAGAAAATAAATGAAATGAAAAGGAAGAATGGAATACCAAAAGGGTCTTGGGACAGAACACAGTGCCCATCATGAATTTATGTCCCACCTAAAAAAATATCCTTCTTCCAAACTCAACAGAAGTGATAGAATCTCAATCCAAATATCCATTCAAAATATATGTTCGAACGAACCTGCAAGAATAACTTAATATTTAATTACCTAAATACTAAATATTGATTATTCCACTAAAATTAGAACAACTTAAATTTCCACAAAAACATTAGTCCTAGGGTAAACTCACTGTTCCAGGACCAATGGAGTGTTCATAAAAATTATACAAGAAAATATTCTAGGGGGAAATATAAATTTTACCTCTAAGTAACTGATAGAAAAAATTAAAAAATCTTCTCAGATTTCTATTTTAGAAAAACTTGGGTCCTTACGAAGTAAAATTTTCCTTTAGTGGCATGATATCTTCCGTGAATACCGGTTCATACAATATGATTATATTCACATTCAAATAGTATCTCATCTTAAATCATCTAACATCAACTAAAACATGAATCAAAAATCCCTTTTTATTGTTTAGAAAATTACATCTCATCCTAATCATCTACATATTTTTTATTTATATTTAATCTCTATATTTTAATTTCAAAAAGTTCTATTATTAAATCAAATTATAATTAATAGTGATATTCTCTCCCTTATATATAATCATTCTTTAACATAAGCTTGAATCATGTCTCATAATAGCATCATGATGTTTAAAACATTTTCGAATAGTTCTAGTATCAACAAAAATATGTCATTCATTGGAATTAGAGTATTTTGGAAAAATAATTTATCTAATTTCTTTGATGTTCTACTTTCTCAATCTGAATATTAGTTCATTTGTAATTCATATCAGAAATCGGACACTAAATCAAGTGTAAGATTCCATATTTTTCTAGGTATAAATCTCTTTAAATTTTTGATTAACACTTTTTGACTTGGGTTGTATTTTGTTTAAAATTGGTTTACCGATCATAGTTCCATGATGGGTTAAGTGTTGTAGGGGTGAAAAATGAAAGAGGATAGTTTTATCTATAAAACTATTTCATTTCATGAACCTAATTCAGGACATAAATTGTTTTATGAAGACCCTATAAATTTAATTCATGGCCTGAATTAATTCATACCTCCTAAAATTTACACACCATGTAAATAATTTCACCACATAAAGACATATCACACCAACACATTTCAACATGTATATACTTGTCAAGAAGACACATATCACAAAATGTAGACATGTTACAAAATCACATTTCACCACATGTATAAATTAAATGAAATCAAATTTCACCATCTGTAGACATGTCATGAAATGAAATTTCACCACATGTAGACATTTCATGAAAACACATTTCACTATGTGTATATATTTCATGAAAAAACAATTTAACATGAGTAAAAAGTTCACAAACAAACATTTCACCATGTGTAAACATGTCTTGAAACATGTTTACACCATTTGAAATTTATATTTAACGTTTTTTTTCAAAATTTTGGAAAGGTATTTTAGGGAAAAATTGAAAATAAAATGGGATTAATACTTAAAAACATGAAAAAAAATTCATGCCATGTAAAAGTAACCCCCAACCAATTATAGTCCCTCTAATGATGCATTTAGTTAATTTCTTCACTCTCTCTCCATTGAAAATCTTCCACAAACCTCTCATTTTCAATTCAGGTCTATAGGGGATGTTTATTGGGAGTCCTCTTGTATCTCCAAGTTATCCCACATTGCATCTTAGATTTCCATACCTATATTTTTAAATTATTCCTTCTGTTTCTTATTTCAGTTCTCGATCTTTTGCTAATGGATTTGCTGGTTCTTGTTGAAAGCAAGGAAGAGACTTATTACTAACGTAGACATGTAATTTTTGTTCCCCAACTTATCCAAAATCCAGGATGGTGATTCTAACCTAATCCATTTTTTTATAATAAATATTTTTACGGTATATGTGATATGTATGATCATTTCATCACACCGCGCATGTGTCCAAAGAAATTGGATAATCCCTATTAAATAATAAATCATTTTTTAAAGTAACATGGGATCCTATTAGATTCATAGGCATGGAGACTAAGTTTTAGAACCACCTAATAGTCATTCCAACCATGAATCATTTTGTTACATAGTTTGTTTGACATTTTATCTCTATAAAAAATAGAATAGTTTGATTGATTACTAGGTTAGTATTTTGATTTATAATAACAATAGATTTCAGTTGTTTCATTTGGTGAAATCACCTCGGATAAATTGGTTTGACAGATATGATAAAGACCATAGGGTTAAATGATAAATTAAATGGGTTTTCTATAATTATAATGATAACTAGGATCCTATATTAATGAAATTATTTTGGTTAGAAAGATAATAATTTGATAAATTTATAGTTTTTTATAATGATGGTACAACTGGTATGTTTGATGTTGTCCTTATGATTTTTTTATTTAGCTTTTGAGCATATGTGATATCAATGCAATTGTTACCTAAGGGTTTGATCCTGATTGGAATTTTGAGTTTGTCTGGATAAGACTCGTGATTGATATTGATGCATGAGGGCTTGTTTCATGGTTTTTCATACATCTTGAGGGCTAGTTCTACTGGTACTTAATGCCTAAGGGAAGAAAATATGAGTATGTGGGATATAATAGGATGATATGTACAATAACATCATATTCAACGTTGAGATTATATATAGCATGTGGGATGGAGACAATTGTTTATAATGTGTCATGACTGATTCCTCCTCGGTACGATAATATTTCCCTAACTTGGTGGACCCACACTAATACATGAGGATATACCCTCAGACCAAGATACCCGATAGGGCACTGAAGTGGGTTTGTCTAGAATTTGGTGTTAGCCCATAACATGAATGTTAAGAGGTTTATTTCATGTGTAGTATTAATTTATCATATTTAAACCCTGTTTATGTCTATATTTCATGATCTATATTTCTCATATTTTATTTTTTTAGACATGGTTCTGTTGGCCTACTAATTTTTACTCACACCCTCAATGGGCCACCATTTAGAACCCAAACAGAATTCATGGATGCAGTTTTGGGCAAGGGAATGGGACCCTAATGAAGATTTCTAGCAAGATTGATCGGTTAGAGCTTAGAGAAAGTGCCGAAATAGGGTTTGGGACTGTGGAATTTGGATTTTTTATTTGTAATTTCTTATTATTTTACTTGTGTGACTTTCAAAACATCATTTATATATATTCATAACATCATTACATTATTATTCTATTATTTGGATTTATTTATTTCATACCTTTTTTGATTTTGGTTGTATGATTATTTTTTCTTATTGTTTCATTCAATTCTATTACTTTGTTATTATTTCCTCCTTCATTGAAACACTTTTCCATAGGGTATATTCTTTCCACTAAATTCATTTGTTCCTCGTTGAGAGTCAGAAGCAAATAGGGAGGCACTCCTGATGTCACGTAGCAAACCAGCTCAGTCACTTGTGGGAGCACTGGGTAAGGGATGTTACAAAGTGGTATTAGATCGTATGTTTATTTTCTTATGCTGTAATATTTGGGATAGTTATAAATAATACTAGGATGTGTTGAGACATGGTAATTAGAATGTGAATGGGAATTTTTAACCCATGAATAGGTGAAATCAGAGTTCCCTGGAATGGGATTTTTGTTCACGATGATCGAATATTGCAGTTTGATTTTATTTCACCTTGGGTGACTGACATGGTATGTGATGCTATTACTTCTTGAGATTTTTACTTGTATCCTGGTGTGGCATGATATGAGTATTCATTCATCATGATAGGCACATAACGAAATATATTGACAATCATCATTCATGATATGGACATACTTATTCCATTTGATATTTTTACCTTTGTGAATAGTAAAACCAGATAGATTTTATACGTAATGAAAAAGGGAATAAATTAAATGTTATGTTACTCCAATTCAATTTTTAAACCATGTTTAGAGAGACCATGGGCCAGTGCTTCTTTATTGTTGTCACCAATTGAGGTTGACCTTGTCGTCACCTTTTTTTTTCTAAGGTGGGGTTTTTATTCTATTGAAAATGCATCCACATATTATTTGAATTGAATATCAGGAGAGTGGAAATCAGAACACTACTAACATAGATGACAAATATATTCCCAAATCTAATGTGGATTAGATAGAAGCACAATCTTGTGACAGCTTCCTGAGGGTTATGCGATACATGGAGGGGAAGATTGTTCGAACTGTGTCTTTGATGTTTGAGCTAAAGAGAGTGTTTCAGGAGAATCATCATCAAAAATTAACTGGGTAAAATAGTCCCTGGGTAGCATAGTTTTTGATTAGGTCATTCCATACAATATTCAAAAACATAAATACAGCAGTACCATAACATCCCATGTATTTGGGAAGTGTTTAATTCCTCACCCGTTTTGAATTTTTTTGAGTTTGGAGGGTAGAAAAACTCTTATAATTTTAAAAACATAATTATGAATATATAATTAACCCAGTACCCTATTTTTAGATGATTCTTGATGCTGGGAATGTTTCTAGAGGTTTTAGTTTTGATTCAGATGCATTAGAGTCTGAAAAAAAACAATCAGGAGTGCGCAAACTAAAGAGCATAGTTTGGACAAAATGTGTGACCTCCATAAAGAAACCATGCACCATACAATTGAACCGAGCATGGTTTCATAAACCATTTAATATAGGTTTCATGACTGTGCATGAACCTCTATATTTCTTTTCTAAGGTATCTTTATAGACTGCACACGGTTTGGGAAAACCGTATGCCAGTTGCAAACCTAATGACACTTAACCAGTGGATATGCATGGTCTCATCATGGTTTTCCTAACGATGCAAGATAACCATTCGAGTCTTGTATCTTAATCATAGGGAGATGCATGGTTTTCACATAGTTTTTTAAACCATCCTAGTTAACCATACGACCCATTAAAACTGTAAAATTACAAAACCACCATCCTTCCCTTTTTCTTATATTCTCCTCATTCTTCATCCTTTGGTCACACACAACACAATGGGGATGCTATTATTCTTCCTCCCATATGGATTAAGAGACACACTTCTCTAATACTACATTTTTTAATCCATCTATGATATTGGATCCGTATCAGCAAGCCCTTGAATCCTCTTCATTCTATTATTCTTCGATCTTGCCTCACATAGTACTAAATTTGTGCGAGTAATTTTACCCCATATTTGGGGAATTTGTCTAAATTATTGATTTTCTTCAAATCGAATAATGTTAGAGGTTAATATCGGATGAGTGGACGTATACCAATATGAGGTAGTTCATACTCATCTTTATTTGTGATTTCACTAGTGATTTGGGGAAGTGGCTTTGAGTGAATCATTTTTTTGACAGAGAAAAACCTTACTAAATTAATGGTTGTCTTAAAATTTATCAAATTTATTATATGGGAAGCCAATGGGAATGATTTCATGAGACTATAAATGGTTGTGGTCTAGTGGGTGGCTCAAACCTAGAGTGGATCAGGTCGGGGTGTGATATTTGATAAATTGACTTGTTTAATTTATTTATATTGAATTTATGAGTTCAAATTGATCATGAGGGGTTTAGCCCAAGGATTGAGATGGATTTGACTATCTATAATAAAGTGATATAATATTCATCTTTCATGTGGACTTAGAGAGAGATATATATTTTTTTGTGTGATGTCGATCACTGATTCGGTAACATGGTCATTATTAGGGCGATAAGGATGTCAAGTTATGGGAGAGGCTTTTGTGATATTGTATGCCAATGATAATCTATTTGAGTGAAACATTTATAGGGGAAAAAGGTATTGAAATAATATGTATTAGGTACTTATTTGGTGATTTATGCTCATATGTGTTGTGTAATGAGCCATTTGGAGTCGTGTTCACATTTTAGGACTCTGATGATGGGGTGGTGTTAACCACTCAAGTGGGTAGATTCATCCGATAGTTTCCGAATAGGGAAATGGTTGGAGTTGTATTTTATATAATTCCATGGGTATAGTGAGGAACCATCAGCTGTTACTTTTGAGGATGTAAGTTGGTTGTTGAGGCTCTCCATACCTAAGGATGATGGGTTGGGACTTTCTTGAGAGAATGGACATCACCAATCCTTGGGACGTTGGCTCTTGAGCTGAATATAATATTTTGTAGAGGAAGGAAATAATCATGGATCAGACATTGGGAAAAGTTCCAATTGTCTTAATTTGGAGCTAATGTATCAGGGGCCACAATATTATTTTTTTTGATAATTCCTTCATGATTTCAGATACTTGATTGGTGGAACAAGGTTCCAGGAGACATTTGGAAGTGTAACCATAGAGTTCACCTAGGTTGTCTTTTATCAGGGGATTATTTAGGATTTGGCCATAGATTCCCTCCTTTATTGTGATTCTTGCAACAACTAAAGTAGTTTATTACTCCCTTGTGGCTTCTTAACACAAGTGTAGTGGGATATTATTATGCATTGATGTAGTGAAAATTTATTTATTTTGGTACACACCTACATAATCAAAAATGCAATATAGGAACACATTGGTGGTGGCCCACTGATATTTATTTCTTACACCCTACATTGGAATTTTTGGATGCATATAGATTTTATGTCTTTTCATTCAGGTAATTCTTTGGGCTCAGTAGATTGATCTTAGTACTTGAGTTTGCATGGGGAGGAAGGAATGGGACCATTGGCTCTTTCCACAGCTGCAATTTTCCTTTTTTTTCTTTTTCTCGGCATATTATTATATGTACATACTGTAGTCAGACATTGGAGACCCTTATTCTTATTGTCTATATGACTTAATGTGATTTCGTGATCTATTTAAGTATTTAGAAATGGAATGTGGGATTGTCTATATTTTTTTTACTACTACTATAATTATTAATTCTTTTATTTTTGGATTTTTTTTATTTTCCCTTGGGTAGGTTACTGGTCCAATGCTTATTGGTATTTCAATACTAAATATTATCTATATATTGAACAATTATTTTATCATCTCTTTAGTGTATAACCTCCCGACTATCACTATTTTATAACCACGATGCTAGTCGATAGACTTTAGTTTATTGGGAGGTCCACCTTAGGCCAGTGGATCTTGACTCGTACCACTGTACGAGTGGGTAAATGGGTAAGGGTGCTACAAATGGTATCATAGTTGTTCATGACTAGGAATTAGTAGAAGCGTTCGACTGACTATTAATAATATAACCTTTCTTCTTTTTCTATTAGTCTTTATTTTTAGGTTGTGGTAGACTGAATATTAGGATATATTTGGAATTGGGTTTATAGTTCATGTTTAGGTTCCAACATTCCCATGCATGGGGGAAGGACCATGTTTATTGGTGTATGAATCGTTGTTCTATTTTTCTAATTTTACAGTTTGTGTTATTTTCACCTCGAGTGGTGGACTTGTATGTGATTTTTTATATATTATGGAAAGTGAACTTTGACCTGGAATGGTAAGAGAGATTATATAACCTTAGACTAGATTGACAATGAAGGTTTTATGTTGTTTTCCATGATAAGTATATAGGATGTTTTATATTTATGTAGGCATGTTCCATGATAAAAAATATGTGTGTTGTGTAATATATATATATATATATATGTCTGTGTGTGTTTGTGTGTGTGTGTGTGGTCCCAGATCTTATAGTATAAGCTAGGTAAGATGATATTCGGTGATGTTGATCACCAGGTTTGGTGATGTGGTCATCGGTTTAAGGCAACATGGTTTGTCAGAATGAGTGTGGCTCAAGTAATATGTGATACTTGGCTTTGATATGGGCCGCTATGGGTGCAAGAGACCAGATCTCATGTGACATGGTTTCCAAGGGGATGGATAATGGTAGTAAGATCATGATTCCTATTACTATTTCCATATCTATGATATATATATATATATCTGTGTGTGTGTGTGTGTTTTATAGTTTGTTTGACCATATCATGGTATTCAATTGGATGCCACCTAGATGGGATCCAATTGATCCTCATGTGGGCATTGAGTTAGTTACACAGGAGCATGCACATGTTGAATCCCCTGAGGGTTGGGATGAGGCCCTGGACGGTCTGGATGATCAATAGCCATAGATACAGGATCTGATACAAACTCTAGTTCAAGCGGGGCACCTTCCAGACATGATATCTTTTCAACCAGGGCTTGACGAACACCATAGAGTGAGACTAGTATATTTTGACTAGTGAATTGACTTGGGAGCTCATAGAGAAGATCCTTTGATTGCACACTTGACAAGAGAGTTCTAGTAGTATCCCCAACCACTATTTCAGGGTGAGGGCAGACCACAAGTGGTTGAGAGCTAGATTGAGTTAATGAAGATGATATTAGGGTATTTTGAGACACCCACACAGTGGAGGGTGAATGTAACAACCCATGATCTTATGGTATGTCACTTTTTAGAATCATTTATAGTCTATGATTCCTACAACACCGAGTATAAAATCATAATATACTATTAAATATCATTGTTGGAAGAGAATTGTGACCATTCAGAATAGTAATATTACCAATAGAATAGTAATTTCACCTATAAAATTATATATAAAATTTATGAATCATATAAATGAGAAAATAATATATTTATTTTAGGAAATAAGTAAACAAATATTTTAAAAATGATAAATTGATCATAGGTATTTTTATAACTCATAAATATTTATTTATAATTTTATAATGAATATAAATATTTTAAAAAATATATTTTCATAAAATGGACTTATAAATTAATATTTGTTTCTTATTATTATAGTATAATTTTATGTGACACTGATTAGTTTTTCAAAGTGTTATAAAATGAGTTGTAATTTTAAAATTGGTATTTTTCAAATAAATGATGATTTTATTTAAAATTTAAATTCCTCATATTTAGAAAATTATTTTCATAAATAGAGTTCATTTTTGAATTATACACATGAACAAATGGAAAGGGTAATTTTTTTTGGATTTTTCTAAAATAATTTAATTTTTGGTGAATAGTGAAATACGACAATTTACGATATTAGCTAGATAAATGAATTATTGAGTCATAAATGGTGTATGGATAATATAAGCCTATAAAATTGAACAATACATTAATATTTTAATTTATTTTGTGATAATTCTCAAAATATTCATATTCTTGATACAAATTAATAAACAAATGAATAAAATAATCGAAAAACATCCCTCTTCTCCACTATAAATACCACCCCTCACCACCTCTTCTCATCACACCGCTTAAGCCTTGAATCATTTCAAATTTCTACCCAATACACTTCCTTGGACTCTTCCCTACATGAAGGATGTTATATTCAATAAAAAAACCAAAACCAATTTTCTTAGGGAGGATCTTAAGTAGAAAAATTCAAGAGGTAAAATCTGCTTTTGGTTTCTTTACTTTCGTTTCACTTTCATTTCGCTTCTTATACTATACTCACCTACTCTGTAAAAAAATTAATGATAACTCTAGTATCTTATATATACTATAATATTATTTTGTTAATGTAAAACTCACCATCATGTATTTTCTCCTCTTCCTTTTATTCTAAATACAAAAACATCATCCGTGAGGTGCTGATTTATAGCCTTCTTTAATGATAAATTTTCATTTTTTAGTTTATTATACAAGGATTGTCATAAAAACATTATTAAGTATAAATATATATATATTATATATTATATTATTTAATTATCTAGATCCATTATATATTCTTGATATTAATCCATAAGACAAAACTTGTCTGTGATGACTGAAAAACTGCTGAAACAATCTAAAATATTATCACAAACGTCTTATCTAATGATTAATACTCACCCCATATAACTAAATGAGTTATATAAACATTTGATATTATTTATGTTCATTAACAAAATATTTTTTTTGTTATATATTACCATTTTACATGTTCTTTCAAACATTATACAAGTGATACAGTAATGAAAACAAAAGAGATGAACACTCTTAATTAACATAATTCAATCTTATAACTCATCAAAAAGGATATAAATGAACTTAATAAAATTATAATAAATAAAATAAATTTTACATAGTTTATTATTTAATTTATTAATGAATCTAATTTCATTTTCCATGACATTAAGTTAAAGTGAATAACATTTTCATACGTAAGGTAAGGGTTTCTCACCAAACCTCCATTTTTCATTCGGGTTACGCCTTATCTATCATTACCCCATTTTAATTATTTATTATTATGTAATACTCTCTAATTATGTGTTAATGTTACTTGTAAATTTATCTAGCACAATTTTTCTTTATTTTATGGGGAGTTACATTTTTATAAGTATCCTTTCTCAATTATTCCTCACAAGCATTCCCAGTAAAGGGGAACTTCCCAGTTTCTTACCCATTTTCAAGAGCACTCCATAATCTATTTTAATAAACCATTATTTTTTAATATAACTAATTTTATGAAGAAAAATAACTTTTTTCATTTCTGGGTTTATAAAAAAATTATGCCATAGTCTATTTTAAATACACCTTTGTATTTTTCATTAAACTGGACATAAACAGATCATTTCTAAATCTTATTAAATGATATTTGTACATGTTTTCTCATTAGTTGGAAATAATTTATTCCTAAAATATAATTTCATTATCCTTCCCTATTTTTTCCGGTATATACATGTTATAATCATATTTTATTACAAATACAAATGAATTCCCCAAATAACTCTTCTTTCTGAAGTAAAAAAGGGTATTTATCTCAAGAATTCGTCGATGATTTAATTAGAGTATTTTAATATATTTTAAAACCCTATGTTAAATCTTATAATTTATTAGGATTTATCTTTTATGGTATCATTTACCATATTTTATTAAATGATTGATGATTATATTGACTGTGGATGTACTATCTTGATATCATTTACCATATTACTCATAATGGTTAGTGATTATGTTGACAGACTGGGGAAAGTGAATTAAATTTCATATGTTTATGTTTTTTATGTTTCGCGTCATTCATATAAGGATTAAATTTACTTATTATGTGAATGGGGGGACCTGTATATCTTCTCGATGCATCAATAGGTGTTATGAGAAAAACTAGAATGGGTTTTTACCCAATTATGTATGGTATCTTGAACAATTACTTGAAATCATGTTTATGATGTTCAGTATTATGAATTACCTCTTTATGATACTAGTAATTAATAATCCATGTGATTATTATAATATTAGAATATCCATTGATAATTTTCGTTCTCATGTGATTATTTTTGGCATTATTTAATCAGCTTTTATTCCTACCACATTATTCTCAATATTATCTTTTAATGGAATATGCTTTTTATTATTCACCATGAATTATTGTTTATGTTTATTTATGATAGATTATGATATATTGATTACCCTTACATAGAATCTAATATCACCCCTTCTCTTAGGTTTAATTTTTTCCTATCCTATGAAGATGTATATTATGAATGACTTTAATGGATAATCTATGAGTTTATGGGTGTTTCCAATGGAGTTACTTTTTTGATTTCAAGTTATAATGTAATGTTATTATATGTAATATGGATTCCCAAACTACTAAACCTATCAGTACTTTGGGATCTGAGACTTATATATATATTCCAATGTATAGATGTAAGGCACTGGATCTAGGATATTGTGGTCGGGGTCTTTACAGTTTGTATGAGAGGAAGTGTAGTAGAAACATTGGAAACTAAATTTAGAAAACCCATATTAGGGAACATAACCCTAAGATAGAATTTCAAGATAAGAAAAATTGAAAATATTAGAATTTTGCTAAGGTGGATATTATTTCTGCTTTCCTAGAAACACATCCATGTATAGACACTACAAGTGGATGTTGTTCTAGTATAGATGTACCTAGGAGTAACAACTCTTATAAGGTGAGTCATGCATTACTTGGCGTATCCTGGTATATGACAACGGGACTTACTGCACACCTATTCTGACACTCCCACGTGATATGATTAGGATAATTTCTATTTTCTTTAGAAACCATTGTGAATGATTTATAACTAAATATCTCCACAAATAAACCATGGTTATGATAATGAGATTAGTTATGTATAAATTTACAATTTATATTCTTCTTTTTTCTAGCTCAAAATTATGTATTATGATTAATAACATGATTTTGTGTATTCCATTATCTATAAATGATGCCTAGTGGAAAAAATGAAATATTATGAATGCACATGTTCCATTTATGGATTTACCTCATATGTAAGATAATGATGTTGGATCTGGATCTGACCAAATTATAATAATATTAGGAAAATTAACTTAGGTTATGAGTAACAACCTTCCTCACATGGAGCATCCTAAACCACATCATGGTTTAATAATGTTAAACCTATTTATGTGACAATAGCCTCAATTATTTAGTGGGACTAAAAACACATTTGTAGATGTGTAATGGATAAGTTCCTTAGAGAAGATATTTCTTCATTTGGAAAGTAACAAAAGGTAGAGGTTTTTCATTCAAATTTATCATCTTTCGAGATATAAATATCAATGGTGTCCATTGATTCAAAACAATAAAGACTAATAAGAAATAGAAAACATGGTATTGAAGTTTCTTAAGGATCTTTTCTTGGAAAAAATATTTCCCAAATTAAGAACAAGAAAATATGGAGAGATAATACTTCAATATGAGGCAAAAATATGATAAGAATGTTGCTATGTATGATTGAAACTTTACAATGTTATCAAGGAATGTAGTATATTACATAGGAAATTCAAAGATAATGGTTGATCAATTCTATGATGGGTTAAAACCATTACTCTAACATAAAAAAACTGAAAAAATTTCTCATCATATGAAGATATAGTCTCATCTACTATCAATAAAGAAAAATGATTCTCTAAGTCACATGACTTTAAATAAAATAAAGGGAATAAGGGGGCTACTGAAATATTTATAAAAGGAGATAAGGAAAATGGGAAGAAGGGAAGATTATAATTTCAATGTTTAGATTTTTTTTGTAAGAAACACATTTGTAATTTCCTGAAGGGATTTATTTTTTCTTACAAGTGTGGTGAAAAAAGTCTACCAAGGTCATGATTTCAAGAGAAAAAGGAATCTACCAATGTTTAATGATATAATTGTAAAGATATGGTACATTATGAACCTTATTTTCCTATGAATCAAGGAAAATTTCCCCTTAAAATGCCAACAGAGAAAGTCCATTCTTATGTAATAACAACTACCAAGGTTAAAGTTGTTAATGATGTGGTGGAATATAATTTAATCAATTCATCATACTTAACCAATTATTTATTTGATTTTGCGTCGTCACATTATTTTATGTCTTCACATTTTTTATTGAAAACTAGACATCTCCTTTTTGATTTAATAAAGTATTTTTCATTCGAAACTCCTAAGAGAAGTCTCATTATAACCAATATTTTTTGATCAGTCTCCTTTATGAAACATAAATATTCTTTAGTTGCTGACCTTATCATCATACTTATGGTTAAATTTTATATAAAATTTCATATATACAAGATTTCAAATTATTATATGAATATATATTTCAAGAATAAAAAAATTACCATTAGTGAGGAAGATGTATAATCTCTTATCCTTAAAAAAGAAACCTCATCATTTGATTCTTATCTATATCCACCCCCAATAGCTAATCTGAATGCAATTCTTGGGGAGGAAGAGAAGAAATATTCTATGGATGAGAAAATAAATCTTCATATTGAAAATGTACCTATCATACAAGAATACATTGATGTATTTTTAGAGGATTTACCATGACATACTCTAGAGCCAGAAGATGATTTCCCTATTGGTTTAATCCCAGACACAAGGCCAATATCAAAGACTCCTTATAGAATAGCCATTCTGGAATTAGTGTATTTGAAGAAAAAACTAGAAGAGTTGAGCATTAAAGGATTTATTCACCCTAGTGTCACTCCATGGGGGTACCCTATTTTCATTGTCAAAAATAAAGATGGATCTATGTGTCCATTCATCAAATATAGATAAATCCATGCTATTAGAATAAAGAACAAGTTTCCTCTACAATGCATTGATGATTTAATTGACCAACTTCATAGGTCTCAATATTTTTGAATGATTGAACTTTGATCTGTATATTATAAATTTCATGTGATGAAGGAAGACATTCCTAATATATCATTTCAAACTAGGTATGGACATTAAAAGTTTATAGAAATGCATTTAGGTATACTATCAACCCTATGATTTTTTGGACCTAATGAGAAAAGTGTTCAAGGAATATTTTTATGATTATGTTGTGGTATTTATTGATGATATCCTTATATAATCAAAATTCAATATGGACCATGAGAACAAATTTTTGAATTCTCTATAGAATCATAGATGAAAAGATTTATTTGGGTTGTTTAGAAAGTTGGAATTCCAACTTCAAACAGTTTCTTTTCTTGGCCATATTTTATCTAATGATTGAATCTCAGTTGACCCTATGAAGGTAAAGGAATTATTGGAATTCCCTACACTGACAAACGTAATCAAGGTACATAGTTTCATTGGTTTAGTAGGTTATTTTTGGAAATTCATTTAAGACTATTCCTAATTAACTAACCCATTAACCAATCTTACTCATAAAGGGGTCAAATTTATATGGACAAAGGTATGTAAAGAATGATTTAAGGAATTGAAAGAGAGATGATTGAATGCTATGATATTGACTCTACCATTAGGAAATGGTGGATTTGTGATTAATAGTGATGCATTAAAGAATGGACATGTTTGTTTCCTTACGAATAATGATAGAGTTATTTCTAATGCATCAATGTAGTTAAAAACTCATGAGAAAAACTATTCATATCTAGATATTTAATTATTATATGTAATCATTACTATAAAGATATGGAGACATTATATCTATGGTGAATGATTTGATATATATACAGATCCCAAGATCTTGAAATATATATTGTCACAGAAAGAACTCAACATGAGGCAAAGGCGATTTCTCGAGCTACTCAAGGATTATGATTTTTCAGTATACATAAACCTAAGGTATGAGATAATGTACCATATACACTGAACAGGAATGATCATGGGGTTCTGAACAAAATAAGGATTATAAGGGTCATATGTCCATGGATCAATAAAATATGGATATGGTAACAATTTAAGATCGTGAAACATCATTACTTTTCAATTTTTCCCTAACATATTTATTAAAGTGTATTAAATGTTCTCATTTTAATGATGAGAACATTCAAAGGAAAATTAATGTTGGGAATGATGGGAAGTTGGAATACTTTTTTTATAAGGATGGAATTTTAGAATTTGGGAAGAGGTTTTGTGTTCTCTCTATACCCGAGCTAAAAAGGGAGTTACCAGATGGTTCACATAGCTCAAATTTCTCTATAGGCCCTAGTAACACTAAGATGCAGTGTGATTCGATTGAATATTTATGATGGGATTATATGAATTGGGAAATTTCTAATTATGTATCTATATTTTTAGTCTCTCAATAAGTTAAGGCTAAATGAAAACATCCTAGACAAGTCAGGTAACCTATTTATATTCCTACATGGAAATAGAATGAAATCACTTGGGATTCTGTCATCAGATTTCCAAAAAAACAATGAATGAGTGATGAAATATGGCTAATTTTTGATTGAATTTCTAAATCTACACATTACCTCACTATAAGAGAAGATTTTCCACTGAAGCAGCATTTAAGACTCTATTTTAATGATGTTGAAAGACTTCATGTGGAAATCATTCAATTTTTTCTGACGTCATCCATGATTTGCATCAAATTTCTAGAAATGTATTCATAAATTTAAGGACACTGAGCTTCATTTGAGAATATCGTATCACCCTAAAACTGATGATAAGTTTAAAGGAATCATTAAATAATTAAAAAATATATTGAGATCTTACCTACTTGATTTTCAAGGTATATGGGATCTGTATTTACCTTTGGTAGAGTTTTACTAAAATAATATTTTCCATTAATGTATTTAAATGGCCACATATAAATAATTTTATAGAAAGATATGTCATAAACCAACTTTTTGTATGAAGTGGGTGTGAGGATTCTCATAGGCCAGAACTTGTGGAGGAAACAACAACAAAGGTAAATAATATTCAAACACATATCAAAGAATCTCAAAGTAGGAAATAGACTTATACTTGTAATCGAAGGAAGGATTTGGAATTTCAAGTTGGAGATCATGTTTTCTTAAAAGTATATCCATTGAATGGTGTTATAATATTAGGAAAGAAAGGGAAATTAAACCCCAAGTACAACAAAGATTTTGTAATTCTGGAGAGAGTTAGATCTGTGGCTTATCGTATAGCGATGCCGCCTAGCCTTTCAAATGTAAGCAATGTGTTCCACATATCCTTGTTAAGGAAGTACATTCCAAACCCAACGAAGGTCCTCAAATATGAAGGGATATAATTGGAACATGATTTATCTTACTGTGGGGAAACTATCCCGATTTTGGATACTAAAGAACAATTGTTAAGGTATTGGATGACTCGGCTGGTAAATGTACTTTGAAAAAATCATAAAATTGAAGAGGTGACATGGGAACCAAAGAAAATATTCATGAAGAACTACATAAATAATTTTTGAGGTGACAACATAGAAATTTCAAGGCTGAATTTTTTTATGAGGGGAGTAGCACCCCAATATTTTACGGTATGTCTCTTTTCAGCATCATCGATAGTTTATGCTTTATGCAACAGTGAGTTTAAAACTGTAATATACTGTTAAATATGTTTTTTGGAATAGTAGTGCGACCATTCTAAATATTAATATAACCAATAGTATTGTAAATTCAACAATGAAATTATAAATAATAATTAGATATCTTATAATTTAAAAAATGAAATATTTATAACATTATATAAGAAAATAAATATTTTAGAAATGATAAATTAAGTATTGGTATTTTCATAAGTCATAAATCTTTATTTAAAATTTTATAACTAATATAATTATTTAATTGAAAATATATTCTCATAAAATTGACACATAGAATAATAAATTTTTTCTTATGATTACAAGATAAATTTATGAGACCTTAATTAATTTTTCAGAGTAAAAAAATAAGTAATAATTTTAAAATTTGTATTTTTTTAATAAATAATGATTTTATTTTAAAAATAAATTTCTAATGATTAAATTTTTTTATTCATACAGTGGTTTTCATTTTTTAATTATACACATGAAAAATTGATAGTGTGATTTTTTGTTATTTTTCTAAAATAGCTGATGTTTTTCGGAAAAGTGAAATATGATAATTTATAGTATTAGAGAAATACATGAATTAATATGTTATGGATGATTTTTGAATGATATAAGACCATAATATAGAAAAATACCTCATTATTTTGATATATTAAGTGATAATTCTAATTCTATTCATAGTCATGAGCCAAAATAATAATCAAATGAACAAATATATTCAAAAACCAGCCATCTCCTCCACTATAAATACAACCCATTACCACCTCTTCACCTCAAACATATTAAGACATTAATATTTTATAATACCAACTCAATTCCCTTCTCCATACTCTTCTACACATACAATAGGTTTTGGTCTCAACAAATGACCAAAACCAGTTTCCCTAAAGAATATCTCAAGGAGAAAAATTCAAGAGGTAAAATCCTCTTTCGCTTTCTTTATTTTCTTTTCACTTTATTTTATTTTCTCATACTCTCATCACCTCCTTATTAAAAACATGCTTGATAACTCCACTATATATATATATATATATATATATTTATTTTATTGTGTTAATGGAAAATCCACCATCATATCTTTTCTCCTCGTCCTTTTATTCTAAAAATGAAAACATCATCTGTGAGGTGCCAATTTACCAACATCATTGACGATGAGTTTTCATTTGTCAATTTTTCCTTTAAGGATGGTCATAAAACCATTATTTATGTTAAAAAAAGACAATAATGTAGGTATTCAATCTTAAAAAATGTTCAATAACTAGTATATATACATGATATTAATCCATAAGACAAAACTATTTTTCAAAGATTGAAAACCGCCAAAATAATCTATATGATTATGACTAACGTCTTATCTAATGGTTCATCATCACCCCATATAAACAATTGAATTATATAACCATTTTATATTCTATAATTTCATTAATAAATTAAATTTTTATTTCTAGTTATCTATTCCCATTTTAAATGTTCTTTAATACATGTATACATGTGAACCAACCCTGAAAACAATGAAAACAAAAACTCTCGAATGATATAATTACATATTATAACTCATCATAAAGTTCATAAATGACCATAATAAAATTGATCAAAAATAAAATACATGTGAGATATTTTCTAAATTAATTTATTAATTAGACAAATTTCATATTCCAGGAAATTAAGTGAAAGTGGAGAACACTTTCAGACATAATGTAAGGGACATTCTGCTCTATATTGCACTAAATCTACCCCAATACAGACACATCCCATTGCTACTTCTTCAAAAGCAGACGAGTGGAGGTCTGGAAGAAAAAAAGTAACTGATACAAGATAAAAAGGCATCCTTACCCCCAAATACAAATCCAAATGAAGATCTTATTTTGGAACTATCAGGTACTAGCCATCCCTAGCACTTTATGTTCCCCAGGATACTGGTAGGTAAGTACAAAACTAAAATTATTCTGATCTCTAAATCAAAAAACAAGGGCACTAGATCTCTAAATAAAAAAACAAGGGCACTAAAAATGGTTAACCTCTTGATGGTAAGGGATATTCATTGCTTAGTTCTGTGTAGGATTATGATTAGGATAGATTATAACTTCTTGTTCAAAATGGTGTTATCAATCCTATTCTTATTTCTATGGATGAGTACGCCATTATATATAGGTTTTCAAAAATTTGGATAAAATATTTACTACTCGATGGTTTATGCCTCCAAAAACTATACTATCAGAATATATCTATGGGTACATATTAAAAACATGTCCATTCCCATATCTAAATGATAGGAAATCATGGGGACTTTTATTCTATTCTACATGCATATGAGAAGTTTGGACATTCCTCTAGTTCCATTTCCATGAATGATTTCAGACCGTACATTGAATAATCTAATATAACTGAGATCAACTTGCTTTGGGAAAAGTAAAATTCATACAAGAAAAATCAGAATAGTATGAGGGATAGAAAAATTGATCATGACTTTTTCAATGAGCACATGCTTGAGAAATGGAAAACACTCTCATGTGTCACTCTTGCGATACACAATTCAGATAATCTTCTAATTATGATTGATTTTATTGATAATGGCGAAAGGTAACCTCTATCCTTTGGGTTTAACAATGCTTGGAATACACTTCTTGAATTATCTCAACTTTTCAAAGATACTTGGTCTATTGAGGATCATAACCACATCTATTAGTTTGTGTTCTCAAGCATAGATCTCTCAAGATGAAAATGAATTAATGGAGTAAGATCAAGTTCAGCCTTCATGATCTGGAAATCGAATCTCTGGATAATACACTTCATGAAATTGAAGAATCTATTTCTAGTGGTAACGTATCTGGTAATGATTAGAAATTGGATATAGTCTCCTCTGAACATAACAAGCTCAATGATCTTAGAGAGAACATAACTATTCAAAGTAAAGAGTCTTACTTATGGATACAGAAATACCAAATTTATCAATGCACTTCAAAGAGCCAAAAAATTCAATAGGCCCCTATATTTATTGAAGGATGGGGACACTATCCTTGATGGAAGACAATGACTCTCAAACCATATTGTTTCCTTTTACCGGAATATCTTAAATGGCCTCATAAGAACTAAGGAATTGATGGAGGGAATTATCCCAAAGTTGGCCACTGATGCTGATAACATCGTTCTTACCATGATTTCAATAGATATTGAAATTAAGGATGTTGTTCTTGGGATTAAAAATGGAAGTTCATTGGGACCATATGGTTTCACCAAAAACTTCTTCCAATTATATTAGGATGTCATCCACAATGATGTTTGTAAACTAGTTAGGATTTATTTGCTAAGGGATCTCTTTCTCAAGGATATAATGATCAATCTATTTACTTAATCCCTAAGGGGTATAATTCATGTGATATTGGTAAATTCAGACTGGTGGCTCTAATCAACATAGTACACAATATCATCACCAAAAAAATTTACAATCATATTTCTCATATTTATGAGAGAGTCATCTCTTTGAATCAGTTTGTGTATGTCAAAAGAAGAAGGATCCTGGAATGTCTTTTAACTACCTCTGAATGTATCAATCTCCTTTAGAAGACTACATGAAGAGGAAAAATTTCTCTTAAATTCAATATCATGAAGGCCTTCAACACCATTGGTTATGGATTTATTGGTTTCATCTTGTATGAGTATATATTCCATATGAGATTCATTCATCGGACTAATTCTATGATCATCGCTACACATATCTCTATTCTTGTTGATGGATCCTTAGACGGATACATAATGTTCACTAGAATACTATGTAATGGAGGCCCCCTCTATGATACCATTTTTCCAATCAATGATGACTATCTTAGTAGATTTATTATTTTGAAGGCCGACATAGGAGAAATCAGAACAATTCAAGCATCTATAGGTATCTCTTCCCCTACTAACCTTCTTTTTGCTAATGAAATTATCCTATTTACTTGGGGGTATAGGAAGAACATCCAAACTATCATGAAATCCATTCTTCACTATGAAAGGGTTTCTAGACAGGATATCAACTGGTGGAAGTTGTTTATATTCTTTGGAAAAAATATCTCAGCCTCTATGAAACACCACATGATTCATGATCTTGGAATAAGGGTGGGATCCCTACCATTCATCTATCTTGGATTCCCCATGTTCCTTAGAAGACCAATTTACTCTTACTTTGTTGATGTGGTGAGAAATGTTAGAAGAACCCTCTCTACCTAGAAGTGAATGTCTCTCTCAATGGAGGGAAGTATTTGCTTAATCAAACATGTGATTGTCTCAGAACTTGTATATTGCTTCATGGTGTACTCTTGGCCTACCTCAACCATTAAAACTGTCAAATATATTATAAGGAATTTTGTGAGGAGTGGTTGTATTCTTGAATGGAAGTTTTTTACATCCAAATGGAATAAATGCTTCTTTCCATACAACATGGGAGTACTTGGCATTAAAAACATTGATCTCTTCAACCAATCTCTTCAGGTCCAATTCATTTAGAGGATTATTAATGAAAAATGAAACTCAATTGAATTCCCCAGTTTGGCCAGGTCTCAAAAATATTTTCCAGAAGATCAACATACAATATCACTAGTTGGTAAGTTTGCATTCATCCATTAAATTCTGGAGGGATAACTGGACAAAATCCCCCTTTATTGACAGTATTAAGACTAAAGACCCAAAAATAGACTACAATGCCACCATAAAAACATATTGAGTAGAATAACCTGCTGCGACCTCAGATCGCCTTTAGTTTCTCCTATTATGATTTTATGATCACATAAGACATTCTAATTTGTGAATTGAGTGCAAATGGTATTCTAAATTCCAAGATATTTTACAATCATCTCCCACAAGGCAAATATACGGGAATTGTGAAGTTTAATAAAAAATGGATGCACCCATCTCGATTCACACTGCTTTAGTACCTCCATATTAATATGTTTCTAGTGGAACAACCTCCAATGAACTGAAATATCCCTATACTCTAGCTGTGACATGTTCCATCATCATTGTGCTGACATAAACCACATGTTTCTATCCTGCATGAGTACCACTTCTATCTAAAATTTATTATTTTATTTGTTTGAACTCCATCCTCTGCAAGTGTCCAATATAATAAATTTTCTATTTCGAATATTAGTGGTTCAAATCTCAAATCAGGTCCATATCATCTTCATGGTTTCACGTGTTAAAGTTATCCATATTATATAAAGGATCATGAATAACCCACGACATGAAAATACTTCCTTCAATCAAAAAGTTTCACTCTCAAAGATTATTCTTGAGTCATAGTAAGAGAATAGTTTACATGATGAAAATTGTAATAACTCGATAAGGGACATTACAGTTATATGGAAACTACATTTACATGGTAATTATCCAAAACCTCTTGGAACCATTTAAGTCTTCTGGTTACCTCCATTAGCAGGCTGGATCAAATGTAATTTTGATGGCGGCTTCAGTGGAAATCAAGGTCCTACTAGCTATGGAATAGCCTTTAGATATCACAATGGTGACTTCTTTGATGGGGTTCATGGATCATGCAGAAATGAAACTACTCTTGAGGAAGAAATGATGGGTTTCATCATGGAATTTGAAGTACATCATCAAAGAAATTTTAATAATGTTTGTGTTAAAAGTGGCTCATTCACCATTTTACGAGCAGTTTGAATGGTCTAGATTCACCTCTCATGAAAACTTACATCTAAATGGATAAATTTTCATGATACTCTTACTTCAATGCAATATATTATAACACATGTATATCGAGAGGCCAACCAACTTGCTGATGGTCTTGTAAATATGGGAGCCTCCAGTGATACTTGCACTCATCATTCTAAAATGACCTATGAGATTCATTCTATTCTAAAAATAGATAAATGTAATTTTACTTCATTTCAAATCTTTTAACCTTGTTTCTTTTTTCAGTATATGAAGCCTCAATTTTTTCTTTTTTTAATAAAAACATAAGGGGTTCATTTCTAAAGCTTCATAAATGCTCTTTTTACTTGTTTTAACATCGTTTGGAAATAATTTATGACAAAAATATAATTTCACTATCTCGGCCTCTTTTTTGTATTATATTGATTTATAATACAATTTTATGAAAAAATATAATGATTTTTTAAAATTACACTTCTCTTCCATGTAAAAATCGTATTTTTCTCAAGAAGTCCTCAATGATTTTATTAGTGTATTTTCATATATTTCAACACCATCTATTGAATCATATTTTTTATTAGGATTGATCCTTTATGATATCATTTACCATATTTTTTTAAATGTATTATGACTAGATTGATTGTGGATTTTCTATCTTGAATCCATTCACCATATTACTCAGAATGTTTAGTGATTATGTTTACTGATTAGGGAAAGTTATTTACATTCCATATGTTTATGTAGTTTATGTTTCACCCCATTCATATGAGGAATTAATTGAACTTAGTAAGTGATGGGTGGGCCCTCTATAGCCCCAAAATTCATTATTAGGTCTGATGATAAAAACTAGACTATGTTTTTACCCAATTAATTATGGTGTCTTGGATGAAGCCTTAACGGTATGTTTATTATGTCTGGTATTATGAATTTCCTCATTTGGATATTATTAGTTGATAATAAATGTAATTATAAAACTAAAATAATATCCATGGTTAATATTATTTCTCATGTTATTATTTATGGATTTATTTAATCAACTTTTACTCCTTCCTTATTAATCTCTTGATTGTGTTTTAATGGCATGTGTTTTTAGTTATTCACCATGCCTTACTAGTTATGTTTATTTATGATAACATCTAATTTCTCACCCTTACTAAGGATCTAATCTCAACGATTTATTATATTTTATTTTTTCCAAGAATGAAAAGATGTTTATTATGAAGGACATTAATGGATAATCTTGTTTTTTATGGGTGTTTCTAAGGAATTTTCTATGTTGTTTTACATTAAATATCTAATATCAAGTATATATATGTAATATTACTTAAAAAATAATAAACTAATTGTTTTTTTAATTATATTATTTTATATATGCAAATATATTAATGTATGGAACCATATCTAGGATACATGGGTGGGAGTATTTATAGTGAATATGGCTACACACATGATTAGGGAACCAGCAAAGCACTGGTTGTAGGTGCAAGTTCAGGCAGGAAGTCATGAGGAACTGGTTTGGAAGGCCTTTGAGTTCAGGTTATTTGATTACTTCTTCTTGGAAGTGCTGAAGGTAGAGAGAGAATGAGTGTTCATGATCCTAAAATAGGGTGACATGTCTGCCATGGACTAAGATGCAACATTCACCTTGTTGCCTTTTTTTCACCTAGTATGGTGGGAGAAGACACGTTGAGGGTGAGGCATTTCAAGGATGGATTATGAAATGATATTTGGATGCAGGGAAACATCTCAAAGTTAGCCTCATTATTATAGGTGGCGAACCAGGCACTCATAGCTAGGGTAAACATGACATATCAGTCTTACTCAAGTTAGAGGTGGATTTATGTTATTTTAGTGGTTGTGCTTCTGATAGTAGGAATAATGTTTGAGATGATTCCTTACATTTTGTTAAAAAGAAAAACATAAGAAGAACACCTTAGAGGGGGTCATCAATAGTGTGGTTACAATGTGAGAATTTGGATCATGTGAAGACATAGTATTATTGGGCACTGAAGGATTGTCGAGCATGCAGATAGTATGGGAATCTTAGGAGGTTGTACAAGAATCCATCTTGGATAGTTGGTGGTCATGGACCGGGGTACTCTTAGGGTTCAGAGATCATACCGAGAGTCATACCATGAGATTTTATTTGGGAGTCTGCTACATGTGGTGGTTGTGGTAGAGATAGTGGGACACCACAATGGGGTTACTAGATAGTGGATGGTAAAGCACCCCAGGAGGGGATAGTCTTTAGGAAAAGTGCATGTTGTGGATCATCAAGGGTTATAGTAGGTTGTTGATTATTTTAGGCTTAGAGATAAGTCGTGGGAATAGTGACATATATCTATTGTGGGGTGTGAAAAAAAATATACCCAAGTTTAAATGATGTAATTTGTGTAACATAGGATGTCTCCAAAGAGGAGTTCACAAAAATTACATTTGTCACTTAAAATTGGAAAAGATGAATATGTAGTCTTTGAAATCGTTTGAGTGAAAAAAGTAACCAATTGAAAATAATGTTTGAATATAAGTGGATGAAAAGAGTGATGGGGTTAGGGTAGGATCACATTTTTCAATGTCCTCATCATCATCATAAAAATCTTTCACCATCCCTTTCTATTGAATAATAAATTAAAGACTCATCAATCGAGTTATCAATCACCCTTGGTTGAAGAAAGAAATGGACCCCACTCTTAAGTTAATTTTGGTTTATAAACTATTCCTAAACAACTATGGTATCTGTCAATCAGTAAATATTGATACATAGAAATCTCTAAATGATTCAATATTTCCACACAAGTTCCAATGATCACTAGACACTCACCTCCAAACACAATCTGCTCGATCAACACAAATTACACTAGACGGATGGAGTTAAATGTTCTTCCTCCAAAGCTATAAAAAATAAATACACCAAAACTCAAAACACAATCGCATTAAGATAATTTTTAACCAATGAAAATATAAATCATTCAATAGAATAAGAGAGTTTTACAATTATGTTCAAGACTCTAACATTACAAATGTGTAACTCCCCCATACCTGATTATTCAAAGGCTTTACGCCTCCATGTGAAGGGTAAGATTGATGAAAGGGGAAGAAGAGAGGCTAATGAAGTTAAGAAAAAAAAAGAAAAAAAATGAATTTAAAGAATCAAAAACTCCATAACAAAACTCTTTCGCTGTCTTAAACTGTAACGTCCCAGTTTTGGAAGCCACCCAGAGGCACCTCATACCTGGTTGGTCACATGGCCTCAAGCACATTTCCCCTAATTCTAGAGGCATCTGACTAGTGGATTGGGCCTCTGGTGTGATAGTGGGGAAACTATGCACTCATTGGCAGAGTAACAGAGCGAAAGAGAAATAGATAACAATAGCAGAAGCAGTAATAATATCAAACAATAAGAAACAATGGATGTCTGAAGAAATAAACAGTTGAAGCATGTATATAAAAATGATTCTTGGTATATATGTCTAGGAAAGTAGCCAAACACATCACAATGTTGGAATACAATACTAAAACAAAGTATAAAATAAAACAAGTAACCTCCTCAGCATTGTAAGCCTCACCTTGGTCCCATGGTTTCCAGATCCTCAGCAATAATGTACCAGAAGAAGGAGGGCGCTTGCCCTTATCTATTCCTATAGAAATATAATCTTTTTGGGCCCATAATCATTGCCCAAACAGGGTGTGAGACTAAATACTAATATTAAACCACCACAATATCTATGCCTAACAGTCATTGAATAATTGGCAGGTAGTGAGTAAAAGGAAGCAGTGAATAAGAAAGTACTCAGCAGTAAACAATCCACAGTTTCAATTCATTAAACTTCATATATAAAGCAACAGCTAACCAAATCAGGTGAACACAAAAAGGTAACCATCTAGGAATTATTCACATCCCATCCTCTCTGGTCCTACCTAGAAACACAAGCAAGTAGCTAGACACAAAAGATAACCCTCTGGGAAGTACTCACAGTCTATCCCATCTGGTGCTACCTAGAAACACAAGCAACCTCTGGGCATGACACTTAGTCTAACCCCTTTGGTTCAGCTTAGGAATAGACTCTTTTAAGAATAACTCACCATAAATATTTCCTATAGTCTCGTATTGGTAACTAAAGGCTCTCAGAGGAAGCACTTACATCACATTCCCCATGTGGCCCACATTGAGGAACCATAAACACTATGAGGAAGCACTTATGTCAATCCCCCCTATGGTCTCACATTGTAAGAAAAAACAGACACTCTCGAGAATCCCTTTTGTCCATTATCCCTATTTTCTACTACCCCTGGTTCTCACAGTCCTATGTAAGTCAGAAATCATAGCAGCACGTATCAGCCAAAATAAACCTCAAGAACTACTTGGCTAAATAGTCAACAACATAACAGCATCTTGGAACAATAGTCGCACCATCCTACAATACTAGTCATGGAAAAAACAAGGAAGCCTAACAGTCTAAGAAGTACCAAAATTTCATAATTGAAACATGAATGGGAAGACACCTCCAAATAATATCAAATTACCTTATTCACATTCAATTAACCTCTACTCAATCACACATACATGGAAGGAAATTAACATGGCTAAAACAGGAAACACGCAATACCCCTTTCAAGGGTACTGGAAATATTTTCACATATAAGTCAAATAATTTCAATAGAAAGGAACAAATCACCAACCTCGGTGTTGGGAGATCAATATAATTGAACCTTAATCCTTGAATCAGCCAAGAACAACATAGATCTACAAAAACGTCTAAAACGTTCAACTGGGGATAACTTGAGAAAGAATAGGAATCATGAAACAAAGTTCTAGAATAAGGAAGAGCATAGAGAGGCGATCCCAACACAATTTATGATGGTCGAATCAGAGATAGAATGCTCGGTCGGGGGGTCGGAGGAAGATCATGGCCAAATGGGTTCTCTCGGACGAACTAGGTCGAGAAGAAGGCATTTCTGGCGATTAGAAGTAACCCCGGTATGTTTAATGAAAATAAAATAAAATACATAGCGTGTAGTTTTAAAGTACATGGTGTGTAATTTCCATTTCTGTACCAGTATTAGGCGGCCTCCAGGTCAACCCCACATGGCTATTTGTGCGACCTTTACACGACTAGCACACGGCTTCATGTGACAATCGAGTACATGGCGTGTACATCAAAAAAATTTAGAAATTCTTATTTTTCTCATAAATGACCAGAAAAAGAAAAAATACCTAAAAAGAAGATCCAGGTTCTTACAAACACCCCCACTCCCTTAATGAAATTCATCTTGGAATTTCCCTTGCAAGGCGGCATAGAAGAAGAAACCTCGCACAACTCTGACCACTACGATCACACGTCTACCTCCCTCTCCCATGTATTGTCCTGTACTCGCCCGTGCCGCCATAGCACTCATAATATTTGAACATATTGGCCATGGAGGACCTTCATACTTCGATCAAAAAATCAGGATAGGATGCTCCTCAAAAGATGCATCCACTTCCAACTCAACCTCCTCGGGTAGGAAGACATGAGATGGGTCTGAGAATTAATGTCGAAGCTAAGAAACATGGAGGACATTGTGCATAGCCTGGTACCTCTGAGGTAACTATAGTCGATAGGAAACCGGCCTAACCCTCTCTAACACCTCAAACGGCCCGACATACCTCGGTGAAAGCTTACCCTGTCTTCTAATCATCCTGTGTCCCAACCTCGATGTGACACGTAGGAAACCCTGATCCCCTGCCTCGAACTCCATAGATCATCTCTTCTGATCATCATAAGAATTCTATCAATACTGTGAAGTAACCATTATCTTACAAATCAAATATATCTACTCTGTGGTCTCCTGGACAAGACGAGGTCCCAGAATAGTTGCCTCTCCTACCTCCAGTCAACATAAGGTTGATCGGCATTGCCTACCATACAAGCCTCATAAGGTTCCATCTAAATAGTGGCTTGAAAACTATTATTATAGGAAAACACCAAAATAGTTATATGGTTCTCCCAAGAACCTCCAAAATCCAAGATGCATGCACGAAGAATGTTTTCAAGCACCTGAATCATACGCTCAGACTGGCCATCTATCTGGGGATGGTGAGTTGTACTCAAAAGCACCTGTGTAACCAAAGCCTTCGGAACCCCCTACCAGACCCAAGAAGAAAAATGGGAATCCCTGTCTGAAACGATGGAGTGTGGAACCCCATGTAGACATACAATCCCTTGGATGTACAACCGTCCCAGATCATCAACACTGATGGTCTCTTTGATCGGCAATAAGTGAGAAACCTTCATTAATATTTCAATGACAACCCAAACTGTATCATTTCATCGAGGTAACCTTGACATACCAGTCACGAAATCCATCGTGACATCATTCCATTTCCCCTTGGGAATGGGTAACTGCTTCAAAATCCTTACTGGTCGCTGATGCTCTGCCTTCACCTACTAACAGGTGGAAAAACTCATAACAAAACCAACATCATCTCTCTTCATACTTGGCCACCAATACTAATGGTGTATATCACGATACATCATGGTGACACCTAGATGAACTGCCCAAAATAAATAATGAAAGTCCTACATCATCTCCTCGCATATGTCTACTGACACCCATATGCGCCCATGAAAACGCAAGATCTCATCCTCACCTATTTTCTATCTAGGAATTGGGTCCTCTCGTGACACACATTCCCATAGAACTAGGCATTCATAATTTAATATCTTCCTCATTCACACTCGATCAAGAAGAGTAGATTTAAGAGATATAGAAGAAAGAACAGCATTCCCCTGTCTATCATGCACCTCCAAATGCATCTCATAGAATAGATCTATAAGCTACCACTCACTACTGGAATCTTAAAATTCCTGTATCAGAGTCCTCCTGCTAAAAGCATCATCCATGGAGTTTCCTTTCCCATGCATATAGGCAAGCTCAAAGTCATAGGAATGAAGGTTCTCAACCCACCTTCACTGTCTCAAATTCATGTCACACTGAGTGATGATATACTTGAGACTCTTGTGGTCCATGAAAACCAAAAAATTCTCTCCCAGAAGATAATGTCTCCAACAACATAAGGCATGAACAACTGCAGCCAACTCATGATCGTGCATCGGGTAATTCCTCTCATGTGGTTGCAACTGCCGATACCTGTACGCAACGACTCCTTCTCCCAGCATAAACACAACTCCCAGACTGATACCTAAAACATCACAGTAAAAAGTATAGCTCTTACCCAGCTTTATAAAAACTAGTATTTGTGCTGAAGAAAAAATCCCCTTTAACTCTTGAAAGACTGACTCACAAGAATCTAACCACAATAACTTCACACCTTTACTTTTCAGGCCCATCATTGGCAATACAAAGCGTGAAAACTCCTATATAAAACATCTATAGTATCCATCCAGTCATAGAAAACTCTATAACTCAAATACTTTCTTTGTCTACTCCCAGGAATCTAATGATCTCACTTTCTCTGGGTCTAGTGATACTCATGTCTCTGAGATAACATGACCCAAGATGTGAATTTGGTCCATCCAATTATGGAATTTTGAGATCTTAGCATATAATTGATCCTCTCTCAGTGTACTCAAAATGATCTCAGGATGGGTAGCATGTTCGTGTAGAGTGTGAGAGTACACCAAGTTATCATCTAAAAATACCACCATGAAGGAATCCAAGTATGGATGGAACACAAATTTCACCATAGCCATGAAAGACTACAGGAGAATTCGTGAGACCGAACGACATAACCACATACTCATATAGATCATACTTTTTTCGGAAGGCTTTAAGAGGTATATCATATGGTCTAACACACAAGTGATAATAACCGGATCTCAAGTTAATCGTTGAGAACACCCAGGCTCCTTAAAGTTGATCAAATAGATCATCAATCCTCGGTAGGGGATATTTGTTCTTGACGGCCAACTGGTTCAGCTTCTGATAATACAAAAAAATCCTGAAGGTACTGTCTGCCTTCTTCGCAAACATGACAGGCGAACCTGACGGAGAAGTACTGGGTAAGATGAAGCCCTTTGCCTACAACTCCTCCAACTGCTTCTTGAGCTCCTGTACCTCTAGTGTATCCATCCCCTATGGAGGAATCAAAACCTGTGCAACTCCTGGAACGAGATCAATAGAAAATTACACCTCTTCCTCTAGAGAGACACCTGAAAAATCCTCGAGAAAGACATCCCCGAAGTGATCCCCCACTTGAGGAAAGTCTAAATGTGGAGACCCTAGTCATCCAGATATGGACTAGCAATCTGGGATGTAACTCCTCCCAACCCATGATTCTCGGGTCTTGCTCTTCTTTCCCAGACATCCCACTAACACTTCTGAAGAAACGATACACCTTATGGTGATGTGAAACTCACCCAAGGCAGTTGTAATCGACAACTGCATGGAAGGGAACCAACCAGTCCATTTCAAGAATGACATCATAGCATGTCATCACTAGGACATAGAGGTCCCAAAAGAAGTGACACTCACCACCCTCTAGAGGGAACTCCTTAAAATGATGCACACTATCCATTCTAGTCCCCAACGGAGTTTATAATGTCAAGATATCAACAGAGGAAAATATGCAGAGCCCAAGGATATCCATAATAGCAATAGATATAAAGCTATGGGAAGCCCCTATATTAAAATGATTAGAGCCTAAAACTGAGTCAACTAAGATCGTACCTCGAACTATAGCAGTTTTGGGATCCTGCTTCTGCTGGGTCTACTCCACTACAAATGTCTGGCATGTACCATAGCCATATGACCATTTGTGACCACTCTGAGCTAATCCGCCCAGATGTCGCGGAAAATTGGGTGACTAACTACCACGACCATGACCTCCACCTCGACATAAACATTTGGAAGAACTACAATTCCCATACTAGTGAGAAATTTGTGGTCATTCCCTAGAATGAGGAGTCATATAAGAACCCCTATCACTAGATGCTGGTGAGAAGTTCTGACATAAGCACTGAAGAAGACCAGTCCTGCCGCAAGATCGGTACTCCAAAGGGTCTCTTGGGAAATGTGGCGTCGTATGTCCGCTCTTACCACACTGGTAGCACACCACCTAGCTATAAGAATATATCTCTCGCCTCCTTGGATATTCGTGCATAGAATCCCAATGGTACTTCCTTATGTTAGTAGGAGGGATACTAACTCTAGATGCCAAGCTCCTTGGCTCACAACTCCAGAATCTCTCAGATTGCGCTCCGTGATCAGCACTTGTTTGACGATAGATGTGATAGAGGTCAACCTGAAGAAATTCACATGAGATCGGATGTCATGCCTCAGACCATCCTCAAAATTCATTTCCAGGAATAACACATCACCTACTAGAATAGGTGTGAAGCTCAATAACTCTATGAAGTGAGAGGAATAATCCATAGAAAAAAGAGTACCCTACTCCAGACTCATAAACTCTCGGGCTCAATCATCCCTCAATGTCTCTAGGTTGAAGTAGGCATAGAAGGAATGCTGAAACTCATCCCAAGACACTACTTTCTGGAATCCAGACTATGAGATTGAATCCCACCATCTCTTAGTATAATCCAGTAGCATATAAGTAGCGAGCTTAACCCTCCTCTTTGGAGTTGTCTTTAGATTCTTGAAGATAGAAAGCATGGCTTCTAGCCATGACTCTATAGACTGGGGTCCTCCTTCCCATGTGAAAGTGGGAGGATGATGCTACTGAAATATTCACGTAAACTCTTCCATAGATAGAGAAGGATGCAGTACTACATGACAGGTTAGCATGAACCTGATAAATCCTTCCCCAAACTGGGCATCTGCACCTGCGTCGGGTATAACAGCTGGTCCCAAGACTATAACAACTGGAGGATCAGCTGGTAGTCTCTTTTTATCCATATCTGGTGTCTTTTCACTGCCTGGAAACTAGCATACGACTAGAGTATGTCTCAGTGGCATGATTCTACATGGTCAAACGCACACCTTAGAACAAAATTATCAATGAAAAATAACTGGAAGCATAATAAGAGAATAGGAGAAAGAAACCATTCATGTTTTACAAAACATGACTACACGGCGTGTATAATTACAACATGGCGTGACCCCTTAAACATTTCACATGGGCGTGTACTTGTTCTAGGATTGGTCTTTTAACACCCTAAACACACGACCTGTTGTCCTTACACATGATGTGTAATTCAATTCTATTCCACTGCACAAGTCCTTCTACATGACTAAGCTACATGGTTCACCATTGAATGGGATTACATGGTGTGTTTGTGCCATACACGCTGTGTAATAGACAAGCTTCACCGACCCGTGTTGTTTGTGACACGACTGAATACTCGACTGACACTACACGGTGTGTTCCATATGGACACGATGTGTACTTGAAAAGATAACACTGACCCCTGTTGTTAGATACACAGCTGGATTCCAAGTTTACACTAAACAGATTATTTAGAACTGACACGGCACGTATCACCTAAGATTTATCCATCCGCGTGGTTAGTCACACGGGAGAAAACATGGTCAACATGACAAGACGTGTACAACCAGTACATGATGTGTTCCCACAAGAATTTTTCTATCTCGTGTCTCTGCCCACATGGCATATGACACGGTTACAGACATCACGGAATTTACATATCGTACACGGAATCAAGTGCATTTCCCCGAATTCCAGAGTCTGCTGACTAATAGCAAGGGCCTTGGGTGTGATAGTGGGGAAACAATGCCCTCATTGGCAATGTAACACAGTGGAAGAGAAAGAGATAACAATAGCGGAAAAAGTGATAATATCAAAAATAATGAAATAGTAGAAGTCTGAATAAGTAAATAGCTGGAGCATATATATATAGAAAATTATGCATGGTATATATGTATATGAAAGTATCCAAACACATCACAATGCTGGAATACAGTACTAAACCAATGTACAAAATAATACAAGTAAACTTCTCAGTATCGCAAGCCTCATCTTGGTCCCATGCTCTCCAGCTCCATAGCAATCATGTACCTGAAGTAGAAGGGCACATTACCTTACCTATACATGCAGAAATATAATCTTTTTGGGCTCAAAAGAATGGACCAAACTGAGTGTGATTCTAAATCCCAGTAGGCAACCACCACAAGATATGTTCTGGTAGTCAGTGAACTTATGGCAGGTAATGAGAAAATGGAAGTAGTGAACAAGAATGTAGTCCGCAGTACACAATCCATAGTTTCAATTAATTAAATTTCATATATGAAGAAATAGCTTGCCAGTGAAAGTAAACATAAATAGGTAACCCTCTGGAAAGTACTCATAGCTCATCCCCTCTGGTCCTACCTAGCAACAAAATCAAGAATCTAAACACAAAAGGTAACCCTATAGGAAGTACTCACAGTCTATCCCCTCTGGTCCTACCTAGAAACACAAGAAACCCTCTGTGAAGTAAACTTAGTCTAACCCCTCTGGTTCAGAATTAGACTGGACTCTCTGCGGAATCAACTGACATAAATTCCTCCTATAGTCTCGTATCATTATCTAAAGGCAATCTATGGAAGCACTTATGGTACATTCCCCACGTGTCTTGTTTTGAGGAACTAGAAACACTCTAAGTAAGCACTTACGTCAATTCCCCCGATGGTCATGCATCAGAAGAAAAAAAAAGACACTCTGGAGAAGTGCCTCCATCCATTCTCCCTATGGTATACTACTCAAGGTTATCACGACCATGTTTATGTCAGAAAGAATAGAAATGTATATCAACGAAAATAAACATCAAGAACTACTTAGCTAAATATTCTACAGTATAACAGCATGTCAGAACAATAGTCACACCATCCTACAATACTAGGCATGGGAAAAACAAGGTAGCCTAACAAGTTAAGCAGTACCAAAAGGTCATAACTAAAACATGCATGGAAAAACACTTCCAAAGAATATCAAATTACTCTATTCACATTAAATTAACCTCTACTCAAGTAGAAAATCATGGAAGGAAATTAACAGGGCTAAAATAGGAAACACGCAATACCCTATTCAAGGATATTGGAAACATTTGCACATATAACTCAAATAATTTCAACAAAAATCCACAAACCACCTACCTCAGTGTTGGGAGATTGATATAAGTGATCCTCAATCCTTGAATCACCCATGAACACCATAGGACTATATAAAACATCTAAAATGTTCAACCAAGGATAACTTGAGAGAGAAGAAGAATCATGAAACAAAGATCTCGAAGAAGGAAGAGCTTACCAAGGAGATCCCAACACAATCGGCAGTGGTCAAATCAGATATTTGATTCTTGGTTGGGGGCTCGGAGGACGATCACAGCCATACGGGTTCTCTCGGACGAACTAGGTCCAGAATAATTCCTTTCTGGTGATTACATGTGACCCCAGTATGTCTAATAAAAAAACATACTTGTCATGTACTTTGGATGTACAAGGTGTGTACTTTCCATTTCCATACACCGCATTCGGTGGCCTCCAGGTCACCCCCACATGGTCGTTCTGTGCGGCCATTACACGGCCTGCACACGGCCTCATGTGGCAACCGAGTACACGGTGTGTACTCATAAAGTACACTGCGTGTACTTCAAAAACATCTAGAAATTAATCTTTTTCTCAAAAAAGACTAGAAAAGGAAAACATACCTAAAAAGAAGATTCGGGTTCTTACATAATTCTCTTTTAATGGAATTAAACACTCACATATATAGGGTTGGGGTGGAAAATTTCCCCTCTAGATTCACTCCAAAAAAATATTGAATAATGTTAGCATCATAAATGGCTGAATACTAGGTAGGTTATTTTGAAAATGTTTTCCCCTATCTCTAAATAAAGCTAACAAGAAAATGTAGAAGATTGTAAAATGTTTAAAAAATGTTATCCCTGGATTACTGATTAGTACTTTTTCTTCCTGAGGAGACGTATGAACTACCTCCACTTTGGAACATGCAATGGATGCATTACTGACATAATTACTTCTTGAAATTTAATGTAGACATGAAACATGAAGTTCTATTTCTATTTCAGTTTTAATAACATAATGATTAGTTATTTAGGGTGATATATACTTCAATAACTGATGTGTTGTCTATTCTATCATCCAAAAAACATTGTCCACTTGATTTATTTTTATGGGACATTGTCTGTCTAATTGGACCTAGGTCCAGAAGACAAAGATGAAGACCATGAGAAATGAAATCCAAAAAAACTAATCACACTATTTGGATCAACATTATAAAAGATATGCCCAAAATAAAAAAGACCCACAAAACTGCTTAACTTCAAGAATTAAACCATTTTCACAAGTAATCCCAAAAAATAAACTAAAAACACAAAAATGATGAAAATAAAATTAAATTAATTAACTATAAGGGGTTAAATAATTAAAACACACATGACAAATAATGAAAATTTTATATCTATTAATTCCCCCACACTCAGCACATGGAATCCTGAACAAGTCAAAATCAAATCAACAAAAATCCAAAACACATGCCAATGAGGTATCCCAATTCCATACCAAGAAATGAAAGGATATCGAGCCTCATCAAGAAATATTATACCAATTCATCTACCTAGATAATTCGAACATTTTACTCTTCATTTATTCTCTCATGCACATAATACACCTACCTCACATGAATTTTTTGTCATCTCACAAATGTTAATTTTTAGAAAGTCATTTCACATCTAAAACATTGCAAGAGTCACCAGAAGCTTGGTAAATTCCTAATTTTACACCAAATGGTAGTCAATGAAATCATTTTATCATGAGAAATTTTTGTTTTGTTCTATGGATTCTAGTTGGTATGATTTTGATGTGAAAATTTTTGAGGCTGAAGGAGGAGGGCTTGGATCTTTTTGAAGTAAAATTGAAAGATTATTATTTCCACTCAGGTATGATCTCCTACTCAATACCCTTAGAAAAAAACAAGTTCCATGATCATGAAAAATCAAGTAATGTTCTAACAATTCCAAATTTCCGTTGGAAAATTTTTATTCTTCTAAAACATAATTTTTATTGAAAGACTAAAAAAAGGCACAACATTCTTCCTCCATTAGAAGCTCTAGAAAGGCACAAATTCTATTATCATGAAAGATCGAAAAAAAGGAATAGATTTAAACATAATGATTTGTTAGAATTAAACACAACACTTATACAATATATATTTGACTAAAATTATCACCAAATGAGGTAGAACAATACAAGACATCTTCCCCCTACACTTAATTTCATCTAGCTCAAGCAATTTCACTTCAAGAGAAGGCCGAATAAAGAAAATTGTCTTGAAATGTGGATAACCTAATAGGTTGTTCATGGATTATAAAGGATTAAAGAATTAAGTATTCAAGGTAGGCCCGAATAAAAATTATTCTATTAAAAAGGGGGCATACAACCAATGAAATTCCCAAATATTTTATTACACTAGTACCTCAAATCCTCATATTTTGATAGGAATAAATCAAATTATATTTAAAGAAAGAATGGTATAGTTCTATCAAGAAGTGAAGTGAATGATAAGGATATGAAAAAATTTGTTTATAACCCTCATAGGAAATTGATTTCAAATATAAAGATTGTGATATGTGGCCTGGGATTCAAAAATCAGAGTACTTTTTAATGAAATTCCCAATGATTTGACCTTGAAACAAAATATTTTTCAAAATTCCATTAATCTTAGTTTCGTAGAATAATTTTTTTCACTCATTTAAATGGGATTAAAAATAGTTAAAGATAATCATTTAAGCTCAAAATATTCAAAAACATACAAAAAATCATAAATAAAAACAGAAAAATTCAAAAACACACAATTTTTATTTTGAAAGACATAAAAAAAATTAAAATCATGAACTACAATGGTTCCCTCCCCAGACTTAAATGATGAAGTCTCCTCAATGAATTCCAATAGATGTAACATGTAAGAAAATTTTAAAATTAATCACAATAATTAAGAAACTATAAAGGATAGGTACGACCTGATAGATTTTATTGATAGACATGTTGGAGGAGTGTGATCTTCTCCATAAGATCTGATCGAATGGTCCCATGGAATTTTATTTAGCATGTGTCCATTAATAGTGAATATATCTTACTCTCCATCATTCATAATTTATACCACACCGAAAGGATATACATGATTAACTATAAATTCACCCTCCCATCTGGAACGGAGTTTTCCTAGAATTAGATTGAGTCTTGAGTTGAATAACAACACATTGTCTCTAGGATAGAAGTGTTTTAATTTTATTATCTTAGCATGATCCACTCGTGTTCTCTATTTATAATTCCAAGAATTTTTGAAATCATCCATTCTAATTTCCACCATATTCTGAAACTGTAGTATTCTCTATTTCCTAGCACTTTTAAGAACTAAATTCATCTTCTAATAGCCCAAAATTCCTTTTGCTCTAATTCTATATGTAGCTGACAAGTTTTCCCATAAATAACCCTATACAGACTCATTCTAATCAAGGGTTTGTAGGCTTCCCTCTAAGCCTAAAATGTTTCTTCCAACCTATGGTTCTAATCCTTCCTGTTTTTTTAATAGACTTCCCCAAAATTATTTTGATTTCCCTGTTGGATACTTTAGCTTGACCATTATTCTATGGGTGATAGGGATTTTATTTTTTATGATGTACCTCACACTTCTTCAGAAATGAATCTATTCTCCAATCAAACAAGTGAGTCCCTTGGTCACTAAGGATGTATCTGGGCACTCTAAACCTAAAAAATATGTAATACATAACAAAATCACAAACAAAATTATCATCATCAGTCCTGGTGGATTTTTCTTCCTCCCATTTGGAAACATAATTAACCAAAAAAAGATATATGACTTTAAAAATGACATTGGGAAAGTGATCAAAAAATCTATTCCCCAAAGTTCAAAAATCTTACAAAAATTTAGTGGTTGTTTATTCATTTCTTGTCTCTTTCAAATGTTTCCAAAAAAATGAAATTTTTGAAACCTTTTGTAAAATTAATGAGAATATTTTAAAGGGATGGGCCAATAATTTCTTGATTATAGAACCTTCATTTTTGTTTTTTTATTTAAAAAGTGGCCTACATAATATAATCAATGACAAATATCAAACAAATAACCAATTTCACTCTTAGGAAAACATCTTCTTATAATAAGGTCATTGGAAATATTTTAATGAAATGAATCATCCCAAATGTAATATATAGTTTCAAAGTTCATTTTGTGAATTTGGTGAGAACTAAAATGATATGGGACCAGCGATTTTACCAAATAATTGACCATGTCAACAACCAAGGAAATTCTCCATCAAAATTGTAAAATTCTCTCCTAGAAGGTAATCATTTAATGGTTATTTTTCTATAATTTTATCTTTAGCAGTGTTAGGAAGTCTTATTAAATCATCATCCACTTGGTTCTCATATTCCATATTATTATTGATTTCTAAATTGAATTCCTACAATAGTAAAATGCATCTTATTAGCCTTTATTTAGATTCTTCCATCTTCATTAATTAACTAACATCAGTACGATAAAAAAACATAGTGACTTCAGTTCCAAGTAGAAATGTTCTAAATATTTCTAAAGAAACTGCTCAAAACTCATTTTCAATGGTTGTGTAGTTTAATTGAGCTACATCAAAGGTTATTTAGGAATAAAAAATGAATTTTTCCATGCCCTTGATTCACTAAGAAAATAATCCTCCAACTTATTGATTAGAAGAATCACAAAGTAACTCTAATGGTTTATCCCAAAATGTTGGTTGCATCATGGATGGTGTAATTTTCCTCCTCTTTATATCATTAATGGTCTCCCTACATGAACCAATGAAATAAAAATCATAATCTTCCCAAACCAATATATATATATTGGGAGATAAATCTTACTGAAATCATTGATAAACCTCATGTAGAATCCTACATGTTCTAAAAATGATCTAACATGATTAACACATTTTGGGTAAGGAGAATAATTTATCACTTAGATTCTTTATTTATCAACTTCAATTACATTTTTGTAAATGACATGCATATGATAAATCCCTCTCTCATCCATCAAAATTAAACTCTTTAAAATTGAAAACAATATTCTTTTCAATGCAGGTTTTCAAAACTTTTTCCAAAATTTTCAAACAATGGTCAATGGAATTTCAAAAAACTGTGAAATCATCTAAGAATGCCTCAATGAAATATTAAATGTGTTCATAAAAAATTCTTAACATGAACCTATAAAATTCATATGTTCCATTAAATAATCTAAATGGAATCCTTTTATATTAAAAAGTGCCAAAGGTACATGTAAAGGTTTTCTTCTCTTGATCCTTGAGAGCAATGGGTACCTAAAAATATCTTGAAAATCCATCCAAAAAGTAATAATGAGTATTCCCTATCAATATCTCTATAATTTTATCAATGAAGGGAATAGGTAAATGAAATTTACGTGTATCCTAAATCAACTTCCTAAAATCCATGCACACTCTACATTAATTCTGAATTCTCAATGGGATTAATTCATTCTTTTCATTATTAATTTTTTTAGGATAGTCTTTTTGAACTACCTGAATTTGGATAACCCATTGTGAATCTAAAATGGGATAGATGATCCCAACATCCAAGAGTTTCTCAGTCTCCTTCTTCACAAACCCCATCAAGGTGGGATTCAACAACCTTTGGGGTTGTTGGACAAGTTTCGAATATCCTTCAATAAAATATCTACATGAGTATATTTTTGGTTTTATTCTAGGGATATCACCTATGCTTCATCCTATTGCTTTCACATTTTCTCACAAAAGATAAATCAATTATTTTTCTTGGGTTTCAAGTAGATTATTAGAAATTATCACTTGTAATTTCTCTCTCCACTCCAAATGTACACATATTCCAAATTAGTGGGGAGTTGTTTTAATTCTAGATCAGGGGATTCTCCATATATGAAACTAAATAGATGTTACCCACTTCAAGTGGTTGGATATCCTACACACAAGAAATCATATCAACTTATTCATCTTTTAGAAAATCATTAAGGAAATCAAATATTACTTGTTCCACCCACATGAAATCATAATCTTCATCATTGTGATCATCCAAATATTCAACGGAAGAAATATATCAAAGGCTAATAATTAATGGAACATACCTTATTCTTCAATGGATTTAGTACCAAAATAATGGGAGAGTGAAAAGCGTGAGTTAACACCTAATGGGTACCTCATGGATTCAAGAATATTTAAGTGGACAGCGCTATCGTTAAACTCCATGGTGAGTGCCCCTTCATTGATATTGATGATTTTTTGGTTATCTTCAAGAAAGGACTCCAAAGAATTATGGGTGAGTGTGACGAGCTCTTATATACTTCCATATTTATCATATAGAAGTCAGCTAATAAAAATAGAACTTTGACTATCACAAGTACATCCTTTATAACTCCTACTAGGAAGAATGTGGAATTGTTCCCAAGATGGACCACCACTATTGCGGGCTTCAACGCCCCTATCTTCAACGAAGTGTATACCGAGTGAGGAAATACAGTATTTGGAGAACCTATATCACATAAAGGAATAGATAAATTTAAAGAACCAATGGTGCATGGAATGTAAAACATCCCTGAATCCTGAAATATGGTTGGATACTATGGTGTGATAAGGGCTGAGAGACTTTTTCCCAAGTTAATCCCTTCATTCCCTTGAAGTCACTTCCTATTTGTGAAAATATCCTTAAAAATTAACATACTTTAGAGTTTGTTTTGAGTGATTCAATAAGGGAAATATTAATTTCAACTTTCTAGAAGGTGTCCATAATTTCTTTTTGAAGTGATTATTCCAAAAAAAATTTGATTCAATCATCCTTGATGGTAATGATGAGGTAAAGCCTTTAATCTCCCTTTGATGAATTTTTAATGGGTTTTTTTGTCTCCTCTTCCTTAGCATATCTTTCTCCTCTTCATATTTTTTCTCTTCTTACTTGTTATTGTTCAATGAAGTTTCATAATTCGCAAAACAATTCATTATGAGCTCATGTGGTCTTGTTTCTTGTTAATGGGATACTGGTGGTGAGTTTTATTTTCCATTACTGGTTGATTTCAGATTGGAATTCTATTTTGGGTTTGGGATTTTTCGGTAATGGAGTTTCTCAAGATTTTTGGTTTAGAAGTCCATGATAATTTTTAACTTGTTTTAAAAATCATTTATGTTGTCTTTTAGCCCCTCAATATCAGATATCTATTATTGATTTTGAATTAGGGGTTGTGCACTGGTGGATGTATTTTCATAGGGTCTTGGGAATGTGGGTTGTTGGTGGTAATATATATGGTTATAAGATTTTTTTTGTTGAAATGGTGATGGGTTTTAGAATTAGTGTTGGAATGATGGTCTAGCTTGATTGTGTTGATTTGAAAATCCATATTGAACTTGCTTAGGCTCTCCACATCATTGATTTTTTCAAAAAACATTAGTTTAAAGATACTTCACAAGTTTAAATTATTTGTATTTCATCACATTGTTCAATTAAATGATTAGGTGATGAGCATAAACCACAAACCTAAGCCAATGATTGTTTGTCACCGACTTGTTTTAAGTCCATCTGTGTCACCATAGTGGCTATCTCATCAATATTAGTTTCACCTAAATCTGATAGATTAGAAGATCTTACCACATTAATTTCTTTTTTAATGGTACCTCTTATACCAAATTGTTGTGAGTTCTGAGATATATTCTCAATTAAGCTCTTTGATTCTTCTGGTGACTTTTTAATCAACGCACCTCTAGATGATGCATCAATAAGGTTTCTTTCATTTTCTAGTAATCCTATATAGAAAAGACGAAAATGAGTTTCTATTCAGTAGCATTATGTGATTAGTTGGAACATAGGTTTTTAACTACTTCCCAATACTCATAAGCAATATCTCTATATGGTTTTCTGATGTCATAGATCTCATTTTTGATTGTCTTTCTTCTAGAGGTGGGGGAATAATTATTGCATGAAGAATCTAACCTTGTCATTTCAATTATTCACATCTCCATGTTTTATACCATATATCTATTCTTTGGCATCTCTTTCTTATGAAAATGGGAATTCCTTTCACGTCACTTGTTCTTAATCTACTCTATGGGGTCTGAAAGATGAGCATATATGTGTAAACTCTTTAATTTTTTTGATTGGATCTTCACCTACGAAGCCATGAATCTTTGGAATCAATGGAATCATGTTAGGACTCATCTCAAAATAATTTTATAACATTATCATGAAATTTTTATTTTATTTATTAATGAATTGTGGGGCACAAATTACTCTAAGGGTTAGGTTTTTATTTCTTGACCCGATGATAGGCTTAGAGTGAACACATGAAGTTTCACTCGATTATGTAAGAGAAATGTCCTCAAATTCAAATTTCAAATTACAATTTCTAAGTATATTAAAAAATATTCTCTTAATTTTTGGGATCTAGGGTGAATGTTACAGTGCTGGAGGTTCAAGTCATGCATTTTGTAAGAGAAAATAAATATATAAAAAGAGGAAAAAATGTTTGCACTACCTCCTTAACAATAGAAACATGTTTGGGAATGTGCCTATCGTGGGGTGTGATAAAAAAATATTACCCACATTAATCTGTTTTAAAGTGTGTAAACTGGGTTTTGTCACAGAGAGGAGTGCACAATAATTATGCTTGTCACTTAAATATCAGAAAGAAGAAGAGGCTTTTTTTGAAATTATTTGAGTTAAAAAAAAGTAAATAATTGAAAATAATGTTTACACGCAAGTGGATGGAGATAGTGATGGGGTAATGGTAGGATAACCTTTTGAAATGTCATCATCTTCATAAAAATCATTCACCATCTTTTCCTATTTAATTATAAATGAAAGACCCCTCAACCGAGTTATCAATCACCCATGGTTTAAGAATGTAATGAAACCCACTCTTACATGAATGGAAGTTCCAAAACAATTACTAAAAAAATAAGGAAAGTACTGATTGGTAAATTTTTTATCCTTAAAAATATAAAAATGACTCATAGGTTCCACACAATAGTCGAAGATTAATAGAACCTATCCACGTACCACAATCTGCTCGATCAAGACAAATTGCACTAGGTGGAGGGAGTTAAAAGTTCTTCAACCAAAACTATAAATAATGAATACACCAATACATAAAAAAAAAATTTAATAGAATATGTATTAATTGAAAATGTAAATCATTCAATTTAAAAAAAGAGTTTTACATTTGTCTTCAAGACTCTGACATTACCAAATTGAAATTCCCCCTTCCCCGATCACTCAATGGCTCTTCCCCTCCTTGTGAAGAGTAAGAGAGTAGAAATGGGGAAAAGTGAGCATAATGGAACTAAGAAAAATTGAAAAGGGAAAATATATAGCAATTCAATACTCCAACACAACCCCTCGTTCACCTTATTTAACAACTGTGAATGGAAGTTAACACTCATATATATAATGTTTAGGGGTGGAAAATTATCCCTTCAGATTCCCTCCTTCTAAAGATGGAATCCATTTTGATCATATATGGCAGAATACTAGGTAGATTCCTTCCTAAGCGTTTTTCTACTCTCTCTTTCTTATGTTTTCATAAAATCTAATTAGATTTGGAAAAGTTTCAATAAATTTATCTATAGATTAATGATGAAGATTTTTTATACCTGAAGGGACTTCTCAACTACCTACATTTTTTCACATTAACTTGATGTTTTAATGATATTATATCGTTATGAAATTTAATGTGGTCATGAGCCTCAAAATCCTATTTCTATTCCAGCTAGAATCACATCATTTGAAGTTTGTAGGTCTAGTATTACTTCAATAATTGAGGTGGTGTCCATTCTGTTGTCTAGAAAAAAATTTCCAATTGATTTTTTATTATGGGTCTTTGGGTGTCAAATTAAACCTAGGTCCAGAATAAAATGATGATTCCCATGATCATTTAAATCCTATAAAATTAATCACTATATTTGGATCAAAATTGTAAATGATATGCCTAAAATACAAAAGATCCACAAAACTGCAAAATTTATAGAATTAAACAATATTCACAATTAATCCCATAATCCACTAAAAATAACAAAATTATTCCAATCAGCTCAAATGGATTATTTGGAAGGGGTTAAATCTTTAAAACACATATGAATTTTAATGAAAATAATATCTCTATCAAATAATTGTGGTTTCTTTTATTTTGTTTTGGCATGTCATATGACTTTTCTGGGTACATGAGGTGCATGAGATGTATCTATGGACTAACCATATGTTTTTAGTAGGTTGGAATTTTCATGGATTTGTTACAAATATATATATATATATATATATGAGGTTTTTGGAACGATGATTTATATGTCATCGTTGTTGGATGCATGACTTGTGAGGTGAACTGGCATATGGGGATTAATGTGATATGGTATTACTTGAGGTGTGTAGGCATCTAGGCATCAATACGATGTTGTAATTTTTGACGTGCAGGGCACCAGGACTGATGTTGAAATCAGATGAGATGCAGGAACTCATAGGTGATATGTATGTCATAGACATGAGGAAATCACTTAATGAAAAGTGAGACATTCTGGGTGTTGAGTGTGACACTGGGAAACCAAATAAGGTGCGGTAGGGATGATGCATCATGGGTGTAATTTGATTCTAAGGATGGTTGTTGGACCATCAGTTTTATTTTAGCTTTGGGTCAGGATGTGGTTCGGGTAGGTAACTCCAATGGTGGGGATCCCTTGAGGTAGTTGATACGTGCCCTTTTGACCGAGGCAGTCTAGCTTTCCTTTGGGAGAGATTGGAATATTTAGTACCATCTATGGGATTTTTTTGATAACTCTAGGGAGATATATGTTATGGTAGAGAGATTGTAACTTCTCAGGGTTTTGTAGTTTGTTGAATTCCTCACCTGTTTTGAATTTTCTAAGATTGGTGTGTAGAACAACTCGTTTATCATTTAAAAAATTTTAATTCTGATGGTTTACTTGATAAAATACGTTATTTTTTTATTATTCTTGATACTTGGAATGTGTATCAGGGATTTAGTTGGGTTTTAGATGCATCAGACACTGAACACAAAAATATTCTGACACGCTCATACTATGACGGACAATATAGAAAAAATGTGAGACCTTCAACTAGAAACTATGAACCATCCAAATACACTAAGAACTGTCTAGTAAAAAATGTAAGAGAATCCAAACATCCATGTGTGAACTTATGTAGTTTTTAGTAGAGGTATCTACATGTCTTTTACATGGTTTAAGTAAACAATGTGATAGTAACACACTTAGTGCCTCGTAACCAGTGGCTACGCACGAGCATAGGAGGGTTTGGTCTAACAATGCAAGATAACTGTGTGGGGATTGAATATTAAGAATCTTTAGCAACATAGTTATCAAATGGTTTTTCAAACCATGTGAGCTAACATTGTATCCCATTAAAAGTGTGAAATTACTAAACAACCCTCTTTTCCTCTTTCTTCCATTCTCCTTCTTCTTCCTCCATTTGCTATGCACAACATAGGGGAGCTAAATTTTTTATTCCACCCCTAGGGATTGATCCACACTCTTCATCTGAACACTATTTCTAAATCTTTCTATGGTATTGGATCTATATCGATAAACCCTTGAATCCTATTGCTTATATTATTCTTTTCTCTCACCCAGTTGGGCTCTAAATCCATTTGATTCATTTTTTCCTTCTTTCATGTCATTCATCAAAAATGTAAATTTTTTCCAAATTTGATCGAGTTTGATGAGAAGATCAGAGGAGTGGCAGTCTACCAACAAGAGGTAGGTGGTGATCATATTTCATTGTGATTTCATGAGTGTTTTTGGGTTGGGAATGTGAGAGAATCATTGTTTTATCTGATCAAAAGCTTATTAAATTAATGGTTTTATTATAACAGATTAAATTGATCATATGGGATTTCAATAGGCATGATTTCTTGAGAATAAAAATGGTCGACGACTATAGAAGGGCTCAATCATTCATAAATTTTTCCAGGGTGTGATATTTGATAAATTGAATTGTTTAATTTATTTATATTGAATTACTGAGTTCCAATGGAACTTGATGGGCTTAGACTGAGTATTTTGGTGGTGTTGGCCATATGGAAGTAAGAGATAAGATTTTTATTCTTTGTATGGACTGATATATATATATATATATAGTAGTTATGTTGACGATAATGGGGTGAAACAACCATCATTGGGGGGATAAGGTCATCAGGCTACAGGTGAGACTCGTGTAATATTGAATGACGATGACCATAAGTTTTTGTGACATGGTCGTAGGGAAATAAGGTTCCAGAATGATGTGTCTTAGGTTATTGTTTTTTCATTTCTCCTCAACCATGTTTTCAAATGTGTTTTGTAGAGTCATGTGCACATAGTAGGAATAAAATGATGAGGTGGTATTGAACACTAATGTGGGAAGTGTCCTTTAGAAGTTTTAGCATTGCGAAATGGTTGGAGGTTCTTTCCTTAGAAATCCATTTGTATGGTGAGAAGACATCAGTTGAAAATTTTGATGCAATCAGTTGGGAGTTGAGGCTCTCGGTTCATGAGGCCATTGGGCCATGACCTTTTTGGGTGGATGAACACTTCCATTCCTCGGGATGTTGTTTGTTGATCTAGTGGTGATATTATTTGGGGTAAATATATCACTATGCCTTGAACGTAGAGCCTAAGGATTAAGGGGTTTATTTTGAGCTGAGGATCTTATTATTTTGGTGTGCCTTTGAGACATTGGATACATGGTTTATGGAATAAGGTGTTGGGTGATATTTATAGGTGGCACCTAAGGGTTCAACTAGCTTGACTTGTGTTAGGGGATTCTTTGTGAATAGGCTAAGGATCCACTCATTTATAGTTATTTAGATTATGGATGAAGCATGTGATCATGACTATGTGGATGCGGGGTGCAAGGGCAGTGTGTTTCTGTTATGTATGCGTGTAGGTATGCTTTTTTTATTTTAGTACACAACTTCTTAATCATATATTTAATATAGGTAGTGATTGGTGGTGGCCTACTGAGATTTATTCCTCACACCCTATATTAGACCTTTGATATGCACATTGATTTTAATCAATTGTGATCAGGTAAAGGTTTGGGATCATTCATCCGATCGTATTACTTAAGTTTGAATGGGATGGAAGGAAAGGGTCCATTAGTTCCTATCTCAGCTGAAGATTTACTTTTTTTTCTATTGTATCAACTAATATTATATGTATGTACTAGGGTTGGTCATTGATGACCCCTATGTTTATTTTTTGTAAGACATTACAAGTTTTTCATGATTTATTTCAGTAGCTACAAATGGAATGTTTTCTTGTTTCTCTTTTCCACTATTATAGTAATTATTGCTTTTGCAATTGCATGATATTTCTTTTTCTTCCTTCAGGGTTTCATTATTGGTTTAGTGTCTATTGGAATTACTTTTCCACAGTATATTATATAGTTATTAGACCATTATTATATCATCAAGAGAGGTTATAGTATCCACACTGTCACTATTTTACACCATCTCTATTGGTTGGTATCCTTTAGCTTATGGGGAGGCGTGCCTAAGGAAAGTAGTGTTTGAACCATGTCACTTTATGTGTGGCTAAACAGGTCGAGGAACAACACATAAATAACAGGGTGAATATTGCTACATGAATTCTTCATGGACCTACCAAGAGTTGGTGTGACATTTTGGATAACGTCGAGTAGCAAGAGGAGTTATCTTGGAAGTACATAGAGGTGATATTTCTTAGAAACTTCTGTTCTAAGAAGTTGTGGGACAAGAAAGCTCACAAATTCATGCACTTTTCAAAGGAGGGAAAGTTAGTGCTGAACTATGCTAGGCATTTTTCCAACCTGTATCTCCTTTCTCCATCCATATCATCTGATGAGACAGCCATGGTGAAGCATTTTTAGGATGGTTTTTTATATGAGATAATGTTGTAGTTGAATGACTTATATTTGATAAGTCTTTCAAGTGTGATGAATCAGTATCTCATCATGGAATATAATCTGAGATACGGACCCCCAGTGTTGGTTGAAATGTTTAATCAGGGAAATTAGAGAACTCTTCTTCAAGTGGAAATAAGTGTCACCATGACAGTTACCACCCGGTTAGTAGAGGGGAGATCATTCAATGAAGTATACTTGTACCTTCATATTGTGGTTCGGTATACTGATTTCAGTGTGGTAGGATGGGCCAAAAGTACTCTTACTACTCTCCCCCCATAGTTGAGTGTTTGGTTTAAAATAGGTTGGGCCAACTTTATATGTTTCTAGGAACATTATATAAAAGATAAGTGGTAGAGGATATAGAAAAGCACCTGAGTTGGGATGGGGATCATCTACCCCTCCACAGGATAGTAGCTGGAGTTCTACTGGTCATTCAAGCTAAGGAAGCGGACATGGTACCCTAGTGCATGAGTGGTAATACCACTCAGGGGGAATGTCATAGGAGTTTCAAACAAGAGCCTAGGGTATATGGTTAATAAAATTATATGCTATAAACTATACTCTGATCATTTTGGATGTTATAAATTCTATTTTTAGTGGTAAAATTCTTGTATCATCTACTTTATATTGAATTTTATTTGATATCAGAGCATTAAATTATTTTCTATCTTCTCTTTTTTATATGTTTTAGGTTTTATTTTCGAGAGTATAAATAGGGTTATTACCATAGACAAACAATTTGGAGTGCAGTCAAAGGGAATAAAGAACTACAAGGAGTGTTCTAATGAAGTTGTGGGCTATCATTTTCTTTTAGAATCATTTTTATGATTGAAATCAAAGGATTTTATATGATACTTGGCATTGATTGGATATCTATATATTTGTATCATACCTACTATTATAGGGGGATAGTTACCTTTATATCTCTAAATGAGGGTAGTTCTACTCACCAGAGTGAGTGAGATATTCAAGATAGTTTACAATACCAATTCAGTGTATATTGCATTGAATTAAAGCTTAAATAGAAATCCTTATTTCAGATGATAGATAATTGAAGCATGATACTTTTCCACCAGTGGTGGACCATTTTTTGGATGCCATTCTGGAAGAGTTATTTGGATTACTACCCTAGTGGGTGATTGAGTTAATGATGGAGTTAGTTCTAGGAGCTAATCCTATTATTATTTCACCATATAGAATAACAACAATAGAGATTTTGGAGCTGAAATTTCAGTTGGAAGATCTAGAATCCATGGGTTTCATATAGACTAGTATATCTCCATTGGGTTATCACTTGTTTTTTTTTCAAGAAGGATTATGTGAATTTCTGATTATGTTCAGAATATAATATATTAAACTGGTTGATAGTCAATAATAGGTATCCCCTTTTCACATTGATGATCTCTTCAATGAGCTAAGGGGTGCCCAGATTTTATCTATTATTTACTTGAGATTAGTGAATCATTATTTGATGGTGAGACCAACAGACATACTCTGAACTACTTTCAGGATCAGGTATACATTATATGAGTTCATTGTAATGTTATTTGTTATAATGAATGCACCAGTAATGTTGATGGACTTCATGAATCATATATTTCATCCTCTCATAGATTATTTTGGAATCATTTTCATTGATGACATCTTAGTGTACTTCATGTCTATAGAAAATCATTCCTAACATCTTTATATCATCCATAGTACACTAACAGAGCATCAAATTTATTCCAAGATATAAATATATAGTTTATATATTGATAGATTTCACTTACTTGGTAATTTTTTCTTAGAGTATGGATTTTCAATGCAATCAGAGAAGGTTGTATCCTTGATATCTCTGTGGAGACCTGAGATTTTTTTTGAGATTTATAGATTTCATACTCTATAAGGGTATTACAATCACTTAATCTAAGACTAATCTTATCTATAAGAACCAGTATCTAGGATTAAATATAAAGGAGTGAATTTTGTTTTGTTAGATTCATATAAGAGATATTTATAATAGCTAAAGGTAATTATGGTATCGTTGCTAATCCTCACTTTACATGAGTCTGGTATGGAGTATTCCTTGAATTGTGATGCATTCAGAGTTGGAATCAGATTATTTCTGATATAGGAGTACAATATGGTTGCTTAGGAATCTCGATAGTTGACACCACATGATAGGAATTATCTTACTCATTATATGGATTTTTCTATAGTGGTGTATGCCCTGAGATGATGGAGACACTGTATTTTGGGAAGATGTTTTTTGGTTTACGTGGACCACAAGAGCCACAAGAATATCTTTTCTTGGTGATACTTGAACCTTCATAAGATCTAGTGGGTAGAGTTTTTTCAATCTTTCGACTTCGATCTAGCATAAAAATCAAGAAAGTGTAATGTTTTTGTTGATGTATTGAGCTAAAATATGAGGATATATGTATTGTGGGAATATTGTAATGAGTGTCAGCTGATAGCCCTCTTTGAAGATATGAATCTTGATGTTCATGAGTCCCTGAGACCAATATCTTGGACTTCTAAATTTGGTTTATCTGTGTTTCTTGACCAGATCAAGGTGAATCAGTTATATAGTATATAGAGATTAGTTATATGAGATATATTATGTGGTTGGGATTCACCATCCATTTGGTCTCTTGGAAGTCAAAATTATCTTCTTTTTCATTACCATGTTCAAGTTCTTATGAGTTTTTGCGAGATGCTGATGAGAGAGTTTGATTCCTCTATATGGGTTGTACATCCTATTTTGAGAAAGTTGTATCATGATATCCATAGATAGTACTGCTGTCCAGGGATGTAGAAGAATATAGTGGGCTTCATGGTGAGATGGTTCATCTATTAGTGGGTGATGTTCAGGAATCAGAGGCCATCTGGAATGTTCTAGCCTCTTCTAATTACAAAGTAGAAGTGAGATGATATCACTATGTATATTGTGATAGGATTATCCCGGAAACCTCACAAGATTGATGTTGTGTGGGTGATTTTAGATCAACTTGTGATTGGAGCCCAATTATTTCCTTTCATGGAGACCTTCCCCATTGATTATCTTGATAGTCATTACATGAGGGAAATAGTTTGGTATCGTGGTGTTCTATGGATAATTGTTTTTAATCAGGACCCTTACTTCACTTATCGATTTTGGAATGGTCTATATACAAATTTGGGATCATAGGTTCTTCTAAGTAAGATGTATCGACCTTAGACTGACATAAAATCTAATAATAGTATTCTGATTCTGGATGATATGTTACAATCATGTGTTTTAGATTTTGGTTGTTCTTCGTAGAAATATTTTACCCTCATGGAGTTCGCCTATAATATCCTATTTCAGACATCGATCCGAATGAATCCTTTTGGGACTTTGTATTATAGTTCATGATGTTTTCCACTTTGTTGGTTGGAGGGGGAGAGGGATCAAATTTTTGGCCTAGTCTCATGTAGGATACATTCGAGCCGATTTAGTTGATCAAAAGGTGGTTAATGACCATGGAAATACATCATAAGTCATATGTTGTCCATCAGAGATGACCCTTGGAGTTTGTGGTCTGTTAGTGAGTATTTTTACTGTCACCGAGATAGGAAAATCTTCTTATCAAAAAACATGGGAATATAGATACCATGTTTTTTAGACCTTTCAAGATAGTGGAAAGGGTCAGCCCAGTCGAATATTAATTGTCTCTTCCACATTGTTACTACACCATGAATGATTTGTTTCCTGTGTTACAACTTTAAAGGTATCATTATTCCACATATCACATGATGGAATTTGATGATGTTGAGTTAGATGTTGATTCATCCTTTGAGGAGCATCCAATCTATATTTTGGATCGTAGTGAGAAAAATATTTTGAGGAATACCATGCATCTAGTATGAGTACTTTAAAAGCATGAGAATATTCAAGAGGATAGATGGGAGAGGGAGTATTATTTGAGATGTTAGTGTCCATAGTTGTTGTTGATATCCCAAAGTGATTCATGGAGTAGCTCAGGGATAAGCTGTTATATGGTGGGGAGGTTGTAGGATCCCAACTTTTTCAAGGTACGACTCCCTTTAGTTTTTAGAAAATTTTAATTGGGATGTCTTTCATTTAAGCTAGGTTTTTTAGACGGTTTGGGATGGGTTATGTGTTGTCGATGTGAAATAGGAAATAGTTGATTTCTGGTAGAGAAACTAATTCACATCATGAACCCAATTCATGATGTGATTTTTTTGGGTTGGCCCTATGAATTTAATTCACAACCTAAAATAATTGACACCCATGAAAATTTAAACACTCTACAAACATTTACCCACATGTAGACGTGTCTGAAAATAATAGTTCACCACATGTATACATGAAATGAAAACACATGTTACCATGTCATGAAAAAAAATTTCACTAACTATAGACACATTATGAAATCACATTTCACCACGTGTATACATGTCACAAAATCACATTTCACAATGTGTAGACATGTCACGAACACATATTTCACCACATTTAGATATTTAAGGAAAAAAATCACCATGTGTAGACATTTCATGAAACCAGTTTAAAAAATGTGTAATTTATATTTAATTTTGTTATTAAATGGTGGATACAGGATTTTTGGGAAAAAAGAAAATAAAAATGTATCAACACATACAAGATGTGAAAAAAAATCATGTGGTGTAAAACCCATTCCCACCCCATTATAAACTCCTCCATCATCACATTTTTATATTTCCTTCACTCTCTACCAACAATAGAGTCTCCGTGGAACACTCCTCTCTGCTGTAGACCTATAGAGAACGACTTATGGGAGTCCTCTTAGATCTGGTAGTGATCCAATATTAGATCATATAAATCAAGTCTTTGATTTTTAAGGTATGACTTCTAGTTATTGTTTTGGTTTTTAATTTATTTCTAAAAGATTTTATGGATATAATTTAATGGAAGGAAGGGGCTGATTACTACTGTTGATGTGGCGTTTTTGACAACACCTTATCCACTTTTAAGGTAAGTGTCCTAAACCTAATCCCTTTTTTGATATAATTGATCATATTGTATGTGATATGTGAGATCTTGTTGTCATACCATGCATGCGACCAAATATATTGGATAATTAATATTAAATAATAATCAATTTTCAAAAGATCCATTAGATCCCATTGTGTCCATAGTTGGTAGATTGAGACCTTTAGCCACTCAATAGGTGTTCCATTCTAGGACCTTATTGTGATCTAGTTTGTTTAAAATTTTATTCCTATAATAAATTGTATAATTTGATTGATTACTTTCTTATTATTTTTAATTGGAATAATAAAATATTAGGGTGATTGTGTTTGGTAAAGTCACCTTTGATAAATTGGGGTAATTGATGCTTGATAGACCGTAGGGTTAAATGATAAATTAAATGGGTTAGATATAATTTTGATGATAATTAATAACCTAAATTAATAGAATGATTTTGGTTAGATAGATGATATATATAGAACTAGTTTTTTTTCATTGTAATACTTTGAAATATTTCTATAAATATTTACTGAGCTGTGTACTAAAAGGGCATGCATTTCGGGGGCCCAATGAGGCCGAAATATATTTTATAAAAATATTATGTATATTATATACTATTCAAGTAATGAAAATACAATAAATCTTAAATGATTGACTGGATCGAAAATATAAGGCCACAGTTGATTTGGGATCATGTCGTTTACCCTAGGTGGAACATAGATTTTTTTGGCATAGGTCATCTATAGAAAAATTTATCGAGGACGTAACTATAAATAAAATTATAGTATAAATTTGCTTTATCTTATACCTTAATTCGAATAACTTCTGAATGGGGGCTCAGATTGGAAATTCATGAACACTATTGTGGTCATAATTATTATTTTTTCCTACGAACGAGATAAATTTATAGGGTGTGGAATGTTTGGATCGTGTGATCATTAGTGATAGACCTATTAAATTATATAAATAGGATATTAAGGAAATGAACTAGGGTTAGGGTCATTCCTCCCATAATTGATGGAATCTCTCCTACCCTAAATTGGAAAGTCGATGTTGGATCATCAACATATTACTATGGAACAATAGATCGGAGGAGATCATAGTGTGGAAAATGAAACAATTGTTCCAAATCCAAGTTGGACTTTTCTTTGGGATTTCGCAACCCCAATTTAAATTGTTTCTTAAAAAATTTTATTTTTTCAATTTTGGTGCTTTGAGAGTCAATGAATATGGTCAAACTAACACATCCATCGGTTTATCTATCATTAGATACCATAATTTCATGTTCTTCATCTGTTCTTGTCCATTCTTCGTTGTTAACTTTTTTCCACATTGAAATAATGACGAATATTGGAGAGAAGCATATATTTTTGTAGCTAATGATCCATGGATTCTAGATCTGTGACCGTCTCAAGTTTAGATCACCATAGGATGCCTGATGGTCTGTGGAAGGGACCGAATACATTTTTCACAATGAAATAGAGACAAATTTTTTAGTGAAGCACGTTTATGTATAGATTAGGACATGAAGATTCCAGATATGGTTTCTTGTTAAGTTTTAGAGCATCAGAGGAATCCTGGTGGTTCGTGGACAGGACCACTGTCATGTAGTGGCTAGTGGAGGCTAGAGGGGGGCATGAAGTGGTGGTCAGTGGTGGCCAATAGTGGGCCATGAAGTGGCAACATTTGAGAGTAAGCGGCCACCGTGGGATCCACGATGGGCCACTACAGAGCCGCGAGTCGGCGGCAATCGTGGGAGTCGTGAGACGACGGCACCGAGCATGGGGTACGGTGGAAAGCACAGTGGTGGGATAGAAAACCATATAGATGGTATTCTTATGAATATGGACAAGTCTATGATGGGGCGGTCCATGCTGGGCTATGGTGGGGTGGGTCATGCCAAGGGGCGTCGGGCCGAGTAGGTCTGCAGGGTGCTGGTTAAACTGGTATATCTCTTAAACCGAGCATCCATTTAATTTTCCACATATAGAGAAATGATCCCACTATTGAGACACACCTTTTGAGGTAGTTTTAAATTTTATGTTTTTTTATGTATGGCTCGATTTCATGAAATGCATAAGTATATTAGTATTATTGTTATTGAAGATTTTTTGTATCTGACATAACTCCAGCTTAAGATGTTTAGTTGACGTACCATCAATAGTGTCTCAAGTCATGATTTTATGCGGTATTTTCAAGACCAATTTTGGGTATTTAATTTGAAATAGAGGTGTAGTCCCCATGAATCATGTTCTGGGTGTGTTGCGGTGAAATGCAACTTTTCACCGGGTGTCCGTTTTGGGTGAATGAATAGTTGATCCCATGAATTTTTTCATAAGGATCACAAAGGTGTAATCTATTTGGTTATCTGGTGATGTTTCAATGGTAATTTTAGTAAAACTCTATTTTTACATTAGGACCAATGATGAGAATTGCGCACTCATCGGGCTTTTGTCTAGAAGTTCCATGTACTATAGGATTACAATGGCATGCCTAGGGGTACTAGTTCATAGTTTAGTACCCGAGTATGGCTAGGTGTGAGATCATATGACTTTTTGGGGTCACATTTTGTGTGGGGCCCATATGCACTAAATACCACTTAAATTAATTTCTTTTTCTCTCATATCTCCTCCTTTCTAACTCAGATTTTTTCCATAAGAAGCCAATACTGAGTGTTTTCCTCATATAATGTTATGGTTCCCTTCATAGTGGCTTTTGAGATAAGACGTGAGATGTTCTAGGTGTGACACCTATATGATGAAATTATTAATGATGTATTTGTTCAAGAAGTATACCAGAGGATTCTTTCTAGGTGTTGATCCCCAAACATACTAGGGCGTGGATCCCCGATGACTAAAGTGTTGACCCCCCTGGCATGGGTGTGGGTCCTCTACACCTACTTGAAGAGAAGTACCCACTAGCGTATACCCTTAAGCAGGGCTAGGAAGTGGGTACCCCACAACATTTAGGTGATGATCCCGTAGAAGTACTAGGGAACAGATCCCTAATGACTAGAGTGGCACCCTCCAATTGGGATAGGCATAGGTCCCCAAACAATTCTCAGGGGTAACCTCTAGCCGAGCTAGGCATCGTACCTCCATGAGACTAGAGTAGAACCCTCCAATCGGGCATGGAACTGGTCCCAGATGACACTATATTGGAACCATTCAGCTGAGCTTGGAATCGGTAATCAACTTTGAGACACAACCTCTTGACTATAAAGATCAATGATGAGACATTGTTTTATATAACTTTGGACTCAAAAATAAGAGAGATGCATTACCCATTGTGAAGAATCCTTGTGACCCAGCCTAAAATCATGATGGTGAGTTAGTTCCACCCAAATAATATAGTATCAAGGTGTGGTGATCGATTCCCTCTAACTTCTGGGTTCAAGGACGATGTGTGGGATGCTGGGCATCATTTAAGGATAATCCTGGAACTATTGGAAACTCATCTTGTAGGACTAAGTTGTGGGATGAAGATCAACTTACTCTCTATTTTGGGTTTCGTTGACTGAGAATAAATAAATAAATATATATATATATAGTACTAACTCTTGGGGTTTTTGTTACTCTCCATCCCGATGTGGCGAAGACACGTGGGGTATGGCACATGCTTTTTGTGTCTATATTTTCATGTTTGGATGAGTCTTCTCTCCTACTATAGGTAGTAAAGACTAGACGATAAGTTTCCCTTATCACTTTTTTGAGCTCCTTTGGTTTGGATGATATTACTTCCACTCTCTTTCTAGGTTGAGCAATACGGTTTTACCGTACCTTGTTGTATTTACTACTTTCTTCTTCAATGTATCTGTTACTGCTCCTCGTTCTACTTTTTGGGGCGTCCTAGTTTGTATTTGTATATTCACCCCTATATGGTCTTTCCGTGAATGTGTTGTTACTTATGAATAAAATAGACGTATTTATCATGAATTCAAATGAGCTTAGAGATAAGGGGTTCTTATATTGCATATTATGTTCTTATCTTGGGATCTTGGACCAGGATTAATTTTTCAGTTTCTATAATTTTGTGACCATTTTCTGGCTAGGAATTTTGTTTTCTATTCTATCCTTTCATTTTACTTTACCATACTTTTACTGTTCATACGTCAATGCATTCTAGGTTAATTTATAGCAGTGTTACATCATTTGATCCGTTTGCCTAGGAAATTTTTCATGGATATGGTTGTGTGTGTGTATACAAGTACTTAGAAAAAGGCCTCCCCAAGTTTGTTGTGCCTTCATCTCTTGATTCCACCCCTAGACTATATATTTGTGCCTGGGGTTATTGTGGCTCGAGCCCCTACATGGGTTGGGTCATGACAAATCACTGTCAATGGTTGTTCGACCCTTGGGGAATTGTTCTTATGTTTCAATAAAAATGTTTTGGTTGATTTTATGGAAATAGAGTCAAAGTGAATGAGTGAGGCTCTTAGGATATGCATTCCAATGATGTTATAATATCCAACGTAGCGATTCACCGAGACCCTGAATTCCTGTGTGTCGGCTTGGAACCCTGGTACATTTGTGGAAGGGCTCAATGGTACATTCATCACATAGTATTGAGTCTATGAATATCCTTATTGAGTCATATCTCTATTGTTATATATATATGTATAAACTCAAATGACTGTGGTATGTATCAAACACTTTTGAGATAACTATTTGATGAAATCCATCCAAGATACCAGCTCTGGATCATGAAAACTATCCAATGAATGAAGAGACCTCAGTTCAAGATCTATCTCAAGATCCCCTATCAATAGGTGGGAAGGGTATATCACCACCACCTGGTGAGTATGAGAAACTCCTAATAGAGAAGGCTATGGAATTTCAAAGGATGAGCACACTCTATGAGTCCCAGGGACAAAATCCATTGATGTTCTGTGGTGAGACAAATCCTCAGGTAGAAGAGGATTGGCTAGTGTTGGTGGTCCACCTATCCAAGGTTGTTCGGACCCTAACAGATTAGATTCTTGCATTATGAGCTAGTATATTCCACGAAACAACAAGACATTGGTCGATCTTGTTTACTTAGATTCATGATTAGTTGAAACTCTCATTGAACAACTTCCATCAACTATTCCATTAGAAGAACTACCCCTCCTACATTTGCTCTGTTTGGATTCTTGAGCTTCTATAGCATCAGCTGGGAGGGATGATAGTGGAAGATTACCTAGCTAGGTTAATAGACCTCACACAGTACTCTCTCGACAAGATCCACAATATCTATTTCTGAGCATGAAATTTTGAGTAGGAACTCTATAGATATATATGGGATAGGATAGTACCCTTGTGCATCCCCACCTATGTTGGGGTGCTAGAGAAGGCACTGCAAATAGAGATATTTTTGTTAGAGAGGTGCCAGATGGCTGGTTTTGGTAGTGGGTGCAACAGATATGAGATGTATGTGACAACTAGTAAATGTGAGTTGGTAAGGCTTGGACATAAGAGGCATCCCCATGATCAGGCCTGAACACATGGTTAGGGATAATATGGAGCACTGAGATAGCTTGGGGAGGGCCACTGTATGCTTCTAATGGGTGAGGTCACATGGAACAAGACTACCCAACCAGACATACTGAGTATCCCAAGTAGGTAAAAGATGGACTTCCATGGGAGAGATAGTTTCATGATTAGGGATCTCCCTGGAAAGGGTAGAATGGTCCTCGTGGAGGTGGTTCTAGAAGAGTAAGATGAGATATGGGTGGTAGACGACATTGTGAGGTATTTTCCCCACTGCCATTGGGTTTCCCACATCAGGCTCGAGGAGTTGGCAGTTGGGGCTGTAGACAGCAGCACGCTTTGGATTTCTAAAATCCTACAATGCGTTCAATGATAAGATATACGCCTTTTTTCTTTTATACTTTTTGTAGTTAAAATTTTCATAAATTGTCTGATGTACTCTTCCCTCCCTACATCATTATTGATGTTTTACTAAGGTGATGAGGGGAATCAGTGTATCCTTGTGTTGGTTTTGTTTGATATAGCTCTAAATTCATGAGGAAGAGGGTTCCTTCCCACATCAAGACACATTTTTGTGATGTGATAAAAACAATGAGGGAGATTCAGTTCTTCCCAAATAAGATAGTATCAAGGTGTGGTGGATGATTCCCTCTAACTTTTGATTTCAGAGTGAGGTTGAGCGATGGAGTGTCAGAGTAGGTCCTAGCATTGTTAGTGGAGTTTTTCTGCTTGACCCTTTTTTTCATGGGATTCCACTAGTGTATGTGGAGGAGTTTCTAGTTTGGGGTTAATCACCTTCCAATATTGGCGAAGACACGTGGTCTATGCCTCATTCTTTCTATGTATAACGTATTTTGGTTGGATGAGTTTACTCACCTACCTTGTTCATTGGTACCTTTGGGTTCTCAACGTTCAAATATAGGTTGAGGTGATTGATACCCCATGAAAAGAGCTATGTGACTCACTACATGGTGATATAAGTAGTAGTATTCTCCCTGAGGATGGGGAGACAATACCTTCTGGTAGAATGCTTTGTGGTTGGCACAGATCACCAGAGTCTTGGGTATGTCTTCACTCAGAGAGACCTGAACCTGAGGCAACGAAACTTTTTGGAGTTCCTTCATGACTATGAATTCATGATATTCTATAAACTAGGGAATGGAAATGTTGATGAATATTACTTTAGTAGAAAATCCTATACATTCCTAGTGTAGGAAGCTTCATAGTAGTTAGCTTCCTTGTAGTTTTCCCTAGTAGACCAGGAGGGAAATTATTTTCTAAATTCAATGGTGATAACTTCATCACTCTATGTGCATATGAAAGATTCTCAGTTAGGAGAAATAGGTTTGTGAAGTTCTGTGTGACTAGATATGAATAGTCGGTGTACAATATAGATATTCTGAAGGAGGGAGTCATGAGATCTTTTTTTTGGAGTCAAATAGTTGTTCAGGTTGTGATGTAGGAGGAGGTGATGTGAGAGTTCCACACATATCCCTTAGTTGTACATCGCATTATATGGAGGATGTAAAGTGGCCTTCAGCTATAGTTTTGGTGGTCCAACATGACATTAAGCATAGCTGATTTCACCTCACGATGCCTCACCTTTCAGCAGTTTAAGGATGAGTACCATATTTTTGTAGGTTTGTTGCAACATCTTGAGAGACCTAGGTGGAGATGGGAAATATTTCCATGGACTTATTCACAAATGTTTCACTCATAGATAATGTTCACGATGCCGTATAGGTAACAGTAGACTGACTCATGAAGTCATGGTATATACTTGCAATCAGGGAGCATAGTTTAGTGGAGTGTTTGGGGAAGTTGTACATGTAGAAGATTTTCTACCTTCATGACGTAACCTTAATGATTGTATCTGATTAGGACTCTCGTCTTAGTCATGATTGTGGGGAGTACTATGTGAGGAATTTGGGACCCAAATGTAGATGAGTACAACCGTATCCCCCCAAACTGTTGGGGATGATCGAGCACACTATCGAAGTGTTGGAGTATATATTGAGAGCTTGCATGTTGGTTTTCATCCAAGAAGGAACGTTATCCCCAATGTTCATTGAGCTGTCCGAGATCATGCAGAGGGTTGGCGAGGTTTCCTACCACCTTTCCCAACCCCCAAATCTATAGTGGGTGTATGAAGTGTTCCAAATGTTTATTATGGGTAGATACATGATTGATCATATACATGTCATTGATAGGATTGGACCACACATGAATGGACCATCCATTTTTCCACATTCTATGGAAATAAATAAATGTGTAAGAGTTTCCTTGGGAGTGGGAGAGCCATGTGAGAACTCCGTATCCCATTTTTTTTCCGTATTTTTATTTTCAATTATGAAAATATTGAAGGATTTAATGATGTAGAGGCCCTATTTTTTCTGTATAATACTTTAAAATGTTTCTATATTTTTTTCCAAGGCTAAGCACAAATACATCATACGATTTTAAGGCCTTGTGTTCTCAAGAAATGTTTTCTAAAAATATTAAGTATATTATATACTATACACATGAAGGAAATGGGATAACTCTCAAATGGTTGATCAGATAAGAAATTTGAAGTCACAATTGAGGTTAGAGCATGGTTTTTACCTTAGACAAGATATAACTTTATTCGGTGTAGTTCATCTGTAGAAAAAATTATTGGGGATGTGACAACAAATAAAATTTTGAAATAAAATTATTTTTTCTCAGATGTTAATTAGAATTACATCTGAACAAGGACTCAGATTGGAAATTTGAGACCATAGATAAGTTTTTAATGTGATTTTTTACTTAAGGGCGGCATAAATTGAGAGATCATGGGATGTTCGGATCCCATGGTTATTGGCAGGAGGTCTATTAAATTATATAAATAGGTTATTAATGAAATGACCTAAGGTTAGGCTCATTCCTCACACTGCTGGAAGAATCTCTCATCCCCTCCATTGGAAAATCGACAATAGATCTTTTATAGATCGTGATGGAACTGCAGATATGAGTATATAAAATAACGAAACATGCAATGACGGATCTGAATCCAAGTACGGCGTTTCATTTGGATTCTGCATCCCTAATTGAAAATATTGTTTCATAAGTTTTATTTTTTGTCGATCCTTCTACTTTAAGCATCAATGATGATGGATGAACTAACATATCATTCTATTGATATATATTTGGAGCCCATAATTGTTTTATCTATATATTCTTTACCATTCATCATTGTCAGATTTTTTCGACATAGAAAAAATGATTAATCATGGAGTGAAGCATATATATGTGTAGGTAATGATCCAAGGATTCTAGAACTATGACTGTTTAAAGTTTCCAGCACCGAAGGAGTCCTGATTGTCCACCTAAGGGACCACCTACTTTTTTTGTGACAAGATAGTGAAATATCTTCGAGCAAAGAATGGGTATATGATGATCAGTACAGAAGGATTACAGATCTAGTTTCATTTCACATTTTGGAGCATCAGAGAAATAATGATGGTCTTTGGAAGGGACCACCAACGTGGAGAATCCATGGGAGACGCAGGATAGAGGCATGAAGGGTAGGTCATGGCTAGGTGCATGGGGAAGGGCCAACAAGCTGGTGTGGAGGACCTCCTAGGTGATCGTGACAGGTTGGAGTGGGCTAGGCTAGAGCAGGGCGGGCTGGGCCACGTGGGCCAGGTGGGTCTTCATGTTGTAGGTTCAACCCACCATATCTCTTAAATAGATCATCCATTTAAAATGTCATATATGATTAAATTATCCCAATATCAAGAATAATATTTTGAGTCCATGTTGAAAATTTAATTATTCATCATTGTAGCTCAGTTTCACAAACATCCCAAGTATATTATTACTATTATTATAATATTATTGAATGTTTTAATTGAACATAACTTATACTTATGATATCCAATTGATTCTCCATCGGTGGAATCTCAACCCATGAATTTAGTCTATTTTTTCAATACTAATTTTGGTGTATAAATAGAAATCTAGGTGTAGTCTCCATGAATCTCTTTTTGGGTGTGATGTGGTGAAATGAATATTTTTCAATGCATTTCTTTTTTGTGTGAGGGAATAGTATATCCAATGAATTTCTCTATAATGATCATAGATGACTAATCTGTTTGGTTATATAGGGTCGTTTGAGTGGGCATGTTAGTAAAACTATGTTTTTATCCTCTATAGATGCAACGAGCATAATTCACTCATCCGTATTTTGGCTAGAACTTCTATATACTATGGGAATACACTGGAACACCTATGGGTACTTGTTCATAGTTTAGTAACTGAGTATGGCTAAGTAAATGGATAGAAGAAAAGGTGGGGTCACACATCTTGTGGGCCCAATACATGCTGTGTACCTCTTACATCAATCTTCTATATATTGTATCTCTTTTCTGACTCAGATTTTTGCCACAAGTAGCATATCTTGTGTGTTGTTTCATATATAATGTGATGTTGTACTCCATTTTAGATTTTTATATATGATGTGAGATGATCGGGGAGTGATGCCTTTATTAGGTGATGCTCGATGATGGTTGTGTTCTAGAAGGATACCAGTGGATTCTTTCCGGGTGTTGATCCCCCAAACGTACTAGGGAATAGATATCTGATGACTAAAGTGTTAACCCCCCATTGGCATGGCTTCTAGTCATCTTCAGCTACATGATGGGAAGTACCCTCTAGAATATAGCCTTTAGTGATAGAGATCACTAGGTTCATGTTCGATTTCATGTGATTACCCCCCTAGTGTACTAGGGAATGGATCCTCGTTGACTAGAGTGGCACTCATCAGTCATGATAGGAATGGGTCATCAACAAATTCCAAGTGGTACCCTCTAGCCATGATGGGAATGGGTCCTCGACAACACTATATTGGCTCCCTCCGGCCGAGCTAGGCTTGGGTCATCTACGATGAAAGAGTGGAACCCTCTAGTAGGGCTGGGAATGGGTCCTCGAGGACAGTAGAGTGGAACCCTCCAGTCGGTCTAGGCATGATTCCTCAACCTTGATATATGACCACTTGACTATGAAGATCAATGAATAGATATGGTTTTATGTAACTTTTTTCTCACAAGGAAGAGGTAAAATTTCCCTATGGAGACACATCCTTTTTACATGCCTTAAAATCATGTGGGTGAGTCGGTACTACCAGATGTAGATAGTACCTAGGTGTGTTGATTGATCCCCTTTGACTTGCATGTTTAGGGCAGATGGGTGGGATTATAGGAATCATTGAGGGATACTCTTGGAACTAATGGAGACCCATCTTCATGGGATGATCTATGAAATGAAGATCCCCTTACTCTCTATTTTGGGTTTCTTTGACTAAGTGTTTGTGTGTGTGTGTATATATATCTTGTTTTAGTAACCACTTCTTGGGTTTTGGATACTCTCCTTCTAGGAGAGGTGACGACATAAATGGTATACCACATGCTTTCTATGTCTAGATTCTTGTAGTTGGACCAGTATAATCTCTTACTATAGGTAGCAAATACTTTATTAGAAGTTTGTATTCTCATAATTTTGAGCTCCATGTTTTTAGAAGAGATTACATCCACTCTCTTGTTGGGTTGAGCTATAATATTTTACCATACCTTGTTCTCTCTACTTATTTCTTCTTTAGTGTATATATTACAACTCCCCCGTCACCTTTTCTAGGTCTCTTAATGATCATTTTTATACTCACTCCTACATGGGATTTTACTACACATGTTGTGTCTTATGTAGACGACAGACATGTTGATCATTACTTCCGATGATCTTAGAGATACAAGGTTCTTAGACTGTGTATGGTTGTTGTATCTTGGGATCCCAAAGAGGATCCCTATCAACTATTTTCCAATTCTAGTTTCTATCAGGTTGTGACCCTTTTCTAGTTGGGCATGAATTTTTACACCTTTTTCATTTCAGTTTACATTACATTACTTGTACTCTTAAAAGGTCCATTCATGCTTGGTTTATTTATAGTAGTGTTACATATTTTTAGATTTTCCTATGTTCATTTGAATTGAGTTGGATGTTTTCATGTGTATAATTACTTAGTCAAAGGCCTCCATAAGTTTTTTATGCCTTCGGCGCATGTCCCCACCCACTGTCCTATGGAGGCAGGCTTTGGGTAGTTTCGGATTGTGCCCCAACATGGGTTGGGTTAGGACATGATATTTTGATAAATTTATCATTTTGTCCTATGATGGTAAACATGGTTTTTTTATACTAGACTTCTATTTTTTTTTTGTTTTCTTTCAGCCAATGTGATATCGATGCGATTGATACCTGAGGTTTTCTTGTTGATTGTCTTGTTGAGTTTTTCTAGGTACAAATCATGATGGATGTTGACGCTTTAGGGTTGGGTGAATTATTTTTCATACCACCCGTGGGATAGTAGCACAGGTACCTGATGCCTGAGGGGATAAATTATAAATATATGTGATTTTTTAGGACTAGATACATAGTAACATGATTCTTAAGGGTGAGATTATAGATATCATGTGGGATGAGGACATTTTTTGTGATTTCTCATGAGTGATTCATATTAGGAAAGAGAATATACCACCCAATCAGGGGATCTAACCTAATTCAAAGAAATGTATACTCATAAGTGATGTGTGGTAGGGTTATAAAGTTGGTTTGGCTAACCTCATGTGTTATCCCATAACCTGAGTGTCTGTTGGTCTATTTCATGCGATGTATTAATTTATTAAATAAATACCTTATTTATCACTATATTTCATGTACAATATTTCATGGATTTTATATTTTAGACATGGTGGTGTCGACCTACTGTTTTTTGCACACACCATGTATGGGATACCGTTTGTTACATGGACAAATTTTAGAGATGTAGGTTTGGACAATGATAAGGTGCCTTTATATTGATTATTTATTGGCTAGATGGGTTACAAATAAGATATAGAACCTACATGGGGTTTGGGAATGGGGTTTTTGTTTTTTTGTGTCTAGATTTTATTTTTTCTTTATGAATTTCATTACATCATTGAGATACATTCATCATATAATTAAAATATTCTCTTATTATTTTAATTTGTTCAGTTTCTGAATTTATTTGTTTTGGTTGTGTAATTGTTTTTTCATATTTTTTGTATTATTTTAGCTAATATAGAGTTATATCATCTTTTCTCCCAACTATTTACCAAAGGGTATAGTATCCCTACTGTATTTGTTAGACCTATGCTGCTAGTCGACAGCCTATGGTGTATGAGAAAACATGCTTGACATCACATAGCCAACTATCTCGATCACATGAGGGAGTAGTTTTTCAGGGATGTTACAATAATTTTTGTGATATTTAAATCTATGAGAAATAGTCCTTGAATAATCCCATCTATATTTAATCTCGGAATATAAAACGATGGAATCTTCCATTTTAGTCTAAAGTATTTCTAAATTTTTCTATGTATTTCTTCAATGGTATTATTAGGAAGATAATAAAACATGTTGTTGATCAACTGCTTGACCATTTAGTTTCATCACTAGGCATAAGTAGAGAATAAATCACATGTCAATCAATTTCATGAAAAATTATCCAAAAATATCCATCAAGTATTAGGAAAACTGATTGATCACTAGAAGAAATGAACCTATAGTTTTGATCGACCTCATAGTAGTTGATCAACCACATGAATAATCGATTAACCTAGAGGACAAGGTAGACAATTGAATTTATGGATTGACCACATTACTAAGAAAATAGACCACAGTGATGAAAATAAAATTCATGAATATAAAACTAACCATGTGGAAAAAATATCAGACATATGAAGTGGATTGACTATGAACATCTATGAATTTCCAAAATATTCTCTTCAAATAATAAATCTATTATTTCATCAAATAAGCATAGGTATTATTAAAACTACTTCCATCCATTATCAATATTATATATACTCCTAATATAATTTATGTCCTCCAACTTAGTCTTTATGAAACCTCATCTATGTGTTTTAACACTTATTTTCAAAGTCATATGCAATACAAAATTTATATGGTTTTATCTTAACTCTTAGGTTATCAAAATCTCCAAAAAAAATTATCCTTTTAACACTGGTTATAGTAACTCTTCATGTTATTCACTATATCTAATAGTTTATTTACTCCAAACATTTGTATATAGTATTAAAACATCCCCTTTAGACATTTTCATGTTCTTCTATGAACTACAACTCAAAAAATAATCTGGTTTTTGGGGATACCTCTAAAACCTATCCAGATAGATGTTTTATGGCAACCAGTACTTCCAAATTATTCTTCCAGTATGGGAGTTTTAATTTGTATTTCCAAGGTAAGAATCATAAATCTAAATTAACCATAATGAATTATCTACATCTAATTAATGTATTTGGTGGATACTCTAATATATCACACATATTTAGGCATACATGGACTTCAACTTTGTATATTGAAAAAATACAATATCACCATCATGAAATCCAAAAGGGAACTTCATGTTGTATAATTTCAAATAACACTAATTATATGATGATGTAGTTCATGTGGGAGATTAAATAAGTTTTTGTACATGTTCATGTATGTATTTTAGTTTTTTTATTACATGTAATTTTATTTTTTAAAAAATCAAACCCTCTAGTCATTTTGAGTTAAAAAAATTAAAACCTATCTGTATTTTTATTATAACATCAGTTATAGTGATTGGATTTTAAAATTGAAATTTTATATGAAATATAACAAGTTTATATTACTTTTTTTAAACTGCAAAAAAATTATCATTATATCTCTATCATGTTAACATTTTGATCTGAACATGACACATGCTTTTTGAATACACAATATTTTCTTCTTAATGTGTTGTTAAGTTTTCTTTTGTTATTATTTTATAATATTAGAGATAAAACATGTTTTATTAAAAAACACGTTTCTTTGGAAATACAAAAGATTTTTATAAATTTAATTAGAATAAAGAGAAGTTTAAATTTATTGTTTTTGTGTTGAAAAACATACATGAATATTATACAAGAGTTATGAAATTACTTATTTTACATAATTCAAAATATTTTTTGTTTGGTTAATTTTTCTAGTAATTCACAAAAGAATCTATAGAAGTTTTTTAGCTTCGAAATAAAATATGTTTTTATACATTTTCTTAAACTATATTAAAATTTAAAAATTTCATTTAGGTACCTCAAAAATATTTGTATGTTTTGAAATTTTTTAGAGTTTTCAAATCATGTTTCAACAGTTTTCAATAATATATTTTAATATACTTTTCATTTTGACACACTTTCTAATTAATGTGAAATATATGACAATTATATTTATTAATGTATGAAAAAAATATAATTACATCATTTAGATGAACAAATTTTTTTCCAAAATTCTATGTCATGATTATGCATATGGTGATACATTATTTATCTTTTACTTCAAAATTCACATACAAATATCATCCACGGAAGCACCTCTAGCTTCAACATTATGTTATTTTTCTTCTTTAATGATCCTTGATTCAGTAAGAGTAGATCAATTTAAATCAATGTTAGATCTCAACTTTATATATTAGCCATTGTAGATCCATTTTAAATATAAATGGAATATCCATTTTAAATAGAAATGATATAGATATTAGTTTTCAATTGGTAGATCATTTCTAAATACCAATGGTATAACCTTTTTAAAATTTTAATGGTAGATAATTTTTTAATACCGATGATATATCATTTTTTAAATATCAATGGTACACAATTTTTTAGATATCAATGCTATATCATTTTTTTAATATCAATAGTAGATCATTTTCTAAATATCAATTATTGCGCATTTTTTCATGCCAACATTAGATTCTTATCCTCAATATTATATGCTTTTCTTACAATGGATTATCTACAATTGTTGCTCCACTCTGTCTATGAGTGTAGATCCACAATGGTAGAAGATTCTTGCTACAACCAAGTATATTTTTTCTATTTTTGGTTATTTTTTTTTCTAAATTCTAGTTAATTTAATTATTCATATTTTTTTTAATATTCTGATTTTTTTCATATTTTAATTTTCATTATTTTTTTATATTTTGATTTACATTATGTTTATTATAATTATTTTAAGTTTTTTATTAATTTATAAAAAGAAAATATATTATATGAATTTCATGAGAAGTAATTTTAATATATTTTTATCAGTTATCATATGAGTTTTCAATTATACTAATTTTTTAATATAAAGTTATAGTATTTGTGTAAAATATATTTTATTAACTATATTTATTTTTCTAACATTTTCAAAATTATTTATTAATATTTTTAAATATTTTTAAAATATTTTATTAGATTAAATGTATGAAAAATAAATATTTATATTCATATAGATTGTATTTGGAAGTTATTAATTGACCATCAATCTAATTTTAGTAATTATGTAATTATTTTACGGCGATTGACTGATTTATTTGAAATTATGTTTAACCAATTATTATAAAATTATTTGAATGATATAACAGGTTATTAAAATTGGTTTTAATTGGTCTTTATTTTGTGAATTCAAATTGTTGTTGTTATTATTTTTATGAGTGTTATTATTCCATCTCTAATATAATTCAAGAGTTTGAATTGTAATTGTTTTACTCTGATAGTTGTTTTGATTATTTTTTTATAGATTGTATTTGAAGGTTCTTAGACACACCTCAAGGATGAAATTGGATAAATTATTTGACTCCCACTTTTTTTCTAAGAAGAAACTATGAACATTTACTGTGTTTTACAATTGTTAAAGTGTTGTTTCGTACTTTGTTTCATAGTTTGGACAATCTCTCAAGATATAAATTACATCTTCTATAACTTTTACTTTTTTAAAGATACGAGCCAATCTATTTCTCAAGGACTAGTAACTTTGTTTTGAATATACTTCTATCTACATCATCTGGTTTCTTGAATCTATATCACTACTTTATATTGTCCATGCACACTCTGTATTTTATGGTTGTATATATAAAAACGTATATTCCCTGATTTACCAGGTTTTGACTCTGCATACAAAATTCAGTGTTTCATGGTTATCTCTCCACTATAAAATTATCTTGAAATTGGGTTATGATTACCCCTCAAAAATCAGTTTATTACACACATATCTCTCACTAAGTTGATACGTATAATACTGGAATCATTCCACTATGGATGGAACTAGTATAAAAATCCTTGTGTTAATTTCATTATTTTCATTACTAATTAACTATAATAATTTATCGTGGAAATTAGTTTTAATAATAAATTAATTTGGGAATTTTTTTTTTAATTTCGTCTATTCACCCCCTCTAGACCATCTTCCATTATCCTATCCTGCCAAAAAATTTGTATCAGATGTTGTTCCTTTTTGAATTATCCCATCTTTATAGAGTTTCAGTTGTTTATATTATGTTTTATTAACCTATTCATTGATCTCAAAGTCTGTATAAATGATATTTAATATGGAAATAATGAATACTAATGATACATGGGTTCTTCAGAAGACACCACACTTTAATATAAATAATTATGGATACTAGAGATATCAAATGAAGACATACATCATGAAATTAAGCATTGAACAATGGTCGAACATGGAAAAATATTACACTCTACCATAAGAAGACCTTGATACACTAACATGAAACAATTGTACTAGATATGTTTTAAATTACAATGTAATTAATATTTTATAATGTTCTGTCTATATAAGTGTTTTTACTCAAGTGTATGCTTGTAAGACAGATAATGAAATTTGGAAGATTCTACATGTTACTCACCTTGGTGCTAAAAAATTAATTTCACCCAATATTGGAATACATGGTATGGATTACCAAGACATCAAGAGGTGTGATGAAAAAACATTAACAAAATATTCCACCAATTCATAAGTATTGTGAATGGAATCAAATCACTTGGAGAATCATTATAAAAACCATTACCTATTGAAAGAAACCTATGAGAGATATCAAATAAATCGCATGCTAAGAAGGTCACCATTAATGAATGAAATAACTTCAAAGTGTATACTCTCTATGAATTGATCATATCACTACATCAATATTAACTAGAACTGAATAACATAGCTGATGAGGATACAAAAAGGTGGATATTTTAAATCTAGGATTTTTTTCAACTGAATATTATAATTATGATATACATCATAGTGAAAAGGAATATATGGCTTAGATTGAAACTGGTGTATACAAACAAATGAAATAAAATGGGTTAAAGAACTAGTTTTAATGAAACCATCAAAAGCGAAAAAATAGGGGAAAAGAAAGAATGTTTTAATTAAAATGGTTCATAAGTAACTTCTTTTGAGTAAGGGAAGAAACAGTATATCAAACCCTATTGTCCAAACTAAAGAATGAATATTAATACGAAAAGAAATAAAATAAGGACTTTATAATTAGTTGAATTTGTATAGAGTAATATGATTATAGTTAACATTTTATTAATGAGAAAGACTGCGATAACATGTACTTAATGGAATCACTATAAAAATTTAGTGATTTAGGTGTTTATTCTAGATGTTCCTTTTCCAACTTATGAAAAATGTAATACTTCTGAATTAAATGAAGAAATTGAGAGATTAAGAAAATATATTTTTAAGTATTCTAATTAATATAATAATCTTAAAGAAAATAAAGATAAACATGTTAATGAAAAAGAAATACTTTTACATGAGAATGAAAAATTAAGGGATACAACTTTTTCTTCTCATTCTATGATTTATAATGATTTAAAAAACTCTCAAGATTTTAATGAAAACATGAAAAAGGAATTTGAGAGTTTTAAAATAATTTTATCTTCTTCTATTCAACTTCACGAAAAATATCATATTATTAGGTCTTTTGAGAAACTAAATAAAATAAATATGACACTAAAATATGATATAAGAATACCGTATAAATATAAAAAACATATTGTTAAAGTTAAAAATGGTTTTAGTACTAATGTTACTTGTTTTAAATGTGGAATCAATGGTTACTATGAAAATGAATGTTCTCGTAGATTCAAAAATTATATAAGATTTCTAAGAACTCATATTTCAATGGATTTATTATCTATTATAACATATAATACTTGTTTAAATTCTACGTGAGTAAAAAATAATTATATTACAAATACTATTGGACCCAGAGTTTCTTGGGCACCATAATTTTTCAAGTAATTGATTTTTATACGAAAAATTCCTTAGATGTATGTAGAATAACCTATGGTAAGTGAATAGTGGATTATCTAGTAATATGATTTGATAACAAACAATGTTTACCACATACAACAAATATGATGGAGGAACAATTACATTTGGAGATGATTCCAAAGGAAAAGTAAATAGTTTTGGTGAAGTAGATATTTCTAATTATAAATTTATTTATATAGTTTTATATGTTCAAGGACTAAAACATTATTGAATTAGTATATCAAAATTATGTGATAATGTAATAGAATTAACGTTCAATATGATTAATTTTTAGTTTTTAAATATGATTAATTATTATTTTATGATAATAGAATGGAAAATATTTATACTGTTTATATTTTTCAACTATTTGTTAAACATGTTATGTGTTTTAATGTTGTAAAGAGAGACAAAATTATTTCAAATCAACATTTAGGTCAGGTTAATTTCATAATGATACATAATCTCTATAAACATGAGAATGTGATTTAATTAACATCCTTGAATAAAGTATGACTTAATTTTTTTTGACACTTGTATGAAAGGGAAAAAATGCAACTTTTTTTAGAATTATTAATTAGATAAGTACTAATAGACCTCTATTTTTAGTACATATTGATTTATTTGGTCTTAGTCAAATTTCTATCTTAGGTGGAAAGTAATATACTTTGGTTATTGTTTATGGTTATAGTATATTTACAAGGGTATACTTTTTCTCTCATAAAAAATATATATTATCTAGATCTACTGATTTTTATAATATCATTCAAAAAGAACAAGGTTTTATGATTTTATCAATTTATATTGACAAATGAGGTGAATTTTACAATTTTTTTTGAAATATTTTGTTAAAATAATAGTTATTTTCATAATTTTTCATCTTATGGGAACCATTAAAAAATGGTGTTATAGAATGAAAAAATATAACTCTTACTGAATTGGAAATAACTATATTGGATAAATATAATTCTCCAAGATATTTTTGATTTGAGCCCATATTATTAATTTTTTTACTTAAAATAAGAAATCTTTTAAAACCATTTTTAAATAAAACAAATTAATAATTATCTAAAAATAAAAAAAAATCCTAAATTTTGTTTCTTTATATTTTTTGTTTGTAAGGTTTTTATTTTAAATTAAATGGATAATTTTGGTAAATTTAATGCTAAAAGTGATGAAAATATTTTTTTCGGTTATTCTAATAACTATAAATGTTATAGAGTTTATAATAAAATTATTATGGTTATTGAAGAATTTTTACATGTTATATTTGATGAAAATAATTTAAAATAAAATTCTAATTCTAATTTTATTTATAATGTGTTTAAAGATGTTAATTTTGGTCAACAAAAGCCTCAGGAAAAGGATGAATTGATTAAAGGGGAACATACTTCTTGTCGACCTGGTCTAAGATAATAGAATATTCATAAAGGTCATCCTATTGAATATTTTATTGGTAATACTGATTCTGATGTTAAAAGTAGAAATTATGTTTTTTTGTGTGAAAATTATAAATTTATTTCAAGTTTTGTTCCAATAACATTAATGATGCTTTAAATGATTCTAAATAGAATTTTTATATGAAATATTAGCTTAATAAATATTTTAGAAATAATATTTTTCCTTTAGAAGAATTTTTTGAGATTAAGTAGGTAATCAGAACTAAATAGTTCTTCAATAAAAGCTGGTTAAATCTAGATAAAATTTAAAAAACAAATCCAGACTTATTCTTCAAGGATAATCTCAAGAAGAAGGTGTAGATTTTGAAGATTCATTTTAACATATTTTCAGGTTAGTGGCTATTATAATATTATTAGATTTTTCTTATTTTCAATGTTTTAAATTAGATCAAATGGATTAATAATGTTCATTCTAAAATTGTTTTATTACTGAATATGATTATGTTTCTCAACCCCTGTTTTTGAAAACCAAAACTTCCTTAATCATGTTTTTAAATTATCTAAATATTTGTATGGTCTCAAAACAGAGCCTAATTCTTGGTATAAAATACTTTATTTGTTTTTATTAAATATTTTTTTAGTAAAGAAACTGTTGATCCTACTCTTTTAATTAAAATAATTTTTAATGATATTTTAATTATACAATTTAATTTTTATTATATAGTTTTTTTATTCTAGTAAAATTTCTTGTAATAATTTTTCATCTTTGATATCATTTTAGTTTGACTTGAGTTTAATGGGAGAGTTAGTATTCTTTTATAGACTTTATATTTCTAAATGGTAAGATAGAATTTTCTTAATCAATATAAGTATGGTAAAGAGTTGGTTAAAAGGATTTCTATCAATTCCTATATATATATATGAAAAATATTGTGGGTACATTTGGTAAATTAGATAATGTTTCATCTGGTAAATATATTGATATTAATGTTTATATAGGCATTATTGGATGCTTTAATAATATAATCACAACTAGACACAATATCATATTTATTTTTTATTTATGTAGTAGATTTTATGTTGATCCTAAATAGAGTCATATTAAAGAAATTAAAAGGATAATTAGATATGTTAAAGAAACTATGAAAATTAGTTTTTTTATCCTAGATATATCAATTTTTATTTAATATCTTATTATGACTCTGATTTTGGAGGTTATATAATTTAAAAAAAATAATATATAGTATCTATCAATTTATTAGAAAAATTTCAATTTCATGGACATCTAAAAAAAATTATATGTTTCTCTCTGTACTTATGAAGCTGAGTGAATCCTACTACGAATAGTTGTTATCAAATCTTATTGATTGTGATAAAATTATGTGATTTGGGAATTTATCTTTACAAATTTTATATTTATTGTGATAATAACTTTTCAATTTCTATTTCTAAAAATTGATTACAAAATTCTAGAACAAGGAATATCGATCATAGATTTCATTTTTTTAGAGATCATATGAATAATGATGATATTGTTTTAAAATTTATTTCAAATGAAAATCATATTTTGTATATGTTTACATATCCATTAGACTTTGATTAATTTAAAAACATTAAATTTTATCTTGGGATATTGGATGCTTAATTATTTTGTTTTGTCATATGTATTTGGGGTGTTTTTGTTTTATCTTTTTATCCATTAAAGAAGGGATAAAATTGGTTTTAAATGTAAAAGTTTTGTAATAAAAAGTGAAAAAAAATTTGTGCATGTGTTTGCATGTATTTTTGTTTTTCATGACTACATGTTAATTTATATTTTCAAAAACTGCAAACCCACTTATCATTTTATATGACAACATATATTTTCATCCCTTATGTATTTTTATTATAAAATGAGTTTTACTGATCATATTTTTACTTTAAACAGTCATATGAAATAAAATATTATATCTAAATTTTATTAAACTATGATGAAGTCAAAATTTATCTTTATCACGTTCGCATTTTGATCCTAACATATAACATGTTATTGGAATAAACAATATTTTCTGCTTATTGTGTTGTTAAATTTTGTTTGGTTATTCTTATATAACATTGAAGATATATATCTGATTCATTTGAAAATTGTACTATTGTAAATAAAAAACATTTATATAAATTTAAATAAGAACAAATGGAGGTCTAGATTTGTTTTTTAAGTAGTGAAATATAAGATAGAAGATCATACAATTGTTCTAGAAATCATGATTTCTAGAATTCAAAATAATTTTGTTTCTTTGATTTATAATTAAAGTCACATCATAATCACTCCATATTTATTAGGATTGAAATATAAGAATTTGTTATACCTGTTTTTAAACTACATGAAAATATAAAAATTTCATTTTTGTACCTCAAAATTAGGGAAAATTACTATAATAGTTTCAATAGTTTTCAAATCCTTTTTTCACTATTTTTTTGATAATATATATTATTATATATGTTGTAAAGTAAATATTTTTTATTCATTGAAATGATATTGAAATTCAATTAATTTACATCTTTTCAACAAATATCTAACTCTGTCGTTTAGGTGGCTTAAAAATTCCTCAGAATTCTGTGTCTTGTTTGTGCATAATATGATACAATATTTATCTCCTTCTTCAGGATTCATGCACAACTCCATATACGCACCTCCATCTTCAATATTAGGTTATTATGATTCCTTCTTTCTCCTCCCATGAAAGATAGTATATCAATTTATATCAATGGTAGATATCACCTTATGCAACAGCAATGGTTGATCCATTTTAAATAGTAATAGTTGATCCATTTTAAACAGAAATGGTAGATCACATAGTTTTCCAACAATATATCATTTTTAATACTAATAGTAGATCACATAATTTAATAATGGTAGATAAATTAGTTTCTCAAAGGTAGATATATATGTTTAACAATAGTAGATCATTTTTAAATGAAAACTATAAATCAAATTTTAAATATTAACAGTAGATCATTTTTTTAATAATAATGGTATGTCATTTTGTATATATAAATAGTAGTGAAATTGACTAAATATTAATGGTGGTTTAATTTTTAATACCAAATATATATCATTTTTCAAATATAAATGGTATATGATAATTTAAAGTAATAGGTAGATACTCTACCTATGATTATTGATCTACAACAGTAGCTCCACTTAACCCGTGAAGATAGACTTACAAGAGTACCAGATTCTTGCTAAAACTAGGTATAGTTTTTTTCTACCACTAGTTAAAAATTTATTCTCAATCCAATTAATTTTATACTTTTAATTTTTTTGATTCTCTATTTTTTATAATTATAATTAATACATCTTTATTGCATATATGATTTTTTAATTGTTAGAAAAATGTTACCGTATTTGTGTAAAATAGTTTTTTTCCTATATCATTTTTTTATTTTTTTTCTCAAATATTTATTAATATTGTTAAATATTATAATAAATTATTTAAAAAATTAAATTCATGAAAAATATGTCTCAATTTTTATATAGATTTTATTTAAAAAAATTGTTAATTATTAATCTTATTGCAGTATTTTTGGAATTATTTGACTTAGTTTGGACTATTCATTTAAAATGGAGTTTGAAATATTACTATGGAAACTATTTTAATGATTTAACGGTGTAAGAACCCGGGTTATTAGAACTAGTCAAAATCTTGACCCTGTTTGAATTTTTGACTTATCCTTGAAAAAACTGAAGAAATTGTGCACTTTCGGGAAATTTCTAGACTACGCGCCGTGTACTTTTAAGTACACGTCGTGCATGTCATGTGATGACCGTGTAGAAATATCTTACTACACAGTGTGTAGTTATCGACACGCCATGTACACTTGACCGTGTATGAGGGATATACATGGCCTGTAGGCCTGTTGGCCGAGTGGAATCGTTTAAACCAAGTACATACTGTGTCCCCCTTGGACACGCCGTGTAGTCTGGACATGTATGAGGGATATACATGGAATGTAGGGAAGTTGGCGAGGAAAAGAAGAAAAAAATAAATTACACGCCGGGTACCCCTAGGTATACACCGTGTACTCATGTCAGCAGGTGCTGGAAAGTAAGTCGGTGGAATTTCAGCCATCTTTTGAATAGTAAAATGATACACGACGTTTAGTCCTAAAGTACACACCATGTAGTTTCATTTTTTTTTCTAAAATGTGAAGTAGCCTCATATTGAGGCAGAACCTCAATACTTCCATCAGGTTGAGCGGGGAGAGTCAGCCGGGATTTCAATCCCCTTCCATTCCTTCATCTGAGACTCGATTCGAACACTGATTGATCTGTTGGAACCCCCTCGGTGAGGCCTTGATTCCTCTTGGGCCATTTTGTTTGATTTATGTTCTAGAACGAGTTATTGGGGTTTGAGTGGTTTTGATTATTCTATAGATATACCATGTTTTAGACCTAATTGGAGGCTCTTATCGGAGGAGTAGCATTATATGAGTCTCAGGTAGGTGGTGCATTCCTCTTTTTGTGTTTTCATGGTCATTTGGGTGATGCGGCCTTTGACGCATTTTCAAGTATTTTGAGTGGGACCCAGTTTTATCTGATTTTTCATATTACATTTTTTAGGGACCTATGGGATACCTTTGGTTATGCCATGTTACCTGTGTTTCTTGAGCGGGGTCGGGTGATCGGTTGTCGCTCATCGCGGTATTTTGGGTCGGGGGTGCCAAAATGGTATTAATTGAATTTTTTTGTTCTAAACTATTGAGTTTAGTCTCCTGAACATGGATATGACTTGTTAGAGGCTTTAAAGACCTCAGTTTTGTTGTTAGATAACTGATGGGCTAGTGCAATTCAATTGTTTAGATTGTTTTTCATATTATTGTGTTTTGTTTAACTGTGTATATATGTCATTACAGAATTATATATGCTGGAACCCTTTTGGTTGTGTTGGGAATGGCCCAGATGTTGTTGAGTGATGTAGATCACAGGTTAGGCTTGGCCCGGGTTGCGCTGGGTGGTTATGACAACGGGATTGGGCATCATGGGCGTCGGTCTGAGGTAGGATGCCTATCGGGTTTGGCATGGCCCAAGTAACTGGGATGGCAAGACCATCGGACTTGAGAGGCATGGTCGCAGGGACACAAGGTGTCAGAAGTATTGTGGCTTGGGTCCAATTTTGGTGATTACCGCTCATCCGAAAACGTTGAGTACTGTGCACATAGAGAGACTACATGATGAGGTGGTTTTTACCACTCATGTGGGTAGAGGACCTTGTTAGTTGCAGTTTAGGTACTATTGGTTTGGGGGTGCTTGTCGTAGGAAGCCACGTGGGAGGTGATGAGCCTTCAGGGTATAGCATTGAGGCTATTGGTTTGGGGGCAGAGGGATGCTGTAATTTGAGGGCATATATCATTGTCCCATCAGATACCTTATTTTGAGGACAGACATCACTGTCCCTCCGGCTACTTATTTTGAGGGTAGAAATCTCTATCCCTCCGGTTACTCATTGAGGACAGGGATCGTTGTTCCTCCGGGTTACTGTTTTTCAGGTGTGCCTTCGGGGCGTCGGTACTTGAGACACGCGGTTTCAGGGGGGACATGGTGACGGGTTATATGATAGAGATTTAGGCGTTGGCAGAAGCAGGAGACACTCCATGGTGACTGCTGAGCACCAGTGGAGTTTGCGCTATATGTAAATCATTCTGTTTACTTTTTTCCTTATAAATACATTCCTGTTTAAACACTTATATTAGGTACGCACCATTGGGTGGTATCCTATCAAGAATCATCTCACACCCTACATGGGACCTTCAGGACGTGTGAAAACTTTATGGATTTGTGTGAAGGAAAGAGGCCAGCTTCAGGAGCTGGGTTGTATTATATGTTTCATGGAGATGGTATGGACCTTGAGGTTCTGCCTAGCTGCAGTTACCATGTTTTTCTTTATTTATGTATCAGAATGCTTACCCGTTTTGTTGCTACATTTGGTTGGCCATTGGCGCCCTTTTTAAATCCAGATATGTATAACCTACATTGGATGAATGTTTTGCTGTTTAGTAGTAGTAACAAGTGATCAGCATGTTGTTGTGTTTATTTCTGCTGTTGTTGTTTACATTTATTGCTTCCACTATTTATTGATATTGAATGTGCTTCCGCTCTGCGGGTCTGGTTCGAGTCTGGTGAGTCATTTATTCCGATACATCTTTAATGTTATACTTGGAACAGTACCATTATTATTATCCTCTGAAAGGGTATATCCTCCCCACTATACTCATAAGAACCTCGCTGCTAGTCGGAAGCCTTTGGCGTTTGGGGATCTGCGCCTAAGGTAGTAGCAACTAACCCATTTAGCACTGTTCAGGTGGCTGTTCAGTTTTAGGTCCATATAAAGTGGTATCAGATGAGTTCTTGAGAGTGTTTTAGTAGCAGCTTTTTACTGGACACTAATGATATTGATACTTCTCTTTTATTTTTTGCTGGTTTTACTATTTGGGATATTGTAGACTAGAGATAGGTTGCTACTGGAACTGGGCTTCTAGCTTGTGCTAGGGTGCCTGCAGCCCTAGGTACGAGGGATGTACCAAGTTTCCATAGGTATGAATTGCTCTTTTCTTTTTTCTCAGATTATAGTTTATATAATTTCCACCTTGGTGGATCACTTGGTGTGTGATGTTATTGATTATGATATGTAACCCTTGACCCGGTGTGGTAAGAGAGAATTAGACCTTGGACCGGTATGGCAAGACTTGTTTTCTTGGATATTGATAGGCACATTTCTTAGGTATTCCAATTTTATAATTGCATATATGCTTTGTGAAGTGATAATTCCATGTGAATAAAATAAATTTCCATGCTTTGTAAGATTTGATATGTGAATAGGTGAAATTATTCATAGAATTGGTTGTTGTTTCAATGTGTATGCCATGCTTTATATTTTTGTATAATTTCATGTGACATGGTATTTGGGTTGGATCTTGTACGAGTAGTCAGGTACTATCAGTTGAGGTGATTTTTATCACCAGGATTGGGTGACCCACTTGTTGGTTTGAGGTAATGTTTGTTGTTAGGACGGGCATGACCCGAGGTACTTTTGATACTTGGCCCTGTTAGGGGCGGGAAGGAGGCCATAAAGCCAAGATTCATGTGGGTCATGGTTTCGGTGGGAGAGAGTAAGGGTAGTAGTTATGCACTGCCTTTTACTTCATTCCTTATCTATGTTATATATAAATTGTTATGTATGTGGGCTATTTGACCATTTATGGTATTCAGCGGGTTCCTTTTTGGGTGGCCCATATGGAGCATCAGACGAGAGATGGTACAGTGCCGCAGGTGCAAGATCAGGTTTAGGATCCAGTGCAAGCAGAGCATGAGCCACAGGTATAGGCTCAGGGACAGGATCAGGTTCAGGATCAAGTGCATGTAGGATAGCAGTTAGGTTTGGCAGCGTTCGGGCCATGGCTCGATGAGCATCTCCGAGGTATTCGAGTACGTGTCTTGCAGGGGATCGAAAAAGATGTGTAGGGTACAGAGATATCTATGGAATATCTGACGCGGGAGTTCCAGTCACATCACCCACTACTTTTTTAGGGTGAGGGTGGTCCACAGGTGGCTGAGAAATGGATATAGAGCATATATATGTTCTTCGAGCAGCTTGAGATGCCTCCAGGGTGGAGGGTTAAGCTGGTAACATACAGGCTATGCGGACAGGCAAGGTGTTGGTGGGATGTGTAGGTTCAGGCTCGCAGGCACGAGGGACTACCGTGGAAGGACTTAGAGGACAAGTTTTTTGAGCACTTTTACCAAAAGAAACTAAGAGCCAAGAGAGATCGAGATTTCTTGAGTCTTCAGTAGGGAGACATGTATGTCCTGGACTATGGAACTATTTTCATGGTGCTGTCTCACTTTGAAACTGGTATGGTAAGCGATAATGCAGCTAATGTGTGTCACTTCAAGGATGGCTTATGACCCGCCATTCAGATTCAGGTGAATATCTTTAGGTCGGGCTATTTTTCAATGGCGGTGAATCAGGTGCTCATATCGGATGGCAACCAGAGGGATGAGTCCCAGGTTGGTCGGATGACAGATACAAGTGAGGGTTCAGAGAAGAGGAAGCGAGGATGGAATTAGTTTCAGTAGGGCAGTCAGGACAAGGACTCTGCTAGAACACCTCGTAGAAGTACTCCAGTGGTTTGCTTTCAGTGTGGACAACTAGGTCATGTTTGGACTGACTGTGATAGGCCTCCAAAAGATTTTCGGGCATGTGGATAGGTCGAGCACATTGAAAGGTCTTGTAATAATCCTTCTCAAACGACGGATAGGTAGGGACCAAGACAGATGGTGGCATCTGAAGTTGGTTCAGGTTCGGTACTAGGAGCGGGCAGGTGAGGTTCAGTTGCACGTGGAGGATGTGACAGAGACAGCGGGATCCAGCTGACGGGTTAGTGGTGGGTGGCTGGAGTAGCACCGTACGGAGGTCAGGCATTAGGCAACCTTACTTCAGGCCAGGTGCATGTCTTCGAGCAGCCAGAGGCTAAACAGGCTGGTGAGTCGACGGCGGTTCAAGATACACCATGGGTGTGGAAGTGATTTTCATGTTTCCTTTTTTTCCATTACCTGTAGAGGCATGTCCATTTTTAGTGCACGTACTGCACAAGATCTATGTGGACTGACTAGATTCTAGTTAGTGGGATTGGCACTATATCGGGTGCATGATATATTTATATATATGTATGAGATGCATAGAATCTGGGGAATCAAGGATGCAGGTTGTTTGAGGTACTGTGGGCATTAGGGATGTTGGTACTTGAGACACACGATGTCTTGGGGCACATGGTGCTGGGTTACATGACAGAGATTCTAGCGTTGTCCGAAGCAGGTGACACTCCATGGTGGCTACTGAGCACCAGTGGAGTTCATATTATAGTAAATAGTTTTGTTTAATGCTTTCCTTATAAATACATGCCTTCTTAAACACTTGTATTAGGTAGGCACCGTTGGGTGGTATTTTATTGAGATTCGTCTCACACCCTACACGGGTCCATCGGGAAGTGTGTAGACTTTATGGATTTGCATGCAGGAAAGAGGCCAGATTCAAGAGCTGGGCTATATTAGCTTTTGCATGGAGATGGTATGGACCTTGAGGTTCTTCCTAGCTAGAGTTACCATGTTTTTCTTTATTCCTGTATCAGCATGCTTACCTCTTTTGTAGCTACAGTTGGTTAGCCATTGGCACCCTTTTTATATTCATATATATATGACCTACTTTGGATGCATGTTTTATGGTTTAGAATTAGTTACAAGTGATCATCATGTTGTTGTGTTTATTTCCACGGTTGTTGTTTACATTTATTTCTTCCGCTTATTATTGATATTGAATGTACTTCCGCTCTGCGATTCTAGATTGAGTATGCCAAGTAATTTATTTTATTGCATCTTTAATGTTATACTTGGATCCATACCATGTTTATTATCCTCTAAGAGGGTATAGCCTCCCCACTATACCTATAAGATCCTCACTGCTAATTGGCATTCTTTGGCGTTCAGGTGGTGTGCCTAAGGTAGTATCACTCGACCTGTATAGCAATGTTTGGGTGGTTGTTCGGGTCAGGGTCATCATAAACTGGTATCAAAGGAGTTCTTGACAGGGATTTAGTAGCAGCATTTTACCGGTAACTAATTATATTGAGACTTCCCTTTTATTTTCTACTGGTTTTACTATTTGGGATATGGTAGACTGGAGATAGGTAGTTACTGTAATTGGGTTTTTTGCTTGTGCTTGGGTGCCTGCAACCCCAGGTACGAGGGATGGACCAAGTTTCCATGGGTATGAATTATTGTTTGATTTTTTCTCAGATTATAGATTATATGATTTCCACCTTGGTGGCACACTTGGTGTGTGATGTTATTGATTGTGATATGTAACCCTTAACCCGGTGCTGTAAGGGTGAATTAGACCTTGGCCTGGTATGGAAGTCTTGTTTTCTTGGAATTTGATAGGCACGTCTCTTAGGTATTTCAATTTCATAAATGCACATATGCTTTGTGAAGTGATAATTCCACGTTAATGAAATCAATTTCCATGCTTTGTATGCTTTGAAATGTGAATAGGTGAAATTCCTAATAGAATTTCTTGTTGTTTCAATGTGTATTTTATGGTTTATATTTTTGTAGAATTGCATGTGATGGGGTATTTGGGTTTGGCTCTTGTACGAGCAGGCAGGTACTATCTATTGAGGTGATTTTGATCACCAAGATTGGGCGACTCGGTCATCGGTTTGAGGAAACTTTAGTTGTCAGGACGGGCATAGCCTAAGGTACTTTTGATACTTAGCTCTGTTAGGGGCGGGTAAGGAGGCCATGAGGCTCGGATGTCGTGGGTCATCATTGTGGTGGGGGAGGGTAAGGGTATTAGTTATGCACTTCTATTTAAAGATTTACTTATCTCCATTATATATGTATAAATTATTATGTATGCAGGATGTCTGACCATTTATGGTATTCAGCAGGTTCCTATTTGGGCGACTCAGATGGAGTATCAGACGGGAGATGGTATAGTGCCACAAGTGTAGGATCAGGTTCAGGATATAGTGCAAGCAGAGCAGGAGCCACAGGTACATGCACAGGGACTGAATAATGTTCAGGATCCAGTGCAGGTAGGACAACCGTCAGGTTTGGAAGTGCTCGGGCCATGGCTCGACGAGTAGCTCCGAGCTAGCCCGGTACGTGTCTTTCCGGGGATCGACAGAGGTGCGCAGGGTACAGAGCCATATATGGAATATCAAACGCGGGTGTTCCAATCACATCACCCACCACTTTTTCAGGGTGATGGTGGTCCGTAGGTGGCTGAGAACAGGATAAAGAGCATGCAGATGATCTTCGAGCAGCTCGAGATGCCTCCGGGGTGGAGGGTCAAGCTGGCGACATACATGCTATGAGGATCGGCAAAGTGTTGGTGGGATGTGCAGGTTCAGGCTTGATGGCACGAGGGACTGGCATGGAAGGACTTCTAGGAAAAGTTCTTTGATAAATGTTACTAGAGACACTGAGAGACGAGAGAGCTTGATAGTTCTTGAGTCTTCAGCAAGGATACATATCTATCATGGAATATGCACCTACTTTCCCTGAGTTGTATCACTTTGCACCTGGTAAGGTAAGAGATGACGCTGCTAAGGTGAGGCGCTTCGAGGATGGATTACGACACACCATTCGGATTCAGGTCAATATCTTCAGGCTAGGATCTTTTTTAGAGGCGGTGAATCAGGTGCTCATAGCGAATGGAAACCAGAGGGATAAGCCTTCGGTTGGCCAGAAGAAAGCTTCATGTGAGGGTTCTGACAATAGTAAGCGAGGACGAGATGAGTTCCAGCAGGGCATTCAGGATGAGTAATCTTCTAGAACACCTCATAGAAATTCATTAGTGGTTGGATTTTAGTGTGGAAGGATATGGCATGTTCACACTCAGTGCAATAGGCCTCAAAAGGAGTGGCAGGCATGTGGACAGGTCGGGCACCTTGAGAGGTTTTGTAGGAAGCCTTCTCAGATGACCAAAAGGCAAGGACCAGGACATAAGGTGGCATCTGAAGTTTGTTCAGGTTCAGTACCAGGAGAGGCTAGCTAAGGTTCAGCTGCACGTGGAGGACGTGACAGAGATAGCAGGATCCAGCTGAGGGGTCAGTGGCCGGTGGTTGGAGCAACACCGCAGGGAGGTCAGGAATCAAGCTATCATACATCAGGTCTGGTGCACGCCGTGGAGCTGCCAGAGGCTGAGAAATCAGGTGAGCCGACGACAGTTATAGGTACAACATGTGTGTGGCCATGATTTTCATGTTTCCTTTTTGGCAGGGCCTATAGAGGCATGTTGTTTTTGAGTGCACGTGACGCATAGGATCTATGTGGACTGACTAGATTCTAGTTAGTGGTATTGGCACCATATCTGCTGCATAATATATTTATATATATGTATGAGATGCATAGCATCAGAGGCATCGGGGATGCGAGTTATATGAGGTGTCATGGGCATCAAGACATCGAGGATGAGGGTTACTTGAGGTTCTAGGAACCGGGTTCATTTTTGAGTGTCCATGGGATGCAGGACCTCATGGGGGTGGACTTCGATGCAATGTGGGATACATTGGGTGTCAGGGACGATGTGGGAGCATCAATGAGGCACATGGATGACGATGCATCATGGAAGGACTATGCGTTTGGAAAATTGGTTAGGGAACCTTTGTTTCTTTTGATTTTTTTCATGTTGAGACTGAGTTAGGAGATTACTAAGGTGGGGATCCCCCTGGAGGAATTTAGCCCGGACCTTTGAGACCGGGGAATTTTGAGTTACTTTGATCGAGGTGGTATGTTTGGTGCCATCTCTAGGTTTCGATTGATAGCTCGGGGATGAGATATATTAAGTTTGGGAGATTTTAAGAACCCGGGTTTTTAGAATGGGTCAAAATCCTGACCCTGTTTGAATTTTTGACTTGTCCCTGAGAAAAGAGGTGAAGTTGGGCAGTTTCTAGAAAGATTCCAGACTACATGTTGTGTACTTTTATGTACATCCTGTACATGTTGTGTGATGACTGTCTAGAAATTTCTTACTACATGGCATGTAGTTACCGACATGTCATGTGCCCTTGACCATGTATGAGGGATATACATGGCGTGTATACCTATTGGTCGAGTGGAATCATTTAAACCATGTACACAGTGTGCCCCCCTTGGACACGCCGTGTAGTTCCGCGGTGTATGAGGTATATACATGGCGTGCGGGTAATTAGGTGAGGAAGAGAAGAAAGAAACTAAGTACATTCCATGTACCCCTAGGTACACGCCGTGTACTCATGTCTGTAGGTGATGGAAAGTTAGTCGGTGGAATTTCATCCATCTTATGAATAGTAAAATGATACACGATGTGTAGTCCTAAAGTACATGCTGTGTAGTTTCTTTTACAACTAATACGGGTAGTAGCCACGTATTGACGCAAAACCTCAATAATTCCATTTGGTTGAGCGGGGAGGGCCAACCAGAAATTCAATCCCCTTCCATTCCTTTGTTCAAGACCCAATTCGAACACTTATTGATCTATTGGAACCCCCTCGGTAATGCCTTGATTCCTCTTGGGCCATTTTACATGATTTCCATTCTAGAATGAGTTATTGGGGTTTGACCGGTTTTGATTCTTTTGTAGATCTACCGCATTTTAGACCTAATTGGAGGATATCATCAGATGAGTAGAATCGTAAATGTCTGAGGTATGTGGTGAATACCTCTTTTTGTGTTTCCCTGGTCATTTGGGTGATGTGGCCTTCAGTGTGTTTTCAGGTATTTTGAGAGGGACCCAGTTTTATCTGATATTTCTTATTACATGGTTTAAGGACCTATGGGATACCTTTGGGTATGCCTTGTTACATGTGTTTCTTGACCGGGGCATGGTGAGTGGTCGTCACTCATCGGGGTATTTTTGGTCGGGGTGCCAAAATGGTATTAATTGAATTGTTTTTTTCTAAACTGTAGAGTTTTGTTTCCTAAACTTTGATATGACTTGTTAGAGGCTTTAAAGACCTCAGTTTTGTAGTGCAAATCAATTGTTTAGTTTTTTTCCTATTATTGTGTTTTGTTTAACTATGTATATATATAATTTCTGAATTGCATTTGCTGGAACCATTTTGGTTTTGTTGGGCATTGATTAATTGTTGTTGACTTTTTTTTATCACAGGTTGGGCTTGGCTCGGGTTATGTTGGGTGGTTCTAACCACAGGAATGGGCCTCATGGGCATCAGTTTGAGGCAGGATGACTGTCAGGTTGGGCATGGCTGGGGTTACTATGATAGAAAGGCCATCAGACTTGAGTTGCATGGTTTTAGGGACACGAGGTGTCAGAGGTGTTGTGGATTTAGTACAATTTTGGTGATTACTGCTCACCTAGAAACTTTGTGTAGTGTGAACACAGAGAGACTCTTTGATGAGGTGGTTTTGACCACTCGTGTGGGTAGAGGACCCTAATAGTTGTGGTTTAGGTACTATTGGTTTGGGGGTTCTTGTCGTAGGAAGCCATGTGGGAGGTGATGAGCCTTCATGGGATAGCATTGAGGCTATCGAGTTAGGGGCAGAGGCTCACCATTATTTGATGGTGGATATAACTATCCCTCTGGATACTTTATTTTGAGGTCAGACATCACTGTCCATCCACCTACTTATTTTGAGGGTAGACATCGTTGTCCCTCCTGTTTCTTATTGAGGACCGGCATCGTTGTTCCTTTGGGTTACTGTTTTTCAGGCATGCCTTTGGGACGTCGGTACTTGAGACACGTAGTGTCATGGGGCACATGGTGCCGGGTTACATGAGAGAGATTTCGGTGTTGGCTGAAGCAGGTGACACTCCAAGGTGGCTACTGAACACCAGTGGATTTTGCGTTATATGTAAATCATTATGTTTACTACTTTCCTTATAAATACATGCCTTCTTAAAAAATTATATTAGATACTCACCGTTGGGTGGTATCATACTGAGATTCATCTCACACCCTGCATGAGCCCTTCGGGATGCATGCAGAATTTATGGAATTGCATGCCGGAAAGAGGCCAGCTTCAGGAGCTGGGTTGTATTAGTTGTTGCAAGGAGATGGTATAGACCTTGAGAATCTACCTAGCTGGAGTTAACATGTTTTTCTTCATTCTTGTATCACAATTCTTACATTTTTGGTAGCTACAGTTGGTTAGCCATTGGGGACCTTTTTATATTCAGATATTAATGAACTACTTTGGATGCATGTTCTATTGTTCAGTAGTATTTACAGGTGCTCAGCATGTTGTTGTGTTTATTTCCGCTGATGTTGTTTACATTTATTACTTCTATTGTTTATTGATATTGAATGTTCTTCCACTATGTGGGTTTGGTTCGAGTCTGCTAAGTCGTTTATTCCACTGCATATTTAATTTTATACTTGGACCAGTACCATTATTACTATCCTCCAAGAGGTTATATCCTCCCCACTATACCTATAAGACCCTCTCTGCTAGTCGGTAGCCTTTTTCATTCGGGGAGGTGCACCTAAGGTAGTGGCACCCAACCCATTTAGCACTGTTCAGGTGGATGTTCAGTTCCGGGTCATTACAATCGGGTTATTCAAATTTTTTTGAATAGGTATTTATGTTTTGAGTTCACACAATTATTTTTATGATTATTATGGATATTACTATTCTTTATCCTTGATTATTTTCCACATTTAATTTGAATTTTTTTACTCATATATTCGTTTTTTTATTTTGTTTTATTGATCCTATATAAAGGTTCCTACGCAGACTTAACGGAAGAAACTAGATATTGTGTCCCTACTTTATTTTACATGAATCTTATATAACTTTTAAGATAAACAGCATAAAAGAGTTAAAACAACCAGGATCCATAGGTTTACTATCTTTGGAAAATTAGGACCATACATAACATTAAAATATAAAACATAAACATTTATTTAATTCATTCTTCACTAGTTTCTTATTATACCTCATGTTCTCCTTAGTACCAGTAATCACCTAAGGATATACATCAAAAAGCGGCGATCCAAAAGCACAGTAAGAGGATAAATAAGATCATGAAATAGAATAACATTGGGTGAGCTATAATAATTATCATTACAACCTGGGTATAAGATTATAATCATGAGAGGAAGCATTAAGAAAAGGCATGGAATATGAAAATGCATAAAACTGAAACATCATATCTTATGGTCAACTACCACACATAGTTGTGAAAAAAATAGCATCATGTTCACACATATATCACTTTTCTCATGAGATAAATTACACTATCCAATGCATTGGAGTGCTATATAATTCTGTGTGCACCCGTCACATCATAACACTAACTATGCACTATATAATTCTGGGTGCATCTGTCACATCATAACATTTACATTATCATGCACGCCAGATAGAAAATATATCAATCTTGGACATAAAATAAACCTTGTAAAGAGATCAGTTTCATTTCATAAGAATAAATTCATAATAATTGGCTTCCAAAAAGAAATAAGGAAGAAGATACTTGATATATGAATCATCAATCCGGAGTGAATATGAAATAATCCTGAGAAGTAAAGGGTGTGTTTTTTTAAAGAATTCTTCTTTTTGAAAAAATTATTTTTGTTATAAACACAAGTAGAAGACATTTATATACCAAAAAATATAATATAATGGTGAATAAATTATATTTAAGGAATAACTATACTGAAAATGGGGAGAAAGATGGAAAACCCAAAAAAAGAGAGTTGAGTTCAAGAATTCCCCTTACCTTGATTTTGAATTCTTTCTTAACATTAATATCCTATATAATCACATTATATTCATTAATTAAAAAATAAGGGACATTATATACATTAATTTTATTCATTATGGTTTTATTGATTTCATTTATGGACTTTTGGATGAGTTATAGAGTTTAATTTCATCATTCGGGAACATTTGTTTTCATGGTTTCATGATCAGTTCACTTGTATAAATGAATGGAAGTCCATGTAAAATGTTGATAAATATACAGGATTGTAACTATATGTTTTTAATGATATTATAGAAGTTTAGATGTTCTAATAATGAATTTTGTTATATTTCATGAGGATGAATTATTAGATACTAGTTAATGATGATCGTTTTAGGTTGATTTTAACAGTTTTTCAATCACAACGAACTAGTTTTGTTTTATCATTTAAAAGTATGTGTATAAGTTAGTTCAAAAACATAAATATAATTCTAAAATAAATGTTAAAATCTATTTTCATCCATTTAATTGTTTTATTAACATACTTGAAGGTGTTAATGGAAAATTAAAGTGCCCCGCACACGATGTTGTTAAATTAACGCATCACAGGCCACAATTTCATTTTTAAAATAAGATAGAGGGAATATTTTAATGGTGAGTCATACATTAACAATATATAAAACTTTTTTATCATATATATAAGAGTTATCATTCAATTTGGATTATGGGATGTGAGTATGGAATCATAAAACAAATGAAATTGAATGGAAAATAAAAGAAAGAGAGAGAGGATTTACCTCATGAATTTATCCTCCTTGAGAAACTCCATAGGGAATTGTTTTGGTATTTTTATGAGACCAAGAGCTGTAGGATGTGGGTTAGGGAATATGGAGGATTATTGGGAAGAATATAGGCAATTATCAAATCTTGTGATGTGTGAGGAGAAGAGCAGGTGAGGGGTTGTATTTAGAGTGGAGGAGAAGGGTGTTTTGTCAATATTATATTCATTATGTTATTATTCTGGATAAAGAATATAAATATTTAGAGAATTTTCACTAAATACATTAAAATAATGAATGATAGTTCATGATTTTGGGCTTAAATAATCCTTACATCATCTATGACTCTATAATTCATCAATTTTCTTTTATTGTAATTTTCTGTATTTTATTATCTCTAAAAAATTCAAGTGTTTCAGAAAAATACCTACAAATATCAATAAATTTTTTTGTACATTTATAATTATAAAATGAATTCCATTTTGTGAAAATAATTTTTTAAATATAATTTATTAGATTTTTAATTAAAATCATCATTTACATATAAAATATAGATTTTAAAATTATAACTCATATTATAACACATTAAAAAATTACATAAGATCTAATAAAATTATTGTAAAATCATAAGACGTAAAAATATTAATTTATGAACATAGTTTATAAAAATATTTTTTCTCTTAAATTATTAAATTAATCATAAAATTGTAATTAATTAATTATAAAATACAAAAATGTGAACTCATAATTAAGAATTTATAAAATAGTTACTTATATATGATATAGTTATATCATATTTTCACTTATAAGATGCTAACATTTTATTTATACTTTAATGGGAGAGGTTACAATTCATTAGGCTAGATTACTATACATAAGGTTCGTATTACTATTCATAAGGTGAAGTTACTATTTCATCGGTGTAGGTTCCTTAACTTATATAAATACTTCTTCTTTCATTAATTCACCATTTATAAATATTTTATTATAGTATCATAGTGATTTTATGTGATATATACTATATGATTTTACTATAAGAAGAGATAGAAGCCATTGATAAAAGTTTTGGTCATAACATTCTTCCCTTTTTTTGATATTTTTCACTCGAAATTTCTTTTTACATAAATGGGTGAGGGTACTTCTCCATCATTTTCTCCTATGGTTCCAATTTTGTTTCATATTAATTATAGTTCCTCCACAACACTTTGGCAAGGTGTTATGTATTATTGCATTGAACCTTATCACTCCAATCCATAATCTTTACTAGAAGCTCCTCATAATAGAGATCATATTCCAGCTGTTCCACCTCTGAGTTTAGTACATGTGAGGGATCTGGTATATACTTTCATAGGAGTTATATGTGAAACACCTCATGAACTTAAGCCATATTTGGTGAAAGTTAAAACCAATAGGCCAAGACGCCTATGAAATCAAGGATTTTAAAGGGGCCAGTGTACATTGGGTTTAACATCCTTTCTTATCCAAACCGCATGAGTCTATTCCATGGTAATATTAGAAGGAAGACTTTATCCCCAATGTCGAAATCCATGTCCCTTCAATGTTTGTCAGTAAAAATCATTTTCCGACTATGAGAATCATAAATATGTTTATGGATGGATTGAACCTTCTCTTTCATATCCTTTACAATATCAGGTCTAAGTACCTTTCTTTCTCCAAATTTATCCCAACAGGTTGGAGTTCTACATCTCTTTTCATACTGAGCATCATATGGATCCATCTAAATACTCATGTGGAAGCTATTATTATATGATAACTCAACCAATGGAAGATGTTGATTCCATCCACATTTTCATTTGTAACATTAGTATCTTAGCATATCTTCGAGAGTCTGAATAGTACTGCCTTCAGTGTGGTGGTGATAGTTCATGCTGAAATTTAATTCAGTACTCAAAGCACACTGAAGACTCCTCCATAATTTTTTTTTTGAACCTTATATAACAATCAGTGGAAATTGAGAGTGGAACCCCATCATGTCTCACCACTTCCTTCACATATATTATTGTATGTTTCTTAAGTGACAGTTCTTCCAGAATAGTGATAAAGTGGGAAGTCAGGGTGAGTCAGTCCACCAAAACCCATATCCCATTATTTCCATTGGATGTGTTCAAGAGAGCAGTGTTGAATTCGATAATGACACTATAAAGTTTTCACATGGGTATAGGCAATGAATGTATCATCCCTTTGTACTTCTGTTTCTTAGATTTAATATTATAACATAACAAGCACCATTAGATATAATCCACATTCTCTTCATTCATGTTGTCCCACAAAAAGTGTTCTCAAAGATCAAGATACATCATGGTACTCCAGGGATGGATAGATAATGATGAGATATGGTCATTTTATAATAGGTCATTCTCTATCCCATGTTATAAAGGAACATAGATCCTCGTTCCAAACTAAATTACAACACCATCATCGATATAGAACTCTTTCATCTTCCCTTCATTTACTACATTCACCTTATTTTTAAACTATGGATCATCCCTTTGTGCCTCGTTAATATTCTCTTAGATATATGGTTGCGATATAATTTGTGAAAGGTAGGATATATTCCCTTCTGTTATTATTTCCAAATATAACATCTACAAATTCATTAATATAGGGTCTTTCTCAATCCGCAACATGGATAGAGTAGAGGGTTCTTTTGGTTATGAACATCAGCTACCTTTTTATCCTTGCTAGGATGATAGTGAATAGATAAATTGTCATCTTTGATTATCTCTAACCATCTCCTTTGACTCATTTTCATCTCCTTTTATTTAAATATATGCATTATGCTCTAATGATTGGTATATGTTTCACACTTCTCGCCATAGAGGTAGTGCCACCAAATTTTCAATGAACAAATCATGGTATATAGCTCTACATCATGTGTAGGGTAGTTCTTCACATTGATCTTCAAATTTCATGAGGTTTAGGCTATCACATTATCATTTATCATGAGTAAAAAACCCAATCCTTTATTAGAATCATGACTATATATCACAAAAAAATATCCACTTTTCAGTTTTGTTAGTATAGGTGTAGTGATCAGCATATTCTTTATCTTCTTGAAGCATTCCTCACATTATTCAATTCAGACATATTTTACCCATTTCCTTGTTAATTTTTTAAGAGGTCTAGAAATTATTGAGAAATTTATCACAAAACTTCAATAGTACCCTACTAAGATAAGGAAACTATGAATTTCTATGACACAAGATGTTCTAAGCCATTCCATAATTGCCTTTGTATTTTAAGGGTCTATTGGAATTCCCTCAATTGTGATCACATGTCCCAAGAATGTTACTCTAGATAACATCTTTGACTCAAAATATTTAATTTGAAAAATATTTGAACATTAAAAATATTATACTTTTTGTAAATTTCTATGTGATACTCTATTTCATCATCTGGAGAATCACTTATGTGTTGAGGTACATCTCCTTCAATATCTACTTCCTTGAGGAGATGAGCCAATGAAATACTCAAAAACTATTTCCTATGTTTTTAATATTATTCAATCTACCACATCTAGTTTCTTGAGTATGTTACACTACATCCTACCTTTTATGAACACTCTGTTGGTTTATGATTTTACATACATAATATTTTATTGCTCTCTTCCATTGGTTGTTACTCAGAAACTCTAAAGTCAGGACCATTTAGGTTGTTACTCCCATAGTCTCATGTAATGTGTTTTAATTGGGTTGTGACTCCCCTATAAAATTCAGTGTGTAGTGTTTATCCCTCCACAAAAGGATCTTGTAATCGGGTAATGACTTCCCCTCGAAAATTAGTTTAGTGCACAAGTATCTCTCGTAGAGTAGAGAGGTATAAGATTATACTAGGTCCACTTTGGATTTAACTTGTACATATATACCTATATTTTTTTATTTATATATTTTTCTAATTAAATATATTAATTAACCTTGAAAATTAGTTCAAATAATCAATTTATTGGGTTAAATTTTTTAATCATGTCTATTCACCCCCTCTAGACCATCTATCATTACCCAATCCAACTTAATAATAATATATTCCATATAGCCAATATATATATATATATATATGTGATGTATTAAAACTATATTTTAATGTTCAATTGGGTATATCTTAAATCATGATATGGAGATTCCATGCCATTTCTTTATCCAATCATATTGTATGACTCTATGGTGTCATTTTGGGTATTTTGTGTAGAATCATATTGTATAATATACACAAACATCATAAATTCTTGAGAGATGAATGAAAGAACATATCATTAAAGAATCTACCATTTTTTGATATCATTAAATAGTTTTGTTTCATAAGATAAAAAGTATGGGAGTTTGTATGAAAAAGGTTTTAATTGTCATAACTGATATAATCATTCACTTATATGTTTCATAACATATAGGTGAATGAAGGTTCACTGAAGGAGCTAACTTAAGGGGTTTATAAAGGGTCATTTAATATGATATTTTGATCATGATAGAAATTCCAAGACTTCGATGAACTGCTATTTGTCATATCCTTATTCACATTCTCACTTTACACCACGAGTCACTAGTATGTCGTGGAGGATGGGAGAATGTCTCTCATATGACAAGTGATTTAGTATATCAGAAGGATACATCCAGATGAAATATTTCATTCAGTTTCCTCTCTTGTGATATTCTTCAAGAACATTGGATGAAGATAGATATAGGGTCTATATTCGATGAAAGGGACATGATCTCTTCATTTTATAGTACTCATAATTTCATTTTTTTTCATGTTAAATCTTGGATTTTGGTTTCTATTTGTATTCCACTATATTTAATGATTGTTTTTGGATCCTTTGATAACTAGAAATAAATCCACATATTATTCATATATCCAGATAATAATTTTAAAATTAAACATAGGTACAAATACCTAAATAATATAATTGAAAGATTATCAAAATAAAGTGTTCAGAACCCCTCCACATGACTCCAAATTAACATCTAGAAAATATTAATTTGTATCCTATCATCACTTCACAATAATTATGGAAACTTTTATTTACCTACAACATCATTCATTTAATTTTTATGTACATGGGGTATAGAAATATAAGGAGTCAAAATAAATAATCAATAGAATATACCAAAACACAAGGCATCCATTAAATTTTAATATGATCATATACATAACGTATAAATTTTTAGAATTATTTAATATTATCATTATTACCATGTAATTAAAGTGCAAGGTACTAATTAAGCCACATAAATATTCGCATACAAGATTCATTCAATATTGTTATAATCACTATTATAAATCATAGAACCGTATAGAAAAAAACATGGATCACATCCATCAATTTTCAAACACATGTATTTTCAAAAATCCTCATGACTAACATAATGGCTATCCAATCTCATGGATTATATATCATTATCTCACACCAAGGTCTAACCCAAGGAACCCCAAAAGTGACCAACTTCATAAAACCTTTCACTATAAAAGAGTAATGATACCAATACCCCCAAACACACTATTATTTTGAAAACAACATGTCATAAATAATTATCCAACATGATTTAGTCATTAACATAGTAACAAAACATGATACACCATTATTTAAAAAACATACTTTTTGTAATATATAATTTCTAGAAATCATAATTCATATAAAAATCCTTGTTTTAGGCTGCTTAAATCCATTTTTAAACCATTATTAATTAACATTATAACTTTTATTTACCTTTATATCACTATAAATATAATTTCAATATAAATTACATCACTTTATATCTGAATGTTTTCATTATAAAAAAATTAATGAATATAATGACCTTTTTTAGAATATTTTGATGTGTTTACATACTTATTACATGTAGTTTCACTTAGAAACGCATTATTTAAAGTAATTAAACCAAATATAAAAATTTATAATTTCAAAAAAATACAACACTTCATAAAAATATATACTTTAATTTAATGAATTTATATTGTGGAAAATAACACTTTAATGTATTAAATCGATATCAAACATCAATTTCAACAATTATATTTTCTTTATTTATTCCATCATTGAAGATTATATTAAATTCATGGGTTAGTGAACTATATACAACATTATCTCTTCATTGAATACATGAAATGATACCTATAGAGTATTTAAAGAATTTATGAAACACTTAAAAATAATAATGAAAATTATTATAACTCAATTTTATTAATTTCTAATAAAATTTAACTAATGTAATTCATTAAATTATAATTTATTACACATTTTTTATAAAACCTCAAAATTAAATTCAAAATATTTCAGGAGGTAACCTACCTCACACTACAAGAACTATTTATATAATAAAAACAAGCATTGGTTTCTATTAAAACACATGTGATTAAAATAATTCACAAACTAGAATAGAAGGAATATAATTTTGATGAAGAAGTTTCTAAACTGTAACACCTTCATATAAAAAGATGGGTATTTTTAATCTCTTAGTTATATGAATCTAACTCTATGAAAAAATAATGATTCCACTAGGAAATAAAATAGAAATTACCACTTAATGATATATAGAGAAAAAGAGTGATTAAGGAGAAATGTATTTATAATTTCCACCCCCTGATAAAGGAAATACCATGATTTAACAAAAAAAATAATACAGTAAAAATAGATAAATTAATTATATCAAAAATACATTTAGTACCATGTGACTATTTATCAGCAACCTAATAGTCACCCACAGCCTGGTTCCTAGAAACAAAGAACCTCGTGGTTGGTCCAAAAGTACCCACATTATAAGCCTTCTACCAAGTACCTAGTACACTAACATCGGGCATCTCGTGTCCTTTATTTTATTTACTCCATAAAATTCCACATTCAATTCCCACTTACTATTTCTAATATATCCAAACCCCCCAAATTCTACTCAAAATATATGAATATGTATTCAATAACATAAAAAATAAAAAATATATAATCATACCACCACATCCATTTTGTTAGAATCTCTCCATCATATGGATTCTTTGCCTCGAGAACCACCATTGAGATAATTCAAGTGGCATAAAATTTTCACAAAAATATCGTTTATATAATCAAAAAATATAGTACTAATTAAAAAATACTGATCCCTGTCCAACTCTAAATAATAATATTAATATATAGAAGATGGATGTATTTTATGCTTCTTGATCTGTGATACATGAAAGAAATAATGTATTTCACTATACATTAAAGGTAATTATTATAGATAAATACCACCATGGTTCTCTCTAGAATCTCAGAAGGTCCAACAAACATGAATCAAACCACCCTTATTTCCAATTCATTAATTTCTCAATCAATTTGAGATAAAAGTAAAAACACAATCTCCAACATCGTACTAGAGAGGAAAATATCAACAATAAAAATATGTCTTATAACTAGTATAAGAAATAAATAACATATTATTTATAATTTATACCTGATTAGAGGTTTTTTTCGATGAAAATCCAAAAAAAATATGTCTCACTAGCTTCCATCCAGCAAAAGGGTGATCAACATAGCCTCACATGCAGAGCTATAAAAAATCAATACAAATATATTCTTGGGGAATATAGTTATAATGACAATATATGAATACTACATGATCCTCTCATGAACCTCCAAAAACAAGAATGTATTTACAAATAATATCCTAATGAATTTAAAATGAATTTATAAATTGATCATCCATATGTGCATGATAATTTGTTCTAAACTTCACTTTAGAAGCAAAATATATTTTCATGGATATCAAAAATTCAGATGCGAATCTTGTATCATCATTCGATGCAATATTTTTGAGTATCACATGAAAATTTGAAATTTATATGACAAAAATTTTCCCAATATCTTCAATGATTTATGCCATATTAATATGAATAAAATATGAAACTTTAGTCAAACAATCAATAATGACCCAAACTACACTATTCACAATTTATGATAGTGAAAAACGCATCATGGAATCCATGGTAACATCATCTTATTTCTATTTAGGAATGGTTAATCACTAAAAATTAACAAATGGAGATTAATATTTAACTTTGACCTACTAAAAGGTGAAGCCTCTCAAAAAGAAATTTTCCAGGTTTTTTTTCAAATTGTCCACCAATTGTTTCATCAAACAATATGGTATATCATAGTTAAACCTAGATAAACTTGGAATTGAGAAAAATGAAAATATATCGTTAATCCATATTACTAATATATAGTAATATCCACCCTCGGAAGTACCTGAAATAACTATAAAAAGTGAAAAAACATGCATCTTGTCCCCCAATATATAATCTATCATAGAAAACCTATCACATTAAATCTAAACTTTGGATATCATTCACCAAGTTGATTTGTAAATTCTTTTATATAAAAATTTTCATCATGAATATATATTTTTAAATTATATTACTATTAACTAATTTCTATTTTTTAATGATTTATAATAGGTTAATGCTTGAAGCATAATTCAGATAAGATTAGATGATTTCAGATAAATATGACACAAACCATGTTACAACGAATACCATTACACTGTAGTGATATTAAGAGGAATTAATTGTTGAATACATAATGGAATAATGGTGCATAAAATCAAGTCCACATTATAGTTCTCATTTATGAGTAAATATTGAGTATTGTAGGAAGGATTCCTTACACCAGGAAATTAGACACTACTCCGTAATAAGGATACATATGAACACCATTGTAAAAGTTTAATAGTAATTGTGAAATGATTCAATAACTTCTTCCCCAATAAAATTTGGACTGATTGATTATATCATTATTTAATACACAGTTTTTAATATGTATACCTTTAGGGAAAAATTCAACCTAAGAATATAAATTAATATTAAATCACATTAATTTTTTTGAAAGGTTTCATTATGGTTCTCGTAGATTTGAAATTCAAAATATGAGATATTAAGAACAGAAAACAATGTTTACTTTCATAAAAACATTTTAATAAATAGATAAGGTTTAGATAGGATAATATACTCCTATTATGGTGTAACAAAATCCATCATGGCATGATTTGGTAAATTACCAGGGAAAACACATAGAAAAATGATGATTTTAAAGTTGGCTAAAAATGTTAATTTATATGGTTTCTGACATCTTGTAATGACATAATTACCCTATGGATCAAATTTTAGTTCAATTGGAGGTATATTGAGAAAATTATGGTACTTTTGGTGCATCATGGGTCGTCATCATGGTCATAACATCATGTGGTTATTTTTTTCACATATATACAAGAATCATTCCTTTAAAAAACCTATTACAATAATATACTGCATAAATATACAATTCTCACTATATAACAATCTAAAATTGATACGTTATCTTACCTATATTTTTTTGGATTACTTGTGGAAGGATTAGGAAACATTTCAAGTCCTATTTCTCATGGGAATGGTAAACCCCTAAAATGGGGTGCAATTGTGGAGGAACTGAAAATATATTATATACATATATCTATTAAATAAGAATTATCATATGTTAAAAAAATTATTCATCTAATCCTTCTATAGATTAAGATTATTTTTTTACCTTCCAATGAGTCATTGTGACCATTTTGAAGTGTCAAGAGCAGATCCCTATGTAGATAAATCAAGATATTAATTATTTTTTCTATTTTTTATTTACTTTTTGATTGTTTAATCTTGGAATTTTTTCCCTATATGATTATTAATTTATTTAATTACAATATTATTTCAAAATATTTTTTTATTTTATTAATCTCTAAACTATATTCTATAATGTGTAGATCACTCATTATTATTTCTCAATCAACTATGAATAGATAAATTTATAGAATGGTGTTTGTTCAATAGAAAATGTTTTAGATGTACTTTTTTTAATTCTTATTCCCTTAAAAGGTGGTATTATAAAATATTTTGTTGTTGTGATAAAAAAAATTATACGCTAACTTTTTATTAAATCAGTGAGAGATGTATTGGTAAAATACATAAACCCAACATGGTAGAGGTAATTAATTCATAATTGTGAATATATGTATTTTATTACATTTTAAATTTGAACATAGTGAACATTAATTATTTTGGTTATTTTTATGATGAATAATTGATATTTTAAATTATTACTTATTGAATATGATCAATTGGACTCCATTTATATTAATAATCACACAACTATTAATTTGATTTATATCATGACTAATTCTAAATTTTTTAATTAAAGTAAATCCATACATGTAAATTTATTCCCCTCCGTTCATTTTCTCATTTCCTAGTTAACTCGCTAATTTATTTTATCAGCGATTAATTTAGATTATAATTAAAAACCCTCACAAAATTATGGGACATAACAACTATTTATAAAGTTTTAACTTATATTTTTTATTCTCTATGGGACTGACCATAAACTTTATTTTATTTTTCTTTTACAGTTAGTTTTCTTTTTAGAAACATAAATTCTAAAAAATATACACTATGAAAAGTAACGATGATCATTAGTGGTCAGGATTTTGGTGTCATATTTGGGGAACAAAGGAAACTAATAATGATCAATGACCAGTTGATTAGATAAAATTATTTTCTTTTGAATTTATAATATTTTATTTTATATTTGGTTTTTTTTCTTTTATACACATATGGTTATATTTTAAGATAGTTATATATTTCAATAATGAGGGACCAAAAATTCATGGGTATACAACTTGATTTAATTAGTCAATAAATTAGTATACTCAAATAGAGAATTCAACATCAAATATGGGGGCCACAATAATACCATGAAAGATGTTCCTGATATTTCCCAAGATACAAAAATAGAAACCGTATTTTGCATGGAAAAAAATCAAAAAAGGATTGAAACTCTTATAGAAAGTGGAGAATAGTTAGAAAAATAAAAGGAATTCCATAAATATGAAGTTAAATTCAAGGTATAACTAGAGTAGAAATCCAATGATGACACCATGTTTAAGGCTGGATCTTTAAGGTTTTATAATAATGATGAAAATTTTGAGAAAAATATGGGTTGAAAGATGCTTCTACACATGTTAAAAATGATGGTAAATATATTAGGTAAGAAATATATGAAAAATGGAATAATAGGATGAGAAAGTTATTTAATCAAAGTGTCACATTATATAATTAGAAGAAGTGTAGAAATATGAAATTATCAATGAGGAGTAATATTTGTTTTAATCTATTCATGAGTAAATTTTTAATTATTTAGATTTTTTTTAAAGTTAATTGATATTGTCAATGGAGATATTATGAACAATAATACTAGATTAGAATATATTGAAATAAAAGTTAAATAAAATCCACGAATCTTCTTTCATTCCCCTATTATATGACACACAATTAGGCAAAGAGTATCTTAAATAATTTAAAAAATCACACATGAGAAGAAACCTTATCTTTTATTTATTTTAATCATAGGAATTAGTTTTAGGAAGTATTTTAGGAACCTTATTAGGGGTTAATTTTATTCCCTTGTCATTTTTAACGTAAATATAATAGAACAAGAACTTCATTTTTTGTTTTAGATTTTTTAGGTTCAAAAGAAATAGGCTCTTCGAATTAAGGACTAAATATCAAAAAATAAAATAATTTTAATTAATATAAATGACATAATTCCCATGAAATTATCAAGGAATGTAAACTTCCTTAAATTAAAAAGGATTTTAGTTACTTTTATTAATTTATAGGAATTCATTTTTTGTAAAAAAAATTGTATTCTCTGTAATCACTCTCTCCCAATATTAGACAATAATGAAAATAATCAATTTAAGTATAGGGGGTGGGATATTTGGAACAACACAAATCATTAACATTCATTATCTAAGAGATCTCATAAATTAGGAGAAATATTTTTGCTTTTTCAAAAAATTTGACTCATTATACTCAAATGAAAATGAAATTGATGAGAATATTTCAAATTTACATTATCAATCAAATATTATGTTTTTTAATGTTAATAATGGTATGATTATATTTTTTTATTTTAATTTCAAAAAAAATTCATTTTTATAAAAGATTATTATTGTTCAAAAAATAATATGATTGATCAATATTTTTTCAAATTCTCAATGGGTATTCTCACACTATCTTTTATTAAAAAATCTACAGATATGCATCACATCAAAAAACAATGACCAATGGAATACCTTGGATTGATATTTCTCTATGAGAAATCTACCTTATTGTCATATCCATAAAAATTAGAGTTGGAGAGATTGATGGTAGAGATTTTGGTGTTAGTTTTGTTTGTATTACCAGAATGTGAGACTCACGTCTTACAAAAAAATAGTTTTAGAAAGAGAAATTTTTTGAGAAAAAGATTGTAATTAATCACTATTTCAAATATTAAAGTTAAAAACCAAGAGAAGTAAGAGAAAAGGAAGTGGTCATAAATTGATTTTGTTAAAAAAAATTAGGGAATCTAACATTAATTGAGATTAATTTAATAGTATGAATTTTTTTTCAATAATTCATTCTTCCATTCTCTGACTTGGATAATATATTATTATGTTATGAACCACCCACTTTAAACCTCCTAGAATACCTTAAAAATACCCTTTCTTTGTGTGATTTTATTTACAAGTGAATATTTAGATGTGTTCCAATACTAAGGAAAGATTTATTTATACTTTATTTTGAGAATAATTCTAATTAAATGATCATGAGTAATGAATGTAATGATTATATAATAAGGTAGATAAAAAGTGCTGTGAATTTTAAGGAATTGTTGAATGATATATGTGGAATAAGAGAGGAGTTTTAAATAATACTCATATATGAAACATTATTTATAAACTCTTTATTATTTGAGTTGTATGATTTTTTAATTCATAGTAATGAATTTAAATTAATGAGTGTGATAAATAAATTTTTTTCATTATAAGGGTGTGGATTATTTTTTAATTAATTTTTATATTTTTATTAGGGAAAAACTAAAGGTTATGTGTAGTGAAATTTTATAATTTATATTAGGTGTATATTTGTATCATGAATCATAATTTCTCAATTATCTTAATGACAAATTGTATTTTTGATGATTTATCGTTGGATTCTATTTGAGCATGAATTTGGATATGTTTGGATGAGGTTGTATAAAAATTTCCAAAATCACAATGAAATGGATAAAAATATTACATGGTTTTATTTAAATTAATTCAAATATAATAATTATAAGGCATCATAGTGTGTCACATAAATGTAATTCCATAATTATTAGGTATGATCAACTCTTAAATATCAGAGAAAGGATCCCATTCAATGTGATGTTGGACATTATGATGCAATGAAGATATGTATGAATAACATTAAAAAACATAGATACTCATTGTTATCGGCTATATATAGATATTTTCAAATATATAAAGGAGTGTTTAACCAAAGTATCACTTAATCTACATGCTAAAAGCTACATCCCTTCATAGTGAAATGAAAGTGATAAAGATATGTGAATATAAAATCATGGAAAAACATTCAAAAGGTTGTTTTTAGGTTCATAGGGATTTGGAATTAAAAAAATAATGAACATTCTTTATGTTTTACTTTCACATAACAATATTTTAACATATAAATAAGTCTTGTATACCATGTGATACACAAATTGTGGTGAAATAGTGATTTATACATTAGTATTTTGTTAAAGATATTGGAAACGTTTTGAAAAATGAATATTTTTTATGTGGATAAAAAAAATTATTTTAAACATTAATGACATTTTTAATACATAAGTTGGACTATGTTTTAAATGTCAATGCAATTTGAGATGTATTAATAAATCTATGATCATTTTGGTGTATCGTGGGGTATTATTATGGGAACAATGACATGTGATAATTTTTTTTCATCACCTATTACCATTAATAAGACAATATCCAACATTGTTTTAGTAATATACTATTAAAATATATATATTTTAACAAATAAATGGCTAAAAAGATATGAGAACATGCATATATTTTTGTATGATTTTCTATACACCCCAAATTATTTTTAGTGTCTATTTTAGGTTCAAAACAAAAACAATTAAAAGAGGTTGATATAAATTTGTAATAGGAATGATAATAGAGATATATATATATGTAAGAATATATATCTATATCTATAAAATTAAATCCATGCTACCCATAAAAAGTCATCGGTTGCCCAAGGCTATTATAGTCAGAGGTTATTTTTCTACCATCTTTGGAGCATTTGTAGCCATTTTAAGGAGGAAAGTGAGGAGGTCGCGATATTTAGATATATATAAGAATTTTTTCTTTCCATTTTGTTTTTTCAATTATGTATTCATCAGATTCATGATTTTGATGGTTCTTATTTTATGTTAGTGTTCCATTATTTCTTAATTATTTCTTAGTTCCTTGACTTCAAAACACTCTTATAAGATGTTTAGATCACTCATTACCGATGAAAAATCTACTATGGGTGGATAAATTAATATAAGTGCGTGGGATTAATATAAAATTATGTTTATGAATAGTTTAAACTTTTTCTCCTCTTAGGAGGTAGTTTTATAAAATAGTATCAAACATTGAATAGACTTATTATATCCTAATTTAATGTTAAAACATCAAGGGGCACATTTATTAATGTGAAAAAGACAAAATGGTTGAGATAATTATTTATAAATATTTAATTATATTATTTTGTCACTTTTTAAATTTTAACTTAATACACATTAATTATTTCGATACTTTTGATGATAATGGATTGAGATGTTAATGTGTTATTGATTGAAATTGATCTAGTGGGTTTTAATTTCATTTATAATTGAACAAATATTAAATTAAATAATATCATGAGTTAAGTTTAATTATATTCATTAACGAAAAAGAATCCTATAAATTTGATTCCCAAATATTCATTTTCTTCATTGTTAGTTAACTCATTAATTCATTTTATTAATTTTTAATCAAGATTCGAATTCACTGTCATAAAAAAATTATGATAAAGAAAAAATTAATAATAAATCCATGATTAGGATTCTTTGTTCACTGTAAAATCCACCCCATACTAACATTATCTTTTTTTGTGTATTTGTTTTTGGTTTGAGAAAAATAAATTCTAATTTTTTTTACCATAAGAAGTAATGACACCCAGAGGCAGTCATCCATCAAAGTGGAAGTGATGGTCAAGGGGGATAAGAAAATGATCACATATTTTTCATGAACCACAATCAAGTATAATTTATTTTACCCTATAATTCATACTGTGTGACACCTCTATATTTTATGACATTTTTTTCTTTCATAAATTTTATTTTTTATAGCTTTCCTTTCATAAAACAGCAAGTTTAAACAAACCATGATATTCGGATAAAATATTATTATTTAAGGTGGAAATTATCACTAACATATTTTATTGGATGGTATGAAAATGAATAAATAATAAGAAAAAATAATTTTTATATACGTATAAATTGGATTCATTTTTTAATAGGTTATAAATTAAAATAAAAGAATTTAATGGTAAAGAGATACGATTTTCTAAAAAACATTTATGTGCACAATGTGTTTTTCTCATAATAAATTAAATTAGTATCTATTTATAGATTATTTTAATTATACTTTTATATAATATATTCAATAAAATATATTAACATTCATTTAATATTTTTTATATAAAAAATAATGAAGTTAAAATTAATTTTATTCTTAAAATGCATTTCTCTAAAAATGATATTCAAGCATTTTGTGTGCTTCTTTAAAAAGAAATATTTACCAAATATATAAATTGATTATTTTGAAATAAATTATATATTTTTAATAATCCTAGTTAATATAATTTATTATGGAAAATTTAATTTTTTCCATACTTAATATAAAAAATAGTAAAAATGTGTTACTATGGTTAAGGCTAAAACGTGTTTATAGGGGGTTAAACTACAGGATAAAGTTAAAAATGACATAAAAATGATTTAATTTTATTTTTGAATGGTATATATAAATTATCCTCCATTTATTCAAATATTGTTTTTTATTTTGGAGCCACTTTACCTGAGTAAGAAAATATTATATTTTAATCTTTTGAAAAATTCTAAGTGTGTCCTCCCCCTCGCTTATAAAAGGATACCACCTATTCTATCTTCATAAAACATAATTACCCTTCTATATCAGCCAATAACTATATTAATACCTTTTTAAAATCCATAACCATTTCCAAGATTTCCTTTTTTGATCATAATACACTTCTTTCAATGTTTAAGGTGTAAACCTAATGAGGTTTCTCAGTGAAGATATATAACTCTTAACATTATACATTAAATTTTATTTCCTCATCTACCTTATATAAAAATATGGTAGGAATTATAAAATAAATAATTCTGTATATTAAGTATAATTAATTTTTATTATGATTATTTATCAATTATTTTACACTTTTTTTACAATCAAATGGTAAATGAAGGTATCGCTTATATGTACATGTGGACTACGAATCCACATAGCGATATGATTCCTTTTCTATAACCATCATTCATTGTTATTTATAATAATAGATTTAATTATTATATTTGATTTTTATGGAATAATTATTCTTCTATAATTATAATATCTAATATCATTTATTACATTTCCACCCATAGGAAAACAGTAATGTCTATTGTGAGTATGTGTGGACTAACACCACTACTAAGTAATGTGATTCATTTTTCATTTTCGGTTCACATGTCTCTAAATATAGATACTTTTAATGAATATATATTAAATTTATGATATAATAAATATTATTTAAATTTGTATATTTATTTAACTTTCTTTAATTCCAATAATCAATAGTTGAAATCATCACTTAGGTGTCCGTACAAACTACCATCTCCAAGAAGTGATGTAATTCATTGTTCACCATTACTATATATGAATAATGATAAATGTTTATATAATTAAAAAACATTATATTCATTTCCGGATTATTATTATGGATATTATGAAACCAATAAAAAGGTGCAAGTATCAAAATTATTGAACCAAACATACATAGAAAACAGACTAGTTTTCACCCAAATGATCATTTTAATGATGAATTTGTTAATAAAAGGATAATTTGAAACTATAATGGAATGATACGTAAATATTTATGTATAAATATGGTTCTAGAATATATTGTAGGACCCCAGGACACCCTGAGAGGGGAGGGGTGAATCAGGGTGTCAGCTTTTTCTTCTTAATGTTGTGGATCTTGTTCCCACGTCGGTAGGAACTACTTAAACCTGTATGATGGATATGATCAGCAATGAAACATTCACATGTAAAGAGATAACATAAAAAATTTACTTGGTTCACCACTAAGGGCTACGTCCAAAGAGCATACACCGACAAGTTGTCGGTCGTACCAAATTCCACTAATCTTCACTAGTTGTGGATTACAATGGTTCAGGAACAATCACTCTGTCCTAGGCCCACTGCCTTTACAAAAGGTTCAGGGATAGCTCACGGAGTCCCTCGGGTCACTCCCGTTGACTCCCCATGGCACACTACTGTTGGTGAAGTCCCACTCAGTTTATAGACATGAAGGTCTCTTCAATAGATTTGCATTGAAGTCTTTGTGTCCTGTTCAGCATGAGACTTTGCTTGCATCAGAGTCCTGAGTTGATGCTCTTTTGTATTCAACCTTATACTTTAGTGCATTAACTGAATTCAATGTATCCTCTTCTTCTCTTCCTTTGATTCTCAATACTAACACCTGAGTGTATTGATATATTCCCCTATTTCTTGTGTAGATCTGAGTTTAGTTGCACGAACTGTTCTTCTTCTCTTCGCATAGCACAATGAGGATGTTAAACACCAGCCATGTGTGTGTGGTACCACTTCTATTTATAAAACCATATTGTTCATTGTTCTTCCATCTTTTCAAATGAATACATCATTTGTTGCACCTAAGGTATCGGGAAATCTCACGACTTCTGTGTAGCTCCACGAAGACGGGCAAGCTCCAACAACACCTGGTTCTCTTCTCCAATCTTGGCACGCAAGTACCACTACGGCGCACAAGTCTCACTACGTCGCGCAAGTCTCCGGCGCACAGGTCCAAACTGGCGTGAAAGTATCACCAAACCACCTACGCAACACTGACTTCCTCAACTTCTAACCCGCGCGACTTACTTCCTTTCTCTCCCAAACTGCCTTGGGTGAACAACCAACAACCGGAGCACAGCTTTAGATAAAGGCGCGCAAGTCCACCTGCGCGACGGGAACTCTGATTTTTCTAAGTGTTGAACTCTGTTCCAAATGAGGAGGGGTGGTCCAGTATTTATATGCAATTTGACCACCCTACGCGACGGCGCACAAGTTAACCATCGGTGCGCAAGTCTCGGTGCGTAGGTCTCTTCCCCTGATAGTCACATGCACGACCAACTTCCAAACTTGCACGAACCTCTTTCCTTTGCCAAATTTTGATCTTCTGATCTTGAAAAACCATAGGCGCACAAGTTCTCAAGCTTCCAAGGAATTGGCGCTCAAGTCTCTTTCACGGCGCGCAAGTCACCTGCGCGACCTCACCAAAACTTACGTGACCCTTATCCCTTTGCCATATTTTGATGTTCTGATCCTCAAAAGCATATGGCACGCAAGTTTCCAAGCCTTTAATTACATGGCGCGCAAGTCCCTTTTCCAAAAACACTTTTCTCTATTTGTCGATTTCTAGGCCCAAAAATTTTGCAAACACTGGGAAATGGTGCTACCTTGTATCTGCTCTTTTTGTACCGCCTCCAGATCATCCATTCCTTTGTCGACATTCTTGAATCAAAAATAGATCGTTGAACACAACTCTTGAACTTGACATGCCATCATGAAATCCCTTCTGTCAACAAGTTTGTATGTCATTGGTTTTCTTTTTCAACAAGAACAATCACCTCAAAAACACTTCTTCTCGGTGATTTGAATCCTTCAGTAACTCTTCTGCTGTCATCACAAACTCCACTATTGTGATATGTATTCTTTGAAGGAATAGCTTTAGAACCATCATCTTCTGATACAATGTGATGTGCATGGCCATCTCATAATTTCAATCTCCGCATGGCCATCTCAGAAGTCTAATCCCTTGCACATTGTCTTCTTCTTCAGCCGTCATTATCTACTTCATGCAAAGTATATAAGTCAATTCTTCAAGAAGTCTCTTGCATGGTTCTCATGAAATCATGAGTAATTTCATGGTCTTCATCAAAAACCCATGGGTCTCATGAAATAATGAGGAATTGCATGGTCTTCATCGAAACCTGTGGTTCTCATGCAATAAGGAGGAATTGCATGGTCTTCATCAAAAACCCATGGGTATCATGCAATAATGAGGAATTGGATGGTCTTAATCAAAACCCATGGTTCTCATGAAATAATGAGGAATTGCATGGTCTTCATCCAAAAACCCCATTCTTAGTTAATCATCCTCAGATGGATTACACATCATATTCTTCATTGTTGTAAACAATGTATCACCTTTGACACATGTTTTTTGAACTTATGATCAGTACAAAAATCGTCTTAATTATCATTCCTCCACTTCATCAGAGTACTTCTTGATCTCCTTCATTTTGATCTTCATTGACAATTATTGACAACAAATACAACCTTATACACAAAGTGGTTCCAACATATATTTATAATAAATATATATTTATCATATAAGATATTTTACCATTTATAAAACAGCTGAAACATGATGTAAGGGATTAATGTTTCAATCTCATTTTTATCAATATAGAATATGCTTAGATTTTTATTATGAAAAATTATATAAATATTAAACTATAAACCCCATATATTTTCCTTCCCTATTGTTATTTATGTCATTTTTACATATTAATACCATTTTCCACTCTTTGGTACTTAAAATTATCCAGATTGTTTTAAGAAAGTTTGACATTATTTCTTCTTCAGTCGATGCACTTTTTCGTCCATGTCCATACTCTTCAAAAAAAATTTATGATATTTTTTACCTATAGTTGAGATTTTTTAAAAATTTCATTTTCAATATTTCAAATTAATTTAAAAATGTTTAAAATTGAGTCTTTTTAATGAAGTTTGTTTCCAAACAATTCATTTTTGAATTTTTACAGTGGTGTAGAACTATTGTTTTCTTTTTACATTTACAGATAAAATTAATTTTTCCTCTATCATGATAAATAATTTATTTAAATATTTAATTAAAACTTATCTTGGAAATTGTTTTAAATTTTTTTTCTCAATCTTTTGGGAATTTTTAGTTTATTATTTATCAATACAAAAGGATATTTTATAATGTTTCTAAAAATGGTTCAGTTGATCATTCAAGGGTATTTTTCATCTATGTCAACATACTTTATATATTTTTATGCTTCAATGTGGATATGATATTATTATATTGTACACATTCTTTCTCTAGATGGTTTATGATTTTATAGATGTAAGGTGGGTTCAAAAAACTTGTTTCTTTCCCATATGTTAATTAAGTTATAATGAAACCATTTCGAACCACATTTCTTTTCCAAAAGTTATGCAATGATGAAATGATAAAATGTTTATGAAGCATTTTACCTTTCCAAGAGATATGATATGATGTTATGATTAGTGTTTAATGATCTCATGACACACATATGTATAATTTTAAATATCATATGTGTTTTCTATGAATTATATATCTTATTAATGAATTGTGTAAAGATGGGTATATCATGAATTAATAATGACTGGAATTGGTAGTGGAACCAATTTAGTAATGGAATCTATCCACAATGATAGTCTTCAGAGTGATCCTTGTACAAGGAAATAATATAATGGGGAAAAACCAAACCACTCTGATAGCCTTCATAGTAATCATTGTTTATGAAAATTTCTATCTATGCTTATGTTTATTATATAAAATTAAATCATATGATTATGATATGTTATCATAGTTCATGATTAATTGTTGTTTATTCCACATAGTTACAAGTTATTATTTTCTATAAAAAATACTTATTACCTTATTTATGATAAATGATCTTTGACTTATTGGGTACAATGTTTTCTAAGGTATAGTGGTTCTCTTATATCCTTATGCCAATATTATGTTCACTTATGTTTATTTATTGATATATATTTTGTTACTCACACCAATCATCTCAGATCACCATTTCTTAAATATTTTCCCCATGTAATGAGAAAATGTTTTATGTAGGTTATGTCTAAGGAATGTACTATGTGAGAAGACCTTTTTCAGATATGTTGTTGATATTTTCTTAAATAAGATGATTTATTTATATAGTATCTAATGAATTTAAACCATTACAGTTGTTGGGAATGTTTTGTTATGAGATATACTTAATATACAACTAAAATGATGGAATATATATGTATGGAATTCACGGTTCACCTTAATTGGTTTTAGAAGAGGTTTTAGTTAATTTTGTATGTTAAGATTAAATAAATTTATTGAGACCCTGGGGATAAGTCTAGGAAAATGATAACAACTTAAAGATTTGGTAATGTAGGTGTTGTGTGGTTTTACTGGATAATTTTTCCCTATTGAGATACTGGAATGTGAATTAACCTATAGAACATATTCACATAGGTGTCACAACTATTAAAGGGGTAGGTTTAGTATTAACATGATCATTATTGATTCATGATGAGTGGACCTATTATTACACCCCTATCTAGACACTCCCAAGGGATATAATTGGGTTAATTCACATTTTATTATAAATTGTTATGAAATATTTTAATATATGATGATCATCAATACCATATTTTAATCATAATTGTAACACCTCAAGCTTCCATGGTATGCTCCTCTTTGAATAATAGAGCAGCGTGTGTTGTACGCAACCTCGAGTTCTAACACACCGCGACCAATAAAAGTACCAGTTTTGAATAGTAATACCCACCTTTTGAAATTATATAAATTTATATTTCAAAATTGAGTTAATTTTTTGATTTAGAATATCGAAATTATCTTATGTTGAATTTTTGGTATTTTTCTGAGAACTTCCCATTTTTGATGAATAGTGAAAAATCCATAAAAGCAATTTTTTTAATCAAAATAATTTATAGTGATAAATTATACAATTGAGTGGTTATAAAGAGTAATTATAATATATTTTTACCACTTTATCCAATGGTGGTCATTAGAATTAATTTCACTTTGAAATTGGACATAAACAATTGTCAATCTTTTGATTAATATTCTTTCTTAAAAACACGCTATTTGTTGTGACAGCGGAAATTAATTATTAAATTAATTAATTCAACTTATATGTTTTGAATTTTTTAAAATAGAATTCATTTTTGAATTAGTAATATCCAATATATCTTAGGGTTAATTTTTGGTGATGTTCTGAAAAACTTCGATTTTTGATGAATAGTGAAACCATTAAGTGGTAGTTAAAGAAACTGATTTTTCATTTAAATGAAATTTTAAAACCTCTGTGATTTGAATTTTCAAAATACGACATAAATCATTTTCATTTGTAAGTAAAATTTGGTTCAATGAGATTAAAATAATTTTTGATGAATAGTAACTTTTAAGTTCTATTAATCGTGATTAAAGGTAATTAGTGTAACTTAAGGTAAATGTAATGTTATAATAATATGAAATTACCTTTACACTTGTCCTACACATATTGTATGACTCATGGACGATCAAGAGAATCCATGGGTCAACTTGGGGACCCCATGGAGCCACTTGGGTAAGAAAATGACATTAATAACTTTTTATTTAAAGTAAAAATAAAATTGTCACAAACATGGGTTGTTTTACTAAAACAATTATTACATGGGGTTATATAAGTTAAATTTTCAAATATAAATATTCATTAGAAATATAAAAATATTTCCTACTTCATGATAGTTTTTATATAATTTTTAGACATTAAATAAATTAAAAGTTTTAGGACATCATGATGATGCAGCGATTACCTCATTAATTAACGATTTAAATAAAATGCAAATATAATGTAAAATCTAAAACTTAAACTTGAAAAAAATCTATTGGATGAGTATATTTATATCCCTTATCACCTTATCCTCTAAATATATAATTGTTGTACCTTTGAAATCCGAAATGTACTTCATAATAATGTAACATTTCATTACTTTCCAAGAGTGTCCCTCTTCTCCTCTTATAAAAGGCCCCCACCTATACCACCTTATTCACACCTTCAAAGACATTTGTCTCGGACAAACTCTTCCCAAATACTCTCTCAACTTCCCTCTTTTAATCCTAGAAGCCTCACTTTTGGCAGAATTCTTCCCAATGAATCCTTTGTCTCAAATCAAAAAGAGTAACCCGATTTTAAGGTAATGTCTTCTCTTATGTTATTTTGTTTATTTTTGATTCTCCAACCCCTTAAACTATTTTTATTCCTTTATTTTGTATCAACACCAGTATCGTAAATATACTAGGATGTTGTTATGCGATGTATTTGATTTACACTTACACACACCTTCATCTAATGGTCAAAGAACATATTGTTTCAGTGGTTGGCGAATTTCTATCTCACGAAACGATGATTGTTCAATCTTCTTTTAACACCTATAATGGTGTAAATTAAGATGTCACTATATTTATATATGATATATATATTATTATTATGTTTTGCTTATTATTATATATTTTTCATTTATGGCATACCTTTAGGATTTCCATTTTGGCTAAACACGATAATTTCATTTTAGGAAGTGCGGACTACCGCCCCCTCAAAGTGAATTGAATCATTAATTCCATATGTGGGATGTATAAATGATGGAGTAAATGATATTATATATAATATTATACTATTATAATATACCTTTATATCATTATGATTCAATTCCATTAAATACAAAATAGAAATGAAAGTAGCATTCATGCGTACATACGGCTTACCATCTCCATGAACGGTGCATTTCATTTCATACCTTTAAATGTTACATAATATTATGAATGAATGTATATAATGGATATATATTATATATATCATATCTACATCATGAATATAATTCTGGAGATAATGGATATTCTACCACATAAACAAGTTGAAATTATAAGAAGTTTATTGTTGACTCAAGTACCAAAGATCGACAAAATGACCGTTATTAACTTAAATGACTACATAATTTTTGTAACATTGTAATAAGTGATATAAAAGGGATAATGAACTTGAAAAAGGTTCTTATGCAAGTAGAGATTAACTCTAGTTTATTATACAGAAGATTAAAGAACGGTCGAGTGAAGTCAGACACGAGGTCAGGGAACTTCTTAACCCAATTTCTATTCATTAGGTTAATCTCCTACTTTCAAATTATATCATGATATTATTATGTCCAATATTGTATTTGTACTTTATTTATGTGTACTTATAGTTCATACACATAATAGATTTATTTTATTTAAAAAAAATGATCTTTGGAAGGGAACTTCTTAACCCAATTTCTATTCTTTGGGTTAATCTCCTACATTAAAATTATGTCATGATATTATTATGTCCTATCTTGTATTTGTACTTTCTTTATGTGTACTTATAGTGAATACACATAATATATTTATTATATTTAAAAAAATGATCTTTGTAAGGGAACTTCTTAACCCAATTTCTATTCTTTGGGTTAATCTCCTACTTTCAAATTATGTCAGAATATTATTATGTCCTATCTTGTATTTGTACTTTATTTATGTGTACTTATAGTGAATACACATAATAGATCTATTTTATTTAAAAAAATGATCTTTTTAAGGGACTTCGTCTTAATCTCCTTTCATTGAGGCATATTCTGTTTTATAAACAACATTATTTTATACAGTGTATAAACCCCTTTGACTTTTACTTTTATTAAAAAGGTTTTTTTTTATATTTATGTGTTTTTAAATGATTTAAAAAACATAGTTATTTCCCTCAAATATATGAAAATCCAGTGAAAATGTATACGTATTTAACGCAAGCATAAAAATATTTTCAGAAAACCCGACTATTGAGTGTGGTAGACAGAAAGGGATTGGGAGTGGACCCATCATGGCCTGTAATTAGTCGAGCAGTCTTAGAATTAGTTATATTGTTTTCAGAAGCTTGCATAATGTTTTCAGAAAAACACTGGAGTATATTTGAGAAATTTTAAACGTATGTATCTTATAAAATAATTGTATCGGTAGGTCTCATGAGACAAACTAGTGTCTTGGCATGAGGCCTTGACAAAATCTTATTGGTTGTCTTGGAACGAGGCCTTGGATACATGGTTATGATAGTCTAACATTATGCATTCCATCATTATGAAAGTGGTTATTGATATTTCATGTGATTATTAGACTATTAGAATATCCATGTGAATAAGTAAATGGAATTATTTCATTTTACTTTTGCCATATTACGTTGAAGTTCAAGTTTAAAAGGCTTTTGTTTTAGTTATACATTGACTTAAATGTTTATGTTTATTTATGAAAGCTTCTTCTATATTGTTATCCTTACTGAGCATCTGAGCTCACCCCTTTCAATGTTTTAATTTTTCCAGGATGTGAAGAAGTATATTATGAATGACATGCAGGGATAGTATGAGGGGATATGAAGACAAGATGTTGTTGTATTTTTGTTTTACTTTATAATGTAATGTAAGACTTATGAATGTATCTAGTGTTTCCAAGGATACTAAACTAATCAGTCTTTCAAGACATGATGTTTTGTGATTATTCTAGTGTTAGGTAATAATGCACTGACTCTGGGTAACTGGGGTCGGGGCGTTACAGTTGGTATCAGAGGCAGTTTAGTACTAACCTTGGAAGCTAGATTTAGATATACTCTGATTAGAGCACATAGCCCTAAGATAGACTTTGAGGATTAGTATAGAAGAACTTCCTAGAATTTTGGTATTATTGAGATTTTGTAGGTTTTCCAAGCAATACATCTTTGTCTGGATACAAGAAGGTAGAGGCGGCTCTAGCACAGATGTACCTAGGGGTAAAACTTGAAAACACCGCTTTGAGCTAGACTCGAACTGGAACTGGTGCACGACAACGGGCCATGCTGCACTCTTGCTTACGACACTCCCGAGGGATTTGCTTAGGAAAATTCTCATTTTCTTTAAAATCACTATGAAGGGTTTATGAGTATATACTTTCTCAAAGAAAACATTTTTATGACTATAGTTCAATTTATGTTAAGTGTTTTACAAGTATGGAATTATGTATTTTGATTCATATACTAAACTAGTTTATGCCATTGTTTAGAAATGGCGCCTAGTGGGAGGAATGGAAATGATATCAATGCACACACTCCAGGTAGGGATTTCCCTCCTGCTCAAGATAATTATAGTGGAGCTGGAGATACAACTAGTGCTGATCAACTTATCACCATACCGGGACAACTCACTCAGGTTATGAATAATAACCTTACTTGTATGGATCACCCTGATCCGCAACATGGAGGATCAATTTTAGACCGCTTCATGAGGCAACAACCGCCAACATTTAATGGGGTTAAAATCCATTAGTATCTGAGCAATGGATAAACTCCTTAGAGAAAATATTCCACGCCTTGGGGAGTGGTGAAAGGGAAAAAGGTTATCATGGCTTTTTATCGCCTCACTGGAGATGCTGATCAATGGTGGTCATTGATTCAAAATAAAAAGGAGGATGAAGAAGTGTCGATTATGGAGTGGAGGGAGTTTAAGAAAATTTTCTTAGAAAGTACTATCCACATGACCATCGAGTAGATATGGAAAGGTAATTTTTTAGTCTGAGGCAGAAGGAGGATGAGAATGTCACAAAGTATGAGGCTATCTTTACAAGGTTAGCGAGTCATGCTCCAGATTATATACTTAACCCAAGAAGTAAGATTGATCATTTCCTTGATGGGTTAAAACCATTTCTCTGTTAAGCTTTAGTATCACAATCTTTCTCAACATATGAAGATATAGTCTCATGTTCGATCAAGACAGAAAAGGAATTATCTAAGTCATATGACAACAAAGTAAAGCAAGAGAAGAATATAACGGTGGAACAAGAGACAGATAATTGGAAAAAGGGAAAGAAGGATTTTCTATTATGCGATAATGGTGGGAAGAATCACCTTGGTACTTGCCTAAAAGGAATGGGAGTTTGTTATAAATTTGGAGAAAAAGGTCACCAGGCCCATGATTGCAAGGGAAAGAAAGATGCTATCAATGTTGAAAGCTACAATTGTAGGGAAATGGGGCATTATGAAAATAAATGTCCTAATCATCGGGGAAACTTACATCAGAAAAGGCCAAGGGATCAAGGACAATTTTATGTTGTTACTACAGTTGAAGTGGAATAATTAATGTATTGGTGCTTTTGGACTCAAGGATTATATTCTGGTTATAAGAATAATGTGATATATATAAGTATTGTACTACAGTACTTTTTATTTTCATTATGGTTTTAATATGATGAAGGTAATCATATTTTTGTATGTGACAATAAGAGAAACTTTACTTTGTTTGGGGAATCTAATGTTACAATTGATTTTGAATATAAAGAGCTTTTAGAGAAAGTCTGGACAGAGGTATTTTAGATAACTATAAAGGATGGAATGGATTAAGTTGAACTTTGGATAGTATTGTTTAAGGTTAAAACATTTATGAAGATTTTTTTGGAATATTATAATACTATAGTTTTAGGAAAAGCACAACCTGCAAGTTGGGGGATAACCCATCGCGTCGGACAAAGCTGTAGGAATCAAACCCACAACCATAGTGCGACATGCCTTTATTACCTACCACTAGCCTACAGGATGTCCCTGGTTATTACAAAAAAAATTTCCTAATCTAAATGATATGTGTTAATATTTTTAACCTTATAAAATTATGATAAATAAAATATTTTTGAGTTCTATTACCTTTTGGAGTGAAAGATGTGATTGTGGTAAAAATTTATTAAAGAATGAAAGTCTACATGACAAGTAAGTATATTTCATTATGTTCTTAGTAAATCTTATAAATAAATTCCGCAACTTTATGAAAGTTATCTTAAAACAAAAAAAATTCGGTTAACTTTTCCAATTGGAGAATCAATGACCACTTAACCAATCACAAGTTTGTGACTTTCTTGTAGTTAACTTTATCCTAATCCTATTTTATACAACTCTCCATCAGACCATGATGGTTTGTTTTTCCTCCATATCCATATTTTCATATAATCCTAGTATGGCCTATCTCGGGTGACCTTTGTACATCTCTTTCATTCTTTTAAAGTTATATTTTAAATAACCTTATTTCCGATGTGGGACTTCCAAAAAGGTATTTTCTATTTTTAATATTTTATTTTCAAAGAAAAATTATAGATTTTGAGGACGTAATTTATTGAAGGAGTGGAGAATGTAACACCCCAAGCATCCATGGTTCGCTCCTCTTTGAATAATAGAGGAGCGTGTGTTATATGCAACCTCGAGTTCTAACACACCGCAACCAATAAAAGTAGCAGTTATGAATAGTAATAACCACATTTTGAAATTATATAAATCTTATATTTCAAAATGGACTTAAATTTTGGATTCATAATATCAAAATTATCCTATGTTGAATTTTTGGTATTTTTCTGAGAACTTCCAATTTTTGATGAATAGTGAAAAATACTTAAAAACAACTTTTTTAATCAAAATAATTTATAGTGATAAATTATACAATTGAGTGGTTCTAAAGTGTAATTAGTATATATTTTTACCATTTTATCCAATGATGGTCATTATAAATAATTTCACTTTGAAATTGGACATAAACAATTGTCAATCTTTTGATTGATATTCTTTCTTAAAAACACGCTATTTGTTGTGACAGAGGGAATTAATTATTAAATTAATTAATTCAACTTATATGTTTTGAATTTTTTAAAATAGACATCATTTTTTAATTAAAAATATAAAATATAGCTTACGGTAAATTTTTGGTGTTGTTCTGAAAAACTTTGATTTTGGATGAATATTGAAACAACAAAGTGGTAGTTAAAAAAACTGATTTTTAGTTTAAATGAAATTTTACCACATCTGTGATTTGAATTTCCAAAATTAGAAATACATCATTTTCATTAGGATGTAAAATGTGGTTCAATGGGATTAAAATAAATTTTGGTGAATAGTAACTTTTTAGTTCTATTAATCGCGATTAAAGATAATTAGTGTAACTTAAGGTAAATATAATGTTATAATAATATGAAATTACCTTTACACTTGTACTACCCTTATTTTATGACTCATGGACGACCAAGAAAATCCATGGGTCAACTTGGGGACCCCATGGGGCCACTTGGGAAAGAAAATGACATTAATAACTTTTTATTTAAAGTAAAAATAACATTGTCACAAACTTGTGTTATTTTACTAAAACAATGATTACATGGGGTTATATAAGTTAAAATTTCGACTATAAATATTCATTGGAAATATAAAATGATTTCCTACATCATGATAGTTTTTATATAATTTTTATACATTAAATAAATTAAAATTTTTACGACACCATGATGATGCAACGATTACCTCATTAATTAACGATTTAAATAAAATGAAAAGATAATATAAAATATAAGACTTAAACTTGTCAAAACCCTATTGTATGAGTAAATTTTAATCCCTTATCACCTTATCCTCTAAATATATAATTGTGGGACCTTTAAAATCCGAAAATTACTTCATTATAATGTAACATTTCATTACATTCTAAGAGTGCCCCTCTTCTCCTCTTATAAAAGGCCCCCAACCCTACCACCTTATTCACAGCTTCAAATCCATTTTTCTCGGCCATTCTCTATCAAAATACTCTCTAACCTTTTCTTATATTACTCCTAGAATTATCACTTTGGGTATAATTCTTCCCAAGGATTCCTTTTTCTCAAATCAAAAAGAGTAACCCTATTTTAAGGTAATGTCTTCTCTTATGTTATTTTGTTTTATTTTGCTTCTCCAACCACTTAAACGTTTTTTATTCCTTTCTTTTGTAACTACACCAGTATATTTAATTTACTAGGATGTTGTTTTTATGAGAAGTATTTTATTTACACTTACACACACCTTCATCTAATGGTTAAAGAACACATTGTTTCTGTGGTTGTCAAATTTCTGCCTCACGAAATGATGATTGTTCAATCTTCGTTTAACACCTCTCATGGTGGCCATTAAGATGTCACTATATTTATATATGATATATATATTATGTTTATGTTTTCCATATGCTTCTTTATTTCTAATTTATGGTATACCATTATGATTGCCATTATGGGTAAACGCGATAATTTCATTTTAGGAAGTGCGGACTACCACCCCCTCAAAGTAATTCGAATCGTTAATGGAATATGTGGGATGTATAAAGGATAGAGTAAATGATATTATATATGATATTATAATGGAATTATAATATTCCTTTATATCATTATTATTTCATTCCATTAATACGAAATAGAAATGAAAGTAGCGTTCATGCGTACGTACGGCTTACCGTCTCCATGAACGGTGCATTTCATTTCATACATCTAAATGTTATGTAATATTATGAATGAATGTATATATTAGATATATATGATATATATGATATCTACATAATTAATATAATTCTGGAGATAATGGATATTCTACCACATAAACAACTTGTAATTATAAGAAGTTTATTGTTGACTCAAGTACCAAAGATCGAAAAAACGACCGTTATTTACCTAATTGACTACATAATTTTCGTAACATAGTAATAAGTGATATAAAAGGGTTAATGAACTTGAGAAATGTTCTTAAGCAAGTATAGATTAACTCTAGTTTATTATTCAGGAGATTAAAGAACGTTCGAGTGAAGTCGGACACGAGGTAAGGGAACTTCTTAACCCAATTTCTATTCTTTTGGTTAATCTACTACTTTAAAATTATGTCATGATATTATTTTGTCCTATCTTGTATTTGTACTTTATTTATGTGTACTTACAGTGAATACACATAATAGATTTATTTTAATTAAAAAAATGATCTTTTTAAGGGAACTTCTTAACCCAATTTCTATTCTTTGGGTTAATCTCCTACTTTCAAATTATGTCATGATATTATTATGTCATATCTTGTATTTCTACATTCTTTATGTGTACTTATAGTGAATACACAAAATAGATTTATTTTATTTAAAAAAATGATCTTTGTAAGGGATCTCCTTATCCGAATTTCTATTCTTTCGGTTAATCTTCTACTTTCAAATTATGTCATAATATTATTATGTCCTATCTTGTATTTGTACTTTCTGTATGTGTACTTATAATGAATACACATAATATATCTATTTTATTTAAAAAAATGATCTTTGTAAGGGAATTCGTCTCAATATCCTTTCATTGAGGCATATTTTGTTTTATACACAACTTTATTTTATATGGTGTATAAACCCCTTTGAATTTTACATTTATTCAAAAGGTTTTTTTTATAATTATGTGATTTCTAAATTATTTCAAAAAAAAGAGATATTTCTCTCAAATATATGAAAATCCAGTGCAAATGTATACGTATTTAACGCAAGCTTAAAAATGTTTTCAGAAAACCTGACTCTCGAGTGTGGTAGACAGGAAGGGATTGGGAGTGGACCCATCATGGCCTGTAATTAGTCAAGCAGTCTCAGAATTAGTTATTTTGTTTTTAGAAGCTTGCATAATGTTTTTAAAAAACACTGGAGTATATTTGAGTAATTTTAAACGTAAGTATCTTCTAAAAAAATTGTATCGGTAGGTATCATGAGACAAACTAGTGTCTTGGCATGAGGCCTTGACAAAATCTTATTTGTAGTCTTGGCACGAGGCCTTCGCTACGTGGTTATGATAGTTTGGCATTATGAATTCCATCATTATGAAAGTGGTTATTGATATTGCATGTGATTATTAGACTAGTAGAATATCCATGTGAATAAGTAAATGACATTATTTTGATTTTACTTTTACCATATTATGCTGAAGTTCAAGTTTAAAAGGCTTTTGTTTTAGTTATACATTACCTTAAATGATTAGGTTTATTTATGAAAGCTTATGCTATATTGTTATCCTTACTGAGCATCTAATCTCACCCCTTTAAATGTTTTAATTTTTCCAGGATGTGAAGAAGCATATTATGAATGAACTACATGGATAGTATGAGGGGATATGGAGACAAGACGTTGTTGTAGTCTTGTTTTACTTTATAATGTAATATAAGACTTATGAATGTATCTAGTGTTTCCAAGGCTAATAGACTAATCGGTCTTTTGAGAATTTATCTTTTGTGATCATGACAATGTTACGTAATAATGCACCGACTCTGGGTAACTGGGGTCGGGGCATTACAGTTGGTATCAGAGGCATTTTAGTACTATCCTTGGAAGCTATACTTAGATAAACTTTGATTAGATCACATAGCCCTAAGATAGACTTTGAGGATTAGTATAGAAGAGCTTCCTAGAATTTTGGTATTATTGAGATTTTGTGACTTTAATGAGCAATACATCCCTATCCGGATACGAGCGGGTAGAGGCTGCTCTGGCACAGATGTACCTAGGGGTAAAACCTAAAAACACTACTTTGAGCTAGACTCGAACGGGAACTGGTGCACGACAATGGGCCTTGCTGCACTCTTGGTTACGACACTCCCGGGGGATATGACTAGGATAATTCTCATTTTCTTTACAAACCACTATGAAGGGTTTATGAGTATATACTTCCTCAAAGAAATCATTTTTATGATTATAGTTCAATTTATGTTAAGTGTTTTACAAGTATGGAATTATGTATATTGATTCATAAACTAAAGTAGTTTATGCCATTGTTTAGAAATGGAGCCTAGTGTGAGGAATGGAAACCGTATCAATGCACACACTCCATGTAGGGATTTCCATCATGCTGAAGATAATTATAGTGGAGCTGGAGATACAACTAGTGTTGATCAACTTATCACCATACTGGGAAAACTCACTCAGGTTAGGAATAATAACCTTACTCGTATGGAGCACCCTGATTCGCAACGTGGAGGGTCAATGTTAGACCGTTTCATGAGGAAACAAACTCCAACATTTAATGGGGGTACAAATCCATTAGTAGCTGAGCAATGGATAAACTCCTTAGGGAAAATATTACATGCCTTGGGGAGTAGTGAAAGGGAAAAGGTTATCATGGAATTTTACCGCCTCACTAAAGATGCTGATCAATGGTGGTCATTGATTCAAAATACAAAGGATGATGAAGAAGTATCAATTCTGGAATGGGGGGAGTTTAAGGAAATTTTCTTAGAAAAATACTTTCAACATGACCATCTAGCAGATATTGAAAGTCAATTTTTGAGTCTGAGGCAGAAGGAGGATGAGGATGTAGCAAAGTATGAGGCTAACATTACAAGGTTAGCGAGGCACGTTCCAGATTATATACGTAACCCAAGAAGTAATATTTATCATTTATTTGATGGGTTAAAACCATTTCTCCGTCGAGCTTTAGTATCACAATATTTCTCAACATACGATGATATAGTCTCGTGTTCTATCAAGATAGAAAAGGAATTATCTAAGTCTAATGACAAAAAAGTAAAGCAAGATAAGAAGAGAATGGTGGAACAAGAGACAGATAAATGGAAAAAGGGAAAGAAGGATTTTCCATTATGCGATAACTGTGGGAAGAATCACCCCAGTACTTGCCTAAAAATAATGGGAGTTTGTTATAAATGTGGAGAAAAACGTCACCAGGCTCGTGATTGCAAGGGAAAGAAAGAGGCTATGAATGTTGAATGCCACAATTGTAGGGAAATGGGGAATTATGCAAATGAATGTCCTAATCTTCAGAGAAACTTACCTCAAAAAAGGCCAAGGGATGATAGATAATATTATGATGTTACTATAGTTGAAGTGGAATAATTAATGTATTGGTGATTTTGGACTCACGGATTATATTCTGGTTATAAGAATAATTTGATATATATAAGGATTGTACTATAGTACTTGTTTTTTTCATTAAGGTTTTAATATGATGAAGGTAATATTATTTTTGTATGTGACAATAAGAGAAACTTTACTTTGTTTGGGGAATCTAATGTTACAATTGATTTTGGAATTTAAAGACCTTTTAGAGAAAGTCTGGACGGAGGTATTTTGGATCACTATAAAGTTTAGAATGGATTAAGTTGAACTTTAGATATTATTGTTTAAGGTTAAAACATTTATGAAGATTATTTTAGGAATATTATAATACTATTTTCTTAGGAAAAGGACAACCTGCAGGTTGGGGGGTAACCCATCGTGTCAGACAATGCTGTAGGAATCGAACCCACAACCATAGTGCGACATGCCTTTATTACCTACCACTAGCCTACAGGAAGTCCCTGGTTATTACAAAAAAGTTTTCCTAATCTAAATGGTATGTGTTAATATTTGGAACCTTATACAATTATGATAAATAGAATAATTTTGAGTTCTAATACCTTTTGGAGTGAAAGATGGGTTTGTGGTAAAAATTTATTAAAGAATGAAAGTCTACATGACATGTAAGTATTTTCCTTACATTCTTAGTAAATCTCCTAAATAAAATCCTCAACTTTATGAAAGGTAACTTAAAACAAAAATGTTGTCGGTTATCTTTTCTAATTGGGGAATCAATGACTGTTTAACCAATCACAAGTTTGTGATTTTGTTGTAGTTAACTTTCTCATAATCCTTTTTTATAAAACTCTACATCAAACCTTGATGGTTTGTTTTTCCTCCATATCCATATTTTTCATAGAATCTTATTATGGGCTTTCTCGGGTGTCCTTTGTACTTCTCTTTCTTTCTTTTAAATTTATATTTTAAATAACCTTATTTCTGATGTGGGTTTTCCACAAAGGTATTTTCTATTTTCAACCTTTTATTTTCAAAGAAAAATTTTAAATTGCGAGGACATAATTTATTGAAGGAGAGGTGAATGTAACACTCCAAGATTACATGGTACACTCTTCTTTGAATAATAGAGCAACGTGTGTTGCACGCAACCTCGAGTTCTAACACACCGCGACCAATAAAAGTAGTAGTTATGAATAGTAATACCCACTTTTTTAAATTATATAAATATTATATTTCAAATTGACTTCATTTTTGGATTCGTAATATCTAAATTAGCCTATGTTGAGTTTTTGGTATTTTTCTGAGAACTTCCAATATTTGATGAATAGTGAAAAATACATAAAAACAACTTTTTTAATCAAAATAATTTATAATGATAAATTATACAATTGAGTGGTTTTAAAGTTTAACTAGAATATATTTTTACCATTTTATCCAATGGTGGTCATTATAATTAATTTCACTTTGAAATTGGACAGAAACAATTGTCAATCTTTTGATTGATATTCTTTCTTAAAAACACGCTATTTGTTGTGACAGAGGGAATTAATTATTAAATTAATTCATTCAACTTATATGTTTGAATTTTGTAAAATAGACATCATTTTTGAATTAGTAATATCAAATATATCTTAGGGTTAATTTTTGGTGTTGTTCGGAAAAACTTCGATTTTTGATGAATAGTGAAACCACTAAGTGGTAGTTAAAAAACCCGATTTTTCATTTAAATGAAATTTTACCACCTCTGTGATTTGAATTTCCAAAATCTGACATACATCATTGTCATTAAGAAGTAAAATGTGGTTTAATGGGATTAAAATATTTTTTGGTGAATAGTAACTTTTATGTTCTATTAATCGTGATTAAAGGTAATTAGTGTAACTTAAGGTAAATATAATGTCATGATAATATGAAATTACCTTTACACTTGTCTTACTCTTATTGTATGACTCATTTCCGACCAATAAAATCCATGGGTCAACTTGTGGACCCCATGGAGCCACTTGGGTAAGAAAATGACATTAATAACATTTTATTTAAAGTAAAAATAAAATTGTCACAAACATGTGTTGTTTTACTAAAACAATTATTAAATGGGATTATATAAGTTAACGTTTAGACTATAAATATTAATTGGAAAGATAAAACTATTTCCTACATCGTTATAGTTTTTATATAATTTGTAGACATTAAATAAATTAAAAATTTTATGACACCATGATGATGCAGCGATTACCTCAATAATTATTGATTTAAATAAAATGAAAAGATAATGTAAAATCTAAGACTTACACTTGTCATAAACTTATTGTATGAGTATATTTAGATCCCTTATCACCTTATCCTAGAAATATATAGTTTTGGGACCTTTAGAATCAGAAAAGTACTTCATAATAATGTAACATTTCATTACTTTCCAAGAGTGCCCCTATTCCCCTCTTATAAAAGTCCCCCACCTCTACCACCTTATTCACACCATAAATGCCATTTGGCTAAGACAAACTCTGCCCAAATACTCTCTCAACTTCCCTATATTACTCCTATAAGCCTCACTTTGGGAAGAATTCTTCCCAAGGAAGCCTTTGTCTCAAATCAAAAAGAGTTACCCGATTTTAAGGTAATGTCTTCTCTTATGTTATTTTGTTTTATTTTGCTTCTCCAACCCCTTAAACTTTTTTATTCCTTTATTTTGTAACAACACCAGTATCTTCAATATAATATTATGTTGTTATGAGAATTATTTGATTTACACTTACACACACCTTCGTCTAATGGTTAAAGAAGATACGGTTTCTGTGGTTGGCGAATTTCTGCCTCACAAAACGATGATTGTTCAATCTTCTTTTAACACCTCTCTTGATGGCCATTAATATGTCACTATATTTATATATGATATATATATTATTTTTATGTTTTCCTTATGATTCTTTATTTCTATTTTATGTCATACCTTCATGATTTCCATTATGGGTAAACGCAGTAATTTCATTTTAGGAAGTGCGGACTACCGCCCCCTCAAAGTGATTTGAATCGTTAATGCCATATGTGGGATGTATAAAGGATGGATTAAATGATATTAAATATGATATTATAAGGGAAATATAATATACCTTTATATAAATATGATTTCATTCCATTAAATACGAAATATAAATGAAATTAGCGTTCATGCGTACGTACGGCTTACCGTCTCCATGAACGGTGCATTTCATTTCTTACCTCTAAATGTTACGTAATATTATGAATGAATGTATATTCTGGATATATATGATATATATTATATCTACATCATTAATATAATTCTATAGATAATGGATATTCTACCACATTAACAACTTGTAATTATAAGAAGTTTATTGTTGACTCAAGTACCAAAGATCGAAAAAATGACCGTTATTAACTTAAATGACTACATAATTTTCTTAACATTGTAATAAGTGATATAAAAGGGATAATGAAATTTAAAAAGGTTCTTATGCAAGTAGAGATTATCTTTAGTTTATTATTCAAGATATTAAAGAATGGTCGAGTGAAGTCAGACACGAGGTAAGGGAACTTCATAACCCAATTTCTATTCTCTGGGTTAATCTCCTACTTTCAAATTATGTCATAATATTATTATGTCATATCTTGTATTTGTACTTTATTTATGTTTACTTATATTGAATACACATAATAGATTTATTTTATTTAAGAAATGATCTTTGTAAGGGAACTTCTTAACCCATTTTCTATTCTTTGGGTTAATCTCCTACTTTCAAATTATGTCATGATATTATTATGTCATATCTTGTATTTGCACTTTATTTATGTGTACTTATAGTGAATACAGGTAATAGATTTATTTTATTTAAAAAAATGATCTTTGTAAGGGAACTTCTTCACCCAATTTTTATCTTTGGGTTAATATCGTACTTTCAAATTATGTCATAATATTGTTATGTCCTATCTTGTATTTGTACTTTCTTTATGTGTACTTATAGTGAATACACATAAAAGATCTATTTTATTTAAAAAAATGATATTTGTAAGGTACTTCATCTCAATCTCCTTTCATTGAGGCATATTTTGTTTTATACACAACTTTATTTTATACGGTGTATAAACCCCTTTGACTTTTACGTTTATTCAAAAGGTTTTTTTTATAATTATGTGATTTTTAAATGATTTCAGAAAAAGAAATATTTCTCTCAAATATATGAAAATACAGTGCAAATGTATACATATTTAACGCATGCTTAAAAATGTTTTCAGAAAACCCGACTCTCGAGTGTGGTAGACAAGAAAGGACTGGGAGTGGACCCATCATGGCTTGTAATTAGTCGAGCAGTCTCAGAATTAGTTATTTTGTTTTCAGAAGCTTACATTATGTTTTCAGAAAAACAATGGAGTATATTTGAGCAATTTTAAACATAAGTATCTTCTAAAAAAATTGTATCGGTAGGTCTCATGAGACAAACTATTGTCTTGGCACGAGCCCTTGACAAAATCTTATTTGTAGTCTTGGAACGAGGCCTTGGCTTTGTGGTTATGATAGTCTAGAATTATGCATTCCATCATTATGAAAGTTGTTATTGATATTTCATGTGATTATTAGACTATTAGAATATCCATGTGAATAAGTAAATGTAATTGTTTCATTTTACTTTTGCTATATTATGCTGAAGTTCATGTTTAAAAGGCTTTTGTTTTATTTATACATTGCCTTAAATGCTTATGTTTATTTATGAAAGCTTCTGCTATATTGTTATCTTTACTGATCATTTGAGCTCACCCCTTTCAATGTTTTATTTTTCTAGGATGTGAAGAAGTATATGATTAATGACCTGCAGGGATAGTATGAGGGGATATGAAGACAAGATGTTGTTGTAGTTTTGTTTTAAATTATAATGTAATGTAAGACTTATGAATGTATCTAGTGTTTACAAGGATACTAAACTAATCAGTCTTTTGAGTCTTGATCTTTTGTGATCATGCCAATGTTATGTAATAATGCACCGACTCTGGGTAACTGGGGTTGGGGCGTTATAATAATGAATCATATAATGAAAAAGGTGTCATAATTTAGATATCGTATGAATTATTTTTCATTAATATATGATAACTCACTATGATTATTGTTTTTTACACTATATATTTTTAGTCATTGGATGGACCCAGGTGGAATCGTGGTATGGTGGAATGTGATAGTAAATGAAACAACTATTTTCAAGATACACTAAATGAAATGGGTGATGAGATGAGAAATCATGAAGCTATGATCCAAAAAATCTCTGAAGATATGTATTGTAACATGAATCATGTTGACCTCAAAAATGGAAAAAGAAAGAAAAAATTCGTTATTGGGTATTTTATATGAAAATTCTCACTTTCCTTAAATATGTCCTCTTATCCACTAATTATTGAGAAATTGTTCAATACCACTAAAAGGATATTATCTATTCCACTTCATATGAAATATTAAATAATTATATCAATTTGAGGTATAAAAAAATCAATAGTGGACTATTATAAAGAGTATGAGGTATGATGATAAAATTGACTCCATGAAATGGGAAGAGTTTAAGAAATTATTTTTTAATATTTATTTTCAACAAACTCATGTCACAAAAATGGAAGTGTAATTTATAGAACTAAATAAAAATGATGATCAATCCATTTTTACTAAAGAGGAAAATTTCACCATATTTACTATGTATGATTCTAGATTTATCATTGATCCAAAAATCAATATTGACAAAATATTTATGATATTAATAAAAAAAATTAAAATATATTTGGATTTTTGATATTTTTATAGCTATGAATAAATTGTTTGATATGATATCATTATATAATTGTAAATTGGATAATCTCATTATACACATATTTTTGGGGAAAAGTAAAAGATGGAATTTCAATATAATTATAATAATAATACTCATGGAGGAAAAAAAATTAATTTTAATTTTTATTAAATGTGGATGGAAGAATGGAGGGAATTTAATTAGGGGGTTAATTAAATTTTTAACTTTGTAAAACTAGACCATCAAGTAAGAAAATTATAAAGTGATTTAAGGAGGCCAATACTTCAAAGGAATGTTAGAAAAGATCAACTAAATGGTCCACCCACTCTAAAATCTTATTATTTCAAATATTATAGAAATTAAACCAATTAATGGATGAATATAAGGGTTAATGATGAAAATATTCCTTAAAAACCACTTAATCCCAGAGTAAATGGTAAATCCTTTGCAATCACAACTATGAAAGGGGATCAAAAAAATTATATAGTGAAAGGTACACTTACCATCCACATAAGAATTGAAAATATATTATTTTATTATGATATAACCACTATTTTATTTTTGATGAATTTTCTAAGGTTATCAAATCACCACATAATTTATTAGATGATGAGTTAGCAGTAAAAACTCCTAATGGTATGACGATCCCACCTCTAGTATATAGATCCTCTCTGATAATTTTTTTTGGAATGTGCATCCTAAAAATCATGAGATTCTCCCTCTAGTTGATGTTTATGTGATATTGGTCATGGATTTGATCTTTTTTTATACATATCCTATCAATTAATCAGGAAGGGAAGTCACAATTGATATTCTGAATCAATCTATGATTATCTTTGAGTGTGAGGATTAATATGAACATTTGATGGAATTTACTTAATTTATATGGGTCTCACTACCTATTAATGAGGGATATTTATCTCAAATGGTTTGGGAGAAATTCAAGATTAAAGATATGACTATTCTTTAGGATTATGTTTATGTATTTCATGAATAGTTTCCTAGTATTCCATTTAATCATAATGTTGAGTTTTAAATAATACCAATACCGAGGATTACACCTATTTTAAAAAATCCTTATAGAATGGACCCTAATGAGTTGCATGAATCTTTGGATGTACTCCAAGATATTCTTAGTAAGGGTTTAATGACCCCTAATGCATCACCTTAGGGTGAACATATTATTGTTTATAAGAAATATGGTTCAACTCATCATTCAATTTTTTATCGATAACTTAACAAGATCACTATTAAAAACAATAATCCTATACCCCATATTAATGACTTTTTTGATTAATTTTAAAGAGGAAAATACATTTACAAGATTTTATTGTGTTCTAGATATCAATAATTATGGGTCCAGAAAGGGTATATACCGAAGACAACCTTTCATATGAGGTATTTTCATTATGAATTTATAGTAATTCCATTTTGACTTACTAATTCCCCCACTATATTCATTGATCTAATGAATAATGTCTTTATAAATTACCTTCATTAGTTTTTGGTAGTTTTTTGTCGATGGTATTCATATATTTTCAAATGAAATATAATAACATTTAGATCATTTTAATATTGTACTGAAGACACCCAAAAAAGATAATATGTATACTAGATTTACCAAATGTAAACTATGGATACATAAAGTCACATTATTGGGTCATATAATATCAAGTGAGGGTATATCGGGGGATTATTAGAAGAATTAAGTTATAGAATAATTGGCTAGACCAACCATGTTGACCGAGATCTATATATATTTTTGGTTATTAGGATACTATCAATGACTTGTGAAATATTTCTAAAATATGTCTAATCCATTATCAATGTTTACTTAGAAGGAATCCTAGTTCCTTTGGAAATTTTAATGTGAGAAAATTTTAAGAAGATGAAAATAAGGCCAGTCAACACACTTATACAAAATATACCTTGTAGTTTATATTGGTTTTTATTATTTAGTTATTTATAAAAGAAGGTATTTGGATGAATCCTTATGTAGAATTAGATGGTGATAGCTTATTCCCCATGCCAATTAAAAATTCACATGAAAATTTTCCCAACTCATGATTTAGAGTTGGCCATAGTATTTTTTTCCTATGAAAATATAGATACATTATCTTTATGGTGAATAGTGTGTTACATATACTGATCATAAAATTCTAAATTATATATTCACATATAAGTAGTATAATATGCACCAAAGGATATAGTTGGAGTTTATTTGAGATAGTGAAATCACAAAAAAATTCCACCCTATGAAAGAGGACAAGGTTTATGATTCTCTAAGTCAATAATGAGGATTAAAATAGATTCAATATTTTGGGATTTACTGAACATGGATCTTGAAATCATTATGTTATGAGATATATCGTATCTTTATTATAATATTTTTAACCGTCCATCCATGTGAGGATTAATGAGTTGTTTAAGGAGGATGTATAACTATCGAAGAAGGTGATAAATGTTCTTGAGTTATACCATGATTATGATGGGTGGATATGGTTTGCGAACTGAGTATTTTTCTTATCATAATTGGGCTTAGAAATTGTTTTTTGATGAATCTCATAGTATATCATTCTCTATTTATCCTAAATGTATGAATATGTATAGATATTTGAATGAGTATTTTTTGTGGGATAACATAAAATGGGATATTGTATAGTATATATATTGATTCCTAGTATGTCATCAGGTTAAGGACAATAGATGATAATCTATGTGTATTTTATATCCAATCCCTATACTATAATGGATATAGGAAAATATTACCAAGGATTTCATCACTGCACTCCTGGAAACATTTATTGGGAATAATTCCACTTGGTTTATAGTCAACTTCCTTATGAAGCCATCACACATAAATGACATTAGATATTATTTATCACATTATAATCTTTCTTGGATATATATTAATTAAGTGGTTATATTTCATGAAGAACCACTCTTAATTGTATCCTATTTTGATATGAGGTTTACCTCAATGTCCAGGATAAGTGTTTAGTAGGATCTAGATATAGAGTTAAGTATAGTATTATATATCATCCTTTAAAAGTTTTTCTATATCAAAGGAACATTCAAGCACTGAAAGATATATTTAGGTTGACTTTATTGTATTTTAAATGTGGTGATATTAACGACCTTCTATGGTTGAATTTTATTACCAAAATATCTTTTAGACAATCACTCAAATGGATCCTTATGAAAACCTATATGGAAGAATGTGTAGAAATAAAATTTTATTGGATAAATTTGGATAAGAAAACTATTGGGACCTAATCTATCTAAGGAAATACGATATAGGGTTAGAGTCACTCAATACCACATCAAGAAATCTTTAGGTCAACAAAACAATTGTGTTGAAAATAGTTGGTGGGATCTAGAGTTTGGCATTAGTGAAATGGAACACCTATGTATATATACTTGGAATAAGGTTATGAGAATTAAAAATACGGGAAATATAAGACCTATATATACTAGTCCCTTAGAAATTATTGATCATACCAGGATAGTCTCTTATTACCTCAAACTTCCACTGAATCTCTCTCAAGTTCAATACATGCTTCTTGTATCTCTCACGAGGTAGTATATACCTAATAATTCAAATGTACAGAACATATAGATCATACCTCTAGAGTATGATCTCCATTATAAGGAATAACTAGTTTAGATTATGGATCCATGATAGAAAAATCAACGTAATAAGACCACTCACCTGGTAAAATAATTACAGCAAGAATTGTAATTTTAATGAATCTATGTGGGAACCTGAAGAGGTGATTAGCCTTATGTATATTTTGTTGTTTATATCAGAGTGATGTAATTTTTATGGTTGATTTCTCATAATTAGGGTATAATATAACACCCTAATTTTTTATGAGATATCTCCCTTTAAAAAACTATATTTATTCGATATCTTTCTTTACACACACCAGTGAGTTTTAACAAACCATGATATACTATTAAAGTATTATTATGAAACATGGAAGTTATCACCAAGAAGTTGGATCAGAGTATATGAATTGAACTAACTAAATTATGAAAAATTAATATTTACAAACATATTATATTAATTAATTATTATTTAATTTGTTGTAAATTAAAGTAAAACCATTTTAAGGTAAAACAATTTATTTTTCATAGAAACTAGTTTATGAACACAATGTATCTTTATCTTAAAAAAATTAATTATATCAATTAGTGAATGATTTTATTTATATATTTAGATCATATGTTTAATAAAATATTTTAAAATTCATTTAATGGTTTTTCCTGAAAATTAATGATTATAAACTCAATTTTATTCTTAAAAATGCAGTTCGCTAAAAAAGATGTCATTGTGTTTTACGGACATCTTTTAAAATGAATTTATAGGACCTATAGAAATTGGATATTTTGAAATATGTTAAACACTTTTATGGATCATAATTAATATAATTTAATAAGTTTATTTTAATTTTTGTTCATATTGAATAATAATATTATAATAATGTGTTATCGTGACTATGGTTAAAACGAGTTTACTGAGGGTTACCCTAAGAGATAAGGTTAAAAATATCCAAATTTTTTTAAATTTTATGATTTGATGTTATTTAATATTTATAAATCATATGTTAACATATTTTCCATTTTTTATCTAATTTACTTGAGTTAGTCAATATTATATTTTCATCTTTAGAAAATTTCCAAGTGTATCCTCTCCCTCCCTTATAAAATGATAATGCATATTCTATCTTCCTCATAGTTAATGATCATTTTATCTCAAACAATACATAAAATTATACCATAAAAATACCACCCTAGGTCTTAGATGTATTTTTTTATTATAAAAACATCTTTTAAATGATTAAGTTATAATCTAAATATGATATATCAATTAATAGGTTTAACTCTTTTCCTAAGAGTTTCAATGTTATTTCATCATCTACCTCATTTAAATTGATGGAGTTCACGATAAAAAATGAATCACATTTTAAATGATTAATTTTTATAGTTATGATGGTTCAACCATTTTCCACCACCTTTCCATCAAATGGTAAATGAATATATCACTTATGCGTATGTGTGGACTACCACCTCTACGTAGAAATATGACTCATTTTCTATCACAACAAATCATGTATGATTATTACTATGGTTTTAATATTTATATATAATATTTATGAAATATTTATACTTCTAGAATTATATTATATTATCTACCATATTAGCATTCCATCCAGTTGAAAATTAAAATGTCACTCTTGAATACGTGTGAACTACCACGAACATGAAATGATGTGATTATTATTTTATTTATATTTTATATGGATAACAATAAGGAAATATTTAATGAACATAAATGATTTATATGATATAATAATGATTTTATAAAGTTAATTTATTATTTATCTTACTTTCATCAATTCCATAGAAAATCAGAATCATAACTTGTGCGTACAAGAAGATAACTGTCTCTATGATGTGATCCAATTAATATTTTCTTCACTGATTTTTTATATAGGATATTTGAATGAGTATAAAGAAAGATAGAATATGAGTTAAAGGAATTATTTTTAAATATATTTTTAATTGATATTGTTAAATATTGAATTTCTATTGATTGAAAAAATATATATATTAACATTTAAAACCTATATATTTTAATATCCTCTGGTTATTTCTAAAATTTTTATATATTACTACTATTTTCCTCTCTTTGGGACTTAAAATGGTTAAGAAGTGTTTTTAAATAAATTAAAACTTATTCCATCTTTTTCCAATGATGCATTTCTTCTTCACATACTCTTAAAAGAATATGAATGTTCTTGCATATATATTAAATGTTTAAAAAAGGTTATATTCACTAATATTTAATTTATCTAAAAAGGTTTAAACATGATTATTTTTAAAAAATAATTTCCCTAAACAAGACATTTTTTAATTTTTACAATGGTGTGATGATAATTATTTTTTAATTTATATTACATGAACATATTTTACCACCATTATAAACACTTTTTTCATTTAATCCTACATTAAACTATTCCTTGGTTATTTTAAATGATGTTTTTTTCTCAATATTATATGAATTTTTAGTTTAAATTTTATCAAAAGAAATTATAATTTTATTATTTCTTCAAAGAATGGTTTGAATGATCTTTTAAAGTTGTTTTCACCTATTTAAATATACTTTTTTATTTTAATGCTTATCTATGGATATTATCTTATGGTAATATCCACATTCTTTCATGGATGAAATATGATGATGATGATTGAAGGATGATTCTATGAAACCAATTTATTTACCAAGGGATAATTAAGTTATGATGAAACCTTTAGGAAAATCATTTATTTTCTACTATTTATGATATGATAAAATGATGAAATTTTTATAAGATATACTTCATTTACATAAATTATTATATTATGATATAAGGATTGTTTTATTGTCCTATGGAACACATATTTATTATTTTCATTATGATACTAGTGGTCTTAGATTTATATATCCCTCCAATTCATTGGATAAGTATGGAAATATCTTGAGATAATAAGGGATGGAATATAGAGTGAACCTAGCTCAATAAGGGACTTTATCCATTATTATATTCATGGGAGTGAACTTTGACTGAGAAAATAATGGAAGGTGAGTGAACCCAATCCATGGGGAAATCCTTCACAGTGATCCTTGAATAAAAAATTTGTTTTCTATACTTATATGTATTCCAAAAACTCATGTATTATGCTTATGATGTGTTCTCATTGATCATGATTGATTATTGAAGATTTTTCACACTTATGACCTATTTATTTTTTATGACAAATCCTTTTGAGATGATTTATTATTAATGATATTTAACTAAATTTATATGTTTTTTATAAGTTAAGATCATATTATCATTCATTTATTATTATATTATTCTACTTATGATCATTTAATAATATATCTTATGTTTAACCTTACTGAGAATCTAAGGTCACCATTTCTTAAACATTAATTTCCCATGTTATGAGGAAAGGCATTAAATATGGAATGTTTAAGGAGTGTACTATGTAATAAGGTAGTTGTTGTATATGTTGAAGATATTTCTTGAAGTAATATGATTTATATATCTAGTATCTAATTAATCAAATCCATTATGGTTATGGAGTGTGTTTTTTATAATATGTATTGAATATTCATCTAAAATGATGTAATATATATGTAAAAATGATTTAGAAACATCAACCTAGTGGTTAACCAAGGCCATTATTGAAGATTTTTGGGGTCATTTATTCACTAATCACAATCACTTATTATTATTATTTGTTTTTTCATGATTCAAATAAAATAATATGTGATGTTTGGTTTTATGCTTTTGATTAATTTAAATCAAAACAAAACAACACACACAAAATTTGAAGAAAAAAATTGATTGTTCCATAGGTGAATTATAATTCATTACAACATCATTATATATTTTTATAAATCACCTAACATAATAAGTATATTTAATAACATTGATCCCCTATCCTTTCACTATTTCTTTTTTTTAATCAGATTTATACTCAATATTCCTCAAGTACACAAGTGACTCATATATATTCCTAGTAAAATTAGAAGGAACATTTCTCAATAAAGGGAGTGTACCTAGTCAACTAACTCGGCAGTGATCACATACTATTCAACTAATTAATATACTCACCTCTACTGTTATAAAGTGTGAATAAACATTTAAAAAACTTTGATGTATGGAAAATTGAACAAATGAGTCCGTTTATATTGAAAAATTTAGTTACAAAAAACACCTACATTTAATAAAAATAATGCCTCATTGAATTTACAAAAAAAATTTAAATAAACATAGAAACTCATAAATGTATCTTTGAATCACCTTTGGACATACCATAATGGATTATAAATTCACTATCAAGATGTATTTGATCACAAGAACATCACAGTGATGACTAAACATGAAAGATAAAGAGAATATTTTAAGATAATTACACATTTCAAAAATCAGAATTCCACTTCATAAACCATTGAAAAATTGGGAATTAAATGGAAGAAGAAAATAGTTAGATATAGTTATCCATAAAAGTGTAATTCTTAGCCTACATACCCCCATATCTTTTTATAGTTGTTCGATCCCATAATCTCTAACAGAATTATAAAAATAATAATACTCTCTTAGGAGTCTCATCCCATGATCAAGATCTGTATTCATTTGACAAGAATTGATGATAATTTGTTTCACTACATGATATTTTTAAGGAAATATTAATGTTTCACAACATTATTGTATGAGGAAGAGAGAAAATGATATATTTTTAGTGATTTTTTGGCTCACTGAACCTGGTATTGGGTGATATGCTTTAGGAATAATTGGATTTAATATTTTTTGTTGCGTTTTGTACATGGGATTTATTGGATAATGTTTTCATGAAATCAGACTGCTATAAGGTCCTACTTGGTGGATATATGTATGATCTATTTTCATAGAATTAGTAGAATAGGTACTGGCTAAAGCTCTAATGCATGTTCTTGATTTTTCTGAAAAAATTGAAGTTTTTATAGTATTTTAGTGATTCTTTTTAAGATGCTGATTTTCCTGAGATTGATCTAAAAAAACATGAGCTCAAGTCTGGTCTTATGAGCATGATGTTATAATTTAGTTAACAAATTTTGGTTAGTTTGGTGATTTGTGTAATTGTATAATAGTTTAAAATTATCCAGTACCCATTGTAGGCATCAATGAATTCCTTAATGCATAGTGACGGGGATCTACAATTCCCACCATTTCTATAATCATCAAAAGGAACAAACACAACAAGAAAAAAATCATCCTAAAAAACATTGTATTTTATTCAACAATGTGCACACCAGATACTTTGCATCTACATTTAATCAAGAATGGGATGATTTATTTGATTAGAACAAGGAAAGGGTTCGTCTTGGAAGATTATAATTTTCAATGATCCAATTTGATTTCTTCAAAGAACGGGTGCTAAATCTACAATTGGGGCTAGGTGTGAGCTTATAAGGAGGGTTCCCCTGAGAATTATACAAACCAATTGTAGATTTAAAATCCCATAGTTGAATGCATTTCTTCTTGTAGTTATTCTTCACTCCCAAGGTTGTTAATGTTGAATATTGTGGTACAATGAGGATCTATGGTAGGTTGATTTAATGTGGTTGGGATAAAGGGATATTTGGGCGTTGATTACCCTTACACAACCCAAGGGATAACTGGTACATATCTCTTCAACACCATATACCCATAACTGGTTGGCTTCATGAACTCTATCTAGTTGATTTAGAACATTTACACATAGGAGTCAGGACTATTATATATAATATATAGATCCTCAATTGTTACTAACACATAGCAGACACCCCCCATGTGAGGGTAACTTCAAATATGAAAATTCACAATTTTGATGAATTACATTAATAGTTTTAGTAAAAAAATGATTCAATAAATAATATTCAAAATTAAATTCCTTTAAACAATTAAATCTATAAAATATTTTGAATTAAATTTTATTGAATAAAGAAACAATTTATACCATTTTTACTTTATTTAGTAATAACATGACACAAATTGAAAATTTTATTTATACATAGATTTTAGAATAGTTTTAGGGAATTTTGGTATTAAATTACAACTAAAAATGATGAAATTTCAACTCTCATGACTCTACCACATATAGAACATTTCAATTCCATGCCATTTGTCATCAATTAGATCAAATCATGGTAAAAACTATAAAAAACCATTTGTAACAGATTATAGATCAGTATTCCAAATATTTCAATCCTGTTTTCCCTCATCAAAAAAGTCAATATAGTTTCCATTGAAAAGAATATGTTAAATAATATTTATAAATTCTAGATCAAATATATTTGTTCTAAAAATATAAATTAATGAAATGTAAAAAAATAAAAACATATCAAATTCTCACTACCATAAAAAAGTGAGGAATTTTTTTTGTTATTTCCCCTAATGATCACATAATGATTCATACATGATTTTAATCCACTTATCTCAAATCTATTCAAGAAAAATTTAAAGTTCATGGAGTAAAACAAATATATTTAACATGAATTAAAAATATAAAAAGTTTTACTTCCATTTATTTTTTATTACATAGTTCCTTAAACCAAATTTCTAGTTTCCAGAAACTGGTGGTGTTGATAATGAGTTTAAATCATAAACAGAGGTGAAATATGGATCACGAGAAGTGAACCCACTAGTGATATATTTCTTCAGACCCTTGAGGAAATACTTTGGAGGACATTATACACCTCTTCCTACTTCTTTGGGGTTAGAGGGTGTGACTATGGAGGAGAAGTGACTTGGAAGTGGCCTCAATTTTGTGGATTCTCAATGGTGGATGAAGGAGGCTCCAAGTCACCCATGGATACTTCCTATGTAGAGGAAGTGTTCTCAGGGACTACTACCTCTAGTGGTATGGAATATAAGTCAACAAGGGAGGGTTATTATTTTGGTTATAAGGTACTACATCGAGGTTTATGGATTGAGCCAAGTATGGAAGTGGATGCAATTGTGATGGGAAATAGGTTTGAATAGTTTTTGAATAACAATATAGTTATAGTGCTTGAAATAAATCTAGTTAGGCCCTCACATGTATAAGGGTCCCCAGGACTGAATCTAGAGTTGAGAATTATGAGAACATATAAGGTAGTATATATGATGACATTCAGGGTGATATGATTTCAAGACCGATGCGAATGAAGAGTGGGAAGGGCCTTAGGAAAGAGAGAAATGACTATTCTTATTTTCCAAAATCATGGTAGACTAGATCTACATTGAAATATAAATCCAATATGATGCATAGTGATCCCCTCCTCCCTCCCATGGCTGACATTGGCCCTCTGTGGGAGTCTGTTGCATTGATCGATAATTATTTAGAACAACTTATGCATTCGAGAGAGGAAATGGTTTAAAATGTTCTGACAATTAATTCTATTGATGAAGAAGCTAATATAATTATGGGAAGTTTATTATGGGTGGTCATTAATTAGGAGAAGAGTAATGGGATTGAAAAACATGATCTAATCTTGATCAGGGGATTCAATGATTGGAAGCTTAGCCAAGAGGAGTACATGCAGTCTTGGGGTAGGCTGTTGTATCGCATCAAATATCTTTTGATGGATGATTCTGATACAAAAGTCAGCACTATCTATTAGAATATATGTTTGGAGATGAAATATAATAGGCTTTAGTTTCCCTCTAATGGTTCGGTTATTTTTTTTACTGTGTGAACCATTGGTATCTCACTTTTTCCTCAAAAATAGTATTTACAATAAAAAATGAATTTTTAGTCAGTTATTTCTCACAATGATTATTTTATATCATGTTGATTTTGAAATTATAATATCCACATGTTATAATTTTAAATCCATAAAGATTTTCACTTACACTTTTTTTCCTAGTCCTAATAATGAATCTACCTGAAAGAAGTAAGAAAATTCCCTCATAAATCATTTGATATTTTAAGGTTCAATAATAAGATCAAATTCCCCAAATCATTATAGAGTTAATAAGTGGTTAGACCTTTCAATTAAGAACAAAGAATCTATGAAAGGAACACAAAATACTATAAAAAATAACATCATACATTTTTAAAAAAAGATTAGGATGTATATATATATTCAAAACAGACTAACTAGACTATACTAAAAAACTGAAAGTAATGATATGAATATCCAAGATTCACTACCTTCCCCTACACTTAGAAAAATAATCATATAAATTAAGTAGTTATCAATTAATTTCATATATATTTGATAATATAGAATCATGATAAATGAGTATAATGTATAGATAAAATTTGGTGTATTTTATTCCTCACATTGGTACAACCTTGTGAAGGTGTAAATGCTACATTTATTTTATTCCAATAGTCTTCAAGTACTAAAGTTTCTATCAAACTATATCCTACATTGAAAATTAAATATAAATGATTATCATACTAAAAATTTAAAAATAGAATCCAAGAAAAATGAAAATTCAGTAAATGAGGGACTAATATTAGGTAAAACTCACAAGTGGTATTGTATTTTTTTCGGTCCATAGCTTAACAACCATGTGATTATCTCTAATTAGATGGTTTATCGGGTTTGTGTGGTAAGAACCACCACATTCATTTGTCTCCAAAATTATCTTGGGCCTCTTTATTATTCTGGAGAACTTTTTGTTTTATAAATTAATGTGTAACAACTACTTTTCATTACTTACATTGATGGTAATGGTGTGAGCTTAGTGGAAAATTATTTACATGTTATTAAGTTGATCGAGAAATAGATCAACCAATTTTTTCACAAAATAAACTCTTCCCAATGTAATTTTCTCTATTATATCCTTATAATTCATGTCATAGGATAAATCAAGAAGAATATTTCATGGAAGCTCATTAGAGAGTTTAGTTTCCACAAGATTAAAATAAAACATTTATAAATAAAAGTTATATTTCTTCAAAGAATCAACAGGTAGTCCCTTTTCCACCTATATGTATACATTGAAGTCACTTTTAAAGAGTTTGGGTAGTGAGAAATATAATTTCTCTTCAAATCTATAGGATCTAGAAAGGGGTTTCAAGATCCTACGTTAAAATATTGTCTTCTTTGGTTTACTACCTCATGAGTTTTTTTTCAACAGGGCCCACTTCCCACCAAGATGGATAACTGTCATTCCTCTTCTGAAAAGGCCTAGTGATGGGAGGTGGATGGTTGGGTCTTAGATATACTATCCAACACCCCTAGTCTCTGATGTGGTACAAGGTCTATGCAACGAGCAACCATGACCCATTGGGATTCACTGTATTCATTTGGGATTCCAACAATCTCCCACAGTGTTCACGTGCCAGGCTGTCGATAAGAGAGAATCTTGTGCGTATGGTTGACAATGCCTTTAAATAAGCAGCTACCCCCTCATTTGAGTAGATAAACCCTTATATAAAATCAGGGATATGAATCACATTAGAATTGTGGATGAATGTATTTGTGCATAAGAATAGAGTTTCATGTAAGAATAGGTTAGTGCAAAAAACATAATAGTTTCAAGAATGTTGTTTTTTAATGACAATCAAAAATATTGCATGCAAAGTGATAAAGTTGTGCTCAAGGAACATATAGTTTGTTTGAATGATTTATGCTGACTTTTAATTCTATTGTAAAGTGGCATTCATCAAGTGGATGAAAATGGAAGTCAATGATACACTAAGTGAGGTGTAAAACATATTGATTCAAGAAATAAAAGGATGATATTCTGAAGAAGAAATGAGAACACTTCAATTGTGAGATTAGTGGGATTTAAAATTGTGAATAGTTATAAACTAGGAGGTATGGTGAGTCTCCTCCGAACATTCTAAATAGTAGTGTGATTCTAGTGGATTTGGTAAATCGGCACATTGCCATTGTATGCTCCTAGGACGTAGCCTAGTGGGGGTGTAGAAAGTAAAAAAAAAATCTTGTGCATACTTTAATTTCTATTCATACATCTCTATGGGATAGAGATAAAAGAGTTTTTTTAACAATGAAACAAGATTTGAAGGGGAATTTGTTTTAATATCTCATACACTAATTCATCCCCCCCTATCAGGGTATTTGACCTAGAGGGACTAACAATTGGTATCAGAGAGAAAGTTTTAAATTCATCAGTTTTATCTCATTATATGAAATAGAGGTTGCCTATCACAAATGGATTCTGATATTTGATGGGAAAAATTTCAATTATATAAAAATCAAATGAATAATTAATTCCTATCATTAATAATGGATGTCTTTACCACATAAATGAATAGAATCATGGCCAATACTGCATGTGGTGCTTTATAAGAAGCTGTATGAAGGGAATTATATGCCAAATCCAGAAGAATAAATACAATATGGGGAGCATTATCCAATAAAATTAATAAAAAAGTGATATCATGTAAGTATACTCATTCCATGTGGGAAAAGATTCTGAATATCTATGAAGGTGAATCAAAAGTAAAAGATGAAAGACTCCATGTTCACTAGAATAAATATGAGGATCTAAGAATGAACCCCCAAGGAATATATTGATGCATTCTTCGATAGGGTGGCTGTTTTTCTGGAAGACATGTGTTGTATTAAGGAAATTATTGAATATGGAATGATGTTAATCACATCTTGAGATGACTTCCACATTGGTTCAATCTGAATGTTTCTTTACAGGAGGATAAATATCCAAATGTGATAAAATTGGAGATCTTGAATAGTACTAACACCACATATGAGATGATAAATGATGACATTGAGTTTATTAAAAAAGGGAATTCCTAAGAGGTGGCATTCAAGGCAGATGAGGTGATGTCAATCCATTCATTAAATCTATAGAGATGAAAAAAAAATTTAAAGGGAAACATCCACTAGAATTCTTTGGATGTATAAATTTTGGTCATCCCGTAGCAAGGTACCCTAAGATGTTCCAAAAATATGATGAGGATGAAGTTTAACCTCCCATAAATAATTTTTCAGCCTGTGTGAATGCTATGAAACAGTTCAAGAGAATATTCATTAAAATGAAAAATATTATTTCACAAAAAAATGATAGTTTATATTAATATGAGGTTGAATATATAGGGAACTACAAATATCATTGAGATAATGCTATAGTGAAATTCATGGGAAACTCCCAGAAAAAGGAAGAAAGTGACATAAGAGAAGAAGAGGTCAGAGGAAGACTTGATATACAGGTTGAATTAGAAGATTCTCATGAAGAGATAGATGTATGGAGACACAAAATAAATAAATAAAATAACATAATTCATGATTACAAACTATAAATGCAGCCGAAGGAAGAATATAATTCTAAGATAATGGTAGAAATTTGGAATCTCATGTCTTCATTTCCTGATAACTCTAAAATAGTTAGATGGAATAAACTCATTGTTAAAGAACAGAAAAGGGTGATCAATGGTTTAAATAACACAGTCAAAGAAAAAATCAAAGGCAATGAAAAACATAAAGAGGAAGTAGTCGGCTGGTTATGAATAGTTGAGGAACAAAAATCTTGAGTCCTAGTATATTATCAACAAATCACATCATTTATGTGATAGAAAATAAAGAAGTTGATCATAGAGGTCTAGTAGAAAAGAAGAAATCATTGTGTTTAACTAATATGGGGCCTGAACAAAAACAAACAGATGTGATGACTAATCTTAGAACGCATGCTCCCACTCATAGATTGATGATTAATTTTGGTAAAAGTAGAATGATAAAATTTATAGATTCCAAGGGACAACCAGTCGTTTAGAATTGACATGCACGAATTCCCCATGCATCAGGTGTTATTTTTATAGAACGATAGGAAATTCTCAAAATGTGGGTTCTATAGCTAAGATATATAAAAGGTTAAAATAATAAAAAGTAATCAAAATAGAGCTCATTAATCTAAAATACCTTTCAAGGGACATTGTTTTTGGTGCGAATAATTTGGACACATGTCTATATATTCTACATTAACTATTCAACAAAATGTGCCAAAGAATAACCAAAGTGATTTCAAGCATCAAATCAATGGATAATCTGGTGAGATAAAATGAAAAATCGATTTTCATATTTTCAAGACGATTTTGGTCCATCATTCTTTGAAGAGGATCAATATTATCAATCTATCACATTTATGAATTAAAATACATGGATCAGAAAGAAAGGATTCATGAAGGAAGTTCTTGGAGAAATGTCCCTAAAAATATCATATCATATTGGTGCATGGATCCTTGATAGTGGTTTCAAATCCCATATGATGGTAAATAAAGGACATTCTAGAGGTATAAAATTTGAAAATAAAGGTGATGTAATATTTGTAAATGATGATGTCCTAATGATAATTTTCTATGGGAAATCTATGTTTGGGGGAAAAGAAATGTGACATACTGATGTCTTAGTAATTAGAGGTATCAATCACAAATGGTTATGTTTTAGTCAACTGTGTGACTCGGTGAATGATATATGATTTTCTAAGAAAGTTTCTATCATTAAAGGAAGAGATAATATAGTTGTTCTGAATGGAGAATGGAAAATGTGGAATATATACCCAATATGTGGGGAAGAACATATGTTATTTATTTCTAAGGATAAAGATAAAAAAAAGTTTGGGCATAAACTAATTAGTCATATATGATAACTATACCTAGAAGATCTAGTAAAATTTGATACAACTAGATTCCTCCCTAAGCTATCACGTGATCATACTCGTACATGCGATTCCTTTCAACAAGTGAAGATCATGAAAATGACTTACATTATAATGTAACGGAAGTCAATGAGTGTTCTTTAATTACTTCATACAGATGTATGTGGACCAATATCACCAGTATCAATTTATGGGAAGAGGTATTATGTTCTTTTCATTGATGATTTTAGTATGATGGCATGTGTATTTGAACTTTTTCATAAAACAAATGTGTTTTTTTGTTTAAAACAATATTAGAGTGAATCAAAAAGGATACATAGACAAAAAATTATTAGGTTTCATACTAATAATGGTACAAAATTTACAAAAATCCACGTACAGGTTTCTCTTGAGAAACACTGGATAAATAATCAAGTTTCTTTTATGAGAGCTCCTCAATAAAATGGAGTGGTTGAGAGGATAAATCGGATTGTCAATAACATGTTCTATATTATTATTGAAAATACCAAACAGATAAATTATAGAAGGAATATGTCTTGAAATTAGTCTTTATATCTAACAAGAATTTATTATGTATAAAAGAATAAAAGATTCCATATGATATGTGGTAGAGAAAGAATCCAATATTGAAATACATTCGAATATTTGGAAGTAAGTTCATTAATTTAAATAAAGAGAACCATGAGAAATTTTATTCAAAAATAGATGAGGGGACATTCATTGGATACATAAGAAAATAGAAGTTATATAAATTCATTAATAAGATGATAGAAAAAGTAATTGAAATCAATAATGTCACAATAATGGAAAATGAAGAAAGTCATCAAAAGCACTGTGAACAATTCCCTGATTTATATGATGAAGAGGTAAGCATCACAGGGAGAGAATAAGAATAAATAATAAATTAGAAGAAGATAATGATGATGATCATGAGGAATTCAATACTGTATCTACTCAGAAGCCAAAGTGTGGAGCCGAAATTGATAGGTGAAATATTATTGGTGATCAGACCGTGCTAGTTCATACAAGAAGAATGACGTCATTACAGCAGACAACCATTCTATCTTATGAAGAACCTAAATCTTTGATGAAATTGTTGGGGGTGAGAAATGGGTTTAGGATATGAATGATGATTTTGACTACATTGAGAAGAATCCAACATGGGAGATTGTTTTGAGACCATTATATAATAATTTCATTAGAACTAAATGGTTCTTTCACAACAAGATGAATGAAGATGGAACAATAATTTTTAATAAACCACAAAAAGTGTGAAAAGGGGAATCCCATATAGAAGTTACCAATGTTGATGAAACATTTTCACCTATCTAAAGGATAGATAAAATCGGATTATTCTTGTCCATAGCTGTGAAAATTATGTTCAATGTTTTTCAGATGGATTTCAAGTCGTCATTTCTGAATGAGGTTATTGAATTTTCAGTTTACAATGAGTATCCACATAGTTTTATCATTAATGAATATGAGGACAAGGTTTTTCTACAAAAGAATTCACTATATAGGTTGATGCAACCTCCAATATCATGGTATTAAAGACTTGATTGGTTTTTTAAGAATCTCATCTTTCAGTGTTATGGGGTTGATTACAATATATATGTTAACAATGATAGTAATAAAAGGATGATGGTGTCATTATATGTCTATAGAATAATTTTTAGTTGAATAAATGTAGCATAGTGAAGACAGTTCGTAGAATTCATTAAAAGTAAACTGAAAAGGTCAATGATTACTGAAATGATGTTTTTACATGGTTTACAAGTGACATAATGAAATAATGGGATATTAATTTCTCGATCTAAAAATTCCATAGATGTTTTGAAAATATTTGGAATGGATAATTCCAAGGATATGATAACTATGATAGATACCTGCATAAAACTATCATGGGATGATGAAGGCAATGTATTTAATATTATAAAATACAGGAAAATCATTATCAGTTTGTTGTACGTGATATTTAAAATACCTGGTATTGTTTTTTCCACATGTCATGTTTCATGGTGTCAAAGAAATCACAAGGAAATACAGATTCTTGATATGAAAATAACACTTCTATATATCAAGGCAAAATTGAAATTATGCTTTTGGTATAATAAAAAATCTCATCAAGATTCACTGGGCTATACAGTTGCAGGTTTTTCCAGTTCATTATATGATATAAAATTACCATTTGGCGATGAATTCTATCTTGCTGGGTTGTGTATTTCTTGGGTAAGAAATAAACAAGATTTCATTTCATTAATCACCTCATAAGAGGAATATATTGGGGCTACTCAAGCGTGCACATAGTTATTGTGGATAAATAAACATCATGATGATATTGGAGTTGATGTGAAGTCTTTGATCATAATTTATTTCGATCACTATAGTGATATAAATCTTATAAAAAATCCAATCCATCAATCGAGGACAATGATCGTTGAAATAATATATAATTTTATTGAGGAGTAGGTGGATCATGGGATTTTGAAGTTAGAGTATGTGCCTATAGAACTACAGGTTACAGACATTCAGATAAAGGCCTTAAACAAAGTATCATTTGAATGACATAGACTAGCTCTATGAGTTCATTCTACTTACCACACTTGAAAAAGTTTGCATGTAACCCCCACTCTCCTAGAGGAATGGTTTGTTTTCCCTAATGTACTGATCAATTTTAATTACCATATTACGTACCAAAAAGAAGTTACCTTCTGGTTCATTGAAAAAGGGGGAGAAATTATTGGATTTATAGGAGAGAAACTATCATAATATGTTATTGGAGAATCTAATAGGGGGAGAAGTAAACAATGTGTAATTAAATGCTTCTGTGATAAGATGATAATTCAGTGTTATGAGGAAACAGTTCATGGTCATGTCTATCAGAGCTTATATTGGACATCATTAAGCATTATAGAGAGCATGGGAACTAAATATGTGAATTATGGGTATAGAAATATTTTGTGACATTATTATAATTCGGTGTTATGAGGAAATAGTTCATGGTCATGTCTATCAGAGCTCATCTGGGACATATTTAAGCATTCCAGAGAGCACAAGAACTAAAAAAGTGAAGAAAGGTGAATTTTAAATCATATAATTCTAAATAATATTTATCAAAGTGTATATATCACGATATATGAGTATCATGATGAAATTAGATGAGTGGTTTCAAGAATTAATTGGTTCATTGAGGAACATTCCTTGCTACAATTATTTCTCAGGCTGAGCATGGATCGTGTGTTCTTAGATTGTTTGACGAGTAAGTCATTAATCACTATTTAAATTTCAAGAAACTAATGGTGGTGATATATTGTAAAATATTAAATAATTTATCAAAATTTTTAGAGTTTTCAACAAAAAAAGGTGGATATTATTAGGAAAAAATACCTCATGGTAACATTGAAACATTTTTGGGTTGACTGTGTTTATTGAAAAAAAGAGTTTCCATGATAGTTGTGTAGTTCTATTGAAATAGTTGAAATTCTATATTTAAAGAGATCTAATATAAAGTAATAAATGCTTGGGAGGTATTACAAAAATATTGTATAGAAGGTTTTTTCGTTTCCTAGTGTTTTCCAAATATTTGGGGTCCAAAATTAGAAAATAGCTAAAATGAGTTTTTGGCCAAGGAATATGCACACAAGATTGAAGGAGGGATGGAAAATTATGCCAAGGATATGTTTTGTGATCACTGCATCAAAATATGGGGAAGGAAAAAAGAGCATGAAATATTTGAATTTTCACAAAATATGAGGTTGTGTGAAACGGACTTACGTGTCCAATGCGACATTAAATTGGGATTTTCATGCTCAGAAAAATGATTCGCCCAAGGAATTCCACAGGTGTGAATATTATTCACATAATCTGAAATACATATAAATAAGAATCTACCCCCCTCAATTTAGTAGCTCCACCCTTGTAGAAAATCACGTCCCTTAATCACATAATAATTGTTTGTGAAAGGAGTTTCATGTGAGAAGATAGTTTCACATAAGAAGATGTTTACATGGAAAACATAAAAGTTGTTCACTAGTTGGTTGTCCACAGAAAAGGAAAATGTTGTGTGAGAAGTGATAATTATTTTTGTAAGGCACTCAATGTTTTCATTAAATATTTAATTTTCACAGAAATTATATGGTAAAGATGTATTCATCATGTGATGAAAGTGGAAGTCAATGATACTCTAAATGATGTATAAAACATATTGATTTAAGAGATCAAAGGAGGATCTTCTGAAGAAGCAGTGAGCACACATTAGTTGAGAGAGAAGTGAGCTTTCAAATTGAGAATGGTTGTAAACCATGATGGAATTTTATTCCACTCCAAACTTTGTTAATAGTAGTGTGCTTTTAGTGGATTTGGTACATTGTCACATTGTCATTTTATGCTCCATCGACATAGCCTAGTGTTGGTGAACTCATTAAAATTGTTATGTCTCATTCATACTTTAATATCTGTTCATATGTTTCTATATGAAATAGAGAAAATATTTTTTTGAATGATGAAACAATATCAGAAGGGGCAGTCATTTTGATATTTCATACCCTAATTCACCCATCCCCCCCCCCACTCTAAGTGTATTTAACCTAGTTGTAGTAGAAAAATAATATTTCATATGGTTCTGTTTCATCCTCAACTAATACCTATACAAGTGGTGTGTATGTGAATAGAGTTTATGGTGATGGGATTCAATGATATTGGCATTCCATATTTTTGGACATGTTATGAAATTGAGATTCAATGGAGAATGCATACATAGAATTAGAAAATGGAAATTCCCAAAATGTAGGTTAGGTGGAAACTTTGTTTTCACTCGAGTAGTAGTAGCATAGACATTTGGTGAATCATTTTAGTATTTGGTGCTTCATGTGAAAAAATAGAGAGTGATTGTAGGATCATTATGATGCTTCATGTGATTTTTATTTATTATAGCTTGATCTGAATAGACTTCAGAATGAATATGTTCCTATGAATATGATTTTTTGATGATGAAAATAAATATTATATGGTCTTGAGATAATGATTTTGGTCTCCAAAATTCAAAATTGTAAGCACCCGACATATGAACCAGTGTATTCCTTCAATCTTAGTGAAGGAAACTACGAGTTCCTGCCATTTTGAAAACCTATAGAGGGAAAATACAAAAAACAAGAAAAATATTTATCTTAAAAAACTTTTTATATTCCTTAGTAAATTCAAAAAATTCACTGATGAAAATTATAAGCTCATTATTCTTGGTTATCCTTATTTGATAAATATTATGTTTTGTTCATTGATTTCATCTTTAAGAGTATTTTGATCAAATTTTTATCATGTACTGTGAGGCCTTTACATTTATTTGGAGTTTTGGATTTGGGTCTGTGATTGGTGCTAGGTGAAATCTTGAGAGGAGGGTGCTCCAGTAAGGTGTGTGAATGAGGTGTGGATTTTATGTCACATAGTTGAATGTATTTCTTCTTATGGTTAGTCCCCACTCTCAATTATAGTGGTAATGAAAATTGTTATAGTTGGAGGGCCAATAGTGGGTTGATTTGATGAGGTTGGGATGAAGTTGAACTCGCATTTTGAAGTACCTTATGTATCCTTGGAGAGAATCTATACATAGCTCCTAAATCATACCATATACCATTATGTGGTTAGTTTCCTGACCATTTAAGAATGGCTTCAGAAAACATACATAATATTTGTGGATCCTCAGTTGTTACCTACATGCACCATGCATACCTCAAGTGAGGGTGACATCAAACATGAAAATTGAAAATTTTAAGAATGTCCTTAAATTTTTTTAGTCATTAATTGGTCAAAATAATAACATTAAAACTTTAATTACTTTAATCAATTAACTATAAATTATATTATTAATTTATTTTTATCACTAAAATCTACAATTTCTACTTTTTTTACTATATTCATTGAACAAAACTAATGTACGAAAATGTGATTAATATTGATAATTTAAGATGGATTAAGGGGATTTAAATAGTGAAATACAGATGAAAATTTATAAAATTTTACCTCTCATTATAAAATTTGGACCTCCTACTTAGAAAAACAAGATGAATCTCGAATAAAAGTGACAGAAGTCACCACTTGTATTTTGAATCATGAACAATGTCTACCTAAGACTTCCTATTAAAAGAATTAGTAAGAACATTTCCTTTTCTTGAAGTACATACTATATTAAAGTAAAATAACTGTAGATTTTTGACCCATCTCCTCAATAAAAGATTTAAATCCCACTAAGTGAATATATATAATTAATACTTTTATGGATAGTAAATTCCGAAAAAATCTAACTAAACCAACTCCTCAGTAATCTCACCATATAATTTTCATGGTATACCTAAATATTACTCCCTAAATTTGCTAATGTGATAATATTTATCAATGATAATTCATTCTTTATCTCATTAAAGTAATTCTTGCATTTATCATCCCATATAAAATATAATAGTTTCATAAATGATGTTTTCATGGTTACCAAAATGTTATAGGGTTTTTAAATAAAATACTGAAAACAACCTAAAAATAGAAAGAAACTCTTGATACCAAAACCATTCTCTTTAATCTCCCAAAACATAATAACTACCAATTTATCAAGATTCAATAATATCAAAAATTCATTGTAAACATTATCATGAAACTTTACCTCAAAAATATAAAAAATGATATTTTGACATCTTGGCATACAAATGATGCACTCTCAATCTGTCAGATACAATATATAATTTTTTTAATCCTAATAGAATATTGATTTTTTCAATATATCATTAATTAATTAAAACAATAATGAATCAATAGTATAATAAAAAACATGATTCCTCAATGCTATAAACATATCTAGTGCATTCATTACACTGAATATAATTTTCAACAACTCACAATTTCCATACCGAGTTCAAAAGGATATCTTGGGAACATATTCAACTCACACCCTCACCTAATCATAACCTAATATAAGATTTATTTTTTAAACCAATTATATTATCTTAATTAATAAAATAAAACATCAATATGTGGTAAAGGTTGCTGATATTTAATGGTAAACTAATTTAATCTATGATATTCAACATAAAATTAAAAACTCTCATCTCCCGTATTAGAAAAAAATCAATGGATCACCCCATGGAAATACACTATATCAGATGAATCCATTGGATTAAATATCCTCCAAATGAGTATTCAAATATTTAATATTAACTTTATTTATATGGTAATTATGTATAGAAATAGTCTGGGTACTTGGTACCAAGTTAATCCTAAAATCTATATTCCTCTCTATTGGAAACCTTATGAAATAAAAAAAGAAACCAGTATTGAAACCTATCACCCATAAGAAAAACATATCACTAAAAATGACCTCTATTGATCATATAACCATCACTACTACATATGATATAAACCTAATTATTTATCCCAAATCATACCTGAATATACTTGAATGATAGGATTAAACTTCCAGAAAATACTTGATTCATCATAGGTTAGAAATAATATCCCCCACCTCACATAAAAAGTATTATGTCCTAAATATTTTATAATCAAAATAACACAATAATCACAACAAATCCATCCATATCAAGAACTAATCAATTCCAAAGATTCTAATATCAGTAATTATTAATAACTCTAGTCCAAATTTTTTTAAAAGGATCGCTATTTATTCCCCTTGGGTATTTACAAACAAAATTCTAGATAATATATGTTTCCAAATCTAATTTACATGCCAAACAAGTAGATATAAAATAAATAGAATTATAAAACTAAATTATCACCCTATATGGGGTAGAAATAACCATTATCATACTTCTAATTGTAGAAGACACCTCACCAAGATTCATTGGAACATTATTATTATAAAATAGTAGACCAAACATTGTACCTCTAACCTACACCTATGTCACCAAACTTCCTTTTATAACATTATTCCCTGAATATATCATTGAGAACCTCTAATCTCTTATAGACCAGAGCACTCAATTTATTTAAGTATCATGCGGTACTTGAGTCCACTAACCCATGCATTAGATTCATGTGTCTAAACTGAATCATGTCTTCTACACCTCTATGATCCCTTCTAATAAAACATCGTGATATTTCTATATTTTCAACAAAAGTGAAACTCCATTTACACACTGGGAAAAAATTATGTATAGTGATTTTATCTATAAAAATTGCACTCTAATGGTCTATATACATTACATAAAGAACAATAAAAATTATTCCCCTAATCACTTAACCAATAATTATCCTTATTAATTTCATCTCCCTTTTCTTATTTCCACTACTAGATCCACCCGCTCCCATTGATTCCCTCATTTCATATTCAAGTTCATTCTATACCATGATATCCTTATTTACCACTTCTATATAATTAGGTCAAATATAGATAAATAAATTTGATAAAATCACTAGCTTCATCCCATTATCAAATCAACAATTTGTCGAATCCCTATAATCTCTAATGGTTGGAGATAAATTGATAAATTCTATAAATTTTAAGGTATAACCAGGAACAAAGATACATTCTAGATCCGTGATCAAAAACTCTTTAACTATATCGAACCTAAATATAATTAAATAGAACATATAATTTTCAAGACTTGAATACCCATAGAACATCTGAATTACATGTTCCACTACCCCAAAAATGATCCTCGGTCTCCAGGGGATGGAAACAAGTAATCCGGAACTCGATGTAACATTTTTGTAATGATTTTCCCATTTCATTATAATAATAAGTCATGGTTAGTCTCTACTGAAAATATAGTTAAACTCATCAATAATTCAAACATCCATGAAATTAAATCTAAAAAAATATGTGAAAAAATTCCTAATATAAAAAACTTTTAACCCTATTAATAAATTCATATAGGACCCACCCACATACATACCTTATCTTGAAAACTAATAGGGAATAAAGGTGCAAGACGAATGTCGCGTAAGGTAGGTGATAACAAAGAAAGAATATGTGATGAGATAAAAAAATATGTCTAACCACATCTCAATGATTTTACTCAAAATTGGGAACTAATTCAGCTTCCATGTTTAATATTATCAACTAGTCATGAAGATCCAATAGCATGGAGTATAACTCTATGTATCAAAAAACTAGAAAATGATACATTTAATATCTACAAAAGTGTTCATGATGTTTGTAATCAAAAATTATATATAAGAAAGTTAAAAATATTTCCTCAAAACAACAACGATAAATGGATATATCCATGTACATGTAGACTCATTTAAATAAATATAAAAAGTATTTTTTATTAATAAAATTAAAGTATATTAGTATATTAAAAACAATTCGAGTATTTGATCAATAACGAAGTTATTTGAATAATAATGACTACTACAAATATTAACTCCCTATACCAAGGGGTTCTATGCTGATAATATTTGCATTGGATCAATACTTGTAATCTGGGAAAAAATAATTATTACATTCAATGTTCAACACCCATATCATTATAATAATGATAGGGTAAAACACCCATCTCTTACAGGGTAAAGGGGGTCATCTATAATAGAATCATGTAAACTAAACTATAATTTCCATTCTATGATTGGGGAAATTTTTATAATAGAATAAAGGTCAAAACCCATCCCATTCTATCACGTACATTAATTGTTGGCATACCAACATAAATAGATTATAACAACAACAGTACACCCCTTCAATTATAAATCTCTATAATCATTAAAGTATCACTGATTATATTATCAATACCAGTTAAATTATAAAACAAGGTCACATAAAAATAATTAAGAGACTCAATATTGTAAAATTATAGTAAATCTCATGAAACATTGTCTATAGCATCCCATATCATGATTGGTACAATATAAACTGATATCAGTGATTAGGTTATCGAGATTAAAATTTCTATAATTATGGTAGAACCGAATATAAATGTTGTGAATATAAGTAAAAAATGTTAATTCACAAACATTAAAAATTATTTAATAAGTCCAAAAAAATTAGTTTTAATACAAATGGAACCAAATGGGGATTACATACATGACTCCCAAGTCATACTAGGATGGTTCCAATTAGGGAATTAAGAATTTCATAACATTTTCATTAAAAGTTATACCCACCTAAAATGTGTTACAAGTCTAGGGAATAATAATAGTTGTTATTATAACCACATGGAAATGGAATATCTTATAACTATGGGAATAAGTTGATAATGGATTATTTAACAAAAATTTTATAATCCAATGTCCATTTTTAAAACCCCTTCATATAATAAATATTTAAAATAAAAGTTTTATATAATAATAATTTATTTAAGTGATCAAATTTTAGAACATTAAAGTTTATTCCATGGAAAACATGTTTTCAAAAAATATTTAAAAGTATAAGAAATAAAAAAGATAATAAATTTATTGTTAAAAAATAAAAAAAATAGGAATTTCCAAAATTAGCTTTTCATAAATCATTACAAACCATTTTAGAATATTTTATAGATTTAAAGTGTCAAAATTAGGTAAATAATAGATTTTTTGGATTTACATGTTGATTCACTTATTCCCACATCATAAATGTAACACCCCAAAATATATAGGGTTAAAAGTATAAGATTTTACAACCCATGTCAACAAGGTGAACAACTATTTTCTAAAGCCTACTTGATTAGAAATCCAAAGTTGAAGAGGTTTTACTTAGAGTGGTGATCAAGATAGGTGAACTCCTAGGAAGTTTCATGGAGTATGTGAGAGTGTGGATAAAGAACCTAAGAAAAACATTTTTTGGATTGTTGGGATAGTCATTAGTTTAATGATCATTTCAGGTTGGTGGGTTGGCCTTAGGTAGAGGAAAATGTGTTTTCAGAGAAACTGGTGATGATTTGAGGGATTTGACATGACAACCATTTTAGGAAAAGTTTTATATACTATTAGTGGGGCCCGATTTTTACATTAGTATTATGTATATTACCTTGTCGTAATTGAAGTGGAACTTCATGGGTTAAAATATACGGTCCACAATGGGGGTTTTGTTCTCTAAAAGAGATGATTGTAAAACACTAAAAGATAAAGGGTTAGAAGGATAAACATTAAAACCAATGTAACCATGGTGAACCTTTATTTTTGCAATAAAACGTATTTAGAACTCCATTGTTAAAGAGGGTTTTCCAAGATTAGTGATTAGGATGGCTGACTACATGGGATGTTACCCTAAACATGTGAGAATGATGAAAAAACATTGGAATGATGATGTGTTGGCCAGTAGAGATAGTCATTATTCTGATGATCCATTTAGGCCTATGGGTGGGCCTCAAGTGGGGGACCCCGTTTCTATGAGTAAACTAGTGGTTCCTGGTGGGATTAGACTTGGAGGGCATGTTAAGTTGTGGTGGATGTGCTCCTGTCAACAAGACCAATTCATACTGTAAACCCAACCACCACATCACTGATGAATAAATCTTATAATCATGGGTTTTGTGTGATATTTTGACTTATATCTCATCCAAATTTGTGTGGGAATTATTGGTTCAAGTTATAACTTTTGGTTGGGTTATAAGATAGAGCACCATATTTAAATAATAAAACCATGGGATAGTTTACGTAAATGAAAGGATTTTTGTTTATATGTTTTAATAATGTTTTTTGAGACTATTGGTAGCCCCAAATGTTAATTTTTTTTCCTCTACTAATACTCAATTAAATTTCTAACAATATTAAGACAATTTGGTTTAAAAAATAGGGCTCCAAAATAAGTTACCAAAATCACATATCAAGGGGAATTAAACACTGGGGTATAATACTTATAAATTATCTAGTTGTGTGAGATTAAGGACAATGAACATTGTAGGGAACTTATGTTGGATTATTGGGATTTTCAATATTCACATGATCTATTTGGCCACATGGGTGGGTCCTAGGTAGAGGACAACATGTCTACGGGGGAACTGGTGGTTCCTGGTGGTCTGGGACCTGATGGCCATGCTATAAAAGGTTTTCTATGTTTTTTGTAGGACCCATTTTTCTAGTAAAACTATCCACCACCTTATCATTGAATCACCCTCATAAGCATGTGTTAAGTTTGATTTATTAACATATATCTCGTTCTGGTTTAAGCGGGAAATGGTGACACTAGTTATAATATCTGGTTTCATTATAACGAATTAGAAATAGTTGTATAATGAAACCCCAAGATATGTTAGGACAATAATGTACTTTTAGTTTATATGTTTTCCTCATTTCAGTTTGAGACTATTAGAACCCTAAGTATTTTCATTTTATCCCCCACATATTCTTATATAAAGTTACCATTAAATTAGACAATTAGGTTTAGAAAAAAAGAATCTAGAACAAGTTAACAAATTCACATATTAAGGGGAATTCAATAGTGAGGTAAAATACAAGTAATGATACCACAAGTATAAACTAGTTTAATGTAATTTAGAATGTAAACAAGGGGTAAAGAATTTTCATTACATAATTCCAAAAAAACTATTATTTAATACATCTAATTCATCATATTAATATAGAATTGAAAATAATTCATTTATAACTTATAAATTTAAATAATCTAATTAATTAATTTGGGTAAAAATAAAGGCTATCATTTTTCATGAATAGATCAAGAATAAATAAATTATTTGATACCACATACCAAAATTAATGGTGAACTTCAAAAATTCCCATGATCCTAAAGTAGAACATAAAAATAATTTAACCAAAATTAATGACTAAAATAAGTCAATATATAATCACCATAAATTAATAATAAACTAAAATTCCTGAGAAACTAATTATAATGACTCTAGAAATATATTGTACAACAAACTATACCTAATACCTAATGAATACCCAACAAATCAACCATCAATTTCTCCCTAAAATTGGAAAACCTTGAAAATATCATATGATATTTTCCTCTAACCAAGGGAATTAAAAACAATAAGATCCAACACAGATAATCCTATATAAAAAATAATAATGATAATCCATATGATCTAGGGTGAATTCCACCATACTCTATTATAATTCAATCTAAAATTCCCATCCAATGTTGAGAAAATTTGGAAAAAGTGGAGAAAAGAGAATATAAAATGAGGAAGGAAGGAACCTATTCTAATATTTAACATGTAAATATTCCATGTAATCACCTTTAAAGATTAAGGAAAAATATGGAATTCAAGGGGACAATAAAGATACTTTAAATTGGATCCCTATTATTTGGGAGATATTGAATTCAAAAAGAGAAATACTAGGAGAAATAAAGGGTTAAGGAAAAAATACTATAATTCCGGCATTGGAGATCACAATATAGGGCCACGAGGTACCCATTCATTTTATATCATCTACCTAGTGAAACCCTTAGTCAATAAGGGCCATTAATAAGCATAAAAATTACTTAGTGGTCTTACACTAGGTATCATGTGTCACTTGTTGTGGTTAAATACTTGTGGAACCTCTCCATGGGTTCCCCCAAAACTCAAAAATTATGACTTGGCCTAAAGCCCATCCCAAAACACCAAAACTTTCACCCTAAAATGGCCAAAACATAATTTAAATCCTTGATATAAAAATTACCCATCAAATAATATCAAAATTTAAAACAAAACCATACATTAAATCTCCAAAAGTCACACAAAAGGTATTAAATAACTATAGTTGGGACATAATTCATTACAAAACTACCCAAAAAAGATACGATAAGGTCCATAAATATCCCATTGGTCCTAATTACTATGAGAAAGATATCCCACTAATGTTTAGTTGGCCCCTCATATATAAATATAGAAATAAAAACTTTTTCATATTTTTTATTATCAATCATCTATAAGAACATACCTATCCCCCCCATCCACTTCTCATCTTAACAAGCGATATCATATCCTATAAACATAGGGTTTTATTGTGATCAGAAACCTCAAACCACATTATAAATAACTTATACCACCTAATTTTTCCCCCCTTCTATATTTTTAATCAATTTAAGAAGGTATTTAGTGATCTTTTTCTCTATAAGAGTGTGAGACTCACCCAACAGAGGAATATTCTCATCTTCTATTTAGGAATTCCCTCATTAAAATGATCCTTCACAATATCTTTCTCACTTTTTTCATCAACTAACTTCTTAGGTTGTATAATTTAATAAAAATATCACATTATTTAGAAACATACATAATAACATTCATCAATAAATTATACCATGCATCACTTCTGACACATAATCACAATGTAATTAGTCAAATTAAACTATCAAAATACATAACCAAATTCATCACACAAACTTCAACACATGTATTCGTTATTTTAACTTATTCCAAAAATTATTTTATTAAAAATTAAAATTTTTATTTGTGTTTAAATCTCTATTAAATCACGAGCACATGCACCTGTGTGTATCATTTCCATGCCTACCAAAATGATGATTGAATTTTCCACTAAACACCCTCAATGAATACGGTACATATTTGAAAATATATTTTATAAATATATAAAATATATTCTCATATATCCTAGTTAGTGTAGACATCATAAATAGAGGTTCTATCTAGGAAATCACACTTATATTTCATACCAAGTTATAACTCCTAATCTCCAATCAACAAATCCCAAAAATATCAATAAAATAGAATAAAAACTTCTCTAATTAAATTTTCTAACAATATACACTGGAATGAATGTGGCGCCGATGTGAAACATCACATAGCCTTATGTTCCCTTCCAGGTCACTAGTGGCTAGCTACAAGCAGTGGGGGTCTAATGATATCACTTGGGGATAAATTTACCCACTAATGGCCCATCACAAAAATACCAAAATAAAAAATAAATTAACAATAAGTAATATATACAATTAATAAAATGATTAATAAGGGAAATATCTCATAATTTTTCATTAGAGTCATACATCTACCCAATAAATTTAAAATAAAACTCATGTACTAATAAATAATCAATAAAACTAAAATAGTATCCAAACAAAGTGTCGATATCCCATACATGGAACTCTAAATTCAAACTTAAATATGTTTAACATGTCTCCAAATGTTATATCCTTTCTTCTTAGGTTTCTTTCCTTTTCCTACAATAACATACATATAATATATATGCAAATGAGGAGTGTACACATTGTGAGTGGTAATAAATCCTTAGTAAAAACCACCACAACCTTAAGAATCCCTTAAAGTTTAACATTATCATATAATAAAGGTGTAAATATTTTAAATTTATTTAACATTATCATTTTAAACATAAAATTAAATTTTTATTTGATAATAAATATCATAGATAGTCTTATACATTATTTGACCAATGAAAATATAATCTTTTATAACAATCATGAAACAACATAGCCAAACACATAGAACCCATTTATCAAATTATAAAAATATGACATATTACAAAGATATGGTCCAATCAAAAGGCATAGGAAAACCTATGGATCTCTTGTAAATATAAATTATCTTAACCTAACCCAATCCTCCATTTAAGTGAAAAAACAATGGCAGTTTTTATAAAAATGAGTTGGGATATAACACCCCAACCATGACAATATTTTCGGTACATCGTGCCATAATTTAGCTCCTTGTTATCCTAAATAAACAACGCATTCACATTGAAAAAATAGACACATACACCATTAATTATAAACACACTTTTATGTTTGAAAATATAATTTCTAGTGAAAATAATTAAAATATTTTTTAATTTTTAATATAATTAAATCTATATCTCATATAAGTATTTATTAGGAAACATTTTCTATTTTATTTTCAATTTACATCATCACAAACATAATTTTCAACAAGATTATATCACTTTATATTAAATTATTTTCATGATAAAAATAATTAAAAACTATAATAAACTCATTTAGTTTATTTTGATATGTTTACCATATTATTATATGTACATTCACATGGAAACACATTATTTATAGTAATTGAACCCTATCCAAACTCTTATAATATAAAAAAAATATTTCACAATATATTATCAAAATTTATAGATTTATTAGTTGATTTTTTATAGTAAAGAAAACTTTAATGCATCAAATAAATATCAAATATCAGGTTATTCCCTCTAATATTCACCTTTAATTAAAAAATTAATGATTATATAAAATGAAATAGTTATTTCACCCCTTCTCTTATAATATAATTATTTTTCACATGAACATCATAATTTTTATCCCTAGAACATATTCATAAAATATATGCAAGCCTTAATTATTCATGGAAACTAATTATAATTAATTTCAAACAAATTTTCCATATATTTAAATCATGTTAAACACAAAATCATAAAATCAATGAAAATTAAATATAAAATCAAACAATTAAATTCATAAGACTTTAAGAGGTCACCTACCTCACAAACGACAAAAAATAAACACCAAAATAAAAGTCTTATTCACTTTTAAATATAAAAAATATAAAAAATCACCAAACTAGAAGTAGAGGAATAGAATTATAAATAATGGATAATAATCCCTTATTGAAATCACACAAGACTATAATGATTTTGACTTAATTATTGATATAAATTAAAAACCAATAACAGTTCATGATTCAACCAAGAAACGTAGTATAAATCATTAATTGATAATAGGGATAAAATGGGAGATGTTATGTAGAGAGATATTCATAGAATCCACACCCCCCTCAAAAATAGAAATATTTACCCCAGATTTCTTAATTGTAAAATTTCATAAACTACCCTATTATAAAAATTAACCTTGAACACACTAGTTACCAGGTAACTATTAACTATCCACTTAGTTCCTAGCCACTAGCCGCTTGGTGGCTTGTCTTGAAGGACCTGGAGAAATAAACATCTATTGGGTACATGGTACCCTTCCATTAGATACCTAGTGTCCTTTTTTATTATTCTAAAAAATTTCAACTCCAGTTCCCCCTACTTCTCCCTATTCTATCTAGAACCCACAAATTTATCTCAAAATATATGAAAATAAATTAAAAAAAATTACAAATAAAAAAATTAAAATATTCCTCCAAACTCATGGTCATTACACCCTGAACAAAAATTAAAACAATAATAAATAACTAAAAATAATTATATAATAAATAAATTAAAAAACCAAAAAAAATAAACAATATCCAAAAACCTTAGTAACATTCAATTTTAACTAGATAGGTTTTCAAAAAGAACAATTCTAGTGTCCGACCCAAGTTCCAAAAAGTATGATCCCTATCTACCATACATAATATTATAATTTTAAAAAAATAACTATGTAATCTCAAGTTGTAATTCCCCATACTTGAACACCTATAGAATGATCGATCCAGTGGTGTTATGTGACCTTAGGTTCACTTCCCCATATGCCCAATGCTTCAAGATAGTGACATGAATCTATTAATAATGTTAGGGAGACTATTATAATGTCCCTAAATTTTTCACTATAGTTGATTACGTAACCCAAGGCCCTCCTCCCCATACACCAGATGATTCCATATAGTAGTAGGAATCTAAATTAATATAATTGAGACATTATACCCTCATATTATAGTGACAAAAAAATATAAAAAATAATATACAACCATTCATCACAACATTCAAATTAATAAAAATAAAATCATATCCCAACCAACAATATTTAGATTACATATAAATTCTATAACAAAATTCTCACACCAAAATATAACGTGAGTTTTAAATACATAAACATGATCTATTATGAGAAAATAATATACAATTTAGAAAAAAAAATAATCAAAAATAAAAATAGTCACCACCTACACCTAAGACCCATAATGGAAACCATCTTGAATTTTTCTATCCTATCTTACTAAATCATCTAATATTGTGCCACTGCCCAACCAGAACCGTGATCAGGAGATCTACATAGGTACTAATTTACCAAGGTCACCAAAGAAGGGTATGAGTATGACTTAGTAGGGAACCACTAATAGTGTCACTAACATATATTGTATATGTAATGTATGTACAATGTAATATGATCAGAATAATAAATTTTAATGTCGAAGTTTAATAAAATATTCATTTTGTTCATTTTGTTATAAGGTGATGTATGAGGTTTAACATACACAATTTATCCTCTTTAGGATGTATTTGAGAGATACATACAAAAATTTATCATCATAGGGATAGTCAATGCCTCAAAATACCATCATATGTTATCAAGGTGAATGGAATCCCACCGAGAAGTATCCATTAAAACTATCGATTAGAATGGTGCCCCATAGAGAAATACCCATCATACAACATCGAGGGGAATGACACACCCACTTGTAAAAACCATCATATAGCATATTGGGTGGAATGGAACACATCCTCTAAAATGATAATATAGCATACATTCTAGGTCCTCCTCTATCCCTAGAACCATCTCACCTTAGGGGGAATGGTGTAACTCCCTGAAATCACATATCACATCAATTGGAATGGTACCCAACCCTTGGATAATATATCTCATTAGGGGAATGGACCCCCATTATAAAATCATATATCTCATATTGGGGGAATGGGGAACCACCCTATAATCACATATATCATCAATTGAAATAGAACCCCAACCTATAAACACATAATTCATCAGGAGGAATAGACCCCCCCCCCCAAATAGAATCTCATATATCATATGATAAGGTGATTTATCTCTCTAGAAAACATCATACATCATATACTTTTGGTTATAATCTCTCAATTAAACCATATCATATATTATACATCACCCTCACATGGGCTGGCCACCCACCCAAAATCATAAAATAATTCTTAGGTTGGCCTCTAAGGTGGACAACCAATACCCATAATTGCATTCATATTGGGATATTATCATGATATCCCTCATACACGAATTCTTCTCAAAGTTACAATGAGAATAAGAAACCCTCTATAGTAACTTAAGTCCTATTAAAGTTATGGACATCCCCACATGGGTTTCTTTATCTGGTTTCCAACTCAAATGATAGGCCCATTATTCAAGGGAATCACTTTCCTCAATATATATAGGATCGTACCATACATAAACCTGACATATTGGTAATTCCATATAAATAAAACATAAGGGTGTGGAATAATGATAACTTTACTTCACAATCCAAATTAATTGGGTCCTCTCAAAAAACCCATGCATGAATCATCTATATGGTATCACCAATAAGTTACAAAAAATACTAGTGAACAAGGGAATCTCACTCCATGAACCTCATCCTCCATCAAAGAGGCTCTAAAATATCTCAAGCTTTCACATGGCCATCCCTAGGCCAACAATTCAAATCCACCGCTCTCTCATTCTGAGTGTGATATTTAGAACATATTATATGGTCTATAATGTCTCAATTAATCCATTTTTTTTATATCACTCTAATATTTATATATCTCATTGCACATATTATCATAATTATATACATGAACATCGATGGATATGATGTAAAGTTATTTTTAAGGGGTCAATTAGTTACCTTAACACTTATATTTGAGTAATAGGGATATAAAAGAAGCAATTTATTTTTATTACAAGATTAATCATAAAAAATTGGTGACACCACATATCATATACACATAAAAAAATTTATAAAAATTAGAGATATGTATACGGAACACCGGCCTTTCTTAGAATAATTCTATATAAGTGAAGCTCAACCATTATCAAATTGTCTCATTCAATCCATACTAGTAACCACTCATCAAAACATGACCCTACATCCATCAAAATCCATCTAAATTAATTAGAAATCAATTACAATTATTTTACTCATTTAACCAATATTAATTCTATATTAAATTCTTAGAACATGATAAAATAATCAATTACTAGGTGAATCATGGGTCATTTCCCATTCCACCCATGATGAGATATATTAAATTATTAGGAAATAACATATGAATCACTTGAGAAATGGGGTGTCTGTCGACTCTGTCATCAACCCAAAACTTTACCACATAATTCTGCGGTTTTTTATTTTAATTCATCGGCCCATTTCACTAAAATAAATAGAAATTCATAAATAAATTCGATTAGTGACATAAATTCATTGAAAGAGAGAGTATTATAGTATACCTATTCTCTCTGGATAGCTTGGATTAGTTGAAAAAAACACTACTGTAAAATGGGTCTATACCCACGGTTCTTTACAAAACTGTGGGTATATGACACACCTATATCAACGGTTTTGGGAAATCGTGGGTATAGGGATATTATAGGAACCTATACCCACAATATTCTAAAATTGTGGGTATAGGTCCCCTATACCCACTGTTCTCAGAAAAACCGTGGGTATAGGTTATTTTTGAAGACCTATACCCACAGCTCTCAAAACCGTGGGTATAGGTTATTTTTTTGAAGACACATACCAATGGTTTTGGTAAAACCGTGGGTATAGGGATTGTTTTCGAGACCTATACCCATGGTTTTGGAAAATCGTAGGGATAGGGTTTTTTTTACATGACCTATACCCACGGTTTTCCAAGACCATGGGTATAGATATTTCGTGTTATGGTGGGGGAAAATCCCATGGGAGAGAAATTCTTTTGGCAGGAACATGGTTCGAAATTTATATAATTATATGGATATATGATTTTTGTCAAACAATTTCCGTGGGATAGTTGGTTTAGTTCTCTACCTCGTATAGGGAAGACCGGTGTTAGAATCCCGGTAATATTCTTTTTCAGATATTCGAGTATTATTAATATAAATAAATAACCCAATGGTGATATAAATTAAATTTGAGTACCGTAGTTGGTAATCTACAGTTGGCGTTTGCAGTAGGCCGCGTGATCGACACCGCGTATCCCTTTTTTTAGATAACATGATTTATTTTTATATATTTAAATAAATGTGTATATATATACAGATATGATGATCAGCCGAGTTGGTCGGGTGATACATCTGTCGGTGCTGCGTGAGGCGCGGGTTCAAATCCCCCCTGGTGCGATTTTGGAATTTATTTCCTACAGTTTAAATCCGTGAATACAGTGAATACAGCGGTGTGCCACGCTGTTCCACAAGGTTCAGTTCTATGCCCACAGTTTAATAAAACTGTGGGTATACATTAACCCCTCTATTGAGACTCCTTTCTAACCCATTGTTCCCAAAACTGTGGGTATAGCCTATACCCATGGTTTTGGGGGCTATACCCACGGTTTTGAACCGTGGGTATAGCCTTCTTGTCCAGTAGTGAAATTCCCAACATTCAATATGATTCTTCCATGCTCTAGTGGAACCACCAATCAAAATCCTATATAAAATACAAAATTATTAGTTTCCAATAAGGGGGTAGAAGGTTGGAGTGGAGAAAAGCGAACCATAAATTCAAAAATTAGGGAAAACCCACAATAAAATCCAAAATTATTGGGGTTGAGAGGGGTGAGAGAGTCAAAGAGGCCAGTTAGAATGATTTTCTAAACTTTCTAACACATCTAAAAATAAAAGGGGATTCAATAACAAAAATGGGTCCATATCTATTTTAAAAACTATAAAGTTCCTCACTATGTTGTGGCCTATATGCATCATTAAATATTAACCTCTTCTAGACACCCCTCATAGTGAGCCCCGTCAAGTCACGACATAGAAAACATTCCACTCGAAGAAACAGAAAACCTATAACCACCCCTCATAGTGTGACCCCTTATTAAATGTTGTGAAATCAGTCCCTTTGGACAAATGAAAATATTTTTCCCCAATCTTTCACAGTGTATCCTCTCACTCCACTATGAAACATCACATTCTTAGTCTTTCCTATTTGAAGGATTCCCATAGTAATGACGTGAATTAAATTCCCAATAAAATCCAAAAATAAAAAATATATGGGTTTCAAACCCTATAATTAAGGGTCTTATCCTTTCACAATATTTAATACATAATGGGTAATCAACAAGGCATAACACCACCATGAAAAATGTGACCCTCACAACTTTCAGAGAAAACCTAATATGTAAGTTTCAGCCTCAGTACATGATTCCCTAGTCATGACATGACTCAATGTATAAAGTTTATTTCCCTATTTAGAAAACAATATATAATGTTCATCACCATGTCATAATTCCATCCTCAATGGCATGACAACCATATGTAGAGTTAGTTACCTTTCAAAATATCATGACAACCACTGATCAATGGGTTAATAACTGCCTCCATATAGTAGTTCCCAACCTAGACATCCTTGGTTAGCCCCCCCCCCCCCCTTCATGGTGTGAAACTCATATATCATGGATTGATGAGCTATCTACACCCAGAATTTGATCAAATCCACCCTTCCCATACTTCAATGTTCACCTAAGGACCCTAGGAACCATATATTACTCTAATTACATCAAAAACACATCTAATAGGAATTCTATCTCTCAGAATCCCTTTCTAAATCCCATTTATTTGGAAGTCCCCTATTCTCGAATTAATAGAAAAATTTCCCATAATTTTCATCAAATTTTACTGTTTGGTTCATTTCAAATTCCCCACCATAATCTTTCTCATATCTAATAAGTCTCTTTATGCATAGCATTTTAACCATACTAATCATTAAATTGGTATTCATGGATAAAATCCAATGTATTCTTCTAGTTATGGTCATACTAAAAATACACCAAAAAAAGTTCAACTTGTCATAAATCCACGAACCCAATCATTATGGAATTGATTATTTCCACAAACTCCAGATGATGTCCCTCTTAAAAAATCATTCAATAATTCTCATTTTTCCAAAATCACAGACCATTATTTGAATTTACTAGTATACACCAAACTGTTACATGCCCAGATTCATTCTTGAGAACCACCTGACTATCCTCATCCAAATTTGTAGTCTCATTCTCGAGACTATATAGAAAATAAAAGTCTATTCCTCATTGTATTTTTCAGTTTCATATCCATGAGATATAATATTCAACCAAATTGTACACTCTAATATTGTATTTTCCAAAACTCATACCTAGACATACTACATAAAAATAATCTCATAAAGAGGAGATGTTAGTTGACAAACATATTGAATAAACTCAGTTCACATTGACCAACACCCACATTTAGGTATCCCCCGTTTATATAACATAGCACAATGGATAATATCCAAGAAAGTTCATAAAACCACAAACAGCTATGCTTGGGTCCACAATCACATCACCCAAAATGTTTATCAAAAACTTCTCAAAATGAGAACCACATGCTTAGATATTTTATAGTGTGCTCCCCACCACAAGGATTGTTTTTCACATATCCATTCACAAGATCCTACTTGATATACTTTTCCAACAAAACACTGACACTCACAGACCTTGATCATATTTCCTTAGATAGGTCCACATAACAATCTTTGATCGAGATTCCAAAATATTTTGTTTTCCACACAATAGATATCCAAATATACTGATAATACACTTTTGTACACCAAGTTCGTATGGATCTTATTTATGGTTCATGACCAAAATAATTACAATGTGACTCTAGAATTTCATCCCTCTATGGGCCTTTACTAATTCCTTCTAGAGTTTCACAACCACTTCAGTGCCTAACTCACTATATTTAATTCACTATATTTATTATAAAACTATCATTCCAAGACATTCAATCCCTTATAATTTCCCCAAATTCAGTATTCATGTCACCACTTTCCACATTTCCAAAATATCATAGCCCATCAATCGCCTAAGCTGATCTTACAATTATATCCATAATCTCATGACCCTTAGTCAATGTACCATTTTTTCATAAGGATTTTTTCTTACTCATCTGTTACATATTAATCCACGAGTTCCATTATTTAATTCCACTTAAAACCCCTAAACATCCCCTTCCATAAACACATATGTTATAACATCAAGGTTCAACACCCTTTTCTATTATTTGATAATAATAAAAATACCTATCACTATTTCACTATCATCTCATGTCTAATCACTATCCATGGTTGATCATCCACCAATCTTGTCGATAACCCATTACATAAATTCATGACTTAATTATCTAAGAAGTCTTGTTCCCCATCAAAACATATAATCACCTCTCAAGGTCCTACAATCGATACATCTTATCCACAAAAAAGGAATTCATCCAATGTAAGATCCGTTAATTTACATTCATTATCATGACCTCACCCTAATAGTCACGTAACTCTCATAACTTGATCTCCTTACTCAAGAGATTTCCCAAAAATCAATTCGTTGACATGACCCACATATCACCTAATGCCAATCACACTTAACCAAAAAATATATTAGCTTACATAGATTAATATTAGGTCTAAAAAATTTATCTAGAATGCCTTCATAAAAAACCAATTCTCTCAACCCATGGAAGGAATGTATCCTTCTAACCATTTTGATAACGGTTCTCAATAGCCCCAATTACCAAACTAGCATACCCAAGCAGGAATATACCTCAATACTACTATATTAAACCATTCAAATAAAACCATATTCAGTCATATTCCATAATTTATATACTTACAAGTATAATCCACAAAAAACCCATATATCACACACATGATCATCACATTAATTTAAGGCTCACTTGACTAATTAACCATATGACCATGCCTCTAGAGCATGACATACCTATCCCCACACAAGCAATACTTTTGTTTTCACATCTATTATGCCTATGAAATATAGATTCCTATACCACATATAAAAATGATTCCCATATTCGTAGACACTTATAATCCTTAGTTAATCCGCTTATCAAGTCACCCTCACATATCACAATTCAATTAGCCAATAATAGTAATGTACCAAGATACTCTATTATAAAACCATAGTCACAAATATCCTAAGTCGTATCATAGCATCAACAAGATCTCCTACCTATCTCACAATCATATCCCACATGGTTTAAAACCCTCATAATATTAGGAATGCTCCCATATTATATAAAACAAGGAAAATCCAAAGGCGGTACCCCCTACAGGGTTCTCTTTTACAAACTTATATGTCAGTCATATTATACTCAATGCAACTACCCACTCTATAGTACTAATCCTCTATAGTAATACACATACCAGACTATCCCCTAGGGGATATAGATTATATATATTCACATAAATACACTAATGGCATCTCCTTGTGATGATTCATATCGAATAGATCAAAACCATGGTTTAGTTAAATAAAATTTCATTCACAATTTATGAAAGAAAATAAGTTATATGTTTCTTTTGGAATTTTATTTTATAGAAACCTTATACTAAGAAAATAATATTATTACTTTAAATAGTAAATCATAATTTATTTATTATGTCAATAATTCCATCGAGAATATATGTAGGAAAAATGCATATATAATGTTGTTTAGACATTAAATAATCAAAACAATTTATTTCTTTTTTATTTTATAAAACAACTATATAAATCACACATAAGCATTAACATGTCTTGTGAACCTACATTATTGATATGATGCATCAGTAAACACTAACTTTCCACAATGGTTTAATAGAAAAATAAGAAAATAAGAAAAATCCAAACAACATTTTTTAATAAGAACCATCTTTATAATAAGACTAAAATGAAATAAAAAAATTTAAAAACATCAGTAACTTGGACTTTAAATCATGTAGGTGATATCCACAATATTTCAAAGAAATAATCAAAATTTATGACTAATCCCCACTCATGTCTATCATATCTTCAAAGAGTAACAATAATGAAATGGTGATCTAATATAACATTGTAATGTCCAAACCTGGTTCACATTTCTATAACCAGATCAATTCATTACTAAACCTCAGGAATGACCCCACATATTCTAAAGGGGTATAGATAGAAGAAAGGTGATAAAGTGATATATTGGCGAGATTATAACTTCAAGTAATGGTGACAAAAAACAATACAAATAAAATCATCTGGTCATCGTAATGTTCCATTCAAGAAAAAGAACATCACGGAAAAAATAATATTATATAAATAATATAAACCTAAATAAAAAAATCTTATAATTGAAATTTCACATGAGTTAGGTCGACATCAAAATGATCTGTAGTCGGAAGATCATATATATACTAGAATATATTAAAAATAATCACCACATGGTCCTAAGTATCACACCTAGTCCAATATCCTATCTCTGCCTAAGCTATCTAAGTAGACCATAAAATACTAATCCACTTCAATACCAACACCTGGGATCATGATATTTTCATGGTTACCATCATTACAGGGTCATCTGAGCAGAGTGTTATTATAAATCAATAAGGAAACACTAATAGTTTACTCAACATAAACATTGTATAATATATATATATAATGTGATATGATTATAAATATAAAATAAAATGTGTAAGAACAATAAAATAATCATTTTCAGTCCTCATTTTAAGGTAACACCTAATATTATCCATACATCCTTTAGCTAGTATCAGATTTCAATGAGTAGGTCAGATTACCTTATATCTTTTAGGGGAATAGTTTGATTCTCATAATTACCCATTATAAAATATATAGGGGAATGGTTCCCATCCAATAAATACACATCAAAAAATATTTGGGAAAATTTTTTCCCCACCTGTAAATACTATCATATGACATATGAAGAGAAATGGTACCCACCCTATAATACCATCAAATATTATACATCTAGCGGCCTCCTATCTCTTAGAAACTATATCACATCTAGGGGATGGAATCCTGACCTAGAATCAAATATCTCATCAAGGGGGAATGAAATCCTAACAAAAATCAAATATTTCATGAGGGTGGAAAGGTGTCTCACCCTGCGATCACATATTTCATCCATGGGCATGGTGAACCACCCTGTAATCATATATCTCATTAGGGGGAATAGTTCCCCACCATAGAATTACGTATCTCATATTCCATCACGTATGCTCTCTCCTCATAACCCCATATATCACACACCTAGGGGAAAAATCACTCCTAAAAAATCTTATACATCATACATCATCCTCATAGATGTTGAAAACACACCCAAACCCATCACATAATTTTAGTTTAGCCTCTCACATGCACAAACCATACCAATTACCTCATTAGTTCTAGGTTATTATTTTTTTATCCCATGTGAACTAATTATATTCATAGTTAACAAAATTCTAAGGCACCATCTCTAGTCCCATTTGTCCCATTAAGGTATAAAAATTCCACATGGGTTACTCTATCTCATTTATAAATCTAGGTTCCAACAAATATATCAAGGGAATAAGTTTCCTTAATATATCTAGGCTCATAACATGGCCTAACTAGTCATATTTTATATTCCTTTTAAATAAATCATAAGGGAGTGGCCTAACATCAACCTCCCATCCCAAGATAAACTAATTTGGTCCTTTCAATAAACACAAACACAAATCCTATATGTGTTATCCCAGCTTGGGTACCACACATAAAAACAATGGGGTAACACTCAACCCATGAATTGTATCCTTGATCCAAGATGCTTTAAAATATATTAAGATTTTACATGGACTTTAATAGGCTAACCAATCCTACATTTCACTCCCCCTTACCTAGAGGGATCTACGTAACTTATTAAAAGGTCCACTATTTCTCACTTACTCTATTTTTTTATACCCCTCTAAGTTTTTTGTTTCTCATAACATATATATCTATAATTAATTTCATGTCCATCGGTAGCCAAGACCACAATCTAGTGTTCAATGGTCCATCATGGCCCTAGATATTTATGTTTTTTTCAAAAATGTTTAAAAGTAACAATTTATTTTCATTTCAATTTCGATCAGAAAAATGTGTACAGATCACATATGAAATTTACACAAAACAAATACATAATAATTGTAGATTTTTATAATAACAACCTACCTCACTAAGAGTTATTCTCTATAAACAATGTTCCACCACGATTTCCTATGCTTTTTGAAGCCTAAACATCAATTTTCGAACAAAAATACTCGATCTCCATCAAAATACAACTAAATTAATTAAAAACCAATTATAATTAATTTAATACTTTAACTAATATTAAATAAATATGAAATTCCTAGGGAATAATTTAAGAGTCACCTACTGGGGGATATCCCATGATATAAATCTTGAGCAAAGGGGTGTGAACCACCCTCGATATCCACAAAGTCCTTTACCACAAAATGTCCTAATTTCTCATCTTAATTCCTTCGATAATTTAAATAATATGAAGATAAATCACTAAATAAATTTCAACAGTGTAATACATTCAATGAAATTGTATGAAACGACATGTGTTTATCCTCTTGGGTATTCAAATGTTCATCTCATGAAAAAGACCCATCATTGGGGATTATTTAACCATAGTCCTATGAATACTTTACTCAAAATCATACGATAAACACAAAAATATTATCACCTAATTAGTAGAAATATTTAATAAGGGTATAAAATTGAACCATACCTCCAAAAAAACCAAAAAAACACCTCCATGAACTCACCACATCAACTAATCATTGATAGGTGTGTAATATGGGGAGAAGTTGCCTAAAATGGCACCCTAAATTTATTTCTTGATTTGAAATCGAAGGGGGTTCGACTATAAAAATATAAGTATAATGCTGTTAAAAAATTATAAAGGTATTCACCACAGTTTGGACCCTAGGATCCACATCTTAGTTTCTTATAACTAACATCGCTTGCAACATAGCCCCCCAGTTCACTATAAAGAACACATTCCCTATGAAAAAGTAACATTAAAATGATTTCCCTTCATGTTGTTATCTCTTTGGTAATTGTGTGGAATCTTTTCCTTGAGAATTACAAAAATTTTAATCCCCAAGCATTAAAGGCATGGCCTCTCACTCTATGATAAAACACCACACCCTTAGTCGCCCCTCATAGGGTGAACCCTTTAGTCATGTTGCCACAAGCCTTCCCCCTAAAATACAAAAAGGTAAAATTAATGGGTTACTGACCCCATACATAAGGGTTATCTCCTTTCAAATAAACAATATGTAAGGGTCACCACCACGGAAGGATACCCCCAGCCACTAATTTACCCTCACAACCCCAATTCGAACCTAATAGGTATGGGTCATTCTCACAGTGTGACTCAATTTCTAAGGGTACTTGCCTTGCCCAAAAACCAATATGATTATGTTATCACCACAACAGGATTCCCTCCTCCATAGTGTGAGGTTAATTCATAAGAGTCCTTGCCTTCCCAAAACTCCCACAAAATATCCACCATGTCATGTCACTAACATTTCATGGCATGACTAACTGACACCATGTTGTATTACCCCACTTATCCATAATTTCATCCTCTGTTATACCTATAATACATCATGCCCCTCATCTATCATGGTGTGGTTATCTATAAGGAACCAAAAAAATAGTTAATCCACCTTTACCCTACACCAATGTTCAACTAATAACTTGAGTCACATCATGTACATCCAATCATATTTTACGACACCTCAAAGAGGTTTTTTAACTCTTAAAATACTATTTTTATTCCCAATTCCCAGGACAATGGTTGATATAAAAAAATCAAATTTCCTTTGATTTTCATCAACTCATACAACACAGGTCATTACCATATTACATTTGATACCATAGCATAAAATATTAGATAAAAAGTTGAATCATAAATCGTAATAAAATAAATAATTCATGAAAATAGAATTACAATTCAAATATAACCATATAATAAAATAGTTAACAACATGTTATAATAAAATGAACATATGTCGATAAGACTTACAAACATGAAAAGGGATAATCCCTAGACTGATCCTACATGACATTAACAATGAAAATAATATATTTTTTAGGATAAAATAATAACACTTGAGTCCCTATTTAGTATGAAATTTATAACCCCTAGACAGATCATATGTACAACTTGTGTGTAGTCCCATAAACCAAACAAAATATCTATTAATATTCCAAAGGTCATGTATAGGCTGTGAGAAAAAAACTCATTAGGAGGCTACTAATTGGAAACCTATTAAATTATATAATATATTAATTATATGTATATATGATTAAGTAACGAAATTAATAATATACAATATATAATAAATCATGTTATGTAATCAAATTCTAACCATACCACCACAACCCCCAACCCAACCTTCTTCAGCCAAATCCAGTCAATGTCTCAATTTTAACCTCAGAAGTTTTAAGGACATGGATTATCTATGTTGGTATCTCATATATAAAAACAATTTGGAAAACTTTATAACATATAAATCCCTATAGATATATGAATCACATGTTAGAAAAGGTGTAACATATCTAGTTCCATGTGTAGATGAATCAAATTATAAAAACAAATATCATATCCATCCCCATATAAATGATCATCAATGTTATGGAACCAAACATATAAATCCCTCATTACTCCAAGAAAAATCATATAGGTTTTGGATCAAAACATAATGATACCCCCCAAAACTCCAAGTTCTAGGCATATGGGTGGTGATTCACATCACACCAATCCCCCAAAACTCTAAATATATATTTCATGGATAGAGTCACTCGAAAAAACTATATATTGAAAATTAAATATAAATATAGTTAATTGAAGATATATACCTCACCAAATAGCTCAGATAGAAATGAATCCTCACCTAGATCTCCTCTATAAGACAACATCCTAATGTAACAAAATATTAACTTACCTCACTTGAATTAGTCATCCCAAAAATATTTCACAAATATTACCATAATCCCTTGGAAATATTGAATCTCAAAGGCTATGATCAATCTAATAACCTTGAATCGAATTTCATTTCAAGATAAACCAATTATCAATATAGATACAAATATTTAGAACAACTCATTGGGTTTGAAGAAACTCTCCCCAAATTAATCTTAAATAATGTTTTCAATGAAAAATACCCCATGGTTATTTGAAATATCATAATCCCCTCTATAACTATTTATAATCTAATCAGGTGGAAGAACCAAAAATATAACCAGTTTCATTCACCGTTAAAAAGAATTATAACTGATGCTAGCCAAGCAAAACAATAATTTCTACTCAATGCCCAATCCTTTGTGTACATTGAATTCTAATTAAAGAGATATCAATCACAAAAAAATCTATATCACCAAAAGTTTCCCCCTTAGTTAATTTGGTAAAACCATGGAGATTGATTAATCTTTTAGTCCACTCTATGTGAAAAAATCAAGAGAGAACTTCAGGACTAAAGGGACTATCTTGGTTAAATACCAACACTAACATCAATCTACCCCCACCTAAAGAGTTTCAAGATGTAAAAAACCAAACCTACATCCTTACCCATGTCAATAAAAAGTGAATCACATGATTCGAATATAGATTACTTCACTACATAAAAATATACCTTTTTATTATTATTCTCATAAACCAACTACTGTTATTCCTAACCCAATTACAATTTATTCCATATACTAATACCATTCCAATGTCTATATTATGTAGTTAATGGTCTCTATCTAAGGATACATAGTCTTTATAAATCCTAAAAATTTCATAACATAATGATAAATGTAAAATTAAATCATAGGTTTCTCTATCAATCATAACTAACATTTTGGAATCCCCATATTCCCTATTCTATTTGTCTAAAATAAATCCCATATACCCACAAATATATACAACATAAATATAAACTACATATTAATTATTATTTAATTTACCAAAAACATCATGATTATCATAATTAACTAGTTTAATATAATAGAAGGATTCATCCTCATTCACCTAAACCATAGAATAAAAAATTATCATTATTTAAGGATTCATAGTAAAATAGTGGTAGGATGATATAAATAAAAAACAAAATGATCAAGGTATTATATTATCTTCATTTATTGATTATCACTACCATATATGGTGAAATTATTGATTCACATACAGTTATCTAAGAATATTATAAGTAGAGAGGGAGATTGTAAAAAAGTTTGGAGGGGTTTACTAGGAAATATGACAAAGATAAAGGGAGGGTTAGGTCTTTATAAATATTCAAAAAAATATTTAATTAAAATTTTTTAAAAAATAATTAAGCTATTGAATTTCTGATGGACCTCTACATGGAATCTGGTGGCCCACCAGGATCCAATTAGACATCAACTATGTTCTCTATGTCTATGTACTAGGTTCCAGTAAACATAAGAAGTAAAATATTTCGACTTACCTTCCCATTAATATTTCAATAAGGCCTAATTCAACTTAATCGTGAAATTTTAATTACATTATACTAAAAACCGTACCTAGGGTTCCTTCCATACATTCTTCTAGCACAAAAAATCTAATATTTAACTCCTAGAACATGTCCAAGTAACTTCTTTTCCTGATATATCTTTTTATTTATAATTTCTATAAACTATAATTCTATTGGAGTCTAGATAAATTTTTTATTCCACTAACACAAACTAACGTGGGTCAATACAATTAGTATGATACAATAGATATTATGATCAATGCATCCTATTTGAGTTAGTAGAGTTAGTCAATGTAATATTGTGTGAACCATTGAGTGCGGGGATGAATTCATTGAATTGGGTGTCTTCTAGAAACATTAATTTTTTTTGTATTGAACCAACTCAGGTCGACCTGACCCATCACCCAATATGGCCTACCATACGGTCCAAAGAGCATTCTCAATTGACATCTGGGCATAACCAAAAATAACTTGTTAATATTTTCTCCCATGGAAAACTAGTATTGACCATCCATAAAATTGGAAGTCTACAACAATATCGTCAAATTCAACTATACAAAATCACTACATCCAAAATGAAGTAGTAAAAAATGAACACATACCATAGTCAACTTTAAAAAAAAGACATACCAAAAAATGACATATATATATATATGGTATCCCAAGTCAAAGAACAAAACTCAAAATAATGGGAACCAAATTCAAATGCGGCCTATACATACATCCCAACGAGTAAAAAATACCAAAATGACTCCACCTAAGTAAAATCCATGAGGCCATATCTCCAGCACAAGATAATGGATGATGGTAATAAAGAAGTGACATCAAAGTAAATAGTTCCCATTCCTTTACCTATTTCTATTAAAACAAAATATAAATAAACCCACAGTAATATGTAGGGTGTGATGCACATAGCCTAGTAGGATACCACCATGAATATATGTAATTGTTTTACCCATGTTAACCAACAAACTAGATTGAAATCACTGTTCAACACTAAACCACATTGAAAATATTTTAATTCCAAGTAAACAATTTGAAATCCCTTTAGTTTTTCATTTCAAAATAAACATGTTTTCTAAATAATTTTCCAACATGGATCAAATAAATAAAAAAATACATATAGAACCACATGCTTCAAATATCCAGTAAGACAAAATAGGGTTGAGAATAAATATATGAATATATTCAATAAAATATAATAGACATAACATATCTAATAACATAAAAAATGGAACTTAAAAAAAAGAATCAATAATATAAATCAACCCAACATAAGTAAGTGCACCTAGTGATCTAACCATAACCATCTAATGTGAGTGACTCTATGTAGAGTCTTTAAGACAACTAAGAGAATTAGATGATCACAAAGACTTACTCAAGCCCAACTCTATGAGATATCATCACCTCTTGACAACCAAATTAAATCTATCGTATACTTTCTACACTGAAGTGAACATTGTACCTTGGAAAACAAAATTGAATATCTCACGGTCTTCCTCCTCAAATGCTCTCACAGTCCCTCAGATATCCCATCTATCACACCTTGGTTAACCTATGTGAGACTCCATTCAAACATGAACATAAATAAGTGAAAAAAAATCAAATGAAAATTGAAAAACTGAATTCAAAAATAAGAATTCCCATTTTATAAAAAATCTTCCCAGAATTAAAAAACAATTTCTATACCTATTTTATAAATCCATTTCATCAAAAACATAGGGTGCACACATGACCCCCCTTGGAAATACTTCTTTAATCAAAAAATTACTAAAACAAGTCATATAACACATAAATAATTTGATATAAATCAATTATAAATAATTTATTTGGAAAATAAACAAACAAAAACTAAAATAGATTCATAAATTTAAAATGAAATTCATGGAAAACAACCTTAAATAGAGTCACCTACCACAAAAATCATTACAACATCATGACCTTTTATGAAAACCACACATAATATAAATATTGAGCACTCAATCACCTAAGACACATGAAAACATTCCAGAACCCCCATTATACATACTAGATTCATAAAGTACCCTTATAGGTTAAGACATCTCTATTAAAATGGAAGAATATAATGAAGGAAGGTAAAATGAAGAATAAATCCCAAATATTTTAACTTACCTAAAGTAAAATAACCAGTTATCTTGAAGAAATCTACCATGTATAGAGAGAATAAGAAAACACACCAAGGAGTATAGTTTGTGCATAATGGAATAAAGAGGTGAGGTCCAAAGGGGTATAAAATCTATTACTAAAAATGGTTAAATACTAATTTTTTCATGACCTAAACATTCCACATGGATTGGATGCGTGTTTAGGAAAAACATGTTCCAACCATGTAACGATTATATATCCCCAAAATACAAGTAACAAGGTTACCCATAGTAGTCTCATGGATTGGAAAAAAAACCCTATCCGTGAAAACCCCATTGTGAAACCCTGAATCCCTCTAGCACATTTTTCCACATTGTTTGGAAAACTATGAACTAAATGTTATATTTGGTATTCTTTCCCTAAAATTGAGTTTCTAACCCCCCCCCCCCCCCCACAAACACACACACCTAGAACATTCAAATTAAAACCAAACGGTGAGTAAAACTCATGTTTTGATGAACTAGTGACCTGGAGAGTGTCAAAATATTTAAACCAATCCACAATATTCCCCCAAAAAGAACACATGAGTCCTAGAAAAAAAATAGGTGGAAAAATTATCCCCATATTTAGTTTCCTACCCTAGGGTCTTATGGCTATCTTCACCACAATTCAAAATCACACAAATCAAAGGGATTAACTCACCATAGAGAAACTTATTTTGAATATCCAAAACAGGGCTAAGATATTCCACTACGGTCGCATTAGTATCAAACTCCACACTCTCCTAGTAATCACTATCAATTGACTCTCAAAACTGAGTATCCATCCTTGTTCCATTTTCTGAAATTGAAGATGGAAATCCTAATGTTGGGGATCCCAAAAAGTCATCGGATATTAGATCTGGGTAGCTTTCAAGATCATGTGGTGATATGGGAGTCCTCAAACCATATTTCTTCCTATGGTCATGTGTTGTAGTGATAAGGACTTGGACTCAAAGGAGGAAATGGAGGCGGATTGGTAACATACAGAATTGGTATCGGTAATCAGAATCAAAAGCGTTTATTTATATATTCGAATTGATTTTATCATTTCCTCAGAGTTCCTTTGATATTTTTGTTGCAAAATTGGGAACCTGTGGTTTGGAAAAAGGGGTTTCAAGGGTTATTAGTGGATAAGGTTCTATCTTGGCAGGTAGTTTTCTTAGAGCTCTAGATTTGAGTGTTTATAGAGGATGTGAGGTTTCTGATCTCTCTTCCTCGAATTGGGAGAGGATTCAGTTCTAATAAATACTATAATATTGAGGATGGTTTATTTGGAATGAAATTTTCAATGTTGAAGCTTGTTAAGTTCATTGGGGTATGGAACCCAATGGTTGTGGTTCTCAAATATTTGATGCACTCTTATGGTACTCTGGAGGCATTTTCATTTCCCATATCTGGTTTCTTAAGTCACTTCTACAATTCACTCTTTTACTTCCCAATTCATCACTACAATTCCTGTTTTAGTTTCTTCAGATGACTCTACAATGCACTCTAGGCTACTATGATTCCATTTTCCTCTCCCTCTCGGTGATAGTTTATGTTTTTTTCATTTTCTTGAAAAACATTTCCAAGGTTCTATGATTTTGGGATGATATTTTTTGAAGTTACTCGTGGTTTTTAGTTGTGTGGTTCTAGGCCTTGTTATGGGATATTTATTTTCTTTGGAGGCCTCTGTGATGCACATCTTAGGTTTCTCCCATTGCCTCTGTGATGAACTTTTCATCTACTCCAGTAGCCTATATGATGCACATTTGGGTTTCTCTAGTTTCCTCAATGATGTGATTTTTATTTCTCCAATGGTTTTTCCATGTGCTAGTTTTTATGATGATATCTCATGAGGGTGATGCTTGAGTTAATGTGATGATGGTGAAGGTGACATGATGGTGTTGATCTAAGGTATCACTGGCGATTTTTCCAACCTTTTTATTCTTGGTTTTATGATTCCTTTGGTCTATCCAAGACTGAGTAGCATGGTGGTCTTCTTGGCCCTATGGAATGTTAGTTAGAGTATCCAATTTAGGTTGATTGACAGTGATTTTAATGTCTTATTGGTGGTTTTATGGATTTGAAATTTGTAATTTCTCCGTGGCCTTTTTGAAATCTTGATTTGTGGGATTTGATATAGTTTTTAGAATTTTCTTTTTATTCTAAATTTTGATGGTTTAAGCATCGAGACCCAAATCTTGATGTACATATACATTAAATTACTTTTTCGTAATACTAAATACATGACAAAAACAGATTCCCAAAGACCGTGTTAGTTTATTGTCTTTGGAAACTCGTAACATAATCTTCTAGTCATGGTGAACGATCTTCAACATCTCCCATAAAGATCTTCACCTTTTGGTTTCTTACCTAAAACCATTATATATATCCTAGGGAAAAGAAAAAATAAAAAACGTGATCTAAAATGCTCAATAAGGGTAAACATTGAGAACATAAAAACAATCCATAAAAATTTGAATGTAAAAACATGATCATAAAACATCAAAATCATGAGAAATGACATAAATCTTGACAGTACATAAGGCCTAGATCATAAAGAAACATTAATCATGATAAAATTCAATGGGAATAAAACATTTAATTGTGTCAAACCATTACGCACATGATATGATTTCCATAGTAGCCAAGGCATTTCTTCCAAGACCATCATAGTGGACAATTTCCATTACTGAATCAGGTTTACATGTCATTCCGTCCCTCTATTACGGAATTGGATTTTACTTGTCGTTCCATCCAAGTCTATCTTATGAGATATAAATCGTTACCCAATGCATTGGAGTGAGTTATAGGTCCCACCCATATCATAATGAAATCATTCTTACATGTTCCACAAAATAAACATAAATCATTCATCATAACCCAAAGAATAAAATGGGTTTCATAAACAACATCCCATCATAACATAATCCATATAAAAAAATGGATATAATTTCATCATAAGAATAATCAAACCCAAGAAATAATATAGACACTATACTTGAAACATAATCATAATAGATAATGTCATCTTATATGGAAAATAGTTTTGACAAAACACTTGAAATGAATTCTTGAAGAAAATATCCTTTCTTCTTCAAAATCATCTTTTTTTCACAAAATGCCATGCAATTTTAGAAGAAATTGATTTTTTTGAAAATAATCATGAAATATTTTAGAGTAATATTCATGAAAATTAAGTGTTATGAAACCATAAAAATCCATTCATGCCGTATAAGTTAAAAAAACATTCTCCTCGTACTTTTGCCGGAAAAGTCAAAACGTTCCTCTAATGGTAAACAAAAGAAAAATTATGACCATAACACAATGTAAAAGTCAAAGAGGGGAAAATATGACGTTAAACATACATGGAATAATATTAAAAACATTATGAAAAAAAAAGTTAGTGAACATGGATGAAAAATATAACCCAGTAAATACTTATGTATAAGCACTCTCGGATAAAAATGAGATTGCAAAATTATCCGTTACCTTAAGTCCAATTTTCTCCATATGTGTCTGAGACTCCTGTATAGTGGGTTTAAAAATATTATTAACTTGTAATAGAACCATAATGATATTTCTGATGTCATATATGATTCACTTATAAATTTATATTACCCGTTCATTTGTCAATTCCATGTTAAGCAGCGTTCTGGGTAAAATTGTTTCATTTATCATCCGTGTTATGACTTGTAATTATTCATATGATTACTTAGATCATGATTACTTACATCCAGAATATAAAACACAATTTATCTCTAATATATATTCAGAATATACATATATATAATAGATCGATAAATGGAATGAAATACACTGTTCATGGAGACGGTAGGTCGTACGTATGCATGAATGTTGTTTTCATTTCCTTATTAAATTGAATGGAAGTAAGAAAATAACATATACATAAATCCAGTATCATTTATATGTCATATATTTCATGATTATTTATTATATATACTTTATAATTATTATTTAATGGTTAACTTGGAGAATGAATCTCATTACGTTGTGGAGACGGTAATCCGTACGAACGCACGAGTGATGATATCGTTGCCATAATTATTGAATGGAATTAGAGTGGATGATATAATATCTCAGAATTAGTATCATGTTATAATAACCATATATAGTTACTATTTACACCATTAAACCCATCCAAGTAAGGTGGTTGTGGAAAAACAAATTACACCACGGCGTGGAGACAGTATTCTGTATGTACGCACGCGGGGTGATTTTATTTTTCGTAGGATTGGTAGAAGGTGAAATAGGGTTGTTTCATATTTATATTAATATATAGTTATATTAGTTATACTTATGTTATTAATTTATAATAAAACAACTAATGAAGAGGAAGTATAAGAATAAATAAACTTGAAAAAATTGGTAGAAGAGATTACCTCTTCTTCGATGCACCTCCTCTTAACCTCCTCTTATGGCACTAAAGTTGGTCTTGGAAGAATACCAGGACCTCTAGTATGTTTCTATGGAATTGTAGAAGTGAAATGGGCATGGTTTTTCTGAGCGTGAAGGCTCAAAATGGTGTGAAGAGGAGAGGGATTAGGTTCCCTTTTATAAGAGAAGAGAGGGGCACTTTTGGAAACCTCAAAAATATTAATTAATAAAAAAATAAAACACCACTTCAAAACCCTCAGAGTGACTCGAATTTTGATATTAGGTAATATATGGTTTTAATATCATCAAACAATTAAATTTATACATGTTGGGAAATTATTTTAAACCTTATCAATTTGATTTATCATTATTTAATTTATTTAATCTTATTTTTGGTAATAATATTGTAAATTTTAATTTGTTATAAATACATAATTATATGTCACAAATTTCTGATAATTGGATAATTTATAACCTTGTAGACCACATAATTTTCAATTTTTTATTTTTTAAATAATTTTGTGATTTTTAAATAATTTAATAATATGTTATTTTTATAAAATACCAATAGTGTAAATTTTGACACTATTCATTTATTTGAATTTAAATAAAATACACACAGAGAATATTGATAGAACAAATATTTTCAATTAATTTATATTTAATATCACAGGTTTAAACTCACAAAAGTGTTCCTCTAAGTTTAATTGTTTCATTTTTATGATTTTGGTGTTATTTTGAGCTGAATAGTAAAAATTGGCCATTTTGGATTTTTAACAGTTTTAACTTTGTTATGTAGTTGGGCCATAACATTATCTACATTGATCTTAATTGCAAAATTCTTTATATTCCAGATTCTACACATCCAGGGATTCATTTACTATTTTTGGACTAAAAGCTGAATTGGCCATATGGAAGCTCAAAAGAAGCTCACAAGTTGGCTCAAGAAAACTGTTTCCAGTTCTGCCTAGTTTTGATGTGGGATCCATAACTCATCCATTGTGGGCCCAATGCTTTCCAAATTCGGTGGGTGGACGCGAAAGGAGTTTTGGAGCATATGTTATGAAAGAAGAATCTCGGGATTCGTCCGTTTGAGGGTCCATTATAGCTGCCTAATCCGGGGTTTGACGTTTTGGAGATTCTGACTGGAAAGAATAAATGATCCGAGTAAAATGACCATAACTCTCGGAATACCTGTTCAAATCCGATTATATTTTGAGGGGACATGGAAAAGAAAATTATGAACAACATTGATGAAGGGCTCAACGCGTGAAGAAGTCATTTAGTGGGACCAAAACGCGACAAAATTCGGAGAACAGAAATCTGGCTATAAAAGGAGGAGAGCTCCCCCTCCTCAACACATCCCATTCTCCATCCCATTCCTTCTGGGACACCCAGGAGAAGAACTTCTCAGATTTTTCATTTATTTCATTTATTTTAAAATGTCTCTCCTCTCCCGCATAATCTCGCTTACCCCATCCATAGAGGGGTAATTTCATTTGAGTGATCGGAAAGAGGAGAGGATGGACCTATGTGTTGTGCTTGAGTCTTTGTGCTTGAAATGAATAAAATTTGTTCTTCTTTCTTCTTCTGGTTCCAATTCTTAATTCAGTATTAAATTCCAAATGCGGTTGTGTTAAGGTTTTTATTCTGAAATTATAAATTTCTTTGGTCGATGATCACATCTCCCTCCACCCAATTCTAATCTGTATACGATTGAACATGATTAGGGTTGGGTGGTGATTGCTCGACGGTTGTCAAGCACGTGTGTAGGATTGTATGTTGAAATCTTGGTTTATTAGGGAACCACAATTCCAGGTCTGGGATTACTCTAATTAATCAAGAGACCTTCTACAACCCTAAACACATTAGAAGGAGGATAGACCAATCTAAGGTTTTAGAAAGGAAAATTCTCATCACATCTCTCTTACCAGTTTAAGGAAGAAAAAGAGATAAAAATTGTAAACCATGATGGAACAACACTAAGTCTAGACGAACCCAATCCGATCACCGTCTTTATCATTTGTTGAAATCAATCAATTTTTGTTGTTTGTTTTTCTCATAGTCATTCAAATTAATTAAAACCAATCTTTTTACAAAAACCAACAAAAAAAGTGACAACCTTGTTTTGTGTGCACTCCTCTTCGGGAGACTACCTAGGATCAACTGCTATACTATACTTAGGTAAATAAAATATTGTTTTTCCAGGCCCCACGACAGGCATGCGTCAAACTTGGCGCCGTTTCTGGGGAGGCAGTGCCTCAAAGCTTTTTTTTAAAAAAAAATCTCTTTTGAATGACCCGTAGTTCAAATAGAAATTTATTAGAATTCGATCCAGAAATTGAGTGCACAATAACCAAATTGAGATATCAAAATCTTCCAAAAGATTTCGAAGAAATAAATCTCACTGATTCAAGTGATACCTTGAGTGGAGAATTCGAACCTTTAATAATGGCTGTAAATCCCAACCGAACCCTACGTGACATCTGTGCACCTCAATTTGTCAATCAAAATTATCAACTTGCAATTCCTGCCATAGAAAATGATTTTGAATTGCGAATTAACATGATCCAAGTGCTTCCTAAATTTCATGGTCTTGCAGGTGAAGACCCGAACCGACATATTCAAGAATTTACCTATGTCTGCTCCAGCTTCAAACCTCGAGCAGTCGTGGAAGAGCATGTGAAGTGGAGGGCTTTCCCCTTCTCACTAGAGGGAGCAGCAAAGGAATGGTTGTACAATCTACAACTGGGGGAGATCAATGACTGGGAAGATCTAAAAAAATGCTTTCTACAAAGATTCTTCCCAACATCTAGGAGCACTGCAATAAAGAAGGAGATTTATGTCATCCATCAATCAACTGGAGAAACACTCTACGAATACTGGGAACGTTTCAAGAATCTTTGTGCAAGTTGTCCACACCAAGAAATAGAAGAGGACCAATTCCTTTTGTGCTTCTACCAAGGATTGCTTGACAATGACAGGAATCTACTAGATGCCTCGTCGGGAGGAGCCCTCATTGATAAATCACCTGCAGATATACGAATTCTGATTGAAAAGATTTCACAAAATTCACAGCAGTTTGGCACTCGAGGTACGATCACCAGAGGGATCCATGAGGTAAGAACATCTGATTCAGTAGATTTAATTAGGAATGAAATGGGTGAACTCACCAGGTTGGTGCGACAAATAGCTGTGAACCATGTGAAGTAACAACAAGTACCGAATCAGTTATGTGGTTTATGCTCTTCTAATTCTCATTACACTGATCAATGTCCAGAAGTGCAGGGGATAGAAAGTTGTGCTGCAGCCTATCAACAGAGGCAATACCAACTGCAAACCCAACCAGGGTATGGGTTTCAACAGAACCAAGCTAGAGCACCTTTTCAGCAGAAATATCAGAACCCGATAGCATTCCAACAACCTTATCGGAATCCCTTCCAACAACAACAAAATTTTCAACCACCACCTTTCCAGCGGAAGAATTATGAGTAACCATCCACAATTGCACCGACAAATGAAGACCAACAACTGAAGACAAGAGTTGCAGGAATAGAAGATAAGATGGACAAGCTAGCTGATCAATTTGCAAGCATTATGGATGCTTTCACCAAGAACCAAGATAAGCTTCCTGCACAAACAATTCCCAATCCAAAGGAGAATGTTAGTGCAATCACAACCCAAAGCAGGAAGGAGCTCAAACCACCAAAACAATATGAGGAGGATGAATCTAGGGAACCTGCTGAAGCTCATCATGTCCAACCAAAAGATGGAGTCAACAACAACGTAGAAAGAACAAGGTTCAAGAAAGAAAGACTAGAAACACCATTGCAGAAACAACAAAGGGAGAAAAAGGATATTCCAGCACCATTCCCATCAGCATTGGTTGAGTCAAAGAAGGGAGAAGAAGAACGAATTCAACGGGAAATTCAGGAAACATTCCGAAAAGTTGAGATTAACATTCCACTACTGGATGCAATCAGGCAAATCCCAAAATATGCAAAATTTCTGAAGGAGCTATGTACTAAAAGAAAGAGGCTGGATGGAAATGAAAGAATCAACTTAGGAAGAAGTGTCTCATCATTGATCACACCACTGATACCACAAAAATGTCAAGATCCAAGGACTTTCTCTATTCCCTGCAATATCGGTTCATTAAATTTTACTGATGCACTATGTGATCTTGGAGCTTCGATAAATGTGATGCCTCACTCTATGTTTTCATCTTTGCAGATCGTAGAACTAAAATCAACTTGGGTGGTGGTACAATTAGCAAATAGATCCACCGTTTTCCCAGATGGAGTCGTTGAAGATGTACTTGTAGGAGTGAGAGGATTAATCTTTCCAGCAGACTTTTATGTCCTTACCATGGAGGAAGACCGAGCACCATCCCAATCTCCCATCATCCTAGGGAGACCATTCCTGAAAGCAGCAAGGACAATCATCAACGTGCATGAAGTAACACTCAGCATGGAGCTCGGAGATAGTACGGTACACTTCAATATTCTTGATACGATGAAGCACTCGTCCAGCAATCACTCACTTTATGCAATCTCCCATGATGAAGGTATAGAACCAATTGAAGACTCAGGTATGCTTCATGACTTGTTATCTGTGGGAGAACACTCTTCATTTGAATTTTATAACTCCCATGAACCTGAAAATTCTGATATCATGTTGGAGGATGAGTTAAAATCTGATTTTTTCGATGATTTATTAAGAGGAAGTAAGATTATTCCAGAGAATTCAACATTAGATGTAGGAAACATAAATGCAATATCATCCCTTGAACAACCCCCATGTTTAGAACTGAAGCCTTTTCCATGTGACTTGAAGTATGCTTACCTAATGGAAGGAGAGAAATTTCCAATTATAATTGCCAATAACCTATCCCATTTACAAGAACAAACATTGATTGACCTTCTCAAAAGGAATGTAAAAGCTGTAGGATGGAGTTTAGGTGATATTCCTAGAATCAACCCTAAGGTATGCTCTCACAGGATATTTTTAGAAAGTGAATCTCGGCCAGTTAGACAGCCTCAAAGAAGACTCAATCCCACAATCATGGAGGTCGTTAAGAAAGAGATTGAGAAATTGTTATCAGCTGATATCATTTACCCAATCTCTGATTCTCAGTGGGTCAGCCCAATTCATGTAGTCCCCAAGAAAACTGGCCTGACCACTGTTACAAATGAAAGAAATGAACTGATCCCCATGAGAATACAAAACAGCTGGAGAGTCTGTATAGATTACAAGAAGCTAAATCACGTTACCAGAAAAGATCACTTTCCTATTCCATTCATTGATCAGATGCTTGAAAGGTTAGCTGGAAATACTCATTATTGTTTTTTAGATGGATTCTCAGGTTATTTTCAAGTACCAATTGCACCAGAAGACCAGGAGAAGACAACCTTCACCTGCTCTTTTGGAACATTCGCCTACAAAAGGATGCCTTTCGGGCTATGCAATGCCCCAGGTACATTTCAATGGTGTATGGTGAGTATTTTCTCAGACCACATTAAGTATTTCATGGAGGTTTTTCTTGATGATTTCACAGTTTTTGGAAATTCATTTGACCATTGCTTGGGAAATTTGGAAAAAGTTTTCAAAACATGCATTGAAAAGAACCTTGTCTTAAATTTTGAAAAATGTCATTTCATGGTTGAAAAAGGGATAGTGTTGGGGCACATAATTTCACAAAATGGGATTGAGGTTGACAAATCAAAAGTTGATGTAATAAATTCCTTACCATATCCAACATGTGTCAAACATGTTAGATCCTTTTTAGGGCATGCAGGATTTTACAGAAGATTCATCAAGGATTTCAGTATGATTTCTCTCCCTCTCTCAAGATTACTTTTAAAGGATGCTAACTTTAATTTTGATTGTGCATGTAGGGAATAATTTGATGAATTAAAGGAAAGGCTGATAACACCACCAATAATGCAGCCACCCAATTGGGATTACCCTTTCGAGCTACTTTGTGATGCATCCAACCAAGCAGTGGGAGCCGCTCTATCACAGAGAATTGACAACAAGCCTCAAGTCATCTCCTACGCATCAAGGACCTTGGATGCAACACAAATAAATTACACTACCACATAGAAGGAGTTCCTTGCAGTCATTTTTGCACTAGATAAATTCCGATCATATCTTCTGGGCACTAAAGTTGTTGTTTTTTCTGATCATGCACCTCTTAGGTACTTAATGAAAAAGGCAGATGCAAAACCACGGTTGGTGAGATGGATGCTACTCTTACAATAGTTCAATTTGGAAATCAAAGATAAGAAGGGGACTGAAAATCAAGTGGCTGATCATCTGAGTCGACTACCCCACACCACTGAAATAGAAATACCAAAGCAGAACCCACTTAATGATGAGATTCCTGGAGAACAACTCTACATCATCAACAATGAAGTACCATGGTATGCCAACATTGTCAACTATTTGGTACCATCTCAGGTACCATCTCATCTAAGCTCTCATCAACAACATAAGCTTAAATCTGAATCAAGATTTTACATTTGGGAAGATCCGTTTCTGTGGAAAATTTGTAATGATCAAATCATAAGAAGATGCCTGCCAAGAAGTGAAATTGAATCAGTGTTTGAATTTTGTCATAAATTATCTTGTGGATGCCACTTTGGACCTCAGAGGACTGCCCAAAAAGTTTTAGAATCTGGACTCTACTGGCCCACCTTATTCAAGGATGAATATCAATTTTGTAAAAGATGTGAAAAATGCCAATTTTCTGGTAACATATCCAAACGACGTGAAATGCCACAAAAACCAATAACCTTTTGTGAAATTTTTGAATTTTGGGGCATTGATTTCATGGGACCATTCCCAATGTCGTTCGGAAATTCATATATTCTTTTGGATGTAGACTATGTTTCAAAATGGGTGGAAGCAAAAGCAACCAGAACTGATGATGAAAAAGTTGTTTGTGATTTTGTTAGGGCTAACATTTTCTGTAGGTTTGGCGTGCCACGAGAAATCATCAGTGATCAGGGAACTCATTTCTGCAACAGGAAAATGGATGCATTGTTGAAGAAGTATGGGGTGCATCATAGAACATCTACCCCATACCATCCCCAAACAAATGGCCAAGCAGAAGTCTCTAATAGAGAAATCAAAGCCATTCTGGAGAAGACTGTTAAACCCAACCGGATGGACTGGAGCCAAAAGTTAGATGATACATTATGGGCATACAGAATGGCCTACAAAACACCGATAGGGATGATTCCCTATAGATTGATCTATGGAAAGAGTTGCCACCTTCATGTGGAGTTGGAGCTTAGAGCCTACTGGGCGGTCAGAGAGATGAATCTGGACCTTGAGAAAGCTGGGAAAGAAAGAAGATTGCAGTTGCAGGAGTTAGAATAAATTAGAAGGGAATCATTTGAAAACTCAATGATCTATAAAGGGAGAACAAGGATGGCCCATGATAAGATAATTCAACCAAGAACCTTCAACCCTGGAGATCACGTGTTACTCTTCAAATCCAGACTTAAGCTTCTGCCAGGTAAACTTAGTTCCAGATGGGAAGACCCCTTTACTATTATTCATGTATATCCCTTTGGTGCTGTGCAGATTCAAAAGGAAGGAGGAGGAAACCCATTCACTATAAATGGGCAGAGGCTGAAGAAGTTCCATGGGACTGTACCTCAAGAACCAGTGGAGGAGATCACACTCCTTCATCCTGAATACAAATGAACACCTACCAGGTTGCATAATTCCTTTACACTTGATTAAATGTAGTAACTCCATCTTTTTTAAACATAAATAAAAAATTCCATTTACATGCATTGAGGACACTGCATCAATTAAGTGTGGGGGAGGAAATCTTGTAGTCCAGGATATTTTTCAAAAAAAAAAATTTTGTTTTGTTTGTGTTGTCGAGCCAACGACATTAAACAAAGGCGCTACCGGGAGGAAACCCGCATTTTCCCCCATTTTCCACTTGTCTTCTTAGTCATTTACCAGCATGATTGAATGGGCCTGCACTATCAATTGTTTTCATTTTTTTCAGGTCCATTAATGAAGAGGGTGTCGTGGGATTATACATCGTGAAGAAAAGGATCCATTTGACAGGGGAGTATGAGTTTCAATTCTATATTATCCAACTTTATTCCCTACATTTTTTAGTCTTTTAAAGAATTAATCAAAAAAAAGGCATTCCCATGCTTGAATTCATGTTTTAATTGACTTCTCTAGGAGACATGAGTTTCATAGAAATCCAGTGATTCTATGTTTTAGATTTCAATGTTTCTGAGATTGAATGATTAAAATGGATAATTGGATGATTAAAGTGAAGCAAGGATATTGAAATAAGGACTCATGATTTGAGGGAATTAATTGATTCATGTAAATGAAATTTCCCTTCCATTTTTCAGTCTTTGAATTTCTGAAATTCATGTGAATTAATTTGTTATTATTAATCATGCCATAAGTGATTGTCCAATATCATATTCTCATTCCTAAGAGGATTTCTAGACCAAATATTTCCTATTTTATCTTGAGCATATTTCTTGAGTGATCTTGGGACGTGCCACCTGCTAGAACTTGTATTGAAACTTGTCAAAGCTATGACTGTAAAAAACAAAATTTAAAATGATTGAGGCATATCTTTGGCTAGCCAAATTTTATCCTAAGACCCACCTTTAGATTTATCCTTCGTAAGCCCTTAGATGTCATGAATTGCCTTATAGGTTTAAGCCACATTACAATCCAATTTTTCCTTACCTACCCGCACTTTTAGTATTTTTGCATGGTTATTTCAAGTTTGAGTGTGGGGGAAGGGCCTTTCGTGTGCGTTCCTTGGGATATGTATCATTTTTGGGTGGTGTAATGTGTGCGTCATCATTTTGGGCAATGTATTATTAGAAAATTGGGCATGAGTCATCATTTCATTATGCTTCTTTCATTTCATCCGGTTCTCTAAAAAAAGAAGAAAAAAATCAAAATAAAGTTGTGCCTTTCTAGAGCTTTACAAAAAAAATAAAGCTGTGCCTTTCTGGAGCTTTACAAAAAAACAGGGAGAACTTGGATGATATCATTATTTGTAATCATTTATTGACTCATGACCCATGTCATTGAAAGGGGAGTGGTGTTGTGATTCACATTTCAAGGGGATTTGAGTGAGGTTCATCTTGTGTTTTCACTTGATTAATCATGCATTTTACTTAAGAGTAAAACCTCCTACTTCTGGCCTTAAATTATTTCAATCATTTACCCACCAACCCTAAGCCATAGAGTCATTTGAACCTTTATTGCAAGTCCTCATGATTTTATGTGTGTTTTGTCTTTACAATGTGGAGAAAGTAGTTACATTACAAGCCTATTGATTAGGAGCTTGTTCTCATGATATGAGCATAACTCCACTATTTATTGTTTCATGAGTTATGAGAGAAAATATTCAAAAGTGAGGTAGGTCATGATTTGGCATGTTTAATAATAATAAATTGAGAATCTTGAATGAATGAAAGGAGAAGCTTCATTATTTTTCAAAGGGGAAAAGTAAAATGCATGAATTGATTTTTTCTTTGAAAAATGGGAAATTAAATTGGTATTTTTGTGGAACTGGAAAATTTGATTGGACATTGATAATCATTTGATTTTATTCCATTTGAAATTTAAATATTGGTGACATTGGTGTCCTTTGAATTCCATGTTGAGATTTTATGCTTGAGGACAAACATAGTTTAAGTGTGGGGGAATTGATAGAACAAATATTTTCAATTAATTAATATTGAATATAACTGTTTTAAACTCACACAAGTGTTCCTCTAAGTTGAATTGTTTCATTTTTATGATTTTGGTGTTATTTTGAGCTGAATAGTAAAAATTGGCCATTTTGGATTTTTAACAGTTTTAACTTGTTTCTGTAGTTTAGCCATAAAATTATCTACATGGATATGAATTTCAAAATTCTTTCTATTCCAGATTCTACACATCCAGGGCTTCATTTACTATTTTTGGACTAAAAGCTGAATTGCCCATATGGAAGCTCAAAAAAAGCTCACAAGTTGGCTCAAGAAAACTGTTTCCAGTTCTGCCTAGTTTTGATGTAGGATCCATAACTCATCCATTGTGGGCCCAATTCTTGCACAATTCGGTGGGTGGACGCGCAAGGAGTTTGGAAGAATCTTTTATGAAGGACATACCGCGGGATTCGTCCGTTTGAGGGTCCATTAAAGCTTCCTAATCTGGGGTTTGACGTTTTGGAGATTCTGACTGGACAGAATAAATGATCAGAGTAAAAGGGCCATAACTCTCGGAATACCTGTCCAAATCCTCTGATATTTTTAGGGGACACGGAAAAGAAAATTTTGAACAACATTGATGAAGGGCTCAACGCGTCAAGAAGTCATTTATTGGGTCCCAAACGCGACAACATTCGGAGGATAGAAATATGGCTATAAAAGGAGGAGAGCTCCCCCTCCTCAACACATCCCATTCTCCATCCCATTCCTTCTGGGACACCCAGGAGAAGAACTTCTCAGATTTTTCATTTATTTCATTTATTTTAAAATGTCTCTCCTCTCCCACATTATCTCGCTTACCCCATCCATGGAGGGGTAATTTCATTTGAGTGATCGGAAAGAGGGGAGGCTGGACCTATGTGTTGTGCTTGAGTCTTTGTGCTTGAAATGAATAAAATTTGTTCTTCTTTCTTCTTCTGGTTCCAATTCTTAATTGAGTATTAAATTCAAAATGCGGTTGTGTTAAGGTTTTTATTCTGAAATTATAAATTGCTTTGGTTGATGATCACATCTCCCTCCACCCAATTCTAATCTGTATACGATGGAACATGATTAGGGTTGGGTGGTGATTGCTCGACGGTTGTCAAGCACGTGTGTAGGATTGTATGTTGAAATCTTGGTTTATTAGGGAACCACAATTCTAGGTCTGGGATTAATCTAATTAATCAAGATACCTTCTACAACCCTAAACACATTGGAAGGAGGATAGACCAATCTAAGGTTTTAGAAAGGAAAATTCTCATCACATCTCTCTTACCAGTTTAAGGAAGAAAAAGAGATAAAAATTGTAAACCATGACGGCACAACACTAAGTCTATCCGAACCCAATCCGATCACCGTATTTATCATTTGTTGAAATCAATCAATTTCTGTTGTTTGTTTTTCTCATAGTCATTCAAATTAATTAAAACCAATCTTTTTACGAAAACCAACAAAAAAAGTGACAACCTTGTTTTGTGTGCACTCCTCTTCGGGAGACTACCTAGGATCAACTACTATACTATACTTAGGCAAATAAAATATTGTTTTTCCACACCCCACGACAGGCGTGCGTCAATTATATTCGAACTAAAATATTTAATAGGTTCATAACATGTCATATTAGTCTATAATATTCGTGTATAATGTTAATTAGTTCATATAATATTTATTTTAATATTTTTAATACCATTTATTTTATATTTCTCTTAATAAAATAATTTCTATAACATTTTTGTATAATTATTTAGTATACTTATTTGTTGAATAAAAATTAAAATTAAAATACTATGATGAATATAAATCTCAAATATTTCATAATATTACTTTTAGTAGAATTTATCTTCTAAAACACCCAACTTATAAAATGATATATTTATTAAATTATGAAGGTGACAACTTTGACATCATTTAAAATAAAAAACTATAAATGTCATAATCGGTATTATAAAGCTCCAAATGGTAAAAAATTCTACCTTTGGATGCTTATGGTTCTTATGTACACGAAAAAATAGTTTTGTTCCGGTGTTTGGGACTTTTATGGGTATTATGAGTCTCATAAAAACTATATTATTGATTTTTCACTAAATAAATAATTTCTGCATCATTATTGTATATGCTATTAAGGTAATTATATATTTCTTAAAAATTACAAATAAATTACCATGAATAATAGAAACATTTTATATTTAAAATGAGTATTTATAACCTAATTTATATTCTATATAACCATATATTAAAAATAATTTAATTATTAAAGTTGGAGTGAGACATATTTCACATTCATATAAATAAAATAAATTAAAGGTCTTAATCACATACAAGTGGTTTTTAATAGATACCATTTCGACCCAAGTATATTTTAGGACGAAATATAATCATTCAATTACATTAAGACAAGTGTTAGGGTAACTTTATAATATTATTTTTACCCTTAATTACCTAATTTACCTTAAACTATGGTAAATAAAATTTATCGTAGTTATTATTCATAATTCCCAAAAATAAAAAGCAGCCTATTAACATAATTTGGACCTAATGATTCCAAATATTAAATCAATTTTTCCAAATTCAAAACACATAAGTTGCAGTAATTAATTTAAAATTAATCTCGTTGTTGAAAAAATGGGTTTTTGTTTAAAACATTGCAAAATATTGAATTGATTTAACCTATGAATTCAATATATAATCAATGCTAATGACATAGATTATATTAAATTATAAAAACATATTCTATTTATACTTTAAAACAATTTACTATAATAATTAAACCATATAAATTATCTCGATTAAAAAATGTCATTTTAAATAAAATTTAGCGTGTTTTTACTATTCATTAAATAAGAACGTTGTCAGAAAAATATCAAAACATTATCCAATGTAAATTTTTTTATCCTGATTCAAAATAAGAATTTATTTTGTAAAATTGAACTTATAAACTTGTAAAAAATTATATTTCAAATGGGTGCACTATCAAAAGGTGGCATAACTGCATTTTTTTAAAAATACTTCTTTTATTCGAAAAATTGATTTTGTCCTCATACCACATTCTAGAAAATGTGTAAGATGAATTATAATGTTATTAAATTCAAAATGCGGTTATTACTATTCATAAATTTTTTTTCATAATAATATTATAACAATATATAGTTGTTTAGTGAAACTCTGTATTGTGTAAACCACACGCTATTGAGGAAGGTCGCTCTTGTGTGCAACACAAAGCCAAGAATTGTGTTTGTGTATACTAAAAGCTAATACGGTGTTGCATATAGAGCAATCTGATCTTGGTGTAGCGTAAAACACAAGACATAAAATATATTAAAAATATTATTTCTCATAAAATCTTGGGGTGTTACATTCTACCCCCCTTAAAATGAATTTCTCCCTCGAAATTCGTCAGGGTTCTAAATCGTTTACTACTTGAAAGTTTATTTCATATAAACCCACATCCTAAAAAGGAATACTAATACTTAATTTTAAAAAGTAAAGTAAGAAACGTAATGGTTACCCAAATTAAGTCATCACTGGGTTTCCACATAGGAGAACATAGGTTAATACATGGATATGGAAGAAAAATCTAACAATCACGATCTGATGGAGAGTGGTAGAGAAAATCGCTATGAAAAATCCAACAATCACAAAGCCATAAATTTGTGATGATCTAAGCTACCATTTTATTCATCTGATATGTGATTACTAGGAAAACATTTTTGGTTTTCAAGATCATTTCCCTAAAGTTGATGTATTTTTTGCATAAGGAGAAATAATTACTTTATTTCGGTGTAATATCATTGTTGGTCATTCCATGAAAAATTTCCACTTCCTCTCTCATTTAAAGAAACGAAGTTAAATTTTTCATTCTTGAAGTGTTAATAGATCATGCGATAGAATTATAGGTCATTACATCTGTCTCAATCACAAAAAGGTTAGCACATGTTTTTAAATATACATAAGTCCATCTATGCTGAGATTGATCATATACAGTTCAAAAATTGACTTATACTTCATCTATCATACCGCTTAATAAAATAAAATAAATTTATAGGAACCAGGGACTTCTTGTAGACCAGTGGTAGGTTATAAAGACCTATCACACTTCGGTTGTGGGTTCGATTCCCGCAACCTTGTCCGACGCGATGGGTTATCGCCCATCCTACGGGTTGTCTTTTTTTTCTAAAACTATACTATTATAACATTTTAGAAATAATATAAAAAGGTTCTAGCCTTAAATAATACTATCTAAGGTCTAACTTAATTCATTCCAATCTTTAGGAATATCCAAAATTCTTCTATCCAATCTCATATTGTAAAAAAAATGATTACTAGAGAGTTCATCTACCAAGAAAGTGAATACCATCATTTATCCCCCATATATCATAATATGTATATTATTGGTCACATTCCAAACTTATGAATAACTTAATCATGTATTCTCTTGAAACATGAATTACTATAGAACCTTAGTTAAAGCATGAATTCTGTCAAAAGCTAACTCTTTCCACATACCAAAATCACAAAATTTCAATATACTCAAACCATGATATAACTTTTTCCTTATATAAGTCATGAGCTCATTAATACTATTAAACACTTCATTTCCTCTTTATCCCTTCATTATGAAAATATCATCTGCTTTCCAAAAATATTTCAATCACTTTTCATGGTTACTGGTATCATATTCTTATGGAAAACCACAATGAACCAATACATAGATATTCTAATATACCATCAAATTACCTCAACAACATTATTCTTGAATACCAATACATAAAAACTTCAATCCATCATCTTCAATGATTTTCATGGAATAAGTCCTTCCTTGATTTAGAAGTAAGCTTTTAGTTCAGGGCATTGAGTTGGGTAATGCCCATGTTCTCCTCAGATAAGACATTGAACTCCATAACAGTCTGTCACTCTATGGCCCTTCTCCCCCCATAGATAACATCTTCCCATCCATTTTATGTTTTCATCAATGTTCTTCTTCCATTATTTAGAAATCTCAATCTTCCCTTCTTTATGCTTCTCACCATGCGAACATGCATATAAGTTCATCTTCCTCTTATTTGATGAATTAGGAATACCACTAAAGTTCACCTTGTTAATCATATATCGCGATGACTGATTCGGCATTATCACAATGTCTTTCTTTCTATGAATTACGCAATTTCGTTGCTCATAGTCACCAATTTTCCCATTAGATTCAATGTTGACCCAATTCCTTCTAGTTCCCTCCATTGACTAAAACAAAAAACCATGGTGTAAGAAATAGTTAAAATAATGAGGACCCACATAATGATAAAAATTATACCTTATAAAAAATTATTTAATCCATGATACCTTAGGTTCACCTTAGTTTATTCATGATCATCAACATAATTCTAGGAATATAATCTATAGTTGTACTAAACCTCAGGGACATCCCTAGACAAACCTTAGAAATATCTCTAGGGATCTCACTAAATTTTTCACATCCTAATTTCCAATGTTTGACTAAACCTTCGCTCTGATACCAACTGTAGAGACCCAAATATTGATGTACATAGACATTACATTATTTTTTCAGCATACTTAATACATGACAAAAACATACGCTCAATGACTGTGTTAGTTAAGTGTCGTTGAAAAATCATAGCATAATCTTCTAGTCATGGTGACAGATCTTCAACATCACCCATAAAGATCTTCCACTTTATTTTTCTTACCTAAAACCTTTATTTATATCCTGGGGAAAAGATAACATAAAAATTGTGATCTCAAATGCTCAGTAAGGGTAAACATTCAAAATATAAAAACAATCAATAAACATTTGAACATAAAAACAAGAACATAAAACATCAAAATATTGAGCAATGACATAAATCTTGAGAGTACATAAGGCATAGATCATAAAAGAACATTAATCATGATAAAATGGAATGGGAATAAAATATGTAATTGTGGAAAACCATTAATCACATGATATGATTTCCATAGTATCCAAGGAATTTCTTCCAAGACCATCATAGTGGACAAAGTCCATTACTGAACCAGGTTTACATGTTGTTCGAGCCCTGTATTACTGAACTGGATTTTACTTGCCATTCCAGCCATGTCTATATCATAAGATATAAATCTTTACCCAATTCATTGGATGGAGATATAGGTACCACCCATCTCATAATGAAATCATTCTTTCATGTTCCACAAAATAAACATAAATCATTCATCATAACTCAAAGAATAAAATGGGTTTCATGAACATCATCCCATAATAACATAATCCATATAAAACAAATGAATATCAATTCATCATAATAAGAATAAAACCATGGAAATAATAGAGACATTATATGTTAAACATAATCATACTAAATAATGTCATCTTAGATGGAAAATAGTTTTGACAAAACACTTGAGATGAATTCTTGAAGAAAATATCCTTTCTTCTTCAAACTCATTTTCTTTTCACAAAATGCCATGAAATTATAAAAGAAATGTATTTTGTTAAAAATAATCTTGAAATATTGTAGAGGAATCTTCATGAAAATTAGGTGTTATGAAACCGTAAAAATCTGTTCACGCCGTATAAGTTAAAAAAACATTCTCCTCGTACTTTTTCTGGAAAAGTCAAAAAGTTCCTCGTATGGTAAACAAAAGAATGATTCCTACCATAAAAAAATGTAAAAGTCAAAGAGGGTTAAACATGATGTTAAACATACATGTAATAATATTAAACACTATGAAAAAAAATTATGTTCATTGATAAAAAGTATAACCCCAGTAAATACTTACGTATAAGAAATCTCGGATAAAAATGAGATTGAAAAATTATCCCTTGCCTTATGTACAGTTTCCTCCGTATGTTTCTGGGACTCCTGTATAGTGGGTTTAAACATATTATTAACTTGTAATAAAACCATAATAATATTTATGAAATCATATATGATTTACTTTTGACTTTATATTAACCGTTCATTTGTCAATTCCATGTTAATCAGCATTTTGGGTAAAATCATTTCATTTATCGCCCATGTTTTGACTCGTATTTATTCATATGATTACTTAAATCATGATTAATTTATTAAAAAATTTATAACATGATTTTTATATAATATATATTATGAATATAAATATATATAATTGGTTGATAAATGGAAAGAAATACACCGTTCCTGGAGATGGTAGGTTGTACATACGAATGAACATTGTTTTCGTTTCCTTATTAAATTTAATGGAAGTAAGTAAAAAACATATAAATAAATCCAGTATCATTAATATGTCATATATTTAATGATTATTTATTATATATACTTTATAATCATTCTTGAATGGTTAACTTGGAGAATGAATCTCATCACGTCGTGGAGACGGTAATCCGTACATACGCACGAGCAATGATATCATTCCCATAATTATTTAATGGAATTGGAGTGGATGATATAATATATAATAATTAGTATCATGTTATAATAACCATATATATTTATTATTTACACCATTATACCCATCCAAGTAAGGTGGGGGTGGAAAAAAAGATTACACCACGGCGTGGAGACGGTATTTTGTACGCACGCACGCGCCGTGATTTCATTTTTTGTAGGATGGGTAGAAGGTGAAATAGGGTTGTTTCATATTTATAATAACATATAATTAAATTATTTATACTGATATTATTACATTATAATTCAACATCTAAAGAAGATGAAGTAGAATAATAAAGAAACTTGAAGGAATCTGTAGAAGAGATTACCTCTTCTTTGACGCGCCTCCTCTAAAACTCCTCTTAAGGCAATAAATTTGGCCTTGGAAGAAGACCAGGATCCTCTATTAGGTTTCTAGGGAAGTGGAGAAGTAAAATTTTTAGGGGTTGGCTGAGCTTGAAGGCTCAAAATGGTGGGAAGAGGAGTGGGATGAGGTTCCCTTTTATAAGAGAAGAGAGGGGCACTTTTGGAAACCTCAAAAATATTAATTAATAAAAAAAACCCCACTTAATAACATCTAAAGTGACTCAAATTCAGATATAAGGTAATATATTATTGTAATATCATTAAACAATCAAATTTATACATGTTGGGATATTATTTTAAACCTTATAAATTTGATTTATCTTTATTTAATTTATTTAATCTTATTTGTGGTAATAATATTCTAAATTTTATATTGTTATAAATACATACTTATAAGTGGTAAATATCCCATAATTGGATACCTTATAACCTTTTATACCATAAAAGTTTCAATTTTTAATTTTTTTAAATATTTTTGTGATTTTTAAATAATATAATAATATGTTATTTTTATAAAATACCCATAGTGTAAATTTTGACACTATTCATTTATTTGAATTTAAATAAAATACACACTGAGAATATATTCGAACCAAAATATTTAGTAGGTTCCTAACATGTCATATTAATCTATAAAATTCGTGTATCATGTTAATTAGTTCATATAATATTTATTTTGAGAATTTTAAAACCATTTATTTGATATTTCTCTTAATAAAATAATTATTATAACATATTTGTATAATTATTTAATATACTTATTTGTTGCATAAAAATTAAAAATAAAATACTATAATTAATATAAATATAATATATTTCATAAGATTACATTTAGTCTAATTTATCGTCTAAAAAAGGCAACTTTTAAATTGATATATTTATTAAATTATGAAGGTGACAACTTTGACATAATTTAAAATAAAAAAGTATAAATGTCATAATCACTTTTATAAAGCTAAAAATGGTCAATAATTCTACCTTTGGATTATTATGGTTTATATGTACATAACCAATAGATTTTGTACTGGTTTTTCGGATTTTGTGGGTATTATTAGTATAATAAAAACTATATTATTGATTTTTCACTAAATAAATAATTTATGCATCATTAATGTATAAGCTATTGAAGTAATTATATATTTTTTAAAAATTACAAATAAATTACGATTATAAAGAAAAACATTTTATCTTTCAAATTAGTATTTATAACCGAATTTATATTCTATATATCCTTATATTAAAAATAATTTAATTATTAAATTTTGAGTGATACATATTTCACTTTCATTTAAATTAAATAAATTAAAAGTCTTCATCACAAAATATTTGTGTATAATAGATACCATTTCGACCCAAGTATATTTTAGGACGAAATATAATCATCCAATTATATTAATACATGTGTTAGGGTAATTTTAGAATATTATTTTTACCCTTAATTACCTAATTTACCTTTAACTGTGGTAAATAAAATTTACAGTATTTACTATTCATAATGAACAAAAATAAAAAGTATCCTATTAATATAATTTTGACCTACTGATTCCAAATATAGAATCTATTTTTAAAAATTCAAAATACAGAAGTTGCAGTAATTAATTTAAAATTAATCTCATTGTCGAAAAAAACAGGTTTTTGTTTAAAACATTGCAAAAGATTGAATTGATTTAACCTACGAATTCAATGTAAAATAAATTCTAAAGACATAAATTATATTAAATGGTAAAAATATATTCTATTTATACATTAAAACAATTTAGTATCATAATTTAACCATATAAATTATATCGATGAAAAAAGTTGTTTTTTAGTAAAATTTAGCGTGGTTTTACTATTCATCAAAGTAAGAACGTTGTCAGAAAAATATCAAAACATTATCCAATGTAAATTTTTATATCCTGATTTAAAAGAAGAAGTTTATTTTGTAAAATTGAAATTATAAACTTTTCAAAAATTAGATTTAAAATGGGTGGGCCATCAAAAGGAAACAAAACTACATTTTTTGAAAAATACGTCTTTTATCTGAAAAATTGATTTTATTCTCATACCTCATTCTAGAAAATGTGTAAGATGAATTATAATGTTATAAAATTCAAAATTTGGTTAATACTATTCATAACGGCCAGTTCATAATAATATTATTACAATATATCGTTGTTTAGTGAAACTCGGTATTGCGTACAACACACGCTATTGAGGAAGGTCGCTCTTGCGTGCAACACAAGCCAAAAATTGAGTTTGCGTATAATAAAAGCTAATACGGTGTTGCATATAGTGCAATCTAATCTTGGTGTAGCGTATAGAACAAGACATCAAAGAAATTAAAAATAATATTTCTCATAAAATCTTGGGGTTTTACATTAAGCAACCATCTCTCTAAAAGAATCATCTCCAAATGAGGATTTAGAGTAAGAATATTCCATCTGTGCTTGACCATTTGAATTTGGATAAATCAAACGGTATGGCTTTTCCATCGGTACCAAGCTTGGGAAACCCTATGTAGGATAGCATTCTGAATATTCATGTGAGGTGGAGGCTTGAAAATATATTGTAGTTGTTGAGGATGATTAGTTCTTAGTAGTATGGTTCTGGGTTATTTCTTGTGTGGTGTTAGTCTGAGTTTCTCACTTTTTTCTAAAAATTTATTATGAAATTAAAATTTAATTTTCATCAAATATTATCACTCAAACACATGGGATGGGTCTTGGTTGTATCTCTTCAACTCGGAGAAATGAAATAATTATTGGATCATGTTCATCCATGGGGAAACTCCAACCAATAATCGACCTTTAAAATATTCACCACAAAATGAAATGGCTTAACATAACACAATACCATCTTTCTCTTCTTACCAAAATGACGATGCCCTAGTTGAATAGAAGTCAAAAGAAAAACTTTATCACCAACCCAAAACCTCTATTATGTGACTAAAATGTTTTCAATATGATATCTAGAGACTATAATATTTATATATGTAGAGACCTGAAGCTTGGTGTACATGGAAATTACATTACTTTTTTGGAATACTTAATACATAATAAGAACCAACACTCAAGGACCGTAATAGTTTAGTGTCTTTGGAAGCTCGGAACATAATCTTCTAATCGTGGTGAATGATCTTCAACATCTCCCTTAAAGATCTTCCCCTTTTGTTTTCTTACCTAAAACCTTTATTTAAATCCTGGGGAAAATAAAACATATAAAGGGTGAGCTTAAATGCTCAGTAAGGGTAATCATGGAGAAAATAAAACAAATAATATACATTTGAACTTAAAAACATGAACATAATGTTTAAAAATCAAAATCTTGAGCAATGACATAAAGAATGGCAGTACATAAGGCATATATCATAAAAAAACATTAATCATGATAAAATATAATGGAAATAAAACTTTTATTTTTGTAAAAACATTATGCACATGATATGATTTCCGTAGTAGCCAATGCATTGCTGCCAAGACCATCTTAGTGGACAAAGTCCCTTACTGAATCGGGTTTACTTGCCATTCTAGCCCTGTATTACTGAACCGGATTTACTTGTCGTTCCAGCCATGTCTATCTCATGAGATATAAATCATTACCCAATTCATTGGAGGGAGATATAGGTCCCCCCTATCTCATAATGAAATCATTCTTACTTGTGCCACAACATAAACATAAATCATTCATCATAACCCAAAGAATAAAATGGGTTTCATAAACATCATCCCATCATAACATAATACATATAAAATAAATGGATATAATTTCATCATAATAAAAGTGAAACCATTTAAATCATAGATACATTATACTTGAAACATTATCATAATAAATAATGTCATCTTATATGGAAAATAGTTTTGAAAAAACACTTGAAATGAATTCTTGAAGAAAATATCCTTTCTTCTTCAAAAACATTTTCTTTTCACAAAATTCCATGAAATTTTAAAATAAAATGATTTTGTTGAAAATAATTATGAAATATTTTAGAGTAATCTTCATGAAAATAATGCATTATGAATCCATAAAAATCTATTCATGCCGTATAATTTAAAAAAACATTCTTCTTGTTCTTTTGACGGAGAAGTCAAAAAAAGTACCTCGTAACATAAAAAAAGATTCCTTACATACCATGTACTAAAAGTCAAAATGGGTAAAAAGGACTTTAAACATACCTAAAACCATTTTTAGAAAGTACGGACATGGATGATAAATATAACCTTAGTGAATACTTTTGAATGAACAATCTCGGATAAAAACAAGATGGAAAAGTTATCCCTTACAAAGATATTTTTGAAAATAAAATAGATCACTTATGTGTATTCAATATAAGGTCACATAAATAATGTAAAAAACATTATAAGTTATAAAAATTCATTTCTCACATAATCAAAGAAGGACATAAACAAGAAAGATAAGATCAACCCAAAGAACGGAAATTAGGTTAAGAAGTTCCCTTACCTCATGTCTGAATTGACTCGATCGTTCTTTAATCTCCTGAATAATAAAAAAAAGTTAATTTATAATTTCTTAAGAAACTTTTTCAAATTTAATATTCCTTTTATATCACTTATTTCCATGTTATAAACATTATGTAACCATTTAAGTTAATAATGTTCATTTTGTCGATATTTGGTACTTAAGTCAAAAACGGACTTCTTATAATTATATGTTGTTCATGTGGTCAAAGGTTCATTATATCCAGAATGATATTCAGGATTTATAAATCATATATATCATATATTTCCAGCATATACATGTATTTATAATATTACATAACATATGGAGGTAAGAAATGAAATGCACCGTTCATGGAGACGGTAAGTCGTGCGTACACATGAACGCTACTTTAATTTCTATTTCTTATTTTAATGGAATTAAAACATAATGATACATATGAATATTATAATTCCATTATATTATCATATATGATATCATTAACGACATCCTTTACACGTCCCACATAATGCATTAACGAATCATATCACTTTGAGGGGGCGGTAGTCCGCACTTCTTCAAATGAGATTATCGTGTTTACCGACTATGGAAACCATAAAGGCTTGATATAATTGGGAAGTAAAGAAGCATAAAGAAATCATAAAAATAATATATATCATATATGAATACAGTTCCATCATAATGACCCCAATGAGAAGCAGTAGGAGAAAACTGAACATTCATCGTTTTGTGAGGCGTTAGTCTTCCATCCACAAAAACATTATGTTCTTCATCCATTAGATGGAGGTGTGTTTAAGTGAAGTTCTAATACTTCTCATAACAACATCCTAGTATATTGAGGATACTTTTTTATTTACAAAATAAAGTATTAAAAATATTTTAGGGGTTGGAGAGTAGAATAAAAGAAAACGACTTAAGAGAAACTATTACCTTTAATTTGGGTAACTTCCTTTGGTCTGAACCATAAGGACTTCTTGAAGTGCATTCTGCCTAATGTATGGCTTATAGGGGGAGGAGAGGGATGTAGGGAGATTAACTAATCAGAGTTAGGATGATCCAAATGGCTTGATAGGTGTGAGTAATTTCATAGAAGTGGTCTCTTTTTATATGGGAGAGGAGGGGCTCTTTTGGAATGTGTGAAAATATTATTTTATTATAAACTTATCTTCAATTTCAAAAGGTCCAAAAATAATTAATGTTAAAGATAAGATGACTCGTGGTCAAAATAAAATCATCAAATCAGAATTGGACATGTTTTGGATAATATTTTAATCATTACAATCTTATTTATTTAAATCATTTATTAATGAGATAAATACTGCATCATTATTGTGTCATAAATAATTTAATTTATTTGATGTCTAAAAATTATAAATTAAATAAAATCATGTAGGAAATATTTTTATATTTCAAATTAATATTAATAGTCGAAAGGATAATTTATATAACCCCTTATAAGAATTAATTACTAAAAGATTTTTGTTAATGTCAATTTTGTCTTTACATTAAATTAATTAATCCAAATTGTCAATATCACTACCAAGTGGCTCAAAGGGGTCCAAAAATCGACTCAGGGATGCCCATGGTCGGCCACTACTCATCCAATAAGGTTAGGATACGTTTTAGGGTAATTTATTATTATTATAATATTATTGTTTTACCCTTATTTACCGTATTTACCCTTTAACCATGGTAAATAAAATATTTACCGAAGTAATTATTCAAAATGTCTAAAAATAAAATTTACCTATTTACACAATTTGGACATCCTAATTCCAAATATTGAATCCATTTTTCAAAATTAAAAACACATAAGTGGCATAAATTAATTTAAAATTAATTCCCGTTGTTAAAATAAAAAGCGTGTTTTTAAGAGATAATAACTATCAAAAGATTGACAGTTGATTATGTCCGGTTTAATTGTGAAATAATGTCCAATGACCAAAATTGTATTAAATGGTTAAAATATATTCTAAATATATTTTAAAACCAATAAAAATGATAATCTAACCATATAAATTATTGCGATGAAAAAAGTTGTTTTTAATTAAAATATAGCGTGTTTTTACTATTCATCAAAATATGAAAGTTATCAGAATAATATGAAAAATTTATCCAAATTAAATTTTTATATCCTGATTCTAAGGAAGAATTTTAATTTTCCAAATTGAACTTATAAACATGTCAAAAACTATATTTATAGTGGGTGCGCCATCAAAAGGCGGAAAAACTACATTTTTTTGAAAAATACTTATTTTACCCGAAAAATTTATTTTGTTCTCATACCATGTTCTAGAAAATATGTAAGATGAATAATAATTTTATAAAATTAAAAATTTAGTTAATAATATTCATAACGTCTAGTCCTTAATAATATTATAATAATGTATCGTTGTTTAGTGAAACCTGGTATTGCGTACTACACACGCTATCGAGGAAGATCTTGATTGTGTGTAATGCAAGACAAGTCAGGGTGATGTGTAGTGAAAGACTCCTTTGTTGTTGCGTATAAAAAAATACAACCACAATTCATTTATAAATTAAATAAAATCTATACATAATGTTGCGTAGAATAATTTCTATAAAATGAACTTGAAATTGTGTATAACACGAGCCAAGAATAGTGTTGCGTATACTTCAAGCTAATATGGTGTTGCGCAAAGCGCAAGATAATCTTGGTGTAGAATACAACAAAAGACATCAATTAAATTAAAAATAATAATTCTAATAAAATCTCAGGTTGTTACATTCTACCCCCCTTAAAATGAATTTCTCCCTCGAAATTCGTCAGGGTTATAAACGGTTTACTACTTGAAAGTTTCTTTCATAGAAACCCACATCGTAAAAAGGAATACTAAAACATCATTTTAAAAAAGGAAGTTAGAATCATAACTGTCACCCAAAGTAACTCAGAACTGGGTTTCCACATAGGACAACACAGGTGAAAATATGGATATGGAAGAAAAATCTTACCATCATGTTCTGATGGAGAGTGGTAGAGAACTATGAAAAATCCATCAATCACAAAGCCATAAATTTTTGATGATTTAAGGTACCATCTAATTCATCAGATATGAGAGCACTAGGACAAAATTTTTTCTTTTCAAGATCATTTGCCTAAAGTTGAAGAATTGTTGAATTAAAAGAAATACTTACTTGATTTTGGTACAGTCTCACTGTTGCTCGTGCCTCAAAAAATTTCCACTTCATCTCTTAAAGAATTGAAGTTGAATTTGTCTTATGTGAAGTGTTAGCAGATTATGTGATAAAATGATAGGTCATTCCATCTATCTCTATCGCAAAGAGTGTAACACAATTTATTAAATATACATAAGTCCATCTATGCTGAGATTAATCGTATATGGTTGCTAAAATAGACTTATACATCAGCTATCATATCGCTTAATAAAATAAAACTAGTTTCTACTAACCAGGGACTTCCTGTAGGCTATTGGTGGGTGATAAAGTCCTATCGCACTTTGGTTGTGGGTTTGATTCCCACATCCTTGTCCTACGCGACGGGTTGTCGCCCGTCCTGCAGGTTGTCCTTTTTCTAAAACTACATTATTATAACATTTAATTAATAATATCGAAAAATTTATAGACTTAATCAATACTAACTTTTGTCCAACAAAATCCATTCCAATATTTAGGCTTATCCAAAATACTTCTATCCAATCTTATAGTATAAAGAAAACGATTACTAGAAATGTCATCTTCCGAGAATGTGAATACCATCATTTATCCCCCATATAAGATATATATTGTTGGTTACAATCCAAACATGTGAATACATTAATCATGTATTCTTTTGAAACATGAAAAACCATATAACCTTAGTGAAATCATGAATGTTGTCAATAGAAAACTCATTCCACATACCAAAATCCCAAAATTTCTATATACTCAAACCATGATATCACTTTTTCCTTATATTAGTCATGAGCTCATTAATACTATCAAAAATCTCTTTATCTCTTTATCCCTTCATTATGCACATATCATATACTTTCCAAAAATATCTGAATAACCTTTCATGGTTACCGATACCATTCAAAATATACTTTCAAATACATTAGAAAAAAAAATAGTGTAACAATCCTTAGATGTGTCTTTATTCTATAGTACCATTAGCTGTACAACATAACTCTTAATAAACATAAATCATTCCACTACCTTCTTAAACCATTGAACAAGCTTCATCACTTATTTCATCGCATATATCATTTGTATTCTCCTCATCATCATCCACATAAATACTACCCATATGACCATGCTGATTCTCTTCATGAGATTTTCCCATAGGGCATTGGTTTGAATAATTACCATACATTCCACATTTAAAACATCTAATCGTTGTTGATGTCGTAGAAATACCATTATCCTTCTCCATGGTTTTAAATGAACCTTTTCCTTTTCACTTACTGGATTTGTGTCCTTCTTTTCTGCAACCAAAGTATCTTTCAGTTCCTTTGAAACATTCTCCTTGATGTCTCTTCCCACAAGATTTACATGAGAGAAATTGAACTTTCTTTCTTCTATGATCACCATGAAACTACATATTTCTCTTATTAGGTGAGTCGGGAAACATACCAAAATTGATATTATTGATCATATTATGAGATTGTTGATTAGGCATAATAATGATGTTTGGACTTCCAAATCCGGTTTCATTTGGTTTCTCATGAATAATATCATTCCATTGTCCATCATATCCTCCATTATCATGAATCTTCCTATTTCGATCCATTTTCTGAAACCCAAAAAGAATAGTGTGAGTGGAAAAAATCATGCTAGGGAAAACAACACAATAAAGGGGGAGTACCGTAAATATCTAACATCTTAGGTTAAATTATAAGATCGTTGCCGTAATTCTAGGACTATAACCTATACGTATACTTATCCTTAGGTACATCACTAGACATACATTAGAAATATCTCTAGGAATGTCACTAAAGTTTTCACATCCAAGTTTCCAAAGGTTAACTAAACTTTCCCTCTAATACCAACTTTAGAGACCCGAATCTTGATGTGCATGGAAATTACATTAATTTTGCGGAATACTTAATACATAATAAGAACCAACACTCAAGGACCGTAATAGTTTAGTGTCTTTGAAAACTCGGAACATAATCTTCTAATCGTGGTGAAAGATCTTCAACATCTCCCATAAAGATCTTCCCCTTTTGTTTTCTTACCTAAAACATTTCTTTACATCATGGGGAAAAGAAAACATATAAAGGGTGATCTAAAATGCTCAGTAAGGGTAATAATGTATTAAAAAAACATATACATTTGAACTTAAAAACATGATCATAATGTTCAAACATCAAAATCATGAGCAATGACATAAAACATGGCAGTACATAAGGCATAGATCATAAAGAAATATTAATCATGATAAAATATCATGGGAATAAAAATTTTAATTATGGAAAAACATTAATCACATGATATGATTTCCATAGTAGCCAAGGCATTGCTTCCAAGACCATCTTTGTGGATAAAGTCCCTTACTGAACCGGGTTTGCTTGTCGTTCCAACCCTGTATTACTGAACCGGATTTACGTTCCGTTCCAGCCATGTCTATCTCATGAGATATAAATCTTTACCCAATTCATTGGAGTGAGATATAAGTCCCACCCATCTCATAATGAAATCATTCTTACTTGTTCCACAACATAAACATAAATCATGCATTATAACCCAAAGAATAAAATGGGTTTCATAAACATCATCCCATCATAACATAATCCATATAAAACAAATGGATATAATTTCATCATAATAAAAGTGAAACCATTTAAATCATAGATAAATTATACTTGAAACATTATCATACTAAATAATGTCATCTTATATGGAAAATAGTTTTGAAAAAACACTTGAAATGAATTCTTGAGGAAAATATCCTTTCTTCTTCAAAAACATTTTCTTTTCACAAAATGACATGAAATTTTAAAAGAAAATTATTTTTTTGAAAATAATTATGAAATATCTTAGAGTAAGATTCATGAAAATAATGCATTATGAAACCTTAAAAATCCATTCATGTCGTATAAGTTAAAAAAACATTCTTCTCGTTCTTTTGCCAGCAAAGTCAAAAAAGTACCTCGTAACGTAAACAAAAGTAAGATTCCTTACATACCTTGTAGTAAAAGTCAGAAAATGTGTAAAAAGGACATTAAACATACATGAAAACATTTTTAGAAAATAGGGACATGGATGATAAATATAACCCCAGTAAATATTTTTGAATGAACAATCTCGGATAAAAACAAGATTGGAAAAGTTATCCATTACAATGATATTTTTGAAAATAAAATAGATAACTTAAGTGTATTCACTATAAGGTCACATAAATAAAGTAAAAATACATTATTATATATAAAAATTCATTTCTCACATAATCAAATAAGGACATAAACAAGAAAGAGAAGATCAACCCAAAGAACGGAAATTGGTTTAAGAAGTTCCCTTACCTCGTGTCCAACTTGACTCGATCGTTCTTTAATCTCCGGAATAATAAACCAAATTAAATTTCTACTTTCTTAAGAACCTTTTTCAGATTTATTATTCCTTTTATGTAACTTATTTCCATGTTATAAACATTACGTAACCATTTATGTTAATAATGTTTTTTTGTCGATATTTGGTACTTGAGTCAAAAATGGACTTCTTATAATTACATGTTGTTCATGTGGTCAAAGGTTCATTATATCCAGAATGATATTCATGATTTATAAATCATATATATCATATATATCCAGAATATACATGTATTTATAACATTACATAACATATGGAGGTAAGAAATGAAATGCACCGTTCATGGAGACGGTAAGTCGTACATACACATGAACGCTACTTTCATTTCTATTTATTATTTTGAGGGAATTAAAACATAATTATAGATAGTTATATTATAATTACAGTATAATGTCATATATAATATCATTAACTACATCCTTTATACATCCCACATAAGGCATTAACGAATCACATCATTTTGAGGGGGCGATAGTCCTCACTTCCTCAAATGAGATAATCGTATTTACCGACTATGGAAACCATAAAGGCTTGATATAATTGGGAAGTAAAGAAGAATAAGGAAATAATAAACATAATCTATATCATATATGAATACATTTCCATCATAATGCCCACCATGAGAGGCGGTAGGAGAAAATCGAACAATCATCGTTTCGTGAGGCGTTAGTTTTCCATCCACATAAACATTATGTTTTTCATCCATTAGTTGGAGGTGTGTGTAAGTGTAGTTCTAATACTTCTCATAACAACATCCTATTATATTTAGGATACTGGTTTTGTTACAAAATAAAGGATTAAAAAGAGTTTATGGGTTGTAGAAGTAGAATAAAAGAAAACAACTTAAGAAAAACTATTACCTTTAATTTAGGTAACTTCCTTTGGTTTGAACCATAAGGACTTCTTCAAGTGTCTTATGCCCAATGTAAGGATTATAGGGGGAGGAGAGGGATGTAGGGAGATTAATTGGTCAGATTTAGGACGATCCTAATGGCTTGATAGGTGTGAGGAATTGCATAGAAGTGGTCTCCTTTTATAAGGGAGAGGATGGGCTCTTTTGGAAAGTGTGAAAATATTATTTTATTATAAGCTTATCTTCGGTTTCAAAAGGTCCAAAAATAAATAAAGATGATGATACTATGACTCATGGGCGAAATAAAATCATCCAATCAGAATTGGACATGTTTTTGATAATATTGTAATCATTATAATCTTATTTATTTAAATCATTTATTAATGAGATAAATACTGCATCATTATTGTTTCATAAATAATTTAATTTATTTGATGTCTAAAAATTATAAATAAAATACCATCATGTAGTAAATATTTTTATCTTTCAAATTAATATTTATAGTCGAAATGATAATTTATATAACCCCTTATAACAATTAATTTCTAAAAGATTGTTGTTAATGTCAATTTTTGTCTTTACATTAAATTAATTAATCCAAATTGTCATTATCACTACCAAGTGGCTCAAAGGGGTCCCCAAATTGACTCAAGGATTCCCATGGTCGGAAACTACTCATCCAATAAGGATAGGACATGTTTTAGGGTAATTTATTATTATTATAATATTATTTGTTTACCCTTATTTACTGGATTTAGCTTTTAACCATGATAAATAAAATATTTACCGAAGTAATTATTCAAAATGTATAAAAATAAAAGTTACCTATTTACACAATTTGGAAATCCTGATTCCAAATATGGAATCCATTTTTCCAAATTCAAAACATAAAATAGGTAGAAATTAATTTAAAATTAATTCCCATTGTTAAAACAAAAAAGCGTGTTTTTAAGAGATAATAACTATAAAAAGATTGATAGTTGTTTATGTCCGGTTTAAATTTGAAATTATGTCCAATAAAAAAAATTGTATTAAATGGTAAAAATATATTCTAAATATACTTTAAAAACAATTAAAAAGATAATCTAACCATATAAATTACTGCGATGAAAAAAGTTGTTTTTAATTAAAATATAATGTGTTTTTACTATTCATCAAAATATTAAAGTTATCAGAATAATATGAAAATTTTATCCAAATTAAATTTTTATATCTTGATTGCAAGTAAGAATTCTATTTTTTCAAATTGAACTTATAAACATGTCAAAAACTAGATTTAATGTGGGTGCGCCATCAAAAGGCGGCAAATCTGCATTTTTTTTGAAAAATACTTATTTTACCCGAAAAATTTATTTTGTTCTCATACCACGTTCTATAAAATATGTAAGATGAATAATAATGTTATAAAATTAAAAATTTAGTTAATACTATTCATAACAGCTAGTCCATAATAATATTATAACAATATATCGTTGTTTAGTGAAACCCGGTATTGCGTACTACACACGCTATCGAGGAAGATCGTGATTGCGTGTAATGCAAGCCACGTCAGGGTGACATGTAGTGCAAGACTCATTTGTTGTTGTGTATAACCAAATACAACCATATTTCATTTATACACTAAAAAATTATATTCTTAATGTTGCGTAGAATAATTTCTACAAAATGAACTTGAAATTGTGTGTACCACGAGCCAAGAATAGTGTTGCGTATACTGCAAGCTAATACAGTGTTGGGTATAGCGCAAGATAATCTTGGTGTAGAGTACAGCAGAGGACATCAATGAAATTAAAAATAATAATTCTAATAAAATCTTGGGTTGTTACAATCTAATTATCTCCAAATTATCCAAACTATCTTGGTCATCTCCTAGAAGAGACTCGGTCTGACTAAGGGACAATCATCCACCTCATACCAACACAATAGGGATTGTAAGGTCCATTAATTCAATACCTAAAATGGGTCTATTCTTATTAAGGAATGATAACGGTTATTATAATAGAATTCAACCAAAAGAATATGATTTTCCAAAGATACTCTAGAATCTAGCACACATGATCACAACTTATCCCCAAGAATACTGATGTTCAACTCAAATAGACCATATATCTATGGGTGATATATAGTTCTCAATCTTATTTCGGTTACCAATGCATCTTGGAGTCCCATATAGAATAAATAAGTGAAACGTGCATCCTAGTATGACACTATCATTGAGGGAACTTCATAAATTCGAACAACCCCTCTAACGAGAAATAATTTGAGGTCTTATACCTTCTTTGACTCCCTGATGGGAAGAAAATGAACTCATTTCTTCATATAATTGACATTCATCTATATGTAATCATTCCCAATTATATTATGAGGTAGTCTAATTATGAAATTTATAGATATATGGCTGTAAAAACCCATCTAGTCTGTGATTCTTATTTTTGATCCTCTGGTAGGTTAAGAATGTGGAAATTATATCCACCGCTACACCTCCCATATCAAGACACTGATACTAACCTCTTAAGTTATAAAATATCTTGGTCGCATCGAGATAAATGACACAAATTGAATGAAGAATATCATGCATTACCTCCTCCCTCATGTTCAAAGGAACAACTATCCATCTTCTAAAAAAGAGAGGACCATCATGAGACAGAGAACAATCACCCAAGGACTCCACACCATATAAATAACTACTAATCTACTTTCACATGGGGTCAAATACCTACTCATTCATAAAACATTCTATGAGAGTATTTCTAACCTAAAAACTATAAAAAATCTCTTGGTCTTCATCATCAAGAATCTCCACATCTATAATTGTAAGAATATTCGTCAGACCCCACTCATCAACTGTTTCAACAACTTCCTACACATGAAGCTTCCTTCTCAATACATTGGTGAACAAATTCACCTTCCTATTTGTATAAGAAATATCTAAATAAAATGTCATTATGTATTTCCCTAGTTTTTTTGTCTGGGGTTCAGGTACCCAATTTTGAAAATATACTTTAAGATCTTATGATCTGAATACACTAAAAATTGTTCCCCGAAAGGGTAATGACTCCACATATTCAATGAACACATCATAGATTCTAATTCTGGGACAGGGTGGTATAATTTTGATCTTGTGTGAAAATCATCCTCGAGCCATAGGAAAACATAAAATCATATTGCATTAAGACACATCCCAAACCCACAATAGAAGCATCACAATACATAGAATAAGCTCTTATAGGCTAGGGATGAAATTGATATATAGGATAGATGGGCCACCAAATGCTCAAAATAACTTTGGCACTTCTAATCCCATATAAAGTTCACCCCTTTTTTAGTCATAAACATCAAGGGATAATTGGGCCTAGAGACGTACCGAACATAGTTTGTATAATAGAAAACCAAGTATATAAATATACAGATTACCAACACATTCTTGAGTAGGCCCTAATACATGATGGTTCAAAATTTCTCAGGATCAACTAAAAATCCTTCCTCCTAAATCACATGTCCCAAAATATTTACTCCATGAATTCAAGATTTTCACTTGGATAGTAGAAGTTTCACCCTTAAAACACCTAACAAAAACTATATATGGTGGTAATGATCCTCCGTAAACTTATGATACATCAAGATTTAATCCACAAACACCAAAACAAAGGATCCCAAAAAGATTTGTAATATATTATTCATTAAGGCCTTAAAAACTATAGTTTCATTGGTAATCCCAAATGGAATAACCAAATACTAAATTTTCAATACCATCTTAAAAATGGGGTCATTGGAATATCCACATCTCAAATCTGTAACCAGTGGTACCTAGTTCTATGTTTTATCTTAAAAATATATTAGTTCCCTCTAATATGATCAAAATGATTATAAATTACTGGAAATATGTTGTTATTATTCACAGTAGCCTGGTTAAGATTACATTGTTTTATAAATAATTGGAGGCTTCCATCCACCTATGTTGCAAATAGACCTACTTAATCCGAGGGTGATACGTTGGGATAGTCAAATATTTTTCCATTAAGATCCTATAGCTAGACGTTCAACTCTTTAATCTCAGTAGGATCCATCCAGTAAAATGGCAAGGGGATTGGGATTTTCCCAGAAAGTAAGTTAATAGTAATCTCAACTAATTTTTAGGGGGGATGACCTAAAAATACACTAAAAACAAATCTTGGTATTGATTCATGGATACAAGAAGCTTACCCACTGAAATGTACTTAGATACATTGATAAACAACTTAGATAGCTCACACGAGATCAACCCCAAGTCTGAAGGAACTAATCCTTCCTTCCCTAATCATGGATCCCACTCACCCAAAAAGATGTGAGAGCTCCCATCACAAGTATGAAAATTGAACATTAAATAACTAAAGTTTATTAGAACCTTAAAGATGATCAAACCTTCTATGATGATGATATGGTGTGAAATGTGAAGGTCCAAAATAAGTATTTCATAGATTACTTCCATTCAAGCTATAAAAATAGGACACTTGGGGATCGTGAAACCTTACACCTTACTCATACCTGATAGGTTTAGAAATTTCTTAACATATGAAATAAACATAGCTCACATAACCAAATCATCAATCATTTTTAATTAAATGAATGAATGGTATGTGTTAGTATTAAAATTTATATACCATAGAAGAAGAACTAAACATCATAGTTCTCACATTGTCCATCATAGAATTTGATTCCTCTAGAATATCCTATAGTAAATGGAAACTCCCAAGATCAGACCCACCCTACTCCTTATTTCTTTAGATATAATCATCCTTACTATGAGGTAGATATCATGCACCCTTGGAACCCTCCGACTACAACTGATATCCTTTCAAAAAAGTGGATCCTATAGTTCTCCCCCACAAATCCATCTAACAGAAATTATTGATACAATCCTAGCATCCACGCATATAGAATGCCCTCAAAGTCTTGATTTAATTAGTCCTATTGTCTCCACCATTCCCACACTGATAAAAAATAATAGTATTATACCCTAATTAATCCACATTTTCTAAACTTGGTGAAAGTTGTACACTCTTTCCACTACCCAATGAAAATAATCTCTCTTTCTCTTATTTACTAATGAAGTACTCTAGATTGCACCCACTAAAATAACAACTTTGAGACCTATCTTACCATTAATATCTACCTTTTCATAGTTTCTTGGTCAACCACATTTGAATATTTTGGTGTATATAGGATATTGAGAATATTCCTAATATATGGACATAAACCAATGTTGAATCACCAATCCTTGTGGTAATCATTCATGAGGATATCTAGAGATACATAGACCAAGAATATATAACTGGAAGCATAATCCATCAAAGAACTATCCCCCAAATCCAACATCAAGAACTTGTGGTCCTTATCTTGTCTCAATACCTTCGGGTATAACTACTGATTGAAATACAACTTGAGTGTGGTCCATGTGAGATCATCATGCCACCTCGAGAGCACCATCGAATATGACAATGTCTTACCCATTCCTTCCATCATGTACATGGATAATCCCAATTTCAATGGCAAATAAGTCATCAATTACTCAATAATTCACTTGATATGATCCAACCACTACTTGGGATATTTGGGTCTCTTGTCAACATGGAACACTTGTGGATTATCCCTCATAATCACTTAAGCATCGTATACTATTTTTATATACTCCATAACACCAACATGACCTACGGATTAGATTGTACAAATCATGCACTCCACTAGAGTCACATAAACAAGTGGATTTTTTTTTCAATGTATTCTTTTCCACACCTTCCATACACCTAGATGAGCTTCTTATGAGAGGAATTTTCTATAAGACACAAAACAAAAGCTTTATAAAATACAATTCATTATCAAACCACATAAAAAGAACCAAAAAAGAATCATCATGCGTAAAAACATGAGACACTTGAATCAAAAGTAAATCCAAAAAAAGGATTAATAAAATAAAAAATATCAAGAATTTCTCATTATTCAAGGTTTGTAAAAGCATGCACCAACCATGTGGGTGTCACTAGAGTTGGAAACCAATGATTCATGGTCTATGCCCAGTTACTATAAACCATGCACACTAATTGTATTCCTACTCCATACCTCCTCCTTTAACCTCGAAAATCAAAAATACCTATGGGTTTACCATTACGCTCAACACTGACTAAGAAATATATCAAAACACATCAATAGAACCCATACCTGGGATCATAACATAAAAACAATCCCAAACCTCCCATTGAAACATAGGGTTAGACAAGAAGAAGAGCTGGAAAGGAACTCCCCCATTCCTACCTCCTGAGTTCGGTTGGTTCTCATTATAGTCTACAGCCAAGCCCCAAATAAATTTAACTACACTGACACCATTTTGTAATGTACTGACCTGGGTCAACACAACCTGTCACCTGAGTTGGTCCGACACATGAACTAAACCATGTTTTTGGTCACCATAAGCTGGTAAAAATCACCTAGAATAACCAATAATCTTTTGGGAATAGTTTCTCCCATGGTAAAATGTTATGATCCATCCATAAAAACAAGGTATCCCACCAATAGAATCAAAGACAACTATACGAAACCAGAATATCATGAGTGAAGTATCAATGTCTTAACAGATACCATAGTTGACATTATAAATAATACATTCCATAATAAGACATGTATATATATATGTATATATATATATATTTCTGTGTGAGTGTGTAAATGGAACCTTAACTCAAAATGATAATCACAAAATAATAGGAACTAAGCCCAATCAAGGCCCATATATACATTATAAATGTGTAAAAAACCCTAAATGACTCAATGAGAGGGATATCTATCAAACCATATCTCCTCTACAAGATAATCGATATTGGTAATCAAGAATATCCACCCATGCATGTAGTTCCCTTTCCTTTACCCATGTCCTACAAAACAAAATCTACAAACACCAAAAAGAATATATTTGTTGTGATTAACATAGCTTAGTAGGATAAAACTATAAATCTATTCAATTATTTTACCCATAAAAATAAATTGAAAATTTTGAAAATACTTTTCGAAACTAATCCAATTTGAAATAATTTCAATTCAAAACAAAAAAATCTAAACCAATTTGGTTTTCCATTTCAAACAAAACAAGTTTTCCAAATAAATATTCCAAATGGACAAAATAAACTGACAAGGTCAAATGACACCACATACTCCACATATCCAAGAAGACACAATAAGGGTGAACGTAAACATCACAACATAGTCAGTAAATAAAAATTGACATATTATATCTCCTCACATCAAAAATAGAACTAATTAAATGAAGGAATCATATAATCCAACCTAGGATGAGTATGTACGCCTAGAGATCTAACCATAAGGATATTATATGAGTGACTATAAACTAATTATGTTATCAAGATAAACAAATTGTAAGCTCTCGTGGTATTCACTAGGCCTATCTCTATGAACTCTCATGGTCTCTCAATAACCAAATAGAAGCACTCATGGTCTTCATACCCAAAGGTTGTCATGTAACCTTAGAATCCAAAATGAAATCTATCATTGTCTCCCCCCCCCACCAAAGGCTCTCATATCCCCTTAGAATACCCCTCACTCAAAACCCATTTATCCCATGTGATACTCCATGCCAACATGACCATAAACAAGTTACAAATAATAAAAACCCATTTCACAAAACAATTTCAAAAATAAACATTCTATTTTACATGAAACCTTACTACAAGTAAAATTTGATTTCTAAAACCATTTTTGAAATACATTTATATCCATAAAACACCTTTGTTCCATTCCATAAAACACTTGGGTTCTACACTTGCCACACCCATTTTTAAAACCTAATTTTAAAAGAAAATTTCCAAACGAAGTCATAGAAAACATCAAAAATTGGATATACATCAACCAAAAATCATTTAATTGGAATTTAAACAAATAAAAACCAAATTTGAATCACAAATTTAAAGTTAATCCCTGGAAAATTCCCTTAAATAGAGATACAAATCTCAGAAATGTATCCAACATTTTCTCCTTCGACAACAACCACCCAAAATAAGAATATCAAGTCCTCACACACCTAAACCAGATGAAAATCATCAAACCCCCCCCAATTAAACACCCAAGATTTGACCAACCCCCCCCCCCAATATGGTTACAAAACTCTCTAAAAATGTAAGAACAAGAGGAAATAAAGAAGAATGAAGAAGAAACCATGTATATTTTGACTAACCTTATTCTAAATCTCCATGACTTCAATAAAAATACACCAAGAAATGAGAGGATAAACTTCCACACTAAGGAAGAGAGGAGTTGCATGATGGAAGAATAAAATAATGGACAAAATGGGATATAAAATTGATAGGGTAAATGGAAAAATATCAATTTTAATTTACATATATTGGATACATGGTTTGGTAAACCATGATCCAAATGTGTGGGGAAACAATCTCCCCAAAACCCAATCTATATGGTTATGCTTGGGTTTCACAAGATTTTGAAAATTGGGCACAATCCATGAAAACACCCACTACCAGACCATGTAGCTCCATCATATGTTTAGACACACTATTTTGAAAACCTTGGCAAATCATGTTCCTAGGTTTTTATTCCCAAAAAATGTGTTTTTTTACCATTGTTACCCAGAACCACTAAATGAAAACAGAAAAGGTAAATGAAACTGAAAATTTTGGATACTAGTGACCCAAAGAGTGTTGTATTATATTAGAGATTATGATATTAAATTTAACTTCTATATGACTTTTAATAGACCATCACCGTATAGGATGGACTATAGATAGTTGTTTCAGAAGGATGTGTAGTTTTGTTGGTTCAGGTATGGTGGATGAATGGCCAAAACTAGTATAAATATAGGAATAAAAAGTGTTTATAAATTATTAGTTATAATTAAATTTTGATGAATATATATGAAGATAATTTGGAAATATGAAAAATTTTATAAAGTGGAATCGTAAAGATATATATCGTCAGTTGTGGATTGGACTAGGGCTGAGTTATAATACAATGAAACTAAAGTCTGAGTGAATTTTAATTTTAGAATTTATGTTAGGATGTATACAAATTAGACACATTTAATATATTTAAATAGAGAATTAAAATGTTGAAATCTTGGTGAAAAATACCTAGAACAAATTTTTAAGTGTTAGGTAATAAAAAAGAAATTGGAGGGTGGTTATAAAATCCACCAATCACCCAGTATGATTCTAATGGGTTCTTGGATGAGTGGATAGTGGTGTTTCACCACTGGTTTAGCCATTGGGTGGATGTTGGTCTTACACCTGGCACTTAGTGAGCTATTGGGTAACTCATATTGGTTCACTGAGTAACAGGTGGAACCTAATATATTTTTAAAAAAATAAAGGAAATTTTGGATTTATTATTTTAAAATAAGAAATCATATTTAATGGTTCCACTTATAGATGGACTAATAAATAGGGATCCATCTAACCTTCTATTATTCTTTCTTCTTTCTTATTCCTCATATCCAAAGTTTTTTTGGTAGTTTTATCTCATCAAACTAATGTAATAAATTTATTTATTAACTTTTTTTGTCTTCATTGGTTTTCTCTGATTATATAGTGACTAGATTGCATATTTTTATTATTATTTCACCAGATCATTGTGGAATAAAATCATGATGGGTATTTTTTACATGGTTCCTATAGGAGTCTTGGGAGTGAATAGTGATTATGGTTGATCATTATTTAGATAATGGTACGCCTTCATATTGATTATTCATTAATTTTTATTGACTGGGTTGATAATTTGATATAAGAATTTTTTTGATTTTGTTATAGAAAAATCAATAGCATTATAATGATGCAGGCATTCCATATATGGATATTATATCATTTTTTGTGGAGTACACAAACATATTCCCATACACCATATTATTTTAGTGTCTTTTGAAACATGGAATAAAAATTCTATTCTAGTGAAAGATCTTTAATTTTACTCATAAAAATATTTCCCTTTAGTACCCCAACCTAAAACCTTTCATTATAACCTAGGGAATATAAAAGATAAGAAAAGGGTGACTTTAGATGCTCGGTAAGGGTAAAAAAGAGTGTTACGTAAGCATAATCATGAACATAAGGGTACGAGAACATAATTACAACATAAAAAGATCATAACTTTCATATAAAATATCATATTCCTAAGTCATGTAATAATTATTGGCAATTAATAATACATAAATCATATGGGAATCTGGATCATAATCCATGAAATCATTATATTGAAATAAGGCGTGGAATTTGTGGTAGACACATAATAATATAAAATTATTTCCTTGGTAGTTAAGTAATAAATATCTGGGACATATTATTATTTTTATTTCCCTCCCCATACCATCTGGGTAGTCATGGTTCACTATCATTTCCATCTTAGTAGAAAGGGATTACTCCCAAGGCCATTTTAGCATATAATGTCGTTTACTTAATTGACTTCACTCCTCATTCGAGCTATGTATGTCTAATGAGATATAAATATTTACCCAATGCATTGGAGGGAGATATAGGTTTCATTAGTCAGATAATAAAAACCATATATATGTGTTCCTCAAGAATATAAATCATTCACCATATTAGACCCCATGTAATTAAATAGGTTTTATAAACATCATTTAATCATAACATAAAATTGGAAAAGAAATGGGTTTCATAAATATCATTCCATCATAAACATAAAACCCTATTATAAAGAATAAAAATTGTAAAATTGAATCATATTTCCATTTAAACATTCATAACATAGAATAATTTTATATTAGATACAAAATAATTTTGAGATATCACTTGGTAACAATTCTTGAGGAAAATTTCCTTTATTCTTTGAAAACGTTTTCCTTTCTTAAAATAATGTGAAGTTTTAAAAGATATATTTTAATTTGAATATAGCCGTGTAAAATTTTAATGGAATATTAATATAATTAAGGAATGATGATGGAATAAAATTTTCTTCAAGATTTATAAGTTCAAAAAAGGATCCTTTTGTATTTTTGATGAAAAAGTCAAAAATTACCTAATTTGGGAAAAGAAAAAAGATTCCTTCCAAATAGTTTAGTATAAAGTAATGAAAATAATAAAATAAAATTAAAACCCCATATGATAATAGTAAAAATCATTTTGAAATCATTTATATAAATTTTCAACATATAATAGAAATATTCCCCCAACAGATACTTAAAATGAAACAATCTCAAATATTGATGAGATTGTGATATAAACACTCATCACTTTATAATCAGTACAATAATATGGCCCATGAAAAAAAGAAAATTATATGGACTAAAAAATACTATAATATTATGTGTAATAATCATAAAATAACTTCATAGTAATCATATACACCACATAAAAGATATATTTAATGTATAAGGCAAGTGTCCCACAAAATTAAAAGTATGAAAAAAAAATCTCTTAGCTTATGTCTTAACTCTCATTGCACTCATAAAAAAATAATTGTATAATAAATATAAATTTATTATTAATATTATAAATGACATTATTCAATTATTTAATTTCATATATTAATTACTTATGGCCTCATATTACCCTTTTATCAACAATTCCATGATTAAGTTATGTTTCGAGTAATTTCCATTTTGATTTTTTCATGTGTTTTGAATTTTTATATTTTTCTCCTCATGATTATATCTTTATTTAATCATTTAAATAATGATAAAAATGACATAAATAAAATATTTATTCAGTATATATGTATCTATAATAATCTATAAATGATAGAAATAAAAATTAAATACACTATTCCGGTAGATTGTGTGTCATACGTATGCATGAACGTTGTTTCCTTTCTCTTATCGCATTGAAAGAAATAAAATAAATGAAATATATGTTTATATTTGTATAATATAATTGTAATAGAATTACTATTTCATATATATCATATAAGTTAAAAAATCCCATCATTAATTCATTCCACGTAAAGTGTGAATGAATCATATCACTTTGAGGTGGCGGTAGTCCACACATCCACAAACAAACTTATCATATTTCTACAAAATAGAACGCATGAAGGTATTTTTTATATAATAAATAATGTTTCAGAAATGTATAATTATTAAAATATGTATAATATAAAAATATAGTGTTCATCATAATTCCCAACCATGAGTGGTGGTAAGTGAAAAATGAACAACATCGTTTGGTGAGGAGGTAGTTCATTATAAAGAAGAATGGTTAGTCCGTTACCCATTAGATGGATGTTTGTGTAAGTGTATGTAAAAATATATAATAACAACATATAAGTCTATTTCTGATACTAGGGTTATTATACAAACTTTTAATAAAAATATTTTAGGGGTTTTACAGAAGAAATAAAATAACAATGTGGGTTGATGAACGTTACATCTTCTTTATGTATCTCTTTTTTGATTTTCACAAAGGGTCCTAATTTGTCTGATTTCATTAAAAATTAAAAATTATAATATTATTTTAGGTAATTTTGAAGAATATTTGGATAGATTTTGGATGAACCAAATAGTTTATGATGTGTGAGTAAAAGGGAAGAAAAGGTTCCCTTTTATAAGAGAGGGGATGGGAACTATTTTAATTCCTCTAAATATTAATTTATAGTAAATTTACTCTAAATAAAAATACCAATAAAAGACCATTGATTTGAATATGATATATAATAAGGTTTTAATATCATAAAAAAGATATATTTTAGGCATTTTTTGTGTTATTTTAATCTTTATCATTTTGATTAACCCTTAATTAACCCATTTTAATTTTAACAATGGAAACCAATTTTTCTATACTAAGAGTATGTAATGTTCACTTATAAAGTGTCAATTGGACTGTAAATGGCCAATGGATTTTATTTTTGACCAAACTGAATCCCATTTTTCCTTATTGAATATTTTTGTGATTTATAAATTATTTTATAATATATTATTTTCCTAAAATATCTTAAGTGTCAATTTTGATACAATTCATTACATCAGCTTTAAGAAAACCAATAATTCGTGATAACTTTAAAAATGTTCACCTAATACACCCATAAATTTTAATATTCAACTATAAAATGGTTTTATCACCTTTATTAAGTGAAATTATAATTATTTTAATATTTCTAATACCATTTAATTAATTTCATTACCCATTGAATAATTACTGCATCATCATTTTATAATTATTTATGATAATTAAATATTCACTAAAAACTATAAATAACATTCTATTATGTATAAATCATTTTTTATTATTAATTATAATATTTATAGTAGATAATATGATCTATTTAATCCCATATTCAAAAGACTATACTTATTAAAAGTAAGAGTGTAACATTTTGTCACTCTCTTTTATTTCAATAATATCTATGTTAATTTCATGGAAATGTGTCCATTAAATTATAAAATTTAGATAATTATGTGTGATGTGTCTAATTATATTTTAAAAAATAATGTTTTATCAAGTATTTTGTTCAATTTTCTATGCTTATTACTTTATTTTAAACATGAATTACTGAATTTTTCCTTTACTATTTTAATAAAAAAATTCAATGTTCTTATTCATTTTATCCAAAAAAGGGAACTATTTAATAAATTTGGAAATTATGATTCCAAATGTGGAATACATTTTTCATAAATCAAAATACATAATTTTATAAAATTAAGGTCAAATTGATCCTATTGACGGAATGAGAAAATGGGTTTTTAAAGTGAAAATGTCTAAAACATTGAACAGTTTTTATATTCAAATTCAATGTTAAATTGATTCTAATGACCTAAATTGAATAAAAATATGAAAATATAACCTAATTATACTTTAAAAACAATCAAATATATAATTTAACATTATAAATTATTTCTATGAAAATGTTTTTTTAATTAAAATTCTGTATTTTTTACTATTCATCAAAACATGAAACTTATCAAAACAATAACAAAAAATCAACCAAAGTAAATTTTAATATTATTAATTCCAATAATAAGTTTCGTTTTTTCATATATAATTTATAAAAGTATCAAAAAATATATTTAAAATAAGTTCTCCATCAAAAGGCAAGAATACTCTCTTTTTCGAAAAGTACTTCTTTTATTAGAAAATGGATTAATTCTAATATCATGTATAGAAAACAAAAAAGTTGAATATTAAACCTTAAATTGAATATTATATATATAATAATATATTTAAAGAAGAGTTATTTTTTTATTTATTGGTATAAAACAAACTAGTGCACATTTAAATAATATTTTGTAAGAGCATTCCATTTGATTTTCAAAAAAAAAATATAATAATTTATAATTAATTGGTCAAAGAATTATCTGCAAACCATAACTTCATAATTCATTTAATATTTTTAAATCATTTCATTCTAATAGGTGGGATATAATATTTTTTTTTAAATAATTATAATAATGAAATGATGTTTCATTGAAACTTAGTGTTTTGTGTAATGAAAGCTAAGACAATGTTGTGTGTAATGTAAGACATAAAAGAAGGAAAAGTAATTATATATATATATATATATATCTTATAAAAATACTAGGGTGTTAACTGTATGTTTTGATGAATCTAAATTTAATTTTCATCATCATTATATTTATTTTATTATAGAGACTAGAGCAGTATGCTGTCATAGAGACCTTATTAGGGTGATCTAAAATATTGCAAGCCAAGGGAATAACCATAATAAATATAACACCCAATATGGGAATGGAGTTCAAAAAAGTAAATATACTAATGTTTTTAGTGTTTCATTTTGAAGAATAAAAAAATGCACTACCTTTCTTCCTTCCCTGTAGGGGTGAAGGACACTCATCTGGTTATTAGTAAGCCATCGGCACTTTCTGATAACAAAAGTGATTGGACCGGGAGGCCTAACCTTGTCATTAAGGGACTCATGAAGGATAACTGAGTCCATTTAAACATATTCCAAGTTGATATTATTCTGATAACATAGCCATAGACCTATGAGGAGTGAGACATCAACATGTCACGGGTTGTATTTATGATGTCAGATCATTGCTTGAAGGTATTTTCATCAAATATTTTAATTGTAAAAATTAATGATAATAAATTAATAAATTATTTATTTATTTATTTTAAGGATCTTGGGGTTTTTGAAGATCAATCATGGTAAGAACGATAATTGTTAATGGAATTAATCCAAGATAAGGTAGGTGGCCTCGGGTTTTACTAATTTTATATGAAATTTCACATGTTAGAAGACATAAAATATGGGATAATATAGTGTTACCAATCCATTGGGTATTATAGGGGTTTGAAGAAATAAGTATGACCTTTTATAATGGTGAGGGAAGTACTTCATACATCCCCATGGAATTTTGTTCACTCTATGACTCTAGGTAACCGATTTAATTGTGAAAAAATTGGGAAGGTGTCCTATAGGGGTTTGTAATAAATTATGACTCTATTATCTTAGTAAGGACCTACTATATAGTTTTTTACAATATAATTATAGTAGTGAGCTATAGTCTTGAAAAGTAATGTGTTACATGAGGAACCTTATAGAATTTTAGGTATTTAATCGGGTTCGCACATGAGCCTTAGCCCGGTTGGTAAGGACTCTGTAAGTGCATCCAAGTGACCAGGGATCAAAACCAGGTGGAGGCAAAATTTAAGGGGGACTATACCAGGACTGTAGTAGGCACTGTAGCGGGAACTGTAGCTGGCACTATTTGGCACTGTAGCAGCCGGGAATATACCCTCGTTTGGGCCTTCGGGCCACAGATTTGGTCCCTGAGTCCTTTAAGACCATTGGGCCACCCATGCCTTCAGTTTAGTAAGGCCATAGGGCCACCCCAAGGCCTTTGGGCCACCTTAAGTGCATATTCAAACCAGAAAACCTACAAGGAACAAGCTCTACAAGGAGTATGAGCAAGGAGCTTTCACCATAGCAGAAACGAAATGGATTTCAAGAATGAGAGGGTATGGCACCTGCCATCGGGACAAGCCTACGCATGCATGGGAATGCCTAGCCAAACAGCCATGAGAAGGTGGAGAGCTGATTTCATGATCAAGATGTTGGGGAGGAGTGGTTCCATGTAGTTAGTCTGGGTTATAGGTAATGTTTGAAGCCTACGGGCAATGAATTCCACTACGGCCTACGAGCCATGTAATACTTATGCCTATGGGCCTTGTAAGGGTCCCACCTCACCCCTTGAAAGGTGGATTATCAAAATCAATAAAAATGATGTCCTTAGGTCCATTGGATGTATTTAATCAGGTTAACCTATGGGTTAGAAGTGGAATTATCAAGACAGTCCTTATAAGGTCTGGATTGATCATAAAATGAGTTTTACCATGGTTTTCCTCATGATTTAATGACTCAGTGATCTGTTTGCCTTGGGGGTTAATGTGTGGAATGTGATAGTCATGTTCCATGGGGTAAAGTTACATTATGAGTGGTGACTTTTGATGTGAAAATGCTTCAATGTTTCATACCAATGGTTCTCAAATATGATTATCATTAATGATTTATCATGTGCGGGTAACTATGTATTTAGTTGATGATGGTTTCACATAATGACCTCGGGAATACAAAAATTAATTTACGGTATATGGTTTTAAATAAATATATATATTTTTATTAGTGGTTGTGCGATGATCCTTATATGGATTTTATTCTCACTAAGAAAAATAAGATGATCAACACATGTATTATGTTAAATGAATGGGCTCAGTGAATAATTGATTTAGATGTTAGGATTTATCTTCTGGAGGTGTGTTGATCTATTATATAAGGTCTATGAAATCACCCATGATTATGATTGTGATTTTTATTCTTTACATATTGTATTGATATTATGAATGATTGATCAAGAGGACTGATTTTTTTAAATGTTGGGGATGAAGCCTCAATTTATTATTTAAAGAAAATATATCTTTAAGACTGGTTAGAGGGAGACCCATTACATTGCCTGAAGTCCCAAGGCCAAGTGGCCTGAATACAAGGCCTGAAAGCCAATTTTTTAGCCCAAAGGACCCCTCAGTGAATAGTCCAGATGACTGATGACTATTAAAATCCTAAAATTTAGGATTTGACATGGATATAGTGCTACAAGTGTTGTTGATGATGTTGAAATTTTACATTGGATTGAATATATTTCTAGGTATTGTTTTTACATTATCATGTTATCAGCTAGTGGTTAGAAACATGATTCCCTAGAATTTTTATTTTTTTCAACCTGTAGTGTGGATTATTATTACCTAGACTCTGTGATTTTATAGATTGTAGTGTGACTAATTATTATATTGACTAGAAAACATTATATTCAATGATGTGACATTTTTTTTAACCAAGAATTTCTCTAGCCTATTTTGTTACATACTATTCCCTAAACTGGTCATTTTTTCAATTTGAGGTTTGATATATCATTTCTAAGGCCTGGGAATTATTTAACCAATGATTTTCTGTTATATTATCCAAATTGATAATTTTTTATACAGTGGTTTTATTTAATTGATCCATGTATGGAAGAAATATCAACATACGATGTCGAGAAACATTCAGGGGATATGTGATCTACCAACATGATATCAAGAGATCATTATAAATATTGTGAACTATACTATATCAAGGTTGTTCTAGTACAATATTGAAGATATTTTTCCCACTTATGACTTAGATATTATTATTCCCTTCAAAAATTGGCACTATCCAAATCAAGTAGGATTGTGGTCTCTAAAATCTGTAAAATCAAGTTTTGTTCATTATGAGTCTATGTGATTGATATGTGATTTTTGTCATGAAATTTATTTTTTAGAGTTCATGTTTGCAAATATATATTAGTACCCTTATTAGTATAATATTACTTAGTTTTTTTAGGCATTTCTTGTACACAACTATGGAAATTCATACCTTATATTGGTATGTATGTTAGGAAAAGGACATTATCATAATAAGGTGAGATAGAATGTCCCACTGGGAGTGAGAGGATATCTACGTGGAAAGGACAAGGGATGGAAGTAGTATCCCCATTTTTATTTAATTTAATTTTGATTATATACAATATAATCTACCTATAGAGAAATATCATTTATAGTGTATGACTTATTTTTTATAACATTAGTTTAATTAATTATTATAAGGTTTAAAATTTTTATTATGGGATTTTAACCTATGTAATTAAATATATTTCACTCTAATGTTATCTATCTTATTGTTTTTATGATTTATATATTATTTTATGTTATGATATTGAGGGTATAGTCCCCATGTTTGATTTTATTAAACCTTTCCACTATTTTGTAACTTATAAAATATAGGGATACACAATTAAAGTATGTATTCCTTTGATTTGGGTCATGTGGGAAGAATTTTGGTTGGGGATATTATACACACTCAGATAAATAATAGATTTTTGATCCAAATTTGAAATTAGAAGCTAGGTGTTATGGCTAAGGTAATTCACCCTTTTGTTTTGGGTTTCCATCATTGATTCACTAAATTAGCCTATATAATTTTTATATGGTTTTTTGTAAGATATATTTTAAACCATTTCTTTTTATATATTTAATCATTTTTTCTTCAAAAATATATTATACACTTTAAGTTATGTGACTAATAATATTTTATGTTGATCAGATGTTTTTTAGTTTTTGATTGTTTATGAGATGATTGAGAATCGAGAATAAGTGACCTAAAAGGGACGTATAGGTATTTGGAATTTAAGAAATAAATTCATATAAACTATTATAAATTATATGATCCTTTTTACCGAGATAAAATTCTATTTGGATTACCTAGTGAGGTAATATCTCGTTTTTTATTTGTTCAATTATTAAGAACACGTAATCGAATTATTCACTCGAATGACCAAAATTAAATTAAAAAACTCACATCTTCTATTATAACTAAGATACTCATTATATACAATATATGATGATTTTTATATCTTATAATAATATTTTAACTTATTTCCTCCATATAATTAATTGCTAATAAATTTTAACAAAACATGTATCTTGGGTGTTAAAAAATTTATGAATAAATTCATGTAGTCTATTATGACTACGATTTACATTTTTTATAAAGAATAAAAAAAATTACATCCAAAATAATATCATTTATAATGACTATATGGTGAAATTAGCGTATTGGTCTATAAAATTAGGTTAAATGAAATAAATTATTAATGGAGAGGATGATTTTAACCAAATGGGGTTAGGTATAAGGTGGATTTATTTTCTATCTTTAGATCACTAATGGATGAATTTTTGGAAGTCCTATGGGATATGGGTTTTTTTATTATATGTTTATGTGATTCCATTATTTATTATGATCCAAACTTATATATAAATTTATTATTTACCTATTTTTTTATCATTATAAAAATTATAGATTGTTTTGATGGAGATTCATGGAAAACTCCATCCTAATCTACTGAAAAGATAAAAACATTTACCCCATAATTTATTTCATAGTCCATGGAAAAAATATATATAATTTCATTTAAAATTCATAGAACATGACATCCATATTATTATATAGTAAAATAAGATTACCTCATTGTTATATGATCAAAAATAATTCATAAATTAATTTTTATTCTTGATTTTCAAGTGATAGTAAGTTATATTAATGTTATTTGACCAGTTAGGGTCTATGAATAGTTATAGTATCCATCACTGTAGGCTTAATATTGATAAAAGATTACATATTTATTATTTTATCAACCATGGTACATGATATATTATATTATTTATTCCCCTCGTCTTATGAATGAGAAAGGGTTGCCACATTATTATATGATTTTTCAAGAGAAAATATTCTATTATTCCCTAAAATCCTATGGGTAATTAGATGTCAACTCTGGTAATTATTATGATTAATATGACTTTTTAGTCATTTTATGAAATATGTAGTTTTAATCACCATCGTGTCCTATTAAGGACATGTTGACTTTATGTAATTTTTAAATGTTTTAAATTTAATTAGTTAATGTGTGTGTGTGATATAACGTCCCGGTTCCAGGTGCCACTCAACGGGTGCCCTGAACCTAGTTCACCACATGACCTTAAGCACATTTCCCCAAACGCCAGAGGCTACAGACTAGCAACGAGGGCCCAGGTCTGATAGTAGGGAAACAATGCCCTCATTTGTCAAAGTGTAGCACAGCAGGATGAAATAAAACATACAAAGAACATAAAAAGAAGTAAAACATACACAAAGGAAATAAACAACAGTAGTGGATACAACCAAAAGTATATAAACAATAATGCTACATGTCTTAAGTTCTAAGAAAACAGCCAGAACATGTTATACATCAATACAGTACAACAAATGCAGAGTATAGCAAAACAAAGCAAAACAGCTGGCAGCGGAACAGGGAGCCTAGGCTCGGTCCCATGCCCTCCTACTCCTCCGCAACAGTTAAGTACCTATATAGGGACTCTTTCCCCTATCCACACCTGTAGAAACGTAATTTTTTTGGGCCGAAAAGCATGACCCAAATAGGGTGTGAGAAATACATCTCAGTAGGCACCCACCAAAGGCTCGTGCCCAACTACGTGTAAGACATGCAACAAGTGTGTAGTAGAAAAATGCAATAAAGTAAGCAGTTCTCAAAAGTAACAAACTTAACAGTCAAATTTCCATTTTATTATTCATTTAATCCATTTAATTTAGTAACATTTTTGTGCTCAACAGCACCAAGCCCTCAGGCCAACCAGTATCTTGCCCTCAGGCTAACATAGTGAACCACACCCTCAGGCTATACAGAATCCAACCCATAGGTATTTACCTCAGGCGTAACATAAATTTCCCTAAGGTATAGGAAGTTTCACCCTCATGCACAGAAGTCAAGCCCTCAGGCATGAAAGTTTTCCCTTAGGCAAAATAGTAAGTTTCCCTCAGGCTAATACATTCATGCCCTCAGGCTAATACAGTGCAGTGCCTACAGGCTAATCACAACAATTCCCTCAGGCTAAATAGGTAATAAGGCCATTCCCAAAAGGTAAACAAGATGCAAAATGCAATTCCTCTCAAGGAAATTCTACAATTACTACTTTGAAGGCATACCCTCGGGTATCCTGGCCAAACGGATAAATAGTGGAACACACACCCGGGGTGGTTCAGGATCTAAGCAATGATCCGAACCATAATTTTAATATCACATTTAAATCACCTATTCAATTCTAGGCGTTTATTATAGAAATGGCCTCATCCATACGACACCCCAACATGGGTTCAGGGCATGAAAACGCACAAAACACACGGTAGTTGGAAAACTAGACACCAATCCACCTACCTTATATGCCAACGAGCGGTATACCCGAATGTCGATTCCCGAAACACCCAAGAACAGTGTGGATCTGAGGTAATAAAACTTTTATTAAACCTCAAATAACTTTCGTTAGGGAAAGAATTGGTAAGAAACACGCTAGGAGAAGAGAGGGATTACCCGTGCAGTTACAACGTGATCATCCAAGGTGGAAACGGATTCCCAATACTCAATCGCTTGATCCACAACGATCTGGCCTTCCTCTTGAGCTCCTTCCTCTGGTACTAATCCAATCCTGTGAATAGGGTTGGCTACTGCCCGTTTTAATCAAAAAAAACAATGTACATGGTGTGTACTTCCAAGTGCACGACATGTACTTCCTTTATTTAACTATTCTTCTGGAGGTACCGCCACAGTATTTATCCGTCGACATGAGTACAGGGCATGTACTCCCAACTAAATGGCATGTATTGTCGCCCAGCCGGCGGCTGCTCCACCGCCTTACTTTTTTGGCCTTCCGACTGGCTACACGACGTGTAAAGCACCACTACACAGCGTGTAGTTGGTTACTACACGCTTCATTGCCGATAAGGCTACACGCCTCATATACTCATCCCACACGACCAAAATTACCTGATGTGAGAAAAATTACACAGTGTGTAGTTCCAAAATTTAGGATTTTTCCCTGTTTTCAATATTTTCTCAAAAACACTTAAGGAAAAGTGAAAAGAAGATGTATGTGCCTTGAAGATACGAACCGGGTTCTTACAAACTTCCCCCCTTATAGCAATTCATCCCCTAATTTCCCTTCCAAGGGTATAGAAGATATAGCCGTGAACAACTTCGGCCACTGAACATGTACATCGGCCTCCCGCTCCCAGGTCTCGTCCGGCACTCGGCCATGCTGTCATAGCACCCGTACGAGTGGAACAGACCGGCCTCGGAAAACATTCGTGCTCCTGTCAATGATATGGATCAGATTCTCTTAAAAGGACACATCTGCCTCCAACTCAACCTCCTCGGGCTGAAAGATGTGAGACGGGTCCGAATGATAGCGACACAACTGAGATACGTGGAAGACGTCGTGCATGGATCGGTATCACCGAGGTAACTGCAACCGATAGGCAACCAGCCCGACACTCTCCAGAATCTTGAATGGCCTCACATACCTCGGTGAAAGTTTACCATGACTCCTAATTCGTTTGTGTCCCAGTCTCAGCGAAACATGCAAGAAAACTTGATCCCCAACAACGAACTCCAAAGGTCGTCTACGGCGATCAGCATAAGATTTCTAACGCCACTGTGCGGTAGCCATCCGCTTCTGAATCAACTGGACCTGGTCAAATGTCTCCTGCACGAGTTGTGGCCCCATTAATGCTGCCTCACCTGCCTATATCCAGCACAAAGGTGAATGGCGTGGACTACCATATAAAGCCTCGTATGGTTCCATCTCAATAGTCTCTTGAAATCTATTGTTATATGCAATCTCGAATAAGGGTATATGCTTCTCCCAAGAGCCTCCAAAGTCTAGGATGCATGCACGCAGCATGTCCTCTTGCACCTATATCATACGCACTGACTAGCCATCTGTCTGAGGGTGGTATGTTGTGCTCAGAAGCACCTATGTACCTAGTGCCCTCTGAAAACTCTTTCAGAAATGAGAAGTAAAACGAGCGTCCCTATCTGAAACGATAGAATGAGGGACCCTATGAAGACAGATGATCTATTGGATATACAGCCTTCCGAGCTTGTCAACACCGAAAGTTCTCCTTGATCGGCAGAAAGTGAGCTACCTTCGTGAGTCTTTCCACAACAACCCACATGGCGTTATTGCCACGAGTTGACCTCGGAAATCCAGTCACGAAATCCATCGCGACATCATCCCATTTTCACTCGGGAATGGGAAACTTCTGTAATAGCCCAGATGGTCTCTGATACTCCACCTTCACCTATTGAAAGGTGGAACACCTCACAACAAAACTAGTTACATCTCTCTTCATACCTGGCCACCAGTACTGACGCCTCAAATCACAGTACATCTTGGTAACCCCGGGATGAACTGCCCAAGCTGAAGCATGAAACTCTCGCATCAGCTCCTCGCGTGTATCCCCTAGAATGCATACACATCCATGGAAACACATAAATTCATCATCTCCTATCGTCCAACCAGGAGTAGGGTCCACACTTGCCACCGACTCCCATAGAACTAGGCCTTCTGAATCAGATAGCTGTATCATCCTCACTGTGTCCAGGAGGTTAGATGTCACAGCTAACGAGGAAAGATAAGTCTTCCCCAGACTATCGTGCACCTCCAGATGCATCTCAGAGAACTAGGCCATGAGCTTCCACTCAACACTGGCCTCCTGCACCGCCTATATCTGAGTCTTCCTACTCAGTACATCAGCAACTGCATTACCTTTACCAGGTGTATAGGCATGCTCAAAATCGAAGGACTGTAGGTACTTGACCCACCTCCTCTGCCTTAGATTCAGGTCACATTGAGTAAAGATATACTTGAGGCTTTTGTGGTCGGTGAAAACCACAAAATGATCTCCCAATAGATAATGTCTCCGATAGTGCAACGCATGCACAACTGCAGCCAACTCGAGATCATGTGTCCGGTAATTCCTCTCATGTGGCCTCAACTGCTGAGACCTGTATGCAACAACTCATTCTCCCTGCATCAACATTGCTCCCAGCCCAATACCTGATGCATCACAGTAAACTGTAAATCTCTTCCTCTACTCTGGGAGTATTTGGATCGGTGTTGATTTCAACCTTCCCTTCAGGTCCTAAAAGGATGTATCACATGCTTCCGACCAGACGAACTTCACACACTTCTTAGTAAGACCCATAAATGGTGCTGCTAAGTGGGAGAAGTCTTGTATGAAGCATCTGTAGTAACCATCCAGCCCTAAGAAACTCCATATCTGAAACACGTTCTTAGGCTGCTCCCAGAAAACTACTGCTCTCACCTTCTTTGGGACTTCTGCAACTCTTGCCTCCGAGATGATATGACCTTGGAAGTGAATCTGGTCCATCCAAAAGTGGCACTTTTAGAGCTTAGCATGTAACACCCCCACCCCAGTTACCCAGAGTCGGCACATTATTGCGTAACATTGGCATGATCACAAAAGATCAAGTCTCGAAAGGCCGATTAGTTTAGTAGCCTTGGAAACACTAGATACATTCATAAATGTTACATTACTTCATAAAGTGAAAAACTACTATAACAAAGTCTCCATAGCCCACACTCATATCCTCTTCTGACAATCCCTGTAGGTAATTCATAAAATACTTCTTCACATCCTGGAAAATATTAAAACATTGAAAGGGGTGAGCTCATATGCTCAATAAGGATAACAATATAGCGGAAGCTTACATAAATAAACATTAACACTTAAGGCAATGTATAACTAAAACAAAATCCTTTTAAACTAGAACTTTAGCATAATATGGCAAAAGTAAAATGAAATAATGCCATTTACTTATTCACATGGATATTCTACTGGTCAAATAATCACATGCAATATCAATAACCACATTCATAATGATGGAATGCATAATGCCAGACTATCATGACCATGTATCCAAGGCCTCGTGCCAAGCCTACAAATAATATTTTTTCAAGGCCTCGTGCCAAGACACTATTTTGTCTCATGAGACCTACCGATGCATCGAGGAGCTATATTGGGCTCCACCCGTCACTTATTAAGTCCAATCCATTCCTCATATGAAGAGGTTTAAACATATCATAAACCGTAACATAATTTTATCACATAAAACATGCATAAAGGAAACATAATATTTCTACACTTCAATAACAAGATATCAATACAACACATTGATATAATAAAAACATTATCAAAACCATTTTCAATACCAAAATAAAATAATATTAAAACTTGATATTTATTTTTTATTTAAAAAAAGTTACGGCTTGTAGAGGAAGATGAAACTCAAATAATGGTCACGGCGGCGGGGAAGTCGTTGTCACCGAAAACGTATGACAAGAAAAACATTCCTTTTTGTCGTTTAGTAAAACACTTTGTATAAAAAAAGATTACTTTTGAATAAATGATAAATTCAAAGGGGTTTATACACCGTATAAAAGAAAGTTGTGTATAAAATAAAATATGTCTCAATGAAAGGATATTGAGACGAAGTCTTTACCAAGATCATTTTTTTAAATAAAATAGATCTATTATGTGTATTCAATATATTTACACATAAATAAAGTAAAAATACAAGATAGAACATAATAATATCATAACATAATTTGAAAGTAGGAGATTAACCCAAGGAATGGAATATGGGTTGAGAATTTCCCTTACCTCGTGTCCGACTTGACTTGATCGTTCTTTAATATCCTGAATAATAAACTAGAGTTAATTTCTATTTTCTTAAGAACCTTTTTCATGTTCATTATTCCTTTTATATCACTTATTTCCATGTTATGAACATTATGTAATTATTTAAGTTAATAACGGTCATTTTGTCGATCTTTGGTACTTAAGTCAAAAATAAACTTCTTATATTTACAATTTGTTCATGTGGTGAAATATACATTATATCCAGAATTATATTCATGATGTAGATATCATATATATCATATATATCTAGTATATACATTCATTTATAATATTATATAACATTTAGAGGTAATAAATGAAATGCACCGTTCATGGAGACGGTAGGCCGTACGTACGCATGAACGCTACTTTCATTTCTATTTCGTATTTAATGGAATGAAGTTACAATTATATAAATGTATAATATAATTCAAGTATAATATAATGTATAATACCATTTACTCCATCCTTTATACATCCCACATATGGCATTAACGATTCAAATCACTTTGAGGGGGCGGTAGTCTGCACTTCCTAAAATGAAAATATTGTGTTACCCATAATGGAAACCATAAAGGTATGACATAAATGAAAAATACATAAGATTAAGCAAAACATAAACGTATTATATATCATATATATATATAGTGACATCTTAATGTCCACCTTTTAAGGTGTTATATGAGTGTTGAACAATCATCATTTTGTGAGGCAGAAATTCCCCATCCACAGAAACAGTATGTTCTTTAACCATTAGATGTAGGTGTGTGTAAGTGTAGCTCAAATCCTTATTATAACAACATCCTAGTATATTCAGGATACTGGTGTTTTCACAAAAGAAATGAATAAAAAGAGTTTAGGGTGTTGGAGAAGCAAAATAAAACATAAGAACACAAGAGAAAACACTACATTTAAAACGGTTAACTCTTTTTGATTTGAGCTCAAAGGCTTCCTTGGGAAGACTTCTGCCCAAAGTGAGGCTTATAGAAGTAAGAGTGGGATTTGGAGAGAGAAAATGGGCAGGGTTTGGCTGAGCCAAAGTCTTGGAAGGTGTGAATAAGGTGGTAGTGGTGGGGGCCTTTTATAAGAGGAGATGAGGGGCACTCTTGGAAACTCATTCAATGTTACATTATTATGAGACGATTTTTGGATTTCAAAGGTCCCACTACTATTTATTTCTAAGATAAGGTGAGAAGGGTTCGAAATATACTCATCCAATAGGTTTTTGACATGTTTAAGTCTTATATTTTACATTATCTTTTCATTTTATTTAAATCATTAATTAATGAGGTAATTGCTGCATCATCATGGTGTCATAAAATATTTAATTTATTTAATGTCTAAAAATTATAAAAAATATCATAATGTATGAAATTTTTTTAGCTTTCCAATTAATATTTATAGTCTAAATTTTAACTTATATAACCCCATGTAATAATTGTTTTAATAAAACAACACATGTTTGTGACATTTTTATTTTAACATTAAATTAAAAGTTTTTAATTTCATTTTCCTACAAAAGTGGCTCCATGGGGTCCCCAAGTTGACCCATGGATTGTCTTGGTCGGCCCTAACTCATCCAATAGAGGTAGGACAAGTGTAAGGGTATTTTAATATTTTTATAATATAATTTTTACCTTAAATTTCACTAATTACCTTTAACCGCGTTTAATAAAACTTAAAAGTTACTATTCACCAAAAAATTATTTTAATCCCATTGAACCACATTTTACTTCATATTGACAACCATGTATGTTGGATTTTTTAAAATCAAATCACAAAAGTGGAAATGTTTCATCAAAATGAAAAATCAGTTTTTTAACTACCACTTAGTGGTTTCACTATTCATCAAAAATTGAAGTTTTTCAGAAAAATGCCAAAATTTCACCCTAAGCCATAATTGATATTCCGAATTCAAAAATGATGTCTATTTTACAAAATTCAAAACATATAAGTTTCATTAATTAATTTTATAATTAATTCCCGTTGTCACAACAAATAGCGTGTTTTTAAGAAACAATATATATCAAAAGATTGATAATTGTTTCTGTCCAATTTCAAAGTGAAATTAATTCTAATGACCACCATTGGATAAAATGGTAAAAATATATTCTAATTATAATTTAAAACCAATCTATATTATAATCTATCACTATAATTTATTTTGATTAAAAAAGTTGTTTTTAAGTATTTTTCACTATTCATAAAAAAATTGGAAGTTCTCAGAAAAATACCAAAAATTCAACATAGGATAATTTCGATATTAAGAATCCAAAAATGAGGTCCATTTTGAAATATAAAATATATATAATTTCAAAAAGTGAGTATTACTATTCATAATGGCTATTTTGATTGGTCTCGGTGCGTTAGAATCTCGAACTTGGGTACAATACAAGCTATTGCATTATTGAAAGAGAAACGTATCGTGGAAGATCGCGGTGTTACATTCTCCCCTCCTTCAATAAATTGTGTCCTCGCAATTTGAAATTTTTCTTTGAAAAAAAAGTTTGAAAATAGAAAATACCATTATGGAAAACCCACATCGGAAATAAGGTTAATAAAATTTAGCCTTAATAAGAGGGAAAGGTAAATGAAAAAGTCACCACCAAATTATGATCTCGATAAGAAGAACCTTGGTGGAAATTAGAGACATATAATTGGAGGAAAAATTTAAATATTTGTAGGGATTGATTGAGGTCATCAATCAAAAACAAGTGTAAAATTGAGGGCCTCAAAGCCTTCAATCTATGTTGATTTAAAATATCATCAGTTCAACAAAACATAAGGTATTATGATTACACATTTTTTTTGTTTTAATATCCCTTTAGTAAAGTTTAAGAATTATTTTATTCATATAATAAGATATAGGTATATATATATTTATGCTTGACAAGTAGAGTTTCAACCATTAACTAATTTCTACCACAAACTTATCCTTCACTCAAAAAGATAATAGAACTCAAAAAATATTATATTTATCCTAATTGTACAAGGTTCAAAATATTAACACATACCATTTAGATTATGAATACTATTTTGTAATAACCAGGGACTTCTTGTAGGCTAGTGGTAGTTAATAAAGGTCTGTCGCACTATGGTTGTGGGTTCGATTCCTACAGCTTTGTCCGACACGACGGGTTATCCCCCAACCTGCAGGTTGCCTTTTTCCTAAAACTATAGTATTATAATATTACAAATATAATCTTCAAAAATGTTTTAACCTTAAACAATACTATCCAAGGTTCATCTTAATCAATTCCAACCTTTATAGTTATCCAAAATACCTCTGTCCATACATTCTCTAAAAGGTCTCTAAATTCCAAAATCAATTGTAACATAAGATTCCCCAAACAAAGTAAAGTTTCTCTTATTATCACATACTAAAAATATGATTACCTTCATCATATTAAAACCTTAATGAAAACAACAAGTACTGCAGTACAATCCTTATATATATCACATTATTCTTATAACCAGAATATAATCCTTGAGTCCAAAAGCACCAATACATTAATTACTCCACTTCAACTGTAGTAATATCATAAGATTGTCCTTGATCCCTTGGCCTTTTTTGATGTAATTTCCCCTGACGCTTAGGACATTCATTTGCATAATGCCCCATTTCCCTAAAATTGTAGCATTCAACATTGATAGCTTCTTTCTCTCCTTTGCAATCACGAGCCTGGTGACCTTTTTCTCCACATTTATAACGAACTCTCATTCCTTTTAGGCAAGAACTGAGGTGATTATTCCCACAATTATCACATAATGGAAAATCATTCTTTCCCCTTTTCCCTTTATCTATATCTTGTTCCACCGTTCTCTTATTCTCTTACTTTACTTTGTTGTCATAAGACTTAGAGAATTCCTTTTCTGTCTTGATAGCACACGAGACAATATCTTCGTACAATGAGAAGGATTGTGATACTAAAGCTCGACAGATAATTGGTTTTAACCCATCAAAGAAACGATCAATCTTACTTCTTGGGTTACGTATATAATCTTCAGCATAACTCGCTAAACTTCTAAAGTTGGCCTCATACTTTGCGACATTCTCATCCTCCTTTTGTCTCAGACTCAGAAATTGCCTTTCCATATCTGCTCGATGGTCACGAGGAAAGTATTTTTCTAAGAAAAGATCTTTGAACTCTCTCCATTCCATACTTGATACTTCTTCATCTTCCTTTGTATTTTGAATCAATGACCAACATTGATCATTATCTCCAGTGAGGCGGTAAACTATCATGACAACCTTCTCCCTTTTGCTACTCCCCAAGGCGTGTAATATTTTCTCTACGGAGTTTATCCATTTCTCAGCTACTAATGGATTTGTACCCCCATTAAATGTTGTTTTTTGTTGCCTCATGAAGTGGTCTAACATTGATTCACCACGTTGCGGATCAGGGTGCTGTATATGATTAAGGTGATTATTCATAACCTGGGTGAGTTGTCCTAGTATGGTGATAAGTTGATCAACACCAGTTGTATCTCCAGCTCCAAAATAATTATCTTGATTAGGAGGGAAATCCCTACCCGGAGTGCGTGCATTGATACGGTTTCCCTTCCTTCCACTAGGCACCATTTCTAAACAATGGAATAAACTAGATTAGTTAATGAATCAAAATACATAATTCCATACTTGTAAAATAATTAACATAAATTGAACTATTTATGGATATAATCCATAATAATAAAAATATTTTCTTTGAGGAAGTATATACTCATAACCCTTCATAGTGGTCTGTAAAGAATATGAGGATTATCCTAAGCATATCCCCAGGAGTGTCGTAACCAAGAGTGCAGCAAGGCCCATTGTCATGCACCACTTCCTGTTCGAGTCCAGCTCAAAGTCGTGTTTTCGGGTTTTACCACTAGGTACATCTGTGCCAGAGTCGCCTCTACCTGCTCGTATCCAGACAGGGATGTATTGCTCGGAAAACTCACAAAATCTCTACAACAAAAAAATTCTAGGATGTTCTTCTATACTAATCCTCAAAGTCTATCTTTGGGCTATGTGCTCTAATCAGTGTTTTCTAAATCTAGCTTCCAAGGTTAGTACTAAACTGCCTCTGATACCAACTATAACGCCCCGACCCCAGTTACCCAGATTCGGTGCATTATTGCGTAACATTGGCATGATCACAAAAGATTAAGTCTCGAAAGACCGATTAGTTTAGTAGCCTTGGAAACACTAGATACATTCATAAATGTTACATTACATCATAAAGTGAAAAACTAAAATAACAATGTCTCCATATTCCACACTCATATCCTCTTCTGACTATCCCTGTAGGTCATTCATAAAATACTTTTTCACATCCTGGAAAATATTAAAACATTGAAAGAGGTGAGCTCAGATTCTCAGTAAGGATAACAATATAGCAGAAGCTTTCATAAATAAACATTAACACTTAAGGCAATGTATAACTAAAACAAAATCCTTTTAAACTTGAACTTTAGCATAATATGGAAAAAGTAAAATGAAATAATGCCATTTACTTATTCACATGTATATTCTATTAGTCGAATAATCACATGAAATATCAATAACCACTTTCATAATGATGGAATTCATAATGCCAGACTATCATTACCACGTAGCCAAGGCCTCGTGCCAAGACTACAAATAAGATTCTGTCAAGGCCTCATGCCAAGACACTATTGTGTCTCATGAGACCTGCCGATGCATCGAGTAGCTATAGCGGGCTCCACCCGTCACTTATTAAGTGCAATGCATTCCTCATATGAACAGGTTTAAACATATCATAAACCATAACATAATTGTATCACATAAAACATGCATAAAGGAAACATAAGATTTCCACACTTCAATCACAAGATATCAATACAACACATTGATATAATAAAAACATTATCAAAACCATTTTCAATACCAAAATAAAAGAAAATTAAAACTTAGTATTTATTTTTCATTTAAAAAAAGTTATGGCTTGTAGAGGAAGCTGAAACTCAAATAATGGTCACGAAGGCGGAGAAGTCGTTGTCATCTCATACGTATGAAAAGAGAAACATTCCTCTTTGTCTTTTAGTAAAACACTTCGTATAAAAAGATTTCTTTTTGAATAAATGTAAAAGTCAAAGTGGATTATACACCGTATAAAAGAAAGTGTGTACAAAATAAAATATGTCTCAATGAAAGGAGATTGAGACGAAGTCCTTACCAAGATCATTTTTTAAAATAAAATAGATCTATAATGTGTATTCAATATAAGTACACATAAAGAAATTAAAAATAGAAGATAGAACATAATAATATCATAACATAATTTGAAAGTAGGAGATTAACCCAAAGAATGGAGAATGGGTTGAGAATTTCCCTTACCTCGTGTCCAACTTGACTCGATCGTTCTTTAATTTCCAGAATAATAAGATAGAGTTAATTTCTATTTGCTTAATAACCTTTTTCATGTTCATTATTCATTTTATATCACTTATTACCATGTTATGAACATTATGTAATTATTAAAGTAAATAACGGTCATTTTGTCGATCTTTGGTACTTGAGTGAAAAATAAACTTCTTATAATTACAATTTGTTCTTGTGGTGAAATATAAATTATGTACAGAATTATATTCATGATGTAGATATCATATATATCATATATATACAGAATATACATTCATTTATAATATTACATAACATTTAGAGGTAACAAATGAAATGCACTGTTCATGGAGACGGTAGGCCGTAGGTACGCATGAACGCTAATTTCATTTCTATTTCATATTTAATGGAATGAAGTTATAATTATATAAAGGTATAATATAATTACAGTATAATATAATGTATAATACCATTTACTCTAATCTTTATACATCCCATATATGGCATTAACGATTCAAATCACTTTGAGGGGGTGGTAGTCCGCACTTCCTAAAATGAAAATATCGTGTTTACCGATAATGGAAACCATAAAGGTATGCCATAAATGAAAAATACAGAAGGTTAAGTAAAACATAAAAGTATTATTTATCATATATAAATATAGTGACATCTTAATGGCCACCTTTCAAGGTGTTATATGAGTGTTGAACAATCATCGTTTCGTGAGGCAGAAATTCTCCATCCACAGAAACAGTATGTTCTTTAACCATTAGATGTTGGTGTGTGTATGTGTAGCTAGAATCCTTACCATAACAACATCCTAGTATATTGAGGATACTAGTGTTGTCACAAAATAAATTAATAAAAAGATTTTATGGGGTTGTAGAAGCAAAATAAAACATAAGAACACAAGAAAAAACACTACCTTTAAAACGGGTAACTCTTTTTGATTTGAGCTCAAAGGCTTCCTTGGGAAGACTATTGACCAAAGTGATGCTTCTGGGAGTAAGAGTGGGATGTGGAGAGACAAAATGGTCAGGTTTTGTCCGAGCCAAAGGCTTGTAAGGTGTGAATAAGGTGGTAGTGGTGGGGGTCTTTTATAAGAGGAGAGGAGGGGCACTCTTGGAAACTCGTGAAATGTTACATTATTATGAGATAATTTTCAGATTTCAAAGGTCCCGAAATTATATATTTCGAAGATAAGGTGATAAGGGTTCTAAATATACTCATCCAATAGGTTTTTCACATGTGTAAGTCTTAGATTTTAAATTATCGTATCATTTTATTTAAATCGTTAATTAATGAGGTAATTGCTGCATCATCATGGTGTTATAAAATATTTAATTTATTTAATGTCTAAAAATTATAAAAAATATCATGATGTATGAAATATTTTTAGATTTCCAATGAATATTTATAGTCTAAGAGTTAACTTATATAACCCCATGTAAGAATTGTTTCAGTAAAACAACACATGTTTGTGACATTTTTATTTTAATAATAAATAAAAAGTTTTTAATGTCATTTTCCTACCAAAGTGGCTCCATGGGGTCCGCATAGTTGACCCATGGATTGTCTTGGTCGGACATGACTCATCCAATAGGGGTTGGACAAGTGTAAGTGTATTTTAATATTTTTATAATATCATTTTTACCTGAAATTTCACTAATTACCTTTAATCGCGTTTAATTAATCTTAAAAGATACTATTCACCAAAAAATTATTTTAATCCCATTGAACCACATTTTACTTCCTATTGACTACCATTCATGTTGGATTTCTGAAAATAAAATCATATAAGTGGTAATGTTTCATTTAAATGAAAAAATCAGTTTTTTAACTACGACTTAGTGGTTTCACTATTCATCAAAAATTGAAGTTTTTCAGAACATTGCCAAAATTTCACCCTAAGCTATAATTGATATTCTGAATTCAAAAATGATGTCTATTTTACAAAATTCCATACATATAAGTTGAATTAATTAATTGTATAATTAATTCCCGCTGTCACAACAAATAGCATGTTTTTAAGAAACAATATATATCAAAAGATTGACAATTGTTTATGTCTAATTTCATAGTGAAATTAATTCTAATGACCACCATTGGATAAAATGGTAAAAATATATTCTAATTATACTTTAAAACCACTATATAGTATAATTTATCACTCTAATTTATTTTTATTAAAAAAGTTGTTTTTAAGTATTTTTCACTATTCATAAAAAATTGGAAGTTCTCAGAAAAATACCAAAAATTTAACATAGGATAATTTCAATATTCCAAATCCAAAAATGAAGTCCATTTTGAAATATAAAATATATATAATTTCAAAAAGTGGGTATTACTATTCATAATGGCTATTTTGATTAGTCGTGGTGAATTAGAATCTCGAACTTACGTACAATGCAAGCTATTGCATTATTGAAAGAGAAGCGTATCGTGGAAGCTCGGGGTGTTACATAGCATATAGTCGATGCTCTCTCAGTGTACTCAATACCATCTCAAGATGGGTGGCATGGTCATGTCGAGTGTGAGAGTACACCAAGATGTTGTCCATGAATACTACCACAAAATAATCAAGATATGGATGGAACAAATGATTCATCGGATCCATGAAAACTACTAGAATGTTTGTGAGTCCGAACGGCATAACCAAGTACTCGTACAGACCATATCTACTCAGAAAACCTGTAAGCGATATATCCGATGGTCTCACGTGTAGATGATGATATCCTGATCTCAGGTCAATCTTCAAGAACACTCATTCTCCACGAAGCTGATCAAAAATATCATCTATCCTCTCCAAGGGATATTTGTTCGTAATCGTCAACTGGTTCAGCTTCCGATAAACCACGCAAAGCCTGAGGGTACCATCCGCCTTCTTCGTAAAAAGGACCGGAGAACCCCAAGGAGAAGTATTGGGTCGGATAAAGCCATTTGCCTACAACTACTCCAACTGCCTCTTGAGCTCCTGCAACTCAGGTGTAGCCATCCCTTAAGGAGGAATGGACACTAGTGCTGCTCCTGGAACTAGCTCGATAGAGAAATCCACCTCACGCACTGGAGGTAGACCCAAAGTGTTGTCTGGGAAAACATCCCTGAAACGATCAACAACTAGAGGGAAATCTGTCTAACAAGTCCCCTGGTCATCCAGATACAAGCTCGCAATCTGGGTCGTGACTCCACCTCTCCCACAATGCTCTTGTCCAGCTCGACTCTCCTGAACATCCCACTCGCCCCTGTATAGACACTCTCCGCCCTCTGGTGACGTGAAATGCACCTTCTGACAATATCAGTCTATAAAGGCTCGAAGGGGAACCAACCAGTCTATCTCGATAATGACGTCATAGCTCATCATCTCTAGGACATAGAGGTCCCAAAAAAAGTGACACCCACCAACCTCAAGGGGGAACTCCCTACACTGACGCATACCAGCTGTCATAGTTTCCAACGGAGTGTCTAGCGTCATGATATCAGAAGAAGAAGAAACACGGATCCCAAGGCTCTCCACAACAGGTACAGATATGAAACTATGTATAGCAACCATATCAAAAATTACTGAAGATAAGACAGAAACTACTAGAATAGTACCTCTGACTGTAGAAGATCCAGGATCCTGCTCCTGCTGGGTCTGCTGCACTGCATGGGCCGACCCAGTGCCACAGCCCTATGACACAGCCTAACTACCCTGAGCTGTCCCGCCCTGCTACCTCTGATATCCTGTTGTCTGGATACCATGGCCACAACCACCATCTCTGCATGCACACCCTGACGTATTCCAGTTCCCTGACTGGTAAGAAGACACTGGTCCTCCTCCCGCACACAGAGTCTGCACAGAACCCCTCTCACTAGCCACTGGTGGAAACGCCCTGCAAAAGTGTTGCAGATGACCCATTTTTTCGCAAGCTCGGCACTCCACTGGGTCTCATGGACACTGTGGTCTTTTGTTCCCCTCTCTACCACACTGGTAGCACCGGATCAGGCCATCTGATGAAGCTTCCTGGCTGGTACTACCACTCTGAGAGAAGTCCATCTGTCTCTTTCTCTTTCCAGCAGAAATAGTACCAGTAACTGGTGTTGAACCGTCCTGGACCACACCACTAGATTCCCATAGGTTCCTCTCTATAATCAGCGCCTGGTTCACAATAGAGTGTACTGAAGGCAACTTTAAAACATTCACCAGTGCCCAGATGTCATAAGGAAGACCATCCTCAAAACATATGGATCTCAATGTCTCATCACCCACCAGCACGGGTGTAAAATACTGAAGCATAGTGAAACGAGCAGAATAGTCCATCACTGACATAGCGCCCTACTACAGATTCATGAACTCCCGAGCTCTATCTGCTCTCAGCATCTCTGGGAAGAAAAAGTCATAGAAGACTCTCTGAAAGTCTTCTCATGCCATGTCCATGTGATGCTCCGACTGGTTGGTAACATCCGCCCACCTCTTGGTGGAATCACGCAACATGTAAGTCACGAGCTTGACCCTCCTCACTGGAGGCATCTCTAGATGCTCGAAAATAGTCTGCATCAACCCCAACCAAGACTCGGCAGCCTGCGGTCCGCCATCCCATGCGAACACAGGTGGATGCTGCTACTGGAAGATATGTGATAGCTCGGCCATAGATGTGGCAGCCTGCGGTGCTCCCTGAAAGGTCTGCATGAACTGCATAAAGCCCTCATTGAACTACGCATCCGCTCCTATTTCCGGTATATAAACCGGTACTACATCTATCTTTGATGGTGGATCAACTGGTAGCCCATGGACCACCATCTCCGGAGTATAGTCGTCACCGCTCTCCTGGCGGACAACGCGCGGTCATCTAGGTAGCATGATAATACAAGGTCAAAATCACGCCTTATATTCAAGATTTATCAAGACTGAAAATGAAGGAACCATAAAGGGAACAAGAGGAAGAAGGCATTTCAATATTTGCATAACAAGACTTCATGGCATGTACTTTTTCTAGATGGAATGTACTTGACACCCCTTCCTCTTCCCGGGTCCTTCGACCCAGCTAGGCCACACGACTCCCATTGAACGAAAACTACACGGCGTGTATAATATCTACACGGAATGTATGGTGTTATTTTCCAATTTCCCGTGTCGTTTGTGACACGGCCGACTACTCATCTTGACTCTACACGATGTGTTACACCCGCACATGGCGTGTACTTCACCCCGTTTTTTCCTCCACATGGCTAAGTCCAGACGGTCTGTCCTCAGAAAAAACTACACGGCGTGTCCCAAAGGTACACAGCGTGTTCGGGGAGAGGTGACACTGACCCGTGTTGTTAGGTACACGGCCGAGTCCCCAGGTCATACTACACGGCGTGTTCATCATTGAGACGACGTGTTCTGTACAGGAGTTCACCGACCCGTGTTGTTAGTTACACGGCTGGAGTCCGGGTCAACACAACACAGCAAGTATATAAGCTACACGTCATGTTCTCCCCAAGGTCTTCTCTTCCCCATGTCACCGCCAACATAGTTTGTGACACAGGAAGAGACTACACGGCGTGTACTCCGGGTACACGGCGTGTACTCAAAAAGTTAATTTCTTTCTTCCCGAACAGAAGGCCATACATGGCGTGTTTAAAGTACCACATGGTGTGTATACTAGGTTTCCGGGCAGTATGCCTCAGAAACTTCCCCGGAACCCAGAAAATACTGAGAAACAACACCTATGTGTCAAATTCCGACATGTGAGGGCCCATACTCCCACGGAATCAAAGTTTGACATCTTATCTAGGTTATAACAAAATAACCATCTAATGAAGCACCAAATTCTGGTCATTGAGGGCCCATACTCCCCAAAGACCAAAGTTTGGAATTCATTTTATAAACAGGCTCAAATAAAATTACCCTATCACGTAGCAGGTATTTTATCAGAGCAGCTATCACAACAACATGCCTTATTAGCACAACAACTATCACAACAACATGCAAAATTCTAATGCATCTACATGGTATGGAAACAATGCATGGAATCTGATATATAGAAAGTGAATATCTGATGCATGAGAAGACATACCCTCATCTCATTAGGTTGAAACTAAATAGAACCCACAGATTAAGTATAAACTGTACAATCTCAAGTGCATCACCCAACAGTGAAAACAAATCAACTGTAAATTGCCAAATCAGAAAAATTGAAACATGAGGTAAATTGGATTTTCCCTGTACATGGGTTAGCTATGCTCAGGCATAGCTTATTACCAACTACCATTCTTCCTATCCCTGACTACGGCTCTAAATAGTATGTCAAAGAAAAGAACCGCTTGATACCACTTTGTAACGTCTCGGTTCGAGGTGCCACTCAACGGATGCCCCGAATGCGGTTCGCCACGTGACCTCAAGTGTATTTCCCCAGACGCGAGAGGCTTCCGACTAGCAGCAAGGGACCAGGTCTGATAGTGGAGAAACTATGCCCTCATTTTTCAATGTGTAGCGCAGCGAAATGAAATAAAACATATAATGAACAAAAGAAGCAGTAAAACATACACAATTGAAATAAACAACAGCAGTGGATACAACCAACAATATATAAACAATGATGCTACGTGTCTTAAGTTATAAGAAAACATCCAGAACATGTTATACATCAATAAAGTACAACAAAAGCAGAGTACAAAAAAAAAGAAAAACAGCTGGCAGCGGCATCACAAGCCTAGGCTCAGTCACATGCCCTCATACTCCTCATCAACAGTCAAGTACCAATATAGGGACTCTTTCCCCTATCCACACCTGTAGAAACATAATCTATTTGGGACGAAAAGCATGACCCAAACAGGGTGTGAGAAATACATCTCAGTAGGCACCCACCAAAGGCCCGTTCCCATCTGCGTGTATGACATGCAACAAGTGTGCAGTAGGAAAATTCACAAAAGTAAGCAGTACTCAAAAGTAACTAACTTAATAGTCAAATTTCTATTTTATTATTCATTTAATCCATTTAATTTAGTATCATTTTTGTGCTCAACAATACTAAGCCCTTAGGACAACCAGTATCTTGCCCTCAGGCTATACAGAATCCAACCCGCAAGTATTGCCCTCATGCGTAACAGAAATTTCCCTCAGGCATAGGAAGTGTCGCCCTCAGGTACAGAATTCAATCCCTCAGGCACGAAAGGTTGCCCTCAGGAGAAATAGTATGTTTCCCTCTGGCTAATACATTCACACCCTCGGGCTAATACAGTGCAGTGCCCACAGGCTAATCACAACAACTCCATCAGGCTAAACATGTAACCGGGTCATGCCCAACATGTAAAAAAGTATTAAAAAGCAATTCCTCCAAAGGAAATTCTACAATTACTACTTTGAAGGCATACTCTCAGGTATCCTGGACAAACGACTAAATAGTGGAACGGACTCCCAGGGTGGTTCTGGATCCAAGCAATGATCCCAACTGGCATTTTAATATCACATTTAAATCACCTATTCAATTCTAGGTGTTTATTATAGCAATGGCTTCAGCCACACGACACCCCAACATGGGTTCGTGGAACGAAAACGCACAAAACTCACGGCAGTTGGAAAACTAAACACCAAGCCACCTAACTTATACGCCAACGAGCAGTATACCCAAACGCCGATTCCAGAAACGCCCAAGAATGGCATAGATATGATGTAAGAAAACCTTATTTCAACCTCAAATAACTCCCATTAGGGAATGAATTGGTAAGCAACACGCTAAAAGAAGAGAGGGCTTACCCGCGCAGTTCCAACGTGATCATCTGAGGCGGAAACGGATTCCCGACGATCGATCGGTTGATCCACGAAGATCCGGCCTTCCTTCCGAGCTCCTTCCTCCAGTTCTAAGACAATCCTGTGAAAAGGGTTGGCTACTGCCCATTTTAAGCGAAAAAAACAAAGTACACGGCATGTACATCCAAGTACACGACATGTACTTCCTTCATTTAACTGTTCCTCTAGCGGCACCGCCACACTGTTCATCCGTCGGCATGACTACACAGAATGTAATCCTGACTTCACAGTGTTTACTGTCGCCCAGCTGGCGGCTGCTCCATCGCCTTACTGTTTTGGCCTTCCCACTGACTACACTGCGTGTAAAGGACCACTACACGGCATGTAGTTGGTTCCTACACCCTTCGTCGCCGATAAGGCTACATGCCCCATGTACTCATCTCACACGGCCAAAAGTACACGGCGTGTGAAAAAGTACACGGCATGTAGTTCCGAAATTTTGGATTTCTCCCCATTTTCCATATTTTCTCAAAAACACTTAAGGAAAAGAGAAAAGAATAAGTCTGTACCTCGAAGATAAGAACCGGGTTCTTACATGTGAATTGAATTTACTTACATACAAAAAATCACATTAAGTCATGGAAGATGTGTGGATTTAACTGTTAATAATTTATTGATTCATCATATTCATACCACTCATGTATAATTTATGTGTACTTATAAACATTATATATCATGATGAAAATAAGTACAAAGTACTTATAAAATATACTTATGGTCAATGATAGTATAATAGTAGATATATAGGTAGGGTAAGAAGTTAAGGTTGATTCCCATTATGGATGGCCTATGTCTCTCAATATTTTTTTCATTTTTGTCTTATTTTCTATATGATTGGCCCAGTTTTAAATCTTGATTGTACTTGATGACTAAGTCATTTCCTTTTAAATAGATATATTTTTGGTATGTTTACTATTTTTTTTCAATTTTTATATATATTTGTGAATATTTATTTATTTTTAGTATCTAATGATTTAATTTTTTATGTTTTGATATTGAGGGAAAAAAACCCTTGTGATGGATCATTATCACAAAATTTTAGGCACTAACATATGGTTATTATTGATAATTTATGAATTTTTTCATTTCATATTAGGTTATATAGTTGTTTTCATGTTGACACATTGCACTAATAACCCCAAATCATTTGTGATATTTTTTATATTTATTGTAACGATTTAGGGGGATGATTCCATATATACAATAAATGAACTTATATTATCATGGTTATAGAGTATGTTAATAATTTGGTAAATTCCAAACCTAATCAGTAGGATTATGTATATACTTTGTGTATGTTCCTAAAAATACACATCTTCTATGGGTTTGGAAACCCATGAGTGATAGTGAGTGATTTTGAAATCAATTTTTTCAACTGAATAATTGAAGCAATTCTTAAAAAACAAGGGGCTATGTAAAATATATTCACTATTTATCACACATAAACTAATGAAATTTCTCTAATTTTGAATAGGGTATTTGAAATAATTATAGAGATATTTTGGAAGCATAAAATGAGGAAATAGAATAAAAATTTAAAAGAAACTCTATGGTATTATAAAACATCCAAAAAACATGAATTTGGATGTAATAATTTAGGCTATATTATAGTCAAGAATTTAATTTACAATTTTATATTTAATATAAATATGTTGGGGGTGTAAAATTAATTTACTTTTGATTGGGAGAATGAAATTGTGGAAATTTTTTTATAATTTCTTGAGTTAATGGAAATTTCAAATGAATCATATGATAATTATAAATGTTATAAGTAATAGGATAAATTTTTCCTAGATAAACACTTTATATTTATGGTATTTCATGATTTTGTATAAATAATTATCTTCAATTATTACTTTTAACTTTATTATAGTAATATTAAATACTCTTGGTGTGTTCATTCTTTTATTAGTTATTTATACCCATTTATTGTAGTGAATCACTAACTCCCAACAATAAAAAATAAATCCATAGCGATCAAGCACCAATTAAAGCATTACCATCGAAATAAACATAAATTTTGAACCTATCAAAATAATATAAATCCAAAATTCATATTAAAGGACCATACTTTTATGGAGATTAAAATTACCCACCAAGAATCACATTTTATTTATTCACACTCTCTATATCTTTGTTCTATCTCTTTCATTTCCTTCTTTTTTCTTTAATATTTTTCCAAAATCTCTTATTTAATCTTTATCATATATTTTATGTTGGTTTTCAAAATAATAATAATAATAATAAATCATGACTACTTTGGAAAATTTTATAACCATTTTGAGTGGTCAAGAAACCTTGTTTTTATCTCATTAATGATAAAAAAATTATTTTTTGAAAATAACAATCTAATATAAAAAGAATCACATTATTATTAACTAATATTTTGTGATAATTGTTTAAATAAAAGGGTTTGAGGAAAATAACTGACATTTTTAGGGAAGGAAGATAATTATAACCATTGGTATAGATGGGAAAGAAACTGTGTCATGGTAATTTATAACATTACATGATTAATATATGGATGATGGGTAATAATTATGGGTTTTTCGAAAATTATATTGAATTCACATTATTGTTTTTCAAAAAGTACATTACATGGTTTGGAAATCAGGTTGTGCCATGTCATCCAGTTATATTTGAGTTTATAGGTGTTAATTTTATCTAATGTGAGGAATATAAGGATCTATGTTTTCATATGTTTTTATTTTTTAAAAAATTAATTAACTATTCCATAGTTTATATAAAAATTCATGGTGAAGATTGTATATGTGATAATTAAATTGTAAATGATTCGTACATTCTTTTAGGTGAAGAAAAATAGGGATTTAAATTTAGATTTGATATTAACACAAGAAAATATATCATGTCTTATGAGGACACATCATGGTTTTTGAAAGGTTAAATTAAATATATTCAAAAAGTAAGAAAAACCTATATCGTAAATCTTATAAACCATCCTCACCCTTATTATAGTCTTTTGGGTGAATTGGGTGACATTTTTATGGTTTATAGACATTTATTAAAAATATATTCATTGAATTATATGGAATAGGGATTGAAATAATTATAATTGAGATTTTTATGAATTGTAAATTATATTAATTTTTCATTGGTATTAATATATCGATGGATGGAAAATAAAAAAGTTTAACATGGAAATAGATTTTATTATTTAAAATATATATACTTCAATGAAAATTTAATTAGGGATTCTAATATCACAAGGCAACGGATTATAAAACCTTTGTATTTGTGTTTGGAAAAATTGTATATTGTTTTTGATGTGTTGGTGGGTAAATAAAAGGGATAATATAAAAATAATAATACTTAACAAAATTTATGAAATTATGTATAGAATTTTTAAATTTAATGAGTAGGAAAATTTGAAGTAATGATTTGAAAATTAATTCATGGATGTGGTTGAATTTTTTAAATAGAAATATAATGGGTTTACCTTCTTCATTTAAAATTTCAAAGAGGCTAATAATTAATAATATATAATTCTAAAAATCATTATATTGTATTATAAAACTTGATAGATGAATTTAACTAATTGATTTAGTTTCATCCCCGCTAGGTTATGGATTTTCTTTTCTATATTCTAAAAAAGTTTTATCTATCTTACTCATGAGGTATATATTCAGGTTTCCTTCTAATGTTATAATTGGACACTAATTCTTCTTATGGGTTTTCTATTATTTAATATTAGTCTGGTGTTTGTATAAATTTTAAATATAATTTCAAACAATAATGTTCAATAAAATGATATATATATTTTATTTATTTACATGAGAATATATTTATCTAGATAACCACGCTTGAAATGTACCTTGAATCTCAATTTTAAAATCCTCTTTGATCCAATTAAGGCCCTTTTTTAGCCATCATAAAATATCATCACTTTTAAACACCTAAAATTTCCTAAAATTTTAATTAAATGCTTTTATAAAATTTAATTTATTAGGAAATTAATTTCATTAAGGGTTTACAGTCATTGATCTATAATAAATATTCTTATGCTTAAAGAAAAAACATAATTTAAAATTTGTGGGAGTTATATGTAAGTATGTAAGTTAAATTTTCCCTTTTTATTTTATATAATTATTTTCTTAAAAAAAATTTATAAAAAATTAAAATATATTTATAAATTGAAATAAAAATAAAAGGAAAATAAAAAATAGTAACAGAAAATAAAATAGTGGTAACACTTTAATCATGTAAACTATCATTATTTTTATGAATATTTATGGGTTTATATATTTTTTATTACCCTAACCACTAATTTAAAACTTTTTTGTGAATATCCCTTGTTAATATGTGTATGCGAATATTTTCAAGTCTTGTTTCATTATTTGGTAATAATTCTATCCATTTTAATGTCTTAAACAAACTTTTCCACTCTTATTATCCATTATCTTACCATAAATTAAGCCATATAAAAAATCTTATAAAAAGACATATTGAGATGTTTTTACTCAAAGAAATAAATATAAAGTTGAGAATTCTAAAAAATTAATAGATCATCACTTGTAACACCCCAACCCCAGAAGCTCGGAGCCGGTGCATTATTTTAATACATTATAATTATTATAATTAATCAAATCCTGAAGGACCGAGTAGTTTATTAGATTTGGAAAACTAGATACATACATTGGTTCAATATTATAACTTGAAAATAAATACAACATATAATTTATATTGGGAAAATACAAAACTCTAAGTTTATCCCTATAGTTCATTCATAATAAACTTCTTCATGTCCTAAAAATGAAACAAATTAAATTTGTGATCTCAAGTGTTCAGTAAGGGAAATCAATGAATCGTAATATATCATAAACATAAACATTAGAAATGGTGAATAACTAAAAAAATATTCTTTCAAACAAATAATCTCGAACATAATATGGCAGGATTAAGATATATGTAAATAATTCAATAATAAAACATATTCAAGGGTATTATTCTAGTTGAATATCCACATGAGCTATCAATACTAGTTTAATAATTAGGTAATTCATAATGTGGTACATCATAACTCTACCATCAAGGCCTCGTTCCAAGACATTAAATATCCAATTTTTCAAGGCCTCATGCCAAGACCATAGTTTGTCTCATGAGACCTACTGATGCACCGAGGGGCTATAGATGGCCCCACCCAACACTTATTAATTACAATTAATTCCTCATATGAATGGGGATCAAAATAAACAACATGAACACTTATATTGAAACTAACATATGAATTGTAAATAACTTTCTCAAGTCATTAAACATAAACACTATCCATCCAGATTAATATGGTGAATGGTTTCAAGATAGCACATCCAAAGTTAAAATAAAAATAAAATATTCCATAAAACATGGTGGATGATATCATAGGATTTAAACATCAATTAAGTACAATATTAAACAAATTATGTTGACATAGTGGAAGAAACAATTAAATGAGACCCCTAAACAATCTTTGAGGAAATAATCCTTAGACATTCTAAAGTGTCTTATACAACCTTGAAAAACTCAAGGCATAATACCATATAATATTATTAGAATAATTATACTCTTTATATGATATATCAAAGGGAAATAAATACACCACAAGTAAGAAATAAGTGGTGAACAAGGCATTTTTCTCATAAAAGCTAAAGTGAGATGATAAAAATCCATTTTTACTTTAGAAAGAATAGTTATTTTGTAAAATACATTGTATTTTTCATGAAATCAGATTGTAAAAATCTATGTAGCAAAAAAATAAAGTTAAGGTCATTAAAATAAAATTTACTGCTTAAATAATTTCTTATTTAGTTGAAATCATTTATAATAGTTTTTAATGAAGCTTTAGAAATAAAACATGTTAGAGCAGTTTAAGGAAAATATTCAATGATTTTAAAGCGCAATGGTATATTTGATTTCATAAATCCTAAAATGAAAGAAAATATATTTTTGATGTTAAAATTTTTTTATTTTAGAAATATAAACATGGCATAAAATACATTATAGAGTGAAGTTCAAAATAGGTTAGAATTTGAGAAGTTTCTTGGATCGATATTTCATTTCGAAAGAGTTTTTTGAAATATTCTTAAACGACATGTAGCTCCACATAAATGAAATTTGGATTCTGGTTGGTACACATATTTATAAAATTAAAACATAATAAATTATTATTATATATTAAAAAAAATAATTTAATTTAGGTAAGAAGAGAATAAGAGTAACCCAAATTAAAATGGAGGTTCGGGTAGAAAACCCTTACAACGTTGTAATCAATTGAATCGTATGCCCCAAAATTAATAATTTTCAAATGACAAATTTAATGGTATGGAAAAAAAGAGATTCATGATATCAGAAATCAATGTGCAGTATACATACTTCGTACAAAAGTAATTATAGTGAATGCATAATATCCTACAAAAAATGGAAGTGAGATGAAGAAACCCCTTACCTTAAGCCCGATGGTGTTATTCACGTGATCTTAGTGTCCTAGATAACCTAATTAAATTAATTAATTAATATTTCCCAAACCACCTCATTATTTAATTGACTTATTATATCCTTATTAAGTTCATTCATGGCCTTCTTGATGGGTTTAAGAGATTCAATTTTATTGTTTGGGGGTATTTTCTTCCTTGGTATTCATGATCGTTTTACTTATATACATTTAAGGATTAACATGTAATATGAAAATGGTTGTCCATAATAGAGGTTTTTTTTATTTTATAATATCCATAAGATTACATGGTTATAAAATTCATTTGGTTATTGGTAGGGAAGATGAATCATTATATAAAACTTTAATAATAATTGTTTCGGTTAATAGACGGCTTTTTATCACAATGAACTCATTTTAATTTGTAACATAATATCATGTGTGAAAAAAGATTTAAGAACATTAAATAAGTTACAATACATATATTATATTCTGTTTAAACCATAAAAATGGTTTCATGACCTGAATTTAAGATGGAAATAGAAGTTGAAAACGTGTCATCCTTTAATGTGATAAATTAACTAACTTTAGATGGTGTTTTCATATATGGTATAAAATAATGGTAAAGGAGATATTATGATGAATTATTATATTATAAAAAAAATTCTAGAAAATTTAATTTAATGGAGTTTTCAAAACATATGGATTAAGGGAGTTGTGGAAAAAATGAAAAGAAAGGAACTTAAAATAAAAGAAAAGTTTAGAAATCCCTAACAAAAATACTACAGCATAATGGCTATGCAACATTGTTATAGAAAACATGAAAAATAGATTGGATAGGGGTAACCCATTAATAAAATAATTATAATATATTATATGGAAAGAAAAAATGCTAATAATAACCTAGTATGGAAACATGAAATACATACCACATAAAAGACAACATAAATGGAAAAGAGAAGTTGATAATTCCTTTACATTGTAGAGTAACTCCTAAAAGATGAATGTTGGGACCTTGGGAGCTTCAAGAAACTTTTATAGGGATATTAGGGAGGTTAAAATACTAGATACTCTAGGATTATTAATTTTTAATGAATGAAAATGAAGTAAATAGTGGATATTTATAGTAAAAGAGAGAGTGTGTTATATTAATTTCCAATGACACCTCATTTGTGGTATTTGAAAATTCATGGGCTTGACCATGGTTTTTGTCCATGTTTTTTCAAATTGGGACACCTAATGTCATATTTTATTACTCAAGAGCCTACCAGAATTATTAAATCATGATTACATCATTAATGATATTATTAAACATACCAAAAACTCAAAACTATATTTTTAACTATTCACGGAAAAAAATTATTTTATAAAATTTTCATAAGTTCATTGTAACATAAAATAGATGTTATGATTTCAAAAAGGAAATTTCTTTTATCATAATAATTATATAAATTTGAAAAATTTATCTTTTATCTTTGAATATACTTATTTATTAAAAATAATAGTGAACATAAAATACATAGTAAACAATATAGTAAAAATTTCGATACTTAAAATAATAAAATTATTTTAACATTTATAATTAAATAATTGTGTTTTAATAAACCTATTTCATTATTATAAACATTAATAAAACACTAATTCGATATAATAATGTAAATCTATTTGAAATTTACAATTTTTACCTGAAAATCAATTTATCAAATTCATCATATTTTTAAGAAAAAACAAAACTCAAAACCAAAATGATGGAACAAATAATTTATTTATACTTTATACGGTGAGGCTACTACACCATTGGTCATATTACTATTACTAATGGTAGTTTAACATTCAAAAGGTAATATAATAATCACTACAAATTAGGTTTGTCTTATCAGAATCTAAATTTCATTCTGAATGCAACCATATAAGTCAGTTTTTTGAAATTCAAATTATAGAGGTAGAGATTTTATTTTTAATGGCTAAGTTATAACAAAGTTTTGTTTTTTATAGACATAGTGTTTCATGCATTCTATATAAAATCTATTTTTAAATTTTTGGGGTGTTACATTCTTCCCTATTCAGAGAAATGTTTTCTTCTAAATTTGAAATTGATCTTCAAAAGTTAATGGTTGATACGTAAAAATTACCATGTGGGAAAATCATATCAGAAATATGGTAAAAATGTAATCTTAATAAGAGGAAATTTAAATGCATTGATTACTAGAAAAAAATGCATTCTAATTGGACGTCAAGGTCATGGGATAATAATCAAACCCTTATGTAGTGACATTAAACTCTAAAACCCCATTAAATGATCAACTTAAACCATTTCACAAATGGTTTAACTTTCCTAAAGGTTGTGATCCAATACATTAAAATCATTCTCATATCCATCCTTGCTAGTTCCATGTACATGGGGTCCTTTTAAATTCTCATTTTGTTTAAAAGTCCAAGATCTATCCCGATTAATGCATATCATACTTTAGTTGCCATTAATCAACATGAAGAATCCTTAAATTTTCAAAGTCCAAAAATGTGAATATATTCATCATCTGTCCTCTTAAAATTTGGTAATATATCAAATTACTTTAAAAACTTATTGGAAACTTTCATTCATCCTTACACGTGATATTGGATATATTTCTTATATCCAAAAATATTGTAAACTCCATCAATGATAGCATATACCAATTCTCGAAATATCAAAAATAAGTTTTGAGGTAGTCAGTACTTATCCAAATGAATCATTTATTCATCATTTTCTTCATCAAATAAAATATATTAAGGGTTTTCCTTCCTATAATATGGTATTTTCCAAAATGTTTAACTTTCCACTGAATATCTTTTCTTGGAACCATTCAACTTATGGATTCAAATCCTTAATGAAAAAGTATTGTAGTATAATCCTCATATATTCCATAATTCTTATAACTAGTACACTACTGATAAAATATTCAAATGAAATGATTTTTCACTAGGCATATTAATCATTCTACTTTATCTTCAGCAACATCATAACTTGATCATTATCCATAATCATCACTTGGGGTATATTACTTTGATTCTTGGGATATTTATTCACATAGTGTCTCATCTCCTCGTAGTTGAAGAATTATACATTGGAAATATTTTTCTTACCCTTTAAATCATGAACTTGATTTCATTTTTCTCCACACAAAGAATGAAAACCCATTCCCTTAAATAATTTACCAGGGTGATTCTTTCCTTAGTTATCACATGTAGGAAAACATTTCTTTCCCTTCTTCCCTTTATCCATATTTTTCGCTACCATCCTCTTCTTCTTTTTCTTACCTTCACATCCATAGGACATAGAAAATTATTAATATACCTTTTTAAAATGTGTTACTATTTCCTCATATGATGAGGACAGGTGGGATACTATCTTCCTTTGAAACGATGGCTTAAGACCATGAGAGATTTGACCATTCTTAATATTTTCATCACATTCATTGGTTATATTATCATTCCTTATTCTAGGCGCTATTTCTAATCAATTAAATTTTTTATATTATCTCATAAAATTATAATCTTTTGCTTAACTCTAAATTGGGTATATAACATATCATAAATATATGCATCGTAAATCCGAGAAGCATATACTTTGGTTAAATTAGAAGAATAAATAATTTGTAATGGTATGTAAGAAAAAATGTGAATTATCTTAAGAATATCCCCTATTATTGTCAAACCAAGTGCATAGTAAGGACCATTGTTATATACTAGGTTACCCCAAGTTGAGCTCGAAATACCTTGTCAGATTTGTTACTCCTTGGAACATCTGTTCCAGAACCACATCCATTTGTTGTATCCATACATGTATTTATTTTCTAGTAAGATACAAAAAATATATTTCTTACCCAAATTTAGGATGTTCTTGTATGTGTATATTCAAGTCTACCTTAGCGTTTTGTTCCCTAATAAACATTTTCTAAATCTGGCTTTTAAGTTTTCTACTAAACTTCCTTTGGTACCAACTATAATTCCCCAACCAAAAAAGCCCAGATATGGTGCATTATTTTAATACATTTGAATGAATAAAATGAATAAAATCCCAAAGGACCGAGTAGTTTAGTAGTTTTTGAAAACTAGATACATACAAAGGCTCAACATTACAGTTTGAAAATAAATACAACATATAAGTTTTATTGCGAACATCCAAAACTCTTAATTTATCATTAAAAGTCATTCATAATAAACTTCTTCATACCCCAAGAAAATTAAAAATAAGAAGGGGTGAGATAAGATGCCTAGTAAGGGTAAGAAATACAATAGAAGATATCATAATCATACAAATTAGGCATGAAAAATATCTAAAAAAACACTCCTTTCAAAAAAAATAAGCTTGAACATAATATGGATGTATTAAGAGATAAATAAATAGTTCCATAATAAAACATAGTCAGGTGTATTCTACAAGTCGAATAACCTGATTAACTATCAATAGATGTTTTTAATGAGTTAATTCATAATTCAGGACATCATAACCATGTTGTCAAGGCCTCATGCCAAGACCATAAATATATATTTGTTCAATACCTCATGCCTAGACCATAGTTTGTCTCATGAGACCCACCGTTGAACTGAGGTACTATAGTAGGCTGCACCAAACACATAATAAGTCTAATGAATTAATCATATTAATGGGGATCAATAGAAACAACATACACATTCATATTGAAACTAATATATTAAATGTAAAGAACATTCTACTGTCATTAAACATAAACACAAACCATTCGGAGTAATATGGTAAATGGTTTCAATATAGAACATTCATAGTTAAGATAATCATAAACCATTAAATAGAATGTGGTAGATGATATAAAAGAATATAAATTTTAATGACTTATAAGATTCAACAAAAGGATGTTGAAATAGATAAATATTCTTTTAAATGAGACCATTAAAAAATCCTTGATGAAATAATCCTTAAACATTCCAAAGTGTCCCATAACACCTTGAAACATTAAAATAATAATCCCTTAGAATATCATGAGAATAAGGAGACTCATGATATGATATTCCAAATGGTAGTACATATGCCACAGGAAAGAAATAATTGGTTAACTATACATATATCTCATAAAAGATAAAGTGAGATGAGAAAAATACTTTTTTTAATTTGGAAAGAAGAGTTCTCTTGGAAAATCATTTATATTTGTCATAAAATTAGATTTTAAACATGTATATCTCAGTAAATAAAATATAATGTCATTGAAAGTAAATTTGGGGCATAAATAAAGTCTTATTGAGGTGAAATCATTTAAAAATAGTTTTTAAAGAATTTTTAGAAATAAAAAAAATTAGTACGGTTTAAGGAAAAATATTAAAGAATTTTAAAGAGAAAGGGAATGTTTTCATAAATAAAACAAAAAATTAACCAAAATATCTATTTAATTATAAAATGAGTGATTTTATAAAGATAAACATGGCATAAAATATACTATATAGTGAACTTCAAAATATTTAAGAATTCAAGAGGTTCCTTCAATCCGGCATGCATTTTGGAAGAAGTTTTGAAATATTCTTTCAAAATAAGTAAATACCCATAGATTAAAGTAGAATTATGGTTAGTATACATAATTATAATATTTTCAAAGAATATATGACTTGTAAATATGAATAAGTAAAAATTTAATTGAGATAAGTATAGAATAAGAGTAACCCGAATGAAAATGGAGGTTTGGGTAGAAAACCCAAACAACTTTGTAATTAATTGAATCGTATGCCCCAAAATTAATATTCATAAAATGATAAATTTAATTTCATGAAAATATAGAGAGTCATTATATAAAATATCAATTTGCAGTATACATACACCATACACAAGTAATAGTAATGAATATGGAATATCTCACAAAAATGGAAGTGAGATGAAGAAACCCCTTACCTTAAGTCCAATGGTGTTCTTCAATTGATAGTAGTGTCTTGAATATGAAAATTAAATTAATTAATTAATATTTAAATAACCTATTAATTATTTAATTTATTATTATAGCATTAGTTAGTTCATTCATTTCCATATTTATGGGTTTAATTGGTTCTATGTTTTTGTTTGGGATCATTTTTCTCCTTAGTATTCATGCCTAGTTTACTTATATACATGTAGGGATAAAGATGTAATATGAGAATGGTTTTCTAGAATTTATGTAGTATTTTATTTTTCAATATATAGAACATTACAAGGTTATAAAATTAATTTGGTTATTTTTATTGAAAATGAATCATTATATAAAACATTAATTATAATTGTTTTGGTTAATTGGCAGTTGTTTTATCACAACAAACTAATTTTAATTAATAAATTAATATCAAGTGAGAAAAAAGATTACATAACATTAAATACGTTATAATACATATATTATAGTCTGTTTGAACCTTAATAATGTTTGAAAGACCTGAATTGAAGATGGTAATATAAATTGAATACCTGTTATCCTTGAATATGACAAATTAAAACATCCTGGACGGTGTTTTCATTTATAGTATAAAAGAATGGGAAAGGAGAGATGATGTTGAATTATTCTATTATCAAAAAAAAATTACAGAACATTTAAAGTAAATAATTTATCATAACTTTTGGATGAAAGGAGTTGAGGAGGGAAAAAGAAAAAAAGGCACTTGAAATAAAAGAAAAGTTCTGAAATCTCTTTTGAAAATTCTGTAACAAAATAGTTATGCAACAATGTTTTATAAAACATTAAAAAGAGATGGGATTTGGGTCGACCATTCATAAAATACTCATAATATGTTATATGTACAGAATAAAATCGAAATAACAACATGGTATAGAAACTTGAAATACATACCACATAAAAAAGAACTTGAATGGAAAAGAGAAGTTGAGAATTCCCTTACATTGTAGAGTAACTCGTAGAACATGAATGTTGGGATCTTGGAAGAATAAGGAAACCTTGGGAGGAATACTAGGGATGTTAAAATAAAAAATATTTGAGAATGATGAATTCTTAATGAATGAAAATGAATAAATGAGTGGGTATTTATAGTAAAAGAGAAAGAGTTTTTTTATTAATTTCCAAACACTCCTCATTAGTGGTATCGCTTGCCCATGGTATTTTCCCATGGTTTTGGACAATTGGGACACCTCATATCATATTTTGTTAATCAAGAGTTGGGAAAAAATTATTTTATCAATATTACATGAATAATTTTATTATTAAACAGATGAAAAACTCAAAATGGTATTTTTACTATTCATGAAAAACTAAAGTGTTTTATAAAATTATCAAAAATTCAGAGTTACCTAAAATCAATGTTATGAATTCAGAAATGAAATTTATTTTTGCATAATAATTCTCTAAATATGATAATTTTAACTTTTATCAATGAAAATACTTATTTATTAAAAATAATAGCATGCGTAAAATGTATAGTAAAATGAAAAGTAAATTTTCTGATGCTTAAAAATAATAATTTATTTTAACATTTTTAATTAAATAATAGTGTTTTTATAAGAATATTTTATTATTATAATTATTAATAAAACCTTAGTTTGATATGATTATTTAAATCCCTCTGAAATGTACATTTTTTACCTAAAAAATCAATTTATCAATTTTGTTATATTTTTAAGAAAAAAATAAACTAAAAACCAAAATTAAGTAACAAAATTTTTATTTATACTTTATTAGGTGAGGTTACTACTCAATTGGTCATATTACTATTCATAAGTGTAAGTTATTATCTATAGGGTATGTTACTATTCACCAAAAAATATTTTTGTCTTATCAAACTCTAAATATCTTACTGAACGCAGTCGTGTATGTTAGTTTTTCCAAATTCAAATCCCAAAGGTGGAAAAAATTATGTTCACTGGCTAGGTTATAACATAGTGGTGTTTTTAGAGACGTAGTTTTATATTCATTCTATGTTAAATTTATTGGTAATTTCATAGGGTTTTACATCACTTCTAGTTGGTTAATGAGGGAAACTAATCAATAAATATACATCATTTTTAATTATGAGAAGTACGAATTTTTATTGATATATTTTTAAAATTATAAGTTTAAGGATAAAAAATAAAGTAGTGGCTAACACAAAATTAACATAGTATTATTTTTTTAAATACATGGTCAAATAGTTAACAAGTCTAGGCCCCCAAATTAGTGGGAAAAAATAAAAATAATTTGTGGTGAGTAAATATGATTTATTTCTTCCAAAGAATATGCACTAAAATAAATTTGGGTAAGTTGATAATAGTGTTTAACACATTATTTTTAAATTAATTATCATACAAATTTTCTAATAAAAATATATATTGTTTTACCAATATATGTTTTTTTATTAAACATAATTCAAATGCATTGTTTAAATTCACATATTTATAAAATAAATAAATATTTTTATTATAAATTTCATTATTTTGATTTAAATTATTTAATTTTTATTTCTTAGGTTTCCTGATCCTAATATCTGAATATATTTTAATCATATAGATTGATACTTCGGATAACTGGACATCCATTTGGATAATTAAAATGGTCTAACTACTTTATTTAATAGGCTGGACCATCTGTCATGTTATGGACAATGGGAAAATTCTAGAAGCGCATATATAGTAAAACATCATGTTAGTTATGCTGATAGTTTAAAATATTTATTATAAAATTTTTACTTCCCAATTCAATATTTATGATGGTAAAGTAATGCATTAAATAAAGGCTAATTAATTTTATCATTCTTTAGAACACATGTCATTAAGTTAATCAGACCTAAAAAATTTCATATAAAAATGAGAAATATTTTTATGTGTATAGATTTAAAGTATTTGGTGTAACTTCATTAATTTTTATTTATTTAAATATATTTATTTTCATAAAATAAATTTTATTTTCACATAGGCTATGAAAAAACATTCTCCCATGACAGAAACCCATGGTTCACTAAAAAGTAATATGTTTTGACATAAAAATTTTATGTTCATGAAACATTTTATTCCTATATATAAAAGGAATCTAAACAAATTTTATAATGAATTTTTTTATATATTTTTATCTATATATTCAAATAGCCACTCTAATATAGAATATGAAACTTGTGGAAAATATGCTCACCACTTTTCCTATAAATATGTGTCCATCAGATCATTTTAAAAGGGGTATATATTAGAACATTGAATGGTGGTTATTTCATAACCAATACTTGAATAAAAGATGATGAGACCTGTTATACTCTACTTTTAATTTGTGAAACTAATCCCCTATTCAATTTTCTGCATTACTTATTCGTGAATAATTTGTATTATCATAAGAGTTGTAATTTCAGTCAAGTGTTAATTAAAATTTTAATATACATTTTAAAAATAAACCAAATTTTGTAGTTCAAATATTTTTAGTTCTTAAATTATATTAATTTCTATTAGAATATATTTTTTATTGAAATATGTTTTTTAAATTTCAATACAGGAATGTGAAATTTTTTCTTCCTTTTTGTGTGATATCATTATAAGATCACATAATTCATTATTTTTAATTTTATTTATCAAAAAAACATCCCGAAATAATTATTTAAAATTATTAATAGATAATTAAACCTCCCTGTTATTGTGATTTATTAATTTGGGATGATAAGTTGATCTGGATCTATACACATTTAATGATTGTTAAATTAATTTTATATATGTTTAATTTGGTATATCATTGATTATTCATTTGTTAAATTAAACTTCTGGATTCTAGGGATTATTGGAAAACACCATATATAATGTTTCATGATTTCTTAAACAATTTATTAGCTATTCTTCAAAAATATTGGAACCCGTGTGAAGGCTTGGATTGAATTCAATTCTTGGGGGGACTCTAGTTTGAATATTTTAATAAAACGAATGTAAATTTAGTTATTTTTTTATAAATATTTATGATATAAAAACATTTAATCATTAATATTGAGACTCATACTTATTCATCTCAGATAGATTTATCAATTACCTTTCATCACTCATTTCCCATAATCTCAAAAAACAAACAAACACCCCCCCCCCCCCATTTCATGGGAAAAAAATAAAATTCTCCCTTGAGTCATCATTGATTCAACTTAAGTGAAGAAATAAATATTATATTAGAGTATTTGAATATTTTATATTTTATGGGTGATAAGCATTCATTATTTAATTAGGCACATAATAATGATTTTTAAATTTCAAAACCAATCTCCTATTTAAATACAGAACATATATTCTCACATCCAATATTATAACCCCTATCAATTTACAATACATAGAATTCGATTTACCTTTTTTAATTATATTTTATTTTTAGTGTATTTATATGAGTAAAAAAAATTAATTCATGACATATATCTAATATCTACGATTTTGAAATAAACAATTTTTTATATAATATTCAATTCTTTATACTCAGGATTCTTGTCTTTACATGTAAAAATAGTTTTCAAGATTTAAAAACAATATATGTCATTAAAAACCTAATATAGTACAGATTATATGAACATTAATTTTTTTAATAATGTTGTTCTAATCTAAAACATAAGATAATTTTTTAATGTGTATCATGATTTACATAAATATTTAATAAGTAATTTAACTAAATACACTATCCCTAAAATGATTAAAACTTATATCATATCTATTAGTGGTCTAGGATCCATTTGATTCAATATTTCAAGTAAGTGTTGGATATTATATAAAAAAATAGTTATATAGGTAAACAAACATGCCAATTATATTGTATATTACTATTATATATTTAAGAAAACAAAACAAAAATCTAAATTTCATCTAAGGAATTTTCATAACTTTATTACTCTAGGAACCTGATTGTTTAGGTCACTAATAAAAGTGTAACCAAAAGATCATGGTTATATATAAGAACCTAAATAGTATGGTTACCAGTATAATTTTCACCATAAACAAGATAAATCTTGACTAATTTACTATTATATAACCTACCCATTTTTATGATTGAAATCTCAAGGATTGTTTTCTTTGGAAGGAATCATACATTTTGTATTTTAAGAGGCTTTAAAGATCTCTCCATTTTCTATAAAAGTCTTATAAAATTCCATATACGTATAGATTATTCTAATGAATTAATTTATAAATCTTATTCCTTAAAATAAATTGACATGGTCCAATCATGTTAATATATATCTTGTATATAAAAAAATAATTTTTATTAGACATCCTTAAAAAAATTTAATTTTCAAAAATATTCCATATGAATCACATGAAAATGAAAAATGAAACTCATGTGATGTAATATATTTAAATCGCATGAACCCAAAATCTTAATCAAGAGTATATATGGTTTAATTTATAATCAAAAAATATATTTTTAGGACTATGTTTATGATTTCATTTTAGTGGGAATTCTAACTTACGGTTCTACTATCTACATATTATTACTCAAGAGTGATTTTGAATTCAAATAATGTTTTTAACTCTAAATATAAATAAATAATTATAATAATCCTTAAATTTAGGATTTTAAAAAAATTATGTTTTGTTTATTAATATTAAATTTTATAAATACCTAGCATAAAACATCTTAAATTAAATTCATAACATTTATAAAAAATTAAATTAATTTATACAAGTATTAAAAATATAAACACTTCATATTATTGAATAAAAATAGATAAATAAATAAAGAAATCATATATTTATAATTGCATATAAAAACAAAATACAAATATATCATCTAATACTTAATTTTGGTATGGCCTAAACTCCCTAGACCTTCATAAATAAAGCTTTTAAAAACACCATATTTTGATAACACTATATTTTAAATACTATTATCATCTACAACTATTTGTGATATAGGACATGTATATATCACCCATTATCACTTGTCATTGGAACTATGATATCCTATATCACTACCCATTATATCATTTTGATTGATATCCCATGCCTCTTATTCTCATATATCATATTACCATTATTATTTCATTGAACTATTATAATTTTATTTTTGTCTTATATCATGGGGTAGGATATTAATATATCACTATTGAAAGAGATAATATTTCAAAAAATTTAATATTTATTTCAATGATTTAAAACACCCCCAATTAAATAATTTCATCTTAATAATAATGTTTTTTGAATTTCAAGGATGATTTCATCTTAAAGTTTAAAACTTCACAATTATGGAATTTTAACTATATTTAATCACTTTTATAATTTAGGGATATCTTTTTCCATATTAGTATAAATAAATTTATTATTTATTTTTGGATCATATTTTCATGGGATACATATTTTTCCAATTGTAAAAAGTCATGATTCAAACATATGTTGTCCAATAAAAACCAGGCTTTGTGGAAACTTTTTCGGGCTGACAGAATAGAACCCACCTAAGTAATTGAGGTATAAATATGGATAAATGTTTCCAAATTAAGTGGTTTAACATGTATATGAAATATAACTCAATTAATTGTTTAAATGTTAAATTTCTAGGGAAACTTATACCATTATGGCAGTTTATGAATGAGTCCATGAGATGGAAGATGGAGAGTCCCCTCAAGAAGAATAATTTATCTTTAGTAATTAAATCATGTCTCTTTCATAACGTTTAAAAAAGTTATTAAATTTAGAGGTTATACATAGAAATTAATTTGGAATAACTATTTAGTAGAGTCCAGAGACATATTCATCATGGAGTGTGGAGAAAAAGGATCCAACTTCGGGGACACAGATTTTGGACGGCATATTTTTCAATCCCTCCCCTTTAGATTTCCATCTCTTTATCATTCCAAGGGGTTTTCTAGAGATAAAAATGGAAATATTTAAATAGATATCATAAGGAATATTATGTTAATTATTTCTATAATGGAGATGTTTTAGGCTTATCGTTTGATGTGAGGTTAAGCACCATGTGGTTGCAAATAGTGACAACCGAAGGACATGCTCTTACGAGTTGCAACTTTCTTGTGTAATCTATTTTTAATTTCTATTGAACATATATTTTTGAATGAAATATTTTGTTTTATTTCATGAATAAATTTTTAACTAGTTATTATTTATATTTTTTCAGTATATGAAGTTAAATAATTATTTCACAATTTAAATTTCTTCGGTGAGTTCTTATCATTTAGTATAGTGATTTCAATTAGGTTAGATTGTTTGGTGGTATTAAAGTAATTTAATCACTTATATATGAGAGGTAAAATAATATAAATAAATAAATAAGATATAATTTCAAAAATGTTTATTTATATACATTTATTTTGGTGGTAATTTAGAAAGTTAATTTGGAATTAATTTTAAACAAGGAAAAGGGGAGTGTCTGAGGGGTTAATACTTGTCTACAACCACAGTTTTGATTATGATTTCAAACCCATTTTATTTGATATAAATTTTATTTATTGTTATAGAATTTTATTTCACTCTAGTTTATATTTATATTTTATTTTATAATTTCTCATCAAATCCCCAAATATTTCTTCTTAAAAAAACAAACTAAACTAAAGTGACAGTTTTGGAAGTCAAATTACAACCTCATCGAGAGAAAATATAGGGAATTATATATTTTATTTGTATAGGAGATAATTTATTTGATTATGGTTTTCATGGAAAAACCCATCACATAAAATGACGTTATTTCTAGGGAGTTTTCTTGAGTTTATCTTGTAAAAATTGTATTTTCATTACCTCAAATTAGGACACGAATTTGAAACCATTAGAATTTAAAATAGATAGAACATTTCACTATAAGGGTAGATACATTAAAAACCACTATATTATGTTTTTAATATACTACTAAAATACTTAATAAGAACCTGGTTGAAGCTTAAATTTCAATGTCTTAAAATAGAACCTTGAAATAATTGGTTTCATCCTATGTTGAAAATCATGAAAATCATGTCGAATATCCTCATGCACATGCAGGGTTTTAAATTAAATATGTTTTCATTCACAAAATTCTAAAATCTAATGGGTTACCACTTAATTATCCATATAAACACCTTTGATAATTCAGTTAAATTTATGTGAACGAGAAACCTCAAGGATTTGATGAAAAACATATGAAATTCAGGGAATTTCATTTTCTATTAGAAAGGTTTTACAAATAATGGGATTTAAATTCACATTCAAATTTAATTAGAGATTAGAAGGAATTAAATAAGATTTTCCTTGAATTTTTTTCCTATTTATAGTACTTCTTCCCTTTGGAAATAGATTATTTTAATTAGAAAAAATCAAGGTGAAACATTGCATGAGTTCTAGGAAAGATTAAAAATACTCTACATTAGTTTCCCTCATCATCAAATTAGTGACCAACTATTGATAAAATATTTTTATAGATGATATTTTCTCATTGATAGTATCATGATTGATGAAATAATGGGAGGGGGTTTATATAAAAAAAACAACTTCTTCTTGGACATTTATTGAAAACATGGCCCAAAATTATCAACAATTTTGAACAAGAGCCCATTTTCATGTGAAATTTGTCCAATAATTCACAACATCAATTCCTAAAAACAATATGATTGTGAGTAAACATTATGATCATAACATCATGGGGAGGTCGATGATGTTTTCCAATAACCCAAAAACACCACAAAAACCTGAATCAATATTTCATATAAAATTATTTTGTGGAATTTGTTCTTACAAATATCATTTTAGTGACCAATACCCACAAATGAAAGAATCTTTTGTGACATAAAATGTTATATTTTCTATAAAAACCATTCAATCAAGATAATAAATACCATTACAAATGAACAAAATTTCGATCAGGGATGGGAAAACCTCTTCAATGAAATATTTAGGCAACCTGAACAACCCATAAGCTTCTTCCAAAGACAATTAAGTAATTATTAACCAATATATTCCTATGGAAAAAAATCTCTTTAAGGAACAAAAATTCAGCATGCCCATCCCACCAAAAATATAGAGAGTAAAATTGAATATGAAATGAGTCTACAATAAGAGGAAATGAGAAAACAACAAGAATTCTCAAAGAAACTACAGAACATGATGAATACCATGATGACTTAAATGGTCAACTTGCATCTAATATTTTTTTCATCATATATAAAATGAGGGGATGTTTAAACTCACAATCCCAAGTGAATAAAACTGATAGAGTGAAGTAAAATGTGATTGATATTAAACATAAAAGTTGTACAAGGCTGAATAAACCTCAAACTTTGAAACTCAAGCTTGTTACTAACACTGTCAAGGATGTTCCCACCACTGATAGAAGTCTTGGAAATTTCTACTTTTAATTTAATGTAAACACAAATTCTATAGAATAATTTTTTTTGAAAGAACTTTAAGGATTTTAAAAGGATTTCTGGTCCTTTTTTTCTCATGGTAGTGCTCAAAATAGCCTAAATACATTCAGACCACCACTTTCTTATCCTATGAGTGAACCAATAGTGAAGTCGAGTGCTAAATAAGAGTTGGATAAGGATTTTATTGGAAACATTTAATAATTTTCAAGTAAATATACCTTTGATCAATTTTTTGAAACAAATTCTAAGGTATCCTATGTTTCTGAAAGAGATGTGTACCCCCAAGAGGAAATTTAAATGAGGTGAAAAGGTCAATTAAGGGAGGAATGTTTCATCCATGATTCAACATCATTTTCCTATCAAATTTAAATACCCAGAAACATTTACCATTCCCTGCACCATTTTTAATTGTGATTTTAAAGGTTTTATTCATTATTTAGGAGCTTCCATAAATTTTATTCAACATTCTCTTTACTCATCCCTTCAGGTTCGATAATTGAAACCATATGAAATTATCAGTAAAATATCCAAATTAATTACTACCTAGCCTACTAGAGCTATATAGGATGATCTCATTAGAGTGAGAGACATTATTTTTTCTATGGATTTCAATGTCTTGGATATGGAGTATGATCGGTTTTGTACCCATGCACATCTCATTATAGAGAAATTGTTCTTAAAAATTGATAAAGCAATCAACAATGTTAAAAAAACACATTCACTGTGTTTTGGTGGATATGCCTTTCATTTCAATATTTTTCAGTTCATAAAATACCTTTTTTATGATCATTCATCACCCCAAATAAACATGATTGATTTTTTTTCCAAGAAGATGTTCTCTAATTTTTTCTTTTGATGAAATATCAAATACTGTTTTCAGAAATAGATATTTGTTTGTGGATGAATATGATCAATAAGATAGGGAAAAGGAAGCTTATGATGAGTCTTGGGATGTTTAGACTACTTTAAAAGAGTCTGTTTATTTCACCATTGATGGAGATGACTTTTGGGAGACCCCTGATCTTACTAGTTGTCTCCCTGGTGAAGTTTTCAATTTTTCACATTAAAAAAATCCTAAAAACATGGAAAGTGATCATCATGATGATTTTTTTTTAAAATTGGGAGAATTAATGAATAATTAAAACATTGAGAACTTTCCTTTTATCAATAAAAATACCCCACCTGAGTAAGAGTTGAAACCACTACTTAAGAATTTCAAATATTCTTTCTTATGTTATAATGAATAATTCCTTATCACCATTTCAAAATATTTTTCATGGGGTCAAGAGATCCACCAATTATGAGTCCTTAAATACCACATGAAATGTATAGTATAGAGTATATTTTATTTAACAATAATAATTCTTTCATTGTGAATGCATAGAATTTTGTTATAGGAAAATTAAAAAGTAGTGATAAATTTTCAAAAGAGTTTGATCCCAACACTTTTATAGGTTTCCAATAAATAAATCACCTCTTTGTTGGTTTCTGGAATTATTTTACCCACATTTGATAGTCAATGGCAGAGTCCAGTCCAAGTTTTTCCAAAAAAGGGGGCTATACAATCTCAAGGATTTAATTTGGTGAGCTAGTCCCTATTATGTTTACAAATAAATGGATAATGTTCCTTTATTATAGGAACCTTGATTTTGATACTCGGAAAGACCACTTCCATTGTTATTTCATAATCACATCCTTGAAAGAATATCTAGGAAAACTGAATATTTTTGTCATGATAGATTCAATAGTTATTTCCAAATTCACATTGCACAATATGATCAAGATAAAACCAATTTAAAATGTCCCTTCGGAATCATTTTTTATAGAATGATGACTTTTAGTTTTTGTGATGAACAAGAACTTTTCAAAGGTGTATGCTGATCATTTTATTTGAATTTCATGAAACTTACATGGATGTTTTTATGGTTGAATTCACTATTTCCACTCATCATTTAAATGTTGTTTGAAAAAATTGGCTGATGTTATTGAAACTTATGATGATAAAAATATTGTTCTAAATTATGAAAAATTACATTTTAGGGTGGGTATGGGGATTTTTCTTAGCATGTTGTGTCACTAGATGAAATACAAGAGTATGAATCCAAATTTGAGGTTATTCCCTCATTTACATTCCCAATAATAGTGAGATTTGTTAAATATTTCCTTGGTCATGCAGGTTTTTATAGAATATTCATAATGGATTTCAGTAAGGTTTCAGTTTCATTGTCAAGATTTCTCTAAAGAAACACCATTTGTATTTTATGAGAATTTTAAATTGGAATTTTGGGAGATAAAAATAAATTATAACCCCTCATGTTGATCAACATCCTATATGGGACTTTCCTTTTGAAATCAGGATTGATGCATCTAACATTTCTCTTAGGGTTGTGTTGAGTTAATGTTTGGAAATGAAGTATGATGTGGTTGATAATGCATCAAAAACATTATAATAGGACAAATCACACTACATAAAAACTGATAAGGAACTACTAGTTGTTGTCTTTGCTTTAAAAAAATTTAGTTGTTATTTACTATTCTCCAAGGTGGTTGTTTTCACAGATCATTCTATTATAATGTTTTTTATGAAGAGTCATGCTAAAAAACATGACTTTTGAGATGGATCTTACTCTTAAAATAGTTTTATGTTTAAATAAATGATAAAGAAGAAAGTGGTGACCTTTTTTTCTGATCATTTGAGAGATATATCATCTATTTCAAATGTGAAACTTCATATCTATCCACCAATTAATGAATTCTTTATAGATAATGAGTTATATTCTTGTCAGAGTGAAAGACCATGGTTTGATGATCTTGTGAATTATTTAGCTATTGATGAAGATCCCCATTCGTATTATAATAAAAAATTTCTAAACATGTGAGTGAGTAAAATAATTACATTTGGTATGCTCCTTACCTGTGGCATGTTGGTAGTGAAAAAAATTATTAGTAAATGAATTAAAAATTCTTAATTTCAATCCACCCAACATTTTTGTCATGATTTTATCTATGGAGGATTATTCCTGCCATAATTCACTCCTATAAAAGTGATTTATTCTTCTTTTTAATGGACCATAATTTTTATTGGTGGTTTTGAATTTTGTAGAACCTATAAAAATGTACATTTTCAAGGAAACATCGCCAAGAAGAATGAGATAAAACAACAACCTCTTTTGTTTGGTGATGTATTTGAAAAATGGGGTATGGATTTCAAGGTTCCTTTTATTAATTATTTTTTATTTGTTTATGTATTTCTTGGTGTTTGTTTTGTCTCTAACTGGGTAGAGGATATTCCCATGAGAGATCATGACGCCAAAACTGTTTCCATATTTGTGACAGAAATTTTGTTTTAATATTTTGATTTCCAAATATTTTGATTACTGATCAAGGTACCTCTTTTTTAATTAGATATTAAAATATATTTTTAATAAATATAGAGTTGATAATAGGGTGACTACACTATATATTCTTCAAAAAAATGGAATGGGTAAGTTTTCCAACCAAGTAATCAAAAAAATTATAGAAAAAATTATGAATGCAAATAAAAATGATTGGAATTTGAGACTTGATGATGTAATTTTGGCCTATAAAACGGCATTGATAAACCCAATTGGAATTTCAAAATTTATATTAATCTATGGAAATCCTTTCCACATTCCATTTGATTTTGAAAATATATCTTTTTGGGATGTTACAACATGTAACATGAAAATTTTTTTCCACTGGAAGAGATGAAAATTTTTCATGCAGAAGCTAGGGGAGATAAAAAATAATGCATATGAATGTTTCAGGTTGTACAAGGAGAGAACCAAATCATTTTATCATGGGTTTATTTTCAATAAAAACTTTAGGGAAGGAGACAAAGTGTTCCTATTTGATTTCATATTTATGTTTTTCCTATGTAAATTTCATTCTAAATGGTTTGTCCCTTTCATTGTTTCTCATGTCTTACATTTTGGTGTAATAAAGATAAAATAACCATTAAAATGTACACAAATTACATTCCATGGGAAAATATTGCATATCTTTGGAGATAATGTTCAATATCCTATAGGGGAAGAGATCCATATTTATGAAGCTGGATACAATTGAATCCAAGTTATGTTTTTCCTTCTCACTTATTTTTTATTATGTCGTTAATTTCTTGAATTTCATTTTTACATAAATTTGTTTTACAATGAGAAAATTTCACAAAAAAATTGTGTAGGGATGATCATATTGGTTTAAATTAATATTTTTTTCTTTCCGTTCAAATTTTTTGTTTTTAGTTTTTATTTCACTTTTTTGTGTGAATATTTTCATTTATTAATTTTAATTTTTTATTTAAAAAAACGTATGATCAAAAATGATTATATTTTTCACTTCTGAAATGTATTTTAATGAGTGAACTTATTAATCCCTTAAAGTTGAACATAAATTAATTCTGAAAATTAAATAGTTTCATCATTAAGAATTTAGCAGTTTCTTGAAAAAGCCTCTGATTTTGGAATCCCATGCCACATATCACTACCTTTACATTGAAATTCTCATTCTTATGATTCTTCTAAAACCTTCTCGACATCTTCTACTAATTCACCTCATTTATTGAGATAACTAATCCATGCTAGTTTTATCCGAAACTAGATTTATTTCTATCACAGCATGAGGGTGGAGGTACTTGTGATTGTAATGATTGAAGAAATTCATTGGATTTTAGAATCCCCCATTTCATGATAATCCTTTTTATTATGGACTTACCTATACATTTGATATTTCTTGATCCCACAGTATCCATGTACAACCTATTAGGTTAGCTGCATTACAAGCCAATCTTCCCTTTCTAACCTTCTCTAGATGTATAAATGCAAGATTTAGTTTAACTAAATTGTGGGGGGAGTTGAATTTTGGTGTGATACCACATCTAGTGTTACTTTGTGTGGATATTCATTATTTGATAAAAAAAATTATTGCGGGAATTTTTTTTGTTGAGAGTTGTTCCCAAATAGAGCTCTTAATGGAATAATGTTGTACCCTATCCTGAGCATTCCAAAAAAGGTGAAGAAAATTTTCATTTTTGTTGCTAAAATATAGATGGAATGGGACTAAAAATATATTAAAAAATATGTGTGGAGTTTATTTTCTACTATTGAGAGTGATGAAGAGGACATACTTGATTGGAAATTAGAATCATTCATTTTTTGTTCAACAAGACTCGAACCCTCCTTATTCAGACTCAGAATTTTTACATTTCAAACCCAAGCACCATAAGCCATAGAACAACCATGAAAATTCCTCATGATAATTACATTTTCTAGTCTAAAATAATTTGGAGATGTAGAAATTTATTAAGCCTATGTTAATTCTTTCATGAGTTTGGATGAGAAAAGCCCTGTTGAAAATCCATATTTATGTGTCGATAGAAATTTTATGTGAGGTAAGTGTTTTTATTTCATGGGAGGATAAAGGAAAAGGAAATATATTGAATAAGATAATTCAAGGAATTGATATATATCTTTATGAGTCATTATATTTTTTGATACATGGTGGTTGATTGGTAAACTTTATTAGTTTATGTATTGAATTAGTATTGATTTTATTTTGATTCTCACCTATCTAGATGTCCAAGTGCTAAGTGTGGATAAATTGATTGAGATAATATTTAAACATTTTTTCATATTTATTATAATTATTTTAATCCCCAAAATTTAATAATTTGAGCAGAATAATAATTTTTTTGGATTTTAGGTTTGTTTTGAGCTTAAATCTAGAAATTGCACAATACTATAATTTTTTCTATTTTAAATAACATTCGTAATTTGGAAATATAATTTTCTATATTGATACAAATTGATTGAATATTTTTCTAGGATTACTCTATTCGTGGAATACATATTTTTCATCAAGACCAAGTCCAGATTAAGACATCTAACGGCTCAAATAAATCAGTATTTATGGAATGTTTTTCTGATAAGCAGAATAGACTCAACATCCATAATTGTGGAATAAATCTGGATTCATGTTTCCAAATTCCATGATATCACCTATATAAGAAATATGACTCAATTAATAGAGTCCATACTTCGTTTCAATGAAAATCTGAATATTATGGAAGTCTACGAATGAATCTAAGAGAAGTGAGATGAATATTCCCCTAGAGAAGAAAAGGTTATCTCAAGTAATTAAATCATATATCTTTCAAAAATTCTATAAAATATCATAAATTAAGAGGTTATATCAAGTAATTACCTTTTAAGAACACTTTATAATACTCTATAGATATATTCATCCAGGATGGTGGATAAAAATGATCCAACTTTGGGGACATAGATTCTAGACAGTAGATTTTCTAGTTCTCCTTCCCATTAAATTCCCATCTCTTCATCATTCCAATGGAGGATGGCTTGAGATATAAATGAAAATATTGATATAGAGATAAATATAAAGATTATATGAATTATTACTAGAATAATGAATTTTGGGGCTGCTCAAGTGATGTGAGGTTAAGGGCCAAGTGGTTGCAGATGACGAAAACCGACGGACACTCCATTATGAGTTGCGACCATCTTGTGTAATCTCTTTTAAATTTCTCTTGAACATATATTTTTGAATGAAATGGTTATTTTATTTTCTTAAGATATTTCAACTATTTTTTATGTTTTTTCAATCTATGAAGTAAAATCATTTATTTCACTATTTACATTTCTTTTAGGAGGTCTATTTTGTTGAGAATAGGTACTTTAATTAGGGTTGATTGGTTAGTGGGCTTCATGTAATTAAATCACTTCTATAGAAGGGTAAATATTCATATTAATAAATCAATATGATATCATGGTATAACAGGGTGTTTATACATAGATATTTATGAGAAATTTTTAAATTTAATTGGGAAATAATTTCAGACAAGTAAGAGGGAGTGTCCAAGAGGTTAAAACATGTCTGAAACCACTATTTTGATTTTGATTTTAAACCCCATTTTATTTCATAAAAATTTGTTTATTTTTATTTAATTTTCTTAAAATTTTGATTATATTTAAATTCTATTTTATAATTTTTAATAATATCTGCAAATTTTTCGTCTATCACAAACAAACAAAACAAGAGTGACTGTTTTGCAACTCAAATTGGAACCTCTTCAAGAGACAATCCAGGGACTGCTGTATTGCATTTCTCTATGTGAAAAAATTATTTTACTTAGGTTTTCATCAAAAAAAACCCATTCTATCAAACACCCATTGATATTATAAAACAATGATTTTATACTATAATGTGTTCAATGATATCATTATATTTTCAAACAAGTTGTTAAAGTATGTTTTTATCCACATAACTATATATAATGTCCAAATGATATCTCATATAGTTATTTAATGATATACGAGCCAATATCCAAAAACCTACCACGCCATCTAAAAAATATCATATCTAGTGATTATCATATATCCATATCTCTAATGTCATGTTCTTCATTAAAAAATGAAATTTAAAAAATACCTAAAATGATTTTATAGATTGACTCATGTAAAATATATACCAAAAATAAAACATAAACACTAAGATCAACTAAATAAAATATATAGAATAATATATTTAAAAATTAAGGGATGGTCTGAGTGATTGATTTTTTCTTTAAAAAATGACTTTTATAATGATGAATAAGAAAAAAATAACATGTTCTTCCCACATCAGTTAATAAAATAGCTACATAATTAGACAACACGTTTGTAAGATTCCACATCACAATTAAGGAATCTTTGAATCTTTATTGTAAATGAATATTGATATTGAGATAGAGGAACTTGAACTTTAGAATATTATCAACTGATATTTTCCATTATGTATATATTATGTTATATAATCCACACTAATTAAATAATAGAGACTTTTAGGTTTATATTTTACCATAATTCTCAAGAAATTTTTAGTGACTTTTAAGTCATTCATTAAAATGTATAACATAATCCACATCTTCTTTAAGACAGAGAATATTTATAGAATTATTACAATACATTCAAACTACATCATCATATGATGTGGAAGTTGATACATGATAGTATCATAGAACATGTGAAAACAATTGAAATTATAACACCCTTTTTTTTTAAATATTGTTTTCATTTAATTAATGTATAAAATAGTATTTATAAAATTTATTGATTTTGAATATTGTTGAGTAAAGAACCATTTGAAGCATGTTTCCAAACCGTGAGACAAACAGTTTTTCTACATAATTTTTATTAAAATAATTTCCATAGTTTATGAGAATTATTATTTTTATCAAATTATCATTTGGGATTAAATAATTAAGTTTATAATTTATTTGGGATTTAATTTATATTAATGGTATTTATTTTTTTATATTAAAGTAATATTTATTATTATTATTATTATATTATAATTTGAATTATTATTACTTAAATGGTTTAAAAGAATATGGTACCCCCTTATTTTTGGTTCATGGGTTAAACAAGGAGGGTATCCCCACTACTCACCTCTATTATATCAACAACAAATTCTTCTTCCACTTCTATTCAAAAAATATCTTCAAATCGAGTAAAATTATTTTCTTATTCCCTTTCTCTACCTCTTATCTTTCTTCTACCTCTAGCGATGTATGATTTATATTTCTATATTTCTTGGGGATTTGAATTTGGTGGTATTTTTTATGGATATATAAAACCCTAATTCTAATGTTTTATTTTCAATAGATGCGTATATGACATCAAAGAGGGTATAAAAAACCCCGCCAGAGGGCATGTCACTATCATATGACTACTTATAAATTTTTCTTATATTTTGAACTTATTTGTGCCTTTTCAATGTATTATTTAAATAGTAAAATGATTTTCTAAGGTAGTGAATGGATCTCTCATTAAAATACTAAATAATGATTTGTATGACAACACCTAAATGTAAGGTCTCTTAAGTCCCCCAAATTCCCTGGTTTAGGCCTCACAAGTCATGTGTATTTTTGTAAAACAAGTTAATTAATGGTTTTTTTTGAAATTTTAATGATTTTTTCGTCACCTTAAAATGTTTTACCATATTTATATAATATTTACATTGGTTTTAAAGAATATTTAGATCATTTATATGTTTAATTTATTAGAAATTAGAACAATAATTTATTTTTAATGGAATTATGTATTGTTTGGATGATGATAAAAGTTCGTTCTAATGTTAATTTTTTTTTTGAAATTAATGATTAATGTTTTAAGGGGATTTATTTGAGTTAAAATTTAAGGGATTATGAAACCCTTTTATTTTGATTAATTAAATTATTTAAATTTTATTTAAGATATTGTGATTTGATTGTGCATGAGAGATAACCTTCCCATGTTAACAGTATTTTCCCATTATAAATTGGGGTGGGAGGTCCTAGGGTGTGTTCAAATTCAATGCTAGTAAACCAAACCATCAAGTGAAGACTCCAGTAATAGTGGGTATTGTATGTATTCTTAGGCATTATAACCTAGTATTATATCTATTTTGAGGTCCATAAATTCCATAGATCATTCTTTGAATATCATAAGTTTAATTTCTTAACTTTTTTATATTATTTTCCAATGATGTTAATTTTAAAAAAAATTGATTTAGAATGTGTTTTAATAGAAATATTTTTTTTCTTCCCACATAGGGTGTGAGAATTTATCTATTGACATTAATGTCATTTTTAAGTTAATCTATAAAAATTATAAAATGGTTTTATTAAATATTTTTTTAACATGATTGTTTTACATGAACATGGGTATAATGGGGACCCCTTTAGAGATAACCCATTGAGTATATAAATATACTCACCAAAAATGTGCACTCCAATATACATGGAATTGTTCTTTGTTTAGAATTATAGGTTAGGAAATGGGTTTTTCTTATCGTTCTTATTCGACAAAAAGAAATTTTTACACTTTATGTTTAGGGAATGTAAAGGGTTCTCATTTTCCAAGGATTTTACTACCCAATTAGGCCTTTTAAATTTTCTATTTTTATTCTCTACATTGATACATATGTTATATCTATTATATTATAATTATTCTAGGACTTCATTACTTAATTAGTAATTATTTTATCATCCCATTTTAGGTGTTCACATTATACATGGTTGTATAAATTTATTTTATTTTTTATTATTGGTGTATATAGTGTGATGTCCAATTTATATAAAATAGTTCCCTAGGTGAAATAATTTCATTCAATATTTGAATATCCTTCATTACTAGTCGGTAGCCTTTGATGATTCAAATAATAAATCCATTTATTTTCTATTATTTATTTATATCATGTGATATCCAATGTATGGTAAACTTTTCTCCATTGAAAATTATTCTACAAATTAATTGTGTCCCCCTCACTGTTATTTAGATACATTTGATTACTCAGGGGAAGATGTTGAAGATTAATAGTGGTCTGGTTTGGGCCTCGGGTAGTCTAGGTTGGTTTCTTAAAACAATGGTAATGTAATATCACATTATACGGTACCACACTTCATCATTTATACTGTACGAAATGATGTATTATATATAACTATCTGTATTATGTATTTTAGTTTATAAATATATCATTTAGTATGATCATTTTTATTCTCTTTATTTCCATGTGCCACATATATATAGACATATTATGATTTTTTTGGTAGAATGAGAATTATACATCTCCCCGATTGAATTTGGTTGTACTTATATCTCATGATATGTTATGTGTGGTTCATGGACAATAAGTATATCGAAACTATATTTTCACAAACCGTACTCGGGGCTCGTGTCGTGACTACCCCAAGCTCGCCTTCCATAGGAAAGGGGCTGGTGACTACTACCAAAGGCGTAATCCCGATAAGAAGGGAAGGCATTTCCTTTAAACCTATAACACACATTATTTGAACAAAAGCTATAGAAGCAACACATAGTAAAATAGAAAAAAAAAGTGTGCTGAATGTAAGTGGTCGAGAATAGAAACCCAACTGAACAACAAGTACAAGTACAAGTAAAAAAGGGAAAACAGCTCATCGGTCGTCCGCCTGGGAATCCTACCTGAAGGGTAGGTACAGATCTCGATCAACTCGTCCCTAAGGTACGTCTCGTCTAGTCCATCTCTGAGCAACCTCCTATTCGTCACCCTCTACCTCGATCAATGATGTATGTTGTCTGCACAGTACACAACAAGGTGTAGGCAAAGCCCGTGCAAGGGTGAGTATAACAATACTCAGTAGTGGACCCCGAGACCCTTGAAGGTATCCCAGAATCCACTAAGAATAAACCATAGTAGTAAGATAAAATCATGAAGTATCAACCAACCCTACTTAGGTATATTCCCATACATATACCTAAGTTACCAGTCACAGTCCGGCTCCAACTCTCGAGCCCAAGCACAACCCAGTCCACACATGAAGTAAAGTCAATCACCTAGATGAAAAATGATTGAAAGAAAAGACTCAGCTCACACATGTATACATCTTTTGTAGAGTGATATAGATGATCAGATGTAGTCACTGATTCATCTAATCTGTCGAACCCACACAGGATACAGGACCAGCTATTCCGTCAGACCCACATAGGATATAGGACAAGCTATTCTGTTGGACCCACACAGGATACGAGAACAGAAGTCCGAAATGTCAGACCCACGGAGGATCCCGGTACAGTAGTCACCATTGTCGAACCCACAGAGGATTCTGGTACATTAGTAATCGTTGTCGAACCCAGGGACGATTCCGGTACATCAGTCATCGATGTTGAACCCACAGAGGATTCTGGTACAGTATCATCACAGCCAACCCTAGGGTGCTCGCACACAACACACACGATTCTGGGAGGGTCCACTCCTCGAGCCAAGTGTCGATACATCAATTATCTTGAATTCTTGGGTTGATGTATCCTGTAGTTCATCTCCTCATAAGGAACCCAACGCGATAGACAACATGTCAATTAGACGCCTGGTCTGAGAGTTTTTGGCATTTCCGTCGAGGGGCCCGGTTGGTTTTTAGGCTCAAACCAATCTGGTTGTATCCCAAATGCGTCTAAACCTCAAGTGCAGTATGTCAAAAGAATGTTCTCTCTCCATGAATTCCAACACTACAGGCGGTATGTCAATCGGACATCCGTAGCCCTAGATGCGGCTAAAGGGTGTAAACGACCTTAGCGGGTCCGGGTCCGGTCTGACCTAGTCGGAATGACCCAGCCTGACCAGGTTTGAACCGGGGTCTGACCCGGTCCGCGTGTCCGACCCGGTTTGAGGAAGCGACCTGAGCCAAGGAGATGGCCCGACCAGAAAAGACGGCCCGACCCAACGGGGGCCCGGCCTGAGGTGGCCCGGCCGAGGGGAGGCCCTGCCATGGGGGGCTCGGCCAAGGGTGGCCCAGCCGAAGGCAGCCCGGATGAGGGGCTGAACATCCTTGGGAGGCCCGGCCGAGGGGTTCCCAGCCTTGGGCAGCCCAGCCTTGGGCGGCCCGGCTCATGGCAGCCCAGCCGGCCACGCGAGGGAGGGGTCCCCCCTCCCCGGTTCATCGAATAGAACTAGCGCACTGTGCCGGTTCAAGAGCCGTAGGACCCGGCTGGTCCGACTGGTCCAGCTCCACGGTGACCGGCTCGGCAGGCCGCCTCCTCACCTCCACAGCGGCGCGACGACGTCGCGGTCCAGCTGCACTCCACGCGGCACGACGTCACCACGACACCACTTCTGCGGCCTTCGGCTTCACCGCTCAGCGTGACGGCACTGCGCTTCTTCAACCGCCACGACCCTCCCGGTCGCAGTTCCTCTTTTGTCTGCCACAACTCTTCTCTATCATGGTACAATAGCACTACGCCCTTTGGGATTTGACTCCATTGTCATCAAACAAGAACCAAAGGAGGGGCGTCGGGCCATGTTTGTTCGACATGTGCCCTCCACATTAGGTGATAACAAATTTTCACTGTCGAACGAAATTAAACGTCAAAGAACGTGGGTAAAATTTATCCATTAACTATAATCAAAACCCCCTACCTTGTAATTTGTCATTGAATGTTGTCGAGTGGCGGAAGATGAACTTTACAGAAAACGGATGACGTTCCGTCAATGTCAGAAAAGGTAGAGCTCGGTGAAAGCGAGTCGAGTCGACACCCTTAGTGTACTTCGTGGGCGGTGGTTCTTCCCTTCCTTGCTCTGGGAAAAGAAGAAAGAACTTGATTCTTGTTGTTCTTTGGGGATGAGAGGCATTATTCGTTGGAATAGAATTGTGTTCTTCCAAGAGTTATCCAAAGAATTTTAAGCCCAAAATAATAGAGATAGTTCACTATTATTTTTATGGCACAACAACTCAACAGTTGTCCTTCATTAATTGTGACAACACATTTGATTAAATATGGAGTAATGGATTCAAAATTCAAACATGGGAGGTGGAGAGTTTCAACATTAAATTGGGAGAGTTGGAAGTTTAAGAGACTCTCGTCACTTAAATGAGAGTTACATGGGGGTTAAAGGGGGTTCAAACTAGAGTGGGTCCCACCTATTTATATCCTCCCAAGGGAGGTTAGGGTGTGGTGGGACCCTCCTCTAACCTCCACTTTGTGGTTGTAATCACCAATAAAATAAAATTATGTCCCGTATAATTTTTATTTAATTTATTAAGAATCCCCAAAAATTAACTTCCAACATTGACAAAACGCAACTACGGTAAAGGTCTCCTTAAGCGAATACCACCACTGTGAGTTCGACGGTGCCCTCAGACTTCAATTCTGAGCTCTGGTTCAAAAGATATAAAATCCCGCATGTACATTTACTGAACGTACCCAAACAAAACTTCATAAATTCATTCCGGGCACACCGGGCCTCGGAATCAAGCGCTGTTAGAAACTGCCAACTCGTAAAATTCTCAAGAATTTAAGAAAACAATTTCCATGATATTTCCGGGTCTTTACATTTTCCCCACCTTAGAGATTTAAATCCCCGTAAACTACAACACACACTAAGGGAAAAAATGGGGGTACTGACCACGCATCTAAGCCTCCCGTTCCCATGTTCTCTCCTAGAGGTTTCTGTGCTGCCAGCAAACGCGCACCCGAGGAATCGACCGTCCAAATATGACCCGCTCTTGTTGATCCTCATTCTCCATTGGAACCTCCATGAAAGTCTCCCCGTCATCGATTTCCAGCTCCCCGTTTTCAATGATGTGGGGCGGGTCGTGCACGTATCTCCTCAGCCAAGATATGTGGAAGACGTCATGCACCCGGTGCAACTGAGGTGCTAGAGCCAAGTGGTAAGCCACCTCACCTACTCTGCTGAGGACCTGAAAAGTTCGAATGAATCACAGAGATAAATTTCCACCTTGGCCAAATATTTGTAGACCCCGTCGAGTTGAGACCCGTAGAAAGACATGGTCACCATCCTCGAACTCCAATGGTCTCTGTTTTCTATCAGCATAGGACTTCTGCCTGCTCTGTGCAGTCTTCATCTGCTCCTGGATGATCTGCACCCTCTCTGTCATAGCCTGGACTAACTCTGGTCCCATAAGTACTGACTCCCCTATGTCAGTCCAATATATAGGCGATCTGCAAGGTCGTTCATAAAGTGCCTCAAAATGTTTCATCCTGATGGTGGAGTGGTAGCTATTGTTATATGAAAACTCCAACAAGGGTAATTGATCCTCCTAGCTATGACCAAAGTCGAGGAAACATTCATGGAGCATGTCCTCGAGAGTATTAATGGTCCTCTCAGTCTGACCATCCTTCTGAGGATGGAAGGTGGTGTTCAAGCGAAGTTGTGTCCCGAAAGCCTCCTACAACCCCTTATATAGCCAGGAAGTGAAACGGGTATCTCAATCGGAGACGATCATCGATGGCACACCATGAAGCAGTACGATCTCTTGTACATAGAGGCATCTTAGTCTCTCTACTGAACCCTTATCTCTGATCAGTAGTTAGTGGTCCAACTTGGTGAGTTGGTCTACGATCACCCAGATAAAGTCGTGACTTCTGGATGTATGTGGAAGTCACGTCACGAAATCCATGGATATCTTATCCCACTTTCACTCTGGAACCTCTAAGGGACGAACTAATCCTACTGGAACATGGTGCTCTGCCTTCACTTGCTGACAAGTGAGGTATAGTGAGACAAACTCTGCTACAGCCTTCTTCATACCTGGAAACCAATGTTGTCATCGGAGGTCTTGATACATCTTCACCACTCTTGGATGCACCGCTAAAGGAGATATGTGAATCTCCCACAACACTTCCCCCTGAAGTAAAACTGGTTCCATGGTTCATCCTCTGAAGAGAATGACATGTTCCCCACCTTTAAAAAACCCATCAGGTGCCTGCCTTGAGGATATCTAAGCACATCGCGTCTCATAGTCAATGTCCCCACACTGTGCCTCTCTGACTCACTGAAGAAGTGGAGGAGTGAATGTGAGAGACTGTAGAAAGGCTGCTCCATCTCTATCCATAAAGGATATCTGTAATGCGGCCAGCTGCTCTATCGCCTCTCCTAGGAGTTGAATGCCTGATCTCTTGTTGAGATCATCTTCTACAATGTTTCCCTTACCATGAGTATAGAATATCTCAGAGTCATAGTCCTGATGGACTCAAGACATCAATACTGCCTTAGATTTAGGTCCTTCTATGAGAAAATGTACCTGAGACTCTGGTGGTTAGAGTAGACTATGAAACACTCGCCCATCAGATAGTGCCACCACATCTTCAAGGCGAAGACCACTGCTGCTAACTCCAGGTCATGGGTAGCGTAGTTCTTCTCATGCTTTCTCAACTTCTGAGAACCATACGCAATCACTACTCGCTCCTGCATTAGGACACATCTGAGCCTAGTCCTTGATGCATCGCAGTAGACTACATACCCTACGCCCTCCTCTGGTAGCCTCAAGATGGGCGCACTAGTCAACCTCTGTCTCAGCTCTTGAAATCTCTGTTGGCATCTCTATGACCTCACGAAGGGTTTCCCCTTCTTCGTCAATGTTGAAAGTTGTGCTACAACTCTGGAGATGTCTGGAAAATTTGTCTAATAGCACCCATCTAGTCCCAAAAATCTCTGAACCTCCGTCACACTCTGGGGTGGCTCCCAAGAATGTATTGTCTCGATCTTCGCTGGATCCACTGCAACTCCAGCCTCTGATATGACGTGTACCAATATGTGAACCTCTCGAAACCAAAACTGGCACTTCAAGAGCTTACCATAAAGCTGGTTCTCTCAGAGTGTGTCCAGTACTACCCGTAAATGGTAGGCATGCTCTTCCGCAGTAGTCGAGTAGATCAGTATGTCGCCGATGAATACTACGACAAAGCGATTGAGGTAAGGCTGGAAGATCCTATTCATGAGACTCATGAACACTTCTGGAGAATTGGTTATGCCGAAGGGCATAACCAATAACTCTTAGTGGCTATACCGACACTTGATGGCCATCTTCTACACATCCTCATCTCAAACTCTAATCTAGGGATAGCATGACCAAAAGTCTATCTTCGAGAACCATCATGCTCCCTTGAGCTAATAAAAGAAATCGTCAATCCTCGAGAGTGGGTACTTGTTCTTCACGGTCACTTGATTTAGGCGACGGTAGTCAACACACAGTCACAAACTCCTATCTACCTTCCTGGTGAATAAAATCGGAGATTCCTAGGGTGAAACACTGGGTCGGATAAATCCATTCCCCTGCAAGTCCTCCAGTTGTACCCGCAGCTCACAAAGCTCGGCAGGAGCCATCCGATATGCTGATGTAGATATCGTTGCCATCCTAGGGTACAGGTAAATATAGAAGTCTACCTCTCTGCGAGGAGGTAGTCCTGGAACATCATCAGGGAAAACAACCGCATAATTATCCACCACAACAAGAAAACATGGACTCCTCACATCAACTGCTCCGAGAATGAAGCTATGCGACTGATGTGTGATCGGATGCCCCCTCCTATGGGTAAGTCCTTCATGTGCTGCAAAGGATCCCTTCTCGCCGATGAAGGTGAACCTGTTCCCATCCGTGCAGATACACTGCACTTTGCGCCTAATATAGTCAATCTGAGTATGAACTGTAGATAACCATCCCATACCCAAGATGACGTCGTAAGACCTCGACGCCATTATGATAAGATCCCAGTAGAAGATCTCACCTCCAAGAGTAACCTCGCACTGCCGGAACTAGTGGGTAATCATCGAGTCTTCTCCCATAGGAGTCTCTAGTCGTAAGGATCGAGCCAACAGATCTGTCGGAATATTCGAGCTCCGAATGGGGGCAGTGGCAATGAAATAATGACTCACACCTATGTCTATAAGTACTGCAACAAGGGTGGAGTAGACATATGTAGTACCTCGAATCATATCAGGTGCACCGTGGTCATAGGCCTCAACTGCCTGGAGCTGTGGCCGCCTCTGTCCACCAGCTCCCTGTGGTCGGGGTGGACATCCTGGATGTGGTGGTGGTAGAGCCTTGAAAGGTCGTCCACCACCCGCTTCTCGGCCATCTCTTATGCCACATCCGCCAGCTCCCGACGGACCACCACGATCGAACCTCTACCTCTTCCTGGGAGGTCCCTCTACTTTCTGCTACTCATCTGCATGGCGGGTCGGGCAGTCTCGATCCATGTGAACCTGCCCACCGCATGCATGTCACTGCCTGCTCCTCATATAACTGACTCTGCCTCGTGTGCCCCACACAACCGAATGGACCTCTGAAACATCTGTCTATTTTCGGCTATAGAAGACTCTGCTATGCGTCATCATGTGGTGGGTCTCGCCGCTGGTGACTGCTCATCTAGAAAACTCTCTATAAGAAGGGCTCTCTCTAGCACCCCCTCCTACGTTGGGATGCCGAGGGAAACCATCGAAGCCCTGAACTCATGCCTGATTCCCTTATCAAAGGTCTGGGACCTAAAGAATTGGTCCCACACCATATTCGTTAAGTAGCGCGAGAGGTCGGTGAACCTCGCTGAGTACTGAGATATTTTCATGTTGCACTGCTGCAGATGAAGTAACTCATGAATTCGCACTACATAAAGGGTTGTTGGAACAAACTATGAGCGAAAGAGACTCTCGAAGTCTGTCTATAGTAATGATTCCTCGTCATACACCTGGAGAAACATGATCCACCATCTGACTGCTACTGCATGCAAGAGACTCGCGACAAGGATCACCACGAGGTTGGCTTGTGCCCCTACCAATCTGTAAACTCTCACGACAACCTCCATCCAATCCTCAACTTCCCGTGGGTCCATCTCTCCCCAGAACCTGGGTGGCCTCTGTTGCTGGTACCCATGCAACGCACTCAGATAGCATGCACTCTCTGCTGCTGGAGCTGGTGGTATCGGTGGCCCAACGGGTAGTGGTACCACTGGTAACTCCGCTGGGATGGGACCCTGCACCAAGGCCTCGACACTCAGTGGGCTACCATCTCATATGAAACTCGGAATCCTAGTTGGATACCTTCGTGGGACCATCCTGAAAAGAAACATGTGTGCCACGGTTAAAACAGTATACCTGGTGAGCTGACGCAAAGTAATCACAAAGAAATTTCTATCAAAGGAAACAAACATGCAATTAGTGTTTTCGTGCACTGAGTCGGAGATTAGACTTCAAAGTCCAAGTGTATGGATATGTCGGTCGTCGCACCATCAACGGTTTCCCTAAACTGATAACCACAACCAAAACACTTAACACTATTTCTGTTAAAAGAATTAGATTCGATTTTATGTGGTAGAACCAAGTCCTATGATACCAATTTGTCTTGACCCGTCCTCGAGGCCCATGCTGTGACTACCCCAAGCCCACCTTCGATAGGCCAGTGGTTGACGACTAACACCAAGGGTGTAATCATGATAAAAAGGGAAGGAATTGCCTTTAAACCTGTAACACACACTGTCTGAACACAGGCTGTAGAAGCAACAAGTACTAAAATAGAAAAGAAAAGTGTGCTGAAAGTAAGTGGGCCAGAATACAAACCCAAATGAACAACAAGTACAAGTACAATTAAAAATGTAAAATTGATCCTGGATCGTCCTCCTGGGAATCCTACATAAAGGGTTGGTACAGATCTCGATCAACTCATCCCTGAGGTATGTCCCATCTTGTCTAGCTCCGAGCAGCATCCTGCCCATCACCCTCCACCTCAATCATTTTTGTCCGTCATATGCACAATACACAACAAGGTGCGGGCGAAGCCCGTGCAGGGGTGAGTAAAACAATACTCAGTAGGGGACCCCAAGACCCCCGAAGGTCTCCCAGAATCCACTAAGAATAAACCACAGTAGTAATATAAAATAAAGAAGTATCAACCAACCCTACTTAGGTATATTCCCATGCATATACCTAAGTAACTAGTCATAGTCCGACTCCAACTCTCGAGCCCAAGCATAACCCAGTCCACATAGGAAGTAAAGTCAATCACCCCAATGATAAATGATTGAAATACAAGAATAAGGTCACACAGGTATATATCTTTTGTAGAGTGATAGAGATGATTAAATGTAGTCACTTATTAATCTAAGCTATCGGACCCACATAGGATACAGGATGAGATATTCTGTTTGACCCACACAGGATACAAGACCATCTATTCTGTCGGACCCACACAGGATATTAGAACATAAGTCAGAATTGTCAGACCCACGGGGGATCCCGGTATAGTACTAATCAGTGTCGAACCCATGGAGGATTCTGGTACAGTAGTCATCAGTGTCGAACCCATGAAGGATTTCGGTACATTATTCATCGCTGTCGAACCCACGGAGGATTCTGGTACAGTATCGTCGCAGCCATCCCTAGTGATCTGGTACACAACAAGATCGATTCTAATATGGTCTGCTCCTCCATCCAAGTGTTGATGCATCAACTATTACGAAGTCCTGATTTTATGTACCACGTAGTTCCGTCTCATCATAAGGAACCAAACGCGGCAGACGTCTCGTCAATCAGATGCCTGATCTGAGAGTTATTGGCACTTCCATTACAGGGGCCCGGTAGGTTTTTATGCTCAAAACAATTCGTCCGTACCCCAATTGCATCCAAACCTCAAGTGTAGTATATAAAAAAATGTCTCACTATAATAATTCCATCTCCGCAGGATGTACGTAAACCGGACACCCGTAGCCCTAGATGCGGCTAAAAGGTGTAAACGGCCTTAGCGAGTCTGGGTCCGGTCCGACCCATTCAAACTGACCCGGCCTGACCTGGTCTGAATCGGGGTCTGACCCGGTCCGTGGGTCCGACCTGGTCTAAGGAAGCAACCCGAGCCGAGGAGACGGTCCGAACTGAAAAGAAGGCCCGGTCCGACGGGCGGCCCGGCGTGAGGTGGCCTGGCCGAAGGGCGGTCTGGCCAAGGGGCAGCCCGGTAGAGGGGCGACCAGGCCATGGGCGGCCTGACCGAGGGCAACCCGGCCAAAGGCGGCCCATCTGAGGGGTGGCCCAACATTGGGCGGCGCGGCCGAGGGTGGCCCGGCTTGTGGCGTCCCAGCCGGCCACATGAGGGTGGGGTCCCCCCCCCCAGTTTTGTCGAACAGAACTGGCGCACCACGCTGGTTCAGGAGCCGCGAGACCCGGCTGGTCCCTCTGGTCTGGTTCAATGGCGGTCGGCTCGACCGGCCGCCTCCGCACCTCCACAACGGCACGACGGAGTCGCTGTCCTACTACCCTCAGTGCGGCGCAACAGTGCCATGCTTCTTTATCCACCGCGGCCCTCCCAGCCGATGTTCCTCTTTCGTCCATCGTGGTTCTTCTCCGATACAGTGTGATGTCATCATGCCCTTTTAGCTCCAACTTCCTCGTCATCAAACAAGAAACAATGGAGGGGCGTCAGGCCATGTTTATTCGGGCCGCTCCATGCACATTAGGTGATAACAATTGGACACTGTCAAACCAAATTAAACATCAAAGAACAAGGTTAAAAGTCATAAATTAAAAATAATCAAAAACCGCTACCTCATATTTTTTCATTGAATGTTTTCGAGTCATGGAAGAAGAACATCATGGAAAAAGGATGTCGTTCCATCAACATCGTAGGAGGTAGAGCTCGGTGGAGATGAGTCGGGTCGATGCCCTTGGTGTACTTTATGGGTGGTGGTGCTTCCCTTCGTTGCTCTGGGCGAAGAAGGATGAACTTGATGCTTGTTGTTCTTCGGAGATGATAGGTGTTCTTCATTGGAATAGAATGTTATTCTTCCAAGAGTTCTCCAAATATTGTTATGCGCAAAATAATAGAGATTGTTCTCTATTATTTTTATGGCACAACAACTCAAGAGTTATCCTTCATTAATTATGACAACCCATTTGATTAAATGCGGAGGAATGGATTCAAAATTCAAACAAGGGAGGTGGAGAGATTCTACATTAAATTGGGAGAGTTTGAAGTTTAGGAGACTCTCTTCAATTAAATGAGAGTTACATGGATGTTAAAGGGGGTTCAAACTATAGTGGGCCCCACCTATTTGTATCCTCCAAAGGGAGGTTAGGGTGTGGTCAGCCCCACCTCTAACCTCCACTTGGTGGTTTTAACCACCAATCAAATAAAATTATGTCACACATAATTTTTATTTAATTTATTAAGAATCCCCAAAAATTAACTTCCAACCTCAAAAAAACACAACTGCAGTAAAGTTCTCCTTAAGAGAATATTGGCGCTGCGAATTCAATGGTGCCCTCAGATTTCAATTCTGAGCACCTGTTCAACAGATATAAAATCCCACACGTACGTTTACTGAACGTACCTGAAAAAAACTTCAGAAATTTATTCCGGGCACACCGGGCCTTGTAATTAAGCGTTGTCAGAAACTACAGACTCGTAAAATTCCCATGAATTAAAGAAAACAAAATACATGATATTTCCGACTCTTTACATATATTATGATGGATTTTTAGAGAATATTGAATTTTAGAAATGATGTAACATTTTTATTATTTTTCTCAATTATAATAATTTTCTTCATGCTTATGGTATATATTTAATTACGTCACTATCATCACACTTAACTCATGTTAATTGATCTCTTCTTCTTATATTTTCTATTCCCTTTAACAAGATAATAGCATGCCCATTTTAACATATTTCATTAGTTAATCATGTGGAGTGATAAGGATATAGTTGGTTTATTGGATATTTTCTATGATGTTTTAAATAATTTATTTCATTTTTATCTTATAAATTATGTAATATATATATATATATATTATATTTAATGAAATTAAACATTTTTGTTTTGGGGTGTTAGATATTATATAATTATCATGGTGGATTATAAAAAAAGACATAAAATATGTATAGGATGTTTGTGTGTTATTATACTAGAGAGCCATATATTTCACACATTGTAGGGGGAGACAACAATTATAGAACATTATGTATCATTATTGATGGATAATTTTCTTTAGATTCCACAGTTTTAATTTTCATTATGGTGTGGAATAATTTTTAGGTTCATATTTACCCGATAGAGATTTAATCATTAGATGGAGTATGGTCTATTGGTCGTCTAATCAATCATTTTAGTAAGATACCCCCCAATGTTGATTATGACATTATCAAGAAGCATATATGCATATACATGTTGGTTCCTATTAAAAACAATAAATTATCGGGGTACCTTGGTTTGAATGAATATTTAATATAGTTAGACTTACTTTTAGACCATAAATGATCTTGTAATCGGGCTCCATATGATTACCTAAAATGTACAGGTAGTTATTCAAGTACACACCTCTAAAATATAGAGAGATAGGTAAATTATTCTTACAATTATAGTTTTGTAAATGTTATTTTTTCCATTTTATTACTCCCATGATTACTATTAATATTCCACCTACGGAGTTATAAAATTTTCTACTCATCCGTGGATGTTTTATAAATCATGATCAAAATTTTTATTTATCCTCACATATCATTTTATAAACTTTTAAAAACATTAAAACAAAAAATTCTAGATAAATCACATAGAATACATGGTTATATATACCAATACATAGTATATCATGCATTCATCTACAATATTATCCTACTAATAATGATTTTTATAGAAATATCAATGTTATTTAATAATTTTTTCTAATAAAATAATTTACTTGTAATTAATATAATAAATCGGCCCATAAACTATTTCTTAATCAATATTATGTATATTTAATAAAATAACACTATGATTTCAATACTAATATATTTTATTTATTATTTTAATGAGTCACTATACTAAAATGGTGTCACCAGTCCCTAGGGAAATTTATTATTGAATAGTGATACTAGAGGCAGGACTACATGTTATATAGTTTTGCTATTTGAAACTATTTGGGAAGAACATTCATGACTAACATATTACTCAGGTGCCTTATATCATTTTATAAGATGATAATTATGGTTATTATTTCATTGAGTATACAACAAAATTTTACATATTAAACCTCAATTATAGAATGTCTATTCGCATAAAAGGGAGACTAAACAATTTTTCTTTTTTTTTTAGTTTTTATCATGTTTTGAATATGCCATTTTATCTCCATAAATTTATTGATAAATATAATACTTCTAAACAATTTATTCATATACCCAACGGTCATATTTTATCAAGTGATCCAACGTAATAACCATTTTTTATGATAATACTCTTTATATAAGTGATTGAACACATGTTCCATGTTTTTTTAGGAAAAATAAGTGTGTGTGAGAGAGAAAGATATTATGTATATTTATGTTTGTCTTAATATAATATTTAAATATATATTATCATATAAAAATTATATAAAATGTGTATGTGTTAAAATTTATATTGTTGCATAAAATATCTATATAATAAAATAAACATTTATATATTCCTCATTAAATTTATATATATTCCATATGCCATATATATATATAGTGTACATAAAATTTATATCCCTTGTTTAATTATAGAACATTAATATATAAATAAATATGTGTATTCATACATATATTCCACCAAAATTATGTATATTGTGTTGAATCAGTGAGTTTCTTTATGAAATATCTATTCTTTTAAGTTCTGGAAACCACAAATAAATTTTCTTAAGAAAATTTATCTTTCTCTACGAAACATTTTCTTAAGGAAACTTTTGTTTCTTTAATAATGGTTTTGACATTACCTATAGTTTTCAATGCCTTACCTAATATTTTCATAACCAAACCTAACAATTTTTTCCTAAATTATAAAAAGAGGATCTTTATCTATAACGTGGAACCTTACAATTCTTGTCAATCTGATTTATATAAAACTAATAATATAATTTCTCTAAGATTGAGAATCATATTTCTCTAGAATTGTGAATTATATTTCTCTATAATTGATAATCTTATTTCTCTAGAATTCAGAATCTGATTTCTCTAAAATTGTGAATCCACTTTCATCAAAAATCAGGCTCTAATTCTCTCAAAAATAATACTATGATTCTCTTAGAAATCAGTCTCTGATTCTCTCAGAAATAAAACTCTGATCCTCTAAAAAATCATACTCTGATCCTCTCATAAATTAAACTTCGATACTCTCATAAATTTGAATTTTATTCTCTTAGAAATGAGACTCTGATTCTCTCAGAAATCGTACTCCAATTTTCAAAAAAACTAGAATCCAATTATCAGTTTTCTTAGAATCTAATTATCAATATTTTTAAACTCTGAATTACACTATCTTAATAATCCATCTAAATTATTCTATTATAGTTATCATATTTCTTTAATGTAGATTTTCATTTTATTGAATCCTAAATGTGATAATGCTTCTTAATCATGTTAATGTTTCTCATACTATGTTTTATAAAATGATGTCACCAAATTTGTTACAAAGTATCCATTGCTCGATTGCCACATGTATAGGTACCTATGAAAGTTTAAGGAAATATGATAGTTGGAGGAGGAATTAGACCATTGGAATTCATTACTATAAATACACAAATATTTTTCATTCATTTACAAGGTTCACATTACAACTTTTGTGTGGAACTCCTAGACTTTTTGATACTCTACGAGGGCTCTACTCGATCTTCCGTATTTGAATGATGAGAAAAACTTGTTTAGCAGTGAACAACTTATTCAACCTACCTAGTTAGAATTCAATTATTTCTATTCACAATTGATGCCTTCCTGGGATAAGAGGTCATAGGTTCCCATTACCTGCTTAAACAAGGGCATGTAGGGATAGCATGACATATATCAATTGTCGTATCGAGGAATTACCCTGGTGTGGGTATGATATAATTTTTTTAAAGTATAAATCAAGGGAACATTACCCCAGGTTGTTGGATACCCTTATCTTTAGGTTAAAATATCTCTTTTTTACTTGTTATTTTTTAGATGTTTCTTTAAATTCCACTTCATTTAGTTACAGATAAAAAGTGTAATTTTTTACACTTTCTTATTCTTGTAAAAACTCTAATTTAGATTATATATTCTTTAAGGTATATTTTTTCCTTATGTAAACTTGTTTATGTTTCTTTATCGGATCCATATTATCGGATCCTAAGAAAGTTAGTTTCTTTATTAAGAACTAAATAGGGCTTATGAATTCATCTTGTTCAACTTTGTTAAACACATATTTTATTATGTTTAAAAATGAATGTTTTTAAACCTAAAATTCACCCCCACTTGTAATTGAGAAATATACATATACATTTTGATCCAATATAATGCATATAAAACCCTAATATTTTATGATATATTTCTATTTAAAAAAATGATTTTATTTATAGCTTTCTTTACATTCAACACTGAGTTTAAACAATTGTTATATACTATTAAAATATTTTAATTTAATGTGATCATTATATGAAGGACATTAGATTTGTGGGAATGAATAGGACTAACTAAATTATGAAAAAAAATTACACATGTATAAAAGGAATTAATTTGTTATTAATTAGTTAGAAATTAAAATAAAAGTATTTGAAGGTAAAAGAGTTGTTTTTTTGAACACATGTGTCTATGCATGAAATGTGTTTTAAATTTATTAAATTAAATTAATTTTTTTGGGAAATTTATTTATTATTTAATAAATAAAATATTTTGACATTATTATAATGGTTTTAACTTTTCATTGAATAAGAATAAATTTAGTTTTATGATTAAAAATTCATTTTTTTAATGGGTCTTTTACTTTTAGTTCATGTTTATTATAATAATTTATGCCACTTTTATATTTTATATTCGAAAAAATCATTATAATTATTTTATTCATCATATGAAATTTATATTAGGGATTATTTTTGAGAATTTTTAAAGATATTTTTCGTTGGGCGAATAGTGAAAGTACTAATTTTTCAAATAGTGTCACTTTTAAAACATTGTTATAATGTAATCATGAATTAAAATTTTTTAACCCTTTATATAATCCAAAGATATGTTAAAATAGTCAAATAATATATTTTAAACCTTATTTTAAATTTTTTAAGCCAAGTCTTTCTTTTTTGAATATAAGTTATATTTTATTGAAATTGAATCCTATTTTTTGGTCTTTATATTTAATGGTATGGTTGGAATGTTACATTAAATATTGGATTGATAAGAAATATATAAATGTAATTTTTTATTAAATAACAAAAATAATCAAGGAAAATTATTTTTTACATTATTTCAAGGTAAAATAATTTTTACACATAAATCAGGTATTTTCCTAAAAACTATTTTTCATGTGTTTTTTGTTCATATATTAACTATTATTTCTACTACCTATTGTAATTAAATCTAATAAAATTGATTCCAAATTTGGAGTTAGAATTTATAAAAATTTTTAGAAGGGACCTTTTATTTTTTATAATGTAATTATGTTATCATGGTAAATTCCATGTTATCATTGTTAATATTAAAATGGGATTAAAGTGGTTTAAATAGGTGGAAAGGATAAAAATGTATCCAAAACACATCTAGATGTGATTATTTGAGTTTATTTAGACCCTATAACATTATATTTTCTAATTTTTTGTGCCTTCATTCCCTTTTATAAGATTATCATAAATATTATAATTAAATATTTTACATAATTCCAAGCATGTCTTTTACCTCACTTAAAAAAGGAACATTATATTATCCTTTATTCACAAATATTAATACTTCTATATTAGATAATACCAACCATAATTACATCTTATCTTCATTAATAATTTCCTATTTCTTATTTATTTCCAAAATACCATACATTCAATGTTTAAGGTGTAAGGGAAAGGAGGGTTTTCAATGAATGAGTATAACTCTTAACCGAGTACATTCAATTTCATTTATTCTCTGAACTCTTATAAATATATTTTATTCATTATAAAATAATTAATTCGGTGTATTAAATATACCTAATTGTTATTATTATTATATAACATCCATTATATAATTCATTTTTACCCTATTAGAAAGGAAATAATCAATCGTCCATAAGTGTGAATTACCACCTCCATGAAGCGATGTGTTTAGTTTTTCATAACTACTTCACATAGATGGTAAGATTGATAGATTTACATAATATATATTATATTTATGATATTAATATAGTTATTTAATGGTAAATTATTATCTACATTTATTTTTTATCGTTCATTAAAAAGTGGAAACATCACTCATTCATACATACAGATTACCATCTCCACTAAGAGATGCAAATCATTATTAATCATCAATCTATATGAATTATTGAAAAACGTTATATAAAAGTTACGTATGATGCTCAAAAAAATCTTCACATTCTTTGGATGATGGAAACATAATCAAATTATAGGGACAATGATTTCTTAACCAAAACATGCATGAAGAACGAGCAGTTATCACCCAAAATAGTGATTTTAATAATGAATTATTAATAAAGGTGAAAAGATGTTATAATTGAATTATATATTGTACGATATATATGATTATGGTTTTTTATATTTATATATATATAATAAATATATATTTATTATATGGGAGTTTAAAATGCATAAAAATCATGATAAGACTTGAGATAAGGTATTTATATTAGAATATCATTTCATTTTGTGATTATCTTTGCTAAATTTACATTAAGGAAAATTATATAAATTGTATCCTTTAAACCTAATATTTTTTCTTATCCCATCATTATTCATAAAATTTTCAAGTAACCGTACCATTTTCCTCTCTTTAGAACTTAAAATGATAGATAAAATCTTTCAAGAAAAACCAAATTTATTTTCTCATTGGTCAAATATATTTTTCTTCCACGTACATGTTTTTTAAATGTTTTTCATAATATTTATCATATTATTCAATTATTTGAAAATTTAATCTTTAACTATCTTTTTATTTCTATTAATTATTTAAAAATAATAGTATTTTTATTTTCCAAATGCGGTATATTTTACCATATGTGTGAATGGAATTTTTTGTTTTAACATATACTGCATAAACAACTTTTCTCCCCATCATGGATATTCTTTTCATTGAAGCTTCATTCCCATGATTCCATAGTTCATTACACTGATAATAAAATTAATTATTTTTTGTAAATTAATATATTTTAAAAAAATTAATTTCAAAATAAAAAATGTATTTTCCTTACGAAATATTATTTTGATCATTTAAATATATTTTCATCTATGGAAGAAACCTTTGATATTACTTATGATTCAGTGGGGATTTGATCCAATAATACCATACTTATTATTTCAATATATATTTATTGATATTGATGATGTAATCATGAATAAATCCATTTTTATGGGATAAGTTATTATGAAATAAAAAATTATTATATGGCCCTATGGGTTACATATGAATGGATTATGATTATGTTGTTGTTGGGTCTGTTATACCCCTCCAATACATTGGGTAATGTGATATTCATATATCTTGAGACGGTGATGATGATAAAAATAGATATTATTGAAAATATTTTGTTATCATTTTGATGTGTGATTATTATTTATTTTAACTATTCCCACAAGATTATGTGTGGAAATGATAATGAGGGGCTATATTCACATTTTAATACATGAGTATTATATATGTCTAGTTATGCACATAATATTATTCTTATAGCTCATTGTGATTATCTATCTTGACAAGATTATGATTTCTTATCTTTATTATGTAACATGCCTATGATATAAATATTTAATGATAATTACTTATTTGACACCCTTATAGACCATACTCTAAGATGTGACATCATTTTAGAGTTAATTTTCTATTACTTTATGGGTATGGATATTTAATATTGAGAACATGAAGTTTATTATCCTATCATACACTTATGATCATATTTTTCTCTCTTATGATTGATATCTCCCATGTTTTCCTTTACTAAGCATTAGAACTCTCCATTTATTATGTTTTCATTCCCCATGTCTTGATGGAAGGATTAATGATTAATATGTATAGAAGGGTACTAATATGAATATCTTTTTGGGAGATGTTGAATATCATTTAAGAAATTAGTTGACTGTTTATTTAGTCTACAAATACACTAAAACTTTATATCACTTAGTAATTTATTGTTATGTATGTATTGAATATTCATCTGAAATGATTTAATATTTATGTATGTTATGGTTAGGTTCTATCAGATGGTATCAGCATAATTTTTAATTATATTTAGAAACTACGATGAAAAAAACTTACTGAGAACCAATAGGATAATCCTAAGTGTATGGTAACATCTAATGTTATATAAAATAATGTATTTTGTTTTCTAGGAAAATGCATTCATGTTTGGATACAAGAAAGTGGATTGGGCTATGAAACATATGCACCTAGGAGTAATTACTCTGAATGGAGGAGAATGGGTATTAACCTAATCAACACTAGTGCACGCTTATTGGTTATAAGACTATTCACATAGTTATAATCTTCTGGGGGGTATTTTTTGGTTAATTCACAATTACATTATGAACCATTAAGAAGGGTCTAAATAGATTATGACCATGTATATACTTGGTTAAAACTGAAGTTCTATCAGTTGATAAGATGGTTTCATAATTTAAGACATATATGGAATGATTTTAATGAATATATGATTGTTAACTATAATTATTATATCTTTTCTCTTAAATTATGTTTTTGGTTTTAGTAAATTGTTGAAACTAGAAGGAATCATGTGAACAATAAATGTGATAATCAATCTAAAAAATTTCCTCATGAGAAACCAAATGAATTAAAGCATGGATAATATATCTTATGACGATTATAACACAAATTTCTAGTCTATAGATGGTAAAAATGACAAAGATGATATTTCAGATACACCTGGGAGAGAGAATCATGCCATTGAGACTTTTATGTGATAATATCCATCATACATCTATGGGTATTTTAATAAAATAATTGCTGAGAAATGGATCAATGAAATTGAAAAGATATTTTCTATTATTTTTTTCTCAAACCAGGATAAATTTCTATTATAAATCTATCAATTGTAAGTAAAAGATGAGAAATTGTGTATTCTTATCAATAACACGAGTCAAGTTTAAGAAATAAACTCAATGTAATGGGAGGAGTTTAAGTGGGTCTTTCCCAATAAATACTTTCCTCAAATTCTTTATGATTATAAGGAAATGGACTATATGGAGTTGAAATAGAAGGATTTTAAATCTATTAGTACCTATGTAGAAAATTTTAGATTACTCTAAAGGTATTCTTATGGATTTATAATTTTTTCTACAAGAAAATTTGATTTATTATTTAGTGGAATGAAACCAATTATATAAAATTAGTTAGCCATAAGAAAATATAGTAACTATGAACAAATAATTAAATTAGTTTTGAAGGTGTAAATAGAGATTAGTAACTCCAATTATTCTTTTTTATTTAGTTATGAGAAGAGAAAAATAGAGCTTCATGGAAACTTGAATGCTAAATGTCAGAGAGGAAATATATTCTTGTATGTTTCAAGAAAAGTAGAAGCACCTATTTGGCATGACTAACTCGAAGTTTTAGTCTTAATTTATGAATAATTGATGATGTATATAATGAATTTCATCATGTAAAATGGAATTCATAGAATAATTTACTTGATTAATGATCAAAACTAGAAGAGAAGAATATTCACATGAAATTTATAATTAAATCATGAGTAGATCTAGAATTATGTAAACTCATAATTATCTGTTTCTTTAATATCTTATTGACTTAATCTCATTTTTCCATCATTACCCTATATGATCCAAGTGAAAAATACATCTAGAAATGATCCACACAAGCGCCATACTCTCTGAATTTCACCATGGAATCATCAGGTGCAAGAATGGTCGATCCATATCTCTCGTGTCATTTGTGGTTGATCGCAAAACAATATTATATAAGAATGAAAAAATCAAGGTGTTTTATCTATGGATTGAGAGGAGAGGATGACATATTACACTAAAGATCACTAGAAATTTATTTAACTCTTGAGTATGACTCTTTTTATCCATTTCCTGCAACATGTGTCTCTAAAGAAATTGATATAGTTTGATATTTATTATACTATGTTTAGGGTTGGAACCTTGGTAAAAATCCCCTTTAAATTTATAAAATCCTTACTAATCCCCATTCATATATATTAATATAATTATTATTAACTAGAAATGTGAATCACATAAGAATAAATAAATAAAATTTATATTATTTCAAATCCTAACATTAATCATGGTTCATTAATTCTCTTCATCATTTTCTGAATCATGAATAATGACAATTTATTGAATAAATAAATACCATTAAATTATTCATCAATAAATATAGTAAATATTATATGTATAAAATAATTAAATACATATTTATTATTATTATTTAACTCACTAATTATATTAAATAAGTTTTGATTAAATCTGAACAATCAACAAACCTGAATAATTATCAAGCCATAACATAGGATGAATATTTCTTCTAACTTGTAAAATTCATCATTTAATTTAACCTACATTGTAGATGCACTTAGTGTGTGACCCTATATTCCTCTTTATTAGGGGAATTAGGTATAACCACCTAAATTACAATTATAATGTCAAGTGATATACCAAAGCACCCATGGGGATAGAAGTTAATGTCACAATGGCATAAAACCTCCTAAAAATATTATTGTGTAATAAAACCCTTTTACCAGGATATATCTAATCATGTAGGTTGAAAACTAGTGCCATCAAATTATGTGGTTGATTTATCCCTATTTGACCTTCGAGAAATTAACTTTCCTATAGAACATCATGTCCATGTATTTATCTAGGAAATTTCATTTCCATACAAGGTCTTAAGATATAAGCTTTCGTTAATTAAAAGAAGGGATAAATCGTTTCTCACATTATAAATTAGTATAATATCACTCATGACATTCCAAACATATCCTACTTCCCCATGAACATATTTCATCATGTATTTTATAAAAATGTCAAAGTACACGACATATGGTATTCAATAATGATTACCTTAATGTATAAGGATCAATAAACATACCATAGATAGCAGGATCCAATGAAACATAAAATTTGGATTTCTTACTAGTGGGATCATTCTCATAATCATCCTTCTTACATATTTCTAATGGGGAACACAATAAGAAGGTGTCTCAATGCCTTATGAGACTTATACCCCTCATAGTCTATGTCTTTATTTCTTATCAAACAATATCCTCAGAATATAGAACATTTATTCAAGAATAATGTTGCAGAACCTCAATGTTCTTATCATATTGAGGAGTTGTTAAAACCTTCTAGTCTTCCATATATTCTTATAACATTATCACATGCTATATCATGAAAAGAAAATTCATGATGTGATAGGAAGATTTATTGATATTAAAAAAATTAATACATATAATCATCAAGTATATAGATGTTCATCCTATGGAACCAACTCTAATAGAATCCCTCTATAAATAGAGCCATCTATTAAAAACCATTAGTGAATTCGCTCTTATATGACTCTCATGCCTCTATTTAATTAGATACTTCATCATGGTTTTCTCCAGGTTTTTTTACTATATACTATAATCACTATGAATTCACCTTTTTGAGAAAAATATATCATGATATGAAACCTATAAAGTATATGCATTATCATTTGATGTGGCCTTGGATCCAAGGGAAACCCCACCACTGCAATCTTATCGCAATAAATTGTGATTGGGCTTGACTACAATGTATCACATTTTGATCATTCATAATGTTTTTAATCCAAATTACTTCATTCCCTTAATCGAAATCCATAATATACTCAAACTCCAATATATAATTGGGGGAAATTTGATTCTTTAAACTTTTCCCGCTCACAAATCCTTTATTGAGGAAAAATACATATCATAACTATAAATTCAAATAATTTTGATATGTATGAGATATAGCACCTATATAACCCCTAAATAATATCTTCTCATCTCTTCCACACACTACGAACATATCCTTAATTAACCTTAGATACTGTATATTAATCAAAAAAATAGTCCAATAATATTCTCATTGATCAGGTTAATATGTACCTATCATGCTCAAAGAATATGAAACATCATGACTCATTCATAAGAGGGCATACAAAACAGATCCTTTTAAATAAGTTTTTGAGATCGTACTCATTCTCTTTAGTTAATATTGTGACTAAGGACAAATATTATTGAAAATAATTATATCATACGATATTGGAACCAATCACCTCTTATATTATTGAATACTAAATCAATTCAGTGTTTGGTAAATGTATATACTTAAACATACTACAAGAATCCTCTATGATATACCACACATGATCATGATCCCAATAATGAAGGCTGCTTCACCTAAGTCCTTCATGGAGACTCACTTTTTCAACAATTCCATAACCTCTTGTAAGGATGGTATCTAAGTTCCAATTGGTAATTGGATATAATGATGTACTACTTTGAAAATAATCGTACCCCATTAACCAGATGTAAATACATTTCTCACAGTTGTTCTTAATAAAACCTAATTACTTCATAGCTTCATCGAACTAAATGTTTCATGACTGGGATGCTTTATTTAATCCATAAACATATATTTACTATTTTTTACCTTTTTCATTTCCTAGAGTCAAAAAATCTTATGGATGTGTTATATACACATATTTTTAAAGGTTCCCATTAAGTAAATTAGTATTTTCATCCATCTAAAAAATATCATATTCTTAGAGATTTCTTATAGAAATTATAATTCTGATTCATTTTGAAAAAGTTATTATAGAAAATGTTTCATTATATTCAATTACATGACATTTTCTAAACCCTTTATCAATTATCTATGATTTATAGGTACTAACATGACCTTCCATTTGTAGACTTTTGTTGAACATAAATTTTCACCCAATGGGATTTACATCTGTACAAATAGATCAATTAGAATCCAAACATGGTTCTAATATATAGAATATATCTCATAATTCATGGATTATTTCTATTTTATAGATTTCAAGATCTGTACCAACTCCTTGTAGAATAGAGGCTTATTATTTTCAACCAAAAATAAGTCACCATCTTTTGTAAAATTCATATCTTTCTTGTTATCTTACCTATCTGGTGCCCCTACACAGTACTTGTGTTTTTGGAATCCATGGGTATCTATGAAATCTATTCATGTACCAAATCCTGGGTATATTTAGCATCAATTTAATCAAATTTAATCTTTCTCCAACTATCCTCTTAGACTATTTGTTCCTTATCGAGGAATATATATATTCTAAAAACTATAAAAAAATTATTAAATGGGTCTTGTGGGTAGTATCCCCTCATTTACTTTATATAAACTATAAACATACACTTTATACCCTATAGTGATAGTTTTTTCATGAGCTATATTTAAAAAACACATCACACCCACATAGTTGAGTACATGAAAGAAATATATTTCATTCCACTCTATAACTCAAATGGATTACCATTTTCTACTTTATTTGGTACTCGATTTAGCATTTATGTTGATGTTTGTAATTCATATACCCAAAAAGAAAATGTAGGTCTTGCTAACTCACCATCAATATTACCATGTACAACAAGGTATGGTTCCTCATTTCAATAACAACATTCCACTATATTTTATAACTCATAGTGAGTTAATATAAAATCCCATAGTCACATTCAAAGTAGATAAAATCTTGGCTAAGATATACACCACCATGATATGATCAAATTCTTTTTATTCTTACTAAGGTAATTCTAAACTTTATTATTTTAATCGTAAAACATCACAAAGGATTCATACTTGTACCTTTTCATCTTGATGTAACTATACCTACTGATTCTATCAGTAAAAGTACTATAGTATGGAAATCCACCTCATGATTCTACTTGAAATGGTCCAAAACAATCAGTGTGTGCCCATTCTAGATGTTTTGTGGCTCTTTCTCCTTAAACATTTAATGGTGGTTTCGTAATATTTCCTAGTAAAAAATAATTACATATTTCAAGTGGTTTAATCTCGAAATATTCAAAGTATCCATTTTGGTATAGCATTGCCAAAAACTTCTTGTTTATCTGACCAAGGTGTCGAGGTCACTTCTAGGGGTGAAATGATTTTCTTGAAATTGATTTATTACCAATTCCCAATATTTTTTTTCATAATTTAATACATAAATGTATTGATTTAACTATTTCATAGCATAACATATGATATCTTTATAAAAGTATAATTACTTATTTCAAAAGATAAAAATAAATCCATCACTGTCCAATCCGGAAATTGAAATGATTTTCTAAGTAACAATAGGAAAAAAATAATAGTTCATTAAAACCAAAATCAATACTTTTGGAAGTGTGATATGGTAGTCTTAAATGCCTAGAACAACCCTCCTCACCCCAATGGTAACCCATAGATCCACCTCACCTCTAGAAACCATCCAAAATCTACATGGTTTCAATATTTGGATACAAATATGAGAACCACATTTAGTATTTAACACCCAAATTTTAGATATAAAAATATTACACTTGATAATGCAAGAATCAAAATATTCCCTTTTATTCTTTAGAAGACTATAGTTCCTATTCTAGTGGCCATTATTTCCACATAAAAAACACACCACATTCTTCCCATTTACTTGTTATTCGATCTTATTCTTCTTCTTGAATGGATGGGTTTCTAAAGTCTTAGACATATAATGAGTCTTTTTGTCCTTTTTCATATTCTTCCACTTTTTATTCACCATAAATACTATAGGTCTTTCATTACCCTAGTAATTATCAACTTTTTGAATAAGAGTAGTATGTTCTGAAAGTGATTTCTCACTATTTCGCATATTTTAATTAATAATGAAACAAGAGAGTGTTTTAGGTTGTGAGGATAGAATTAGATATAGAAAATAATTAGGTATCCTAAAACCCAATATTTATAATATTTTATATATCCAATCACCAAGACTACATGAGGCTCAACTATCAATGAATATTGAAGCTTACACATGAACAATGCATTAGAGATCTCATATCTCTCTTATCTATTATTCTCATGATAAATATAATGATGGAGAGAAATAAAGTTATATGAATCCATGTCCTGAAGTTGTTTTATAACATCACTAGACATGGTGGATAACCTGAAACATTAGACATCCATTGTATCGTTCACATGTTCCGTGTGGAGAGATACTTCTTCCTCACTAGCCTCTTTTGCAAGCGACTCGGGAACTGGGGTTCCCAAAATTTATAATTTCCAATAATTGAATTTTATAATTCCAAAGTTCTTATACCAATCCTATAAATTATCAGTAGTGATAAATTTATCATTATCTGGTATGATTCTTAGTGATATTGTCAAATGTTTTTGGTTTTTCATTTCTAAAAATTAAGACTAGTTAATTAGTAATTCCTTAATTTCAATATCAAATTAATAAATTTTAATTTTATTAATCTCCCACTATATTTTTTAATCCTAATATCCCCCACCATTAGTTTTAGAATATCCCATTATATGTATATTATAGTAACAAGGACCCATATTCCCCTTCTCATAACCAAGACTTGTGCATGAAAGGTTAATTTAAGGGTTTTAAGTTGACATAACTTTCCAACTCAATTAACTCACAATTCCATGATCTATTTATTCGACTAAAAAAATTAGAAATACTTGATAAAAATATCCTCAAAATTGGCCTCTCTGTTACACCATGTCTGGATTCAACTGTAAACCCTTAATATGAACAAAGTTAAGTTAACCCAAAACCTTAAGCTAAAGTTCCCTGATAATTAAAAGAACCACAACTTGGGTTGATTTAGAACTTTGAATTATTAATTTGACTCTAACTCAAGAATTTTAAGGATATTCCAAATTAATATTTTTGTTTATGGATTTTTATATTTATGCACAAAAACCCAGTTTTATCAAATCAAAATCCATGTTAATATTAAGTAAATTTTACATAAGTTATTAACTATGTATGATAAAATTTACACATAACATAGTTTTATTTTATTCCAATTTTATTGAATATTAATTGATAATGTAGCATCAGAAAACATAATTAATAAACAATAAAAATGACATAAAGGAAATAGAAGTGGAATGGTCATGAGATTCTATAATAGTTATTTTATCTAGAGGATGATAAATTAACCCTTGACTTTTGGGAAAAACACCTTAAACCATACCTTGGTTTGTGTTTTATCATTAATCCTAAGATATTATGTATCAATTTGATTGATTTCTTCTCATCTACAAGACTTGGACCACCTCCTCTCTCATTGGAGCTCCATCCCTACATTATATTTTACTCACAGGAAGGTGATGGGATTCAATGGATTAGATAATGGTGGATTACATTAAAGAAACCTTGGTCACACAAGCCTATACATAATATGGAGGAGGTTTTGAAATTCATACAATCATTTCCATTTAATAATAATACATTAAAGAAAAACTTTTCCCATTCAAAAGTCTTTCCTAATATCATGATTATCCACATACCATTCAATGAACTTAAATTTTCAATTAATCCATTAATTATTTAATTAATTCTATAATATAGATAAATAACCAAAAATTTATCCCATTAATTGAATTTACCTTAATAACATACCATAATAGTGAAAATTCTATAATTCAATATTTTGAACAAATTAAATTTATTAAATTTATTTAAAATTAATAGATTACACAAGTGTAATTACAGGATATAGAATGTACTCACCCAAACTACCTGATAAGATCATTGTACTTGTTCATTACCTTGGAATCAATACACATTGTGTGATAGGTAATTACATGGACATAAGATTCGACAAAATTTCACATGGAACATGTGTGAATTTCATTTAATTTGAATCTCTTGGTGTGTGCATAATTCTCTATAATCAAAGAACATACTCAATTTATTGTATAGAATTATCATATAAATTAATTCAATATATATTTAACAATCATATGACATAGAGTGTACAATCAAATAAATGATGGATGAAACAAATTTGAATAGGTATAATCATATAATTAATTCTTCTTTCAATGTTAAACTGAGCACACTAGATGCATCAAACTACATGACATGTACTTGGTTACATGGAATGTAGTCTAATTTATCTATGTCTGTGGAATATGGATAGAAACTAGGAATGTTAGCCTATAGTGGATAAATATGAGGTACATGATATGTAATTATATTATATTATGTGTGGCCTTGAAGGTACACAATATGTTAATCCAAGTGTCTTGTAGCAAATACATGACATAGTTAGAATCCCATGTTCTCTATCACAAATACACGAGGAGAACATATCATGTACACAAGCTAAACAGAATGTGGTTATTCAATATTTATTCCTGATTATCTGGATCTACACTCTGATCCACTTTTATCATATCATTGATCCTATTTTGTTAGACTAATAAAATATCAATTTGAGATACAGTTGTGATACATGTGTATACGGTGTCTAGATTGGGTTACACATTTTATATTCTAGTTTTACCTAGATAGTACTTTTGGAATCTTTATATGGTGTTTTTGGATGTCTCTATGTTTTGTCTCAACACATTTATGGGTTATGTGAGTGATGAATAAGAATAAAAAATATAAAAATATTTTTGGAATTCAATAATGACTTGATATGATATAAAAGAAATTGTATATGTATACCACTTAATAAATGATTAAAAAAATTATATATTAAACATGTGACCAATTTGATGTTTCTTGTAGGTTTCAACCATAGTGGAGGACCCTATTTGACACAGATAATATTTCTTTTTAGTCTTAATTTATGAATAATTATTATTGTATATATTGAATTAATTCATGACCTATAGAATTTAAAGATTACATAACTTTATTAAATGCAATAATAAGAAGAGCAGGATCTTTACAAGTAATTTAGAATTAATTTATAATCATATCTAAAATTACCTAGACACGTAATTTTTTTTATTTATGATTTGGTTAAAACAATATCATCATATCATCACTGCACTACAGTATCCAACTATAGAATATTTCTAGTTTTGATCCACATGTGCACCATAATATCTTAAAATCGTCATGGAATTATTGGGTGTTAGCATAGTCTATCCTAACGGCTTACAATATTCATGGTTGATTGTAGTAGAATTATTCTATGGGGATAAATTCCTATGGTTGTTATCATTATGGATTAAGAGAAGAGAATTTTAAAGAACACTCTAGATCTCTAAAACTCTTTCTAGGTCTTGAGAGAGCCTCTCTCTATCTATTATTCATAACATGTGTGTTGAAAGAAATTGGTATAATTAGATATTTTTTATAGTAGGTTTAGGATTAAAAACTTACCCCCAAGCCCCTTTCCCATTTATTAATTATTATAGAACCCCATTTATTAATAATAATGTAACTATTATTCACTTGACATGTGAATCACTTAAGAATAAATAATTATAATTTATATTTTTTATAATTATAAAATTAAAATCGGTATTTTTATCCTCTTCATCATTTAAAAATCATGAATGTTGAATATATATTTAATATATAAATATCTATGCATTATTCATCGATAAATATAATAAATATTATATCTACTAATCCTTGGAAAAAATATTTATTTTTATTAAATACTCTTTACTCTTGAAAAAATGTGATTATATCATAGTGATTAACCAAACCTAAATAATTATTAAACCTAAAAATATGAATAATATTTATTCTAACATGTTAAATTCAATTTTGAATTTAACTTAGATTGTGGATATATATAGACTGTGACCTTCTAGGGATCTTTCTCTATAAACTTAGGTAGAACCACATAAATTCCAAGGTTATTATCAAGAAATATGCCAAATAACTCCTAGAGAAAGAAGTTAATATCATAATGACAAACAACCTCCTATTATTTCTTATTGTTTAGTATAATATTTTTACCAAGATATATCTAATCATGCAGGTTGCATACTGGTGTCAACAAACTAGGTGCTTGATGTATCTTCCTTTGACCTTGTGTAAATTAACTTTCCCATAGAACTCCATGGACATATATTTATCCCGGAAGTTCCATTTTCATCAAATGGCCTAAGATATCAACAATTGTTCACATACAGAATGAATAAATCCTTTCTTGAATTATATGGTAATTCAATATCATTCTTGATGTACCCAAAATATTATACTTCTTCACAAATAGGTTTCATCGTGATTTTCCTCAATACATCAAATTACAAGACAAACACCAAGATAACATGTCTCGATGTATTATGATCCACATTCCCCAAATAACCTATATTTTATATTTCCCAGCAGGAAATATCATCCATTTATAGGGCATTTATTTGTGAATATTTTTTTGACACTTCTTGGTTCTCATTATTGTGTGGAACTGTATTAACCTTTCAATGTGGGACATATTCTTAGGATATTATCTCATACTATGTCTTGTAGAGGAATAATCAAAATTTGATAAGAAACATTATTAATAGTCCAAGAAATGAATACATATAATCATTAAGTAGATATAATTTAGTTCTAGGGGACAATATATAACAACTTCAATAACTTTCATTCCAAAAATGTCAGGGAAATCACTCAATAAATTATATGAAGGGAAATGGGAAGTGCTTCAATTTTGGAAATTCTATCCAATGAGATACTGATTATCGAAAGGGGGTGAAGTGGTTAGATAATATAAGATTATAATGACGATTCAACCAATAAATTTACATGTTTTAGATTTAATAAGGTTACAGGTTTGTTTCCCTCAGAATTCGAGGATGATCTCCTGGATGGGAGATTCAAACGTTCTGATCGGTTTCTAACAGGTTTTTTCGTAGAACCGAAAACATCCAATGATTCCACATCCATTTGGACCTACTTTCCAAAGTTAGGCGCTCGTTATCTTGTGGACTAATGAGGCTTAGGAATTTTCATTGTTCGATAGGATGGGTGGTCGGACTCATCACACCTTTTTTAGGGGAATTATTTTCTACTACGGGACTCTCTTTATAGATTTAAGTTATGTTCGTAAATCCTTATTACATTACCAAGTATAAAATGAACTTTACTTCATTTTTGACAATATGTAAGAAATTTAGAGATTCTTTTATGTATATTCGAGGTTCTTCATCAATAGAGAATCATCTGTATCTATTTAGAGATTCTTGGTCAATGGTATCCTTCAAAACATTTATATAAAAGTCTCTTGGTCATTATGATGACCAGGATGGTTTTAAAGCCACTCAGTGGGGCACTTGAAGTTTATTGTCATTCAAAAGAACATGGATTATTTCAGAGTTTGGATCGAACCCGCAGATGGGCTACCTATGTATCCTTTGTTTTGGAAAAGGAATCAGAACCCACGTAGTTCGGGTAAGGGAGTATGATATTTATGATTGATGGCTCAAAGAATGATGTTATAATTACAATTACTCTCTAAGCCCACGTGAGTCATGATCAGTGTGAGAAACAAGAGCTATTGGTAATAAAATAGTCAATTGGTCAATGAAAGATGTAATCATAAGAAATGGTTTGAGGCTTATGTATGTATGACTACCCAAATAAATGAAGATGAGGATTTACTTTAGGGAGAAAATCCAGGAACAGGGTCCATAAAGGTATATGTGCTTCATGGAGATTTGAATACTCTAACTTGGGACTTATTCCAAAAAAATAATCCCAGATTAGGAGAGGATTGATGATTGGGTTTTACTCCTGGTAAGGAATCCCAAATCAAAGGTAAATTAGGACTGGTTAAAGTGAAATTAAGGGATTTGGGTCATACTTCCGAAAAGGAAGCCCAAAATTATGACAGGGACTTATTCCTGAAAAAGAAGCCCAGGTTAAGGATTAAGATTTGGGGCTTACTCCTGAGGAGGATGCCCAGATTTGGGAACTTTAAGAATTTGGGGCTTACTCCTGAAGAGGATGCCCAAGTTTGGAGGACATAGGACTGGGGATTATTCCTGAAAAAGGAGACCCAGGTTAAGGGATTATGACTAGGACTTATTACTGAAAAGGAGGCCCAGGTTATGGATTGAGGTTTGGGGCTTACTTATGAGGAGAATGCCCAAATTAAAGGACTTATAACTGGGGATTATTCTTGAAAAGGAGACCCAGGTTAAGGATTCTCTCATCTTAAAGGATGAGGTTGAACGAATGAACTATCAATCCTTAGTGTATAAATCACTATGTTTTGAGAGATAATCCACAGAATTCTTTTCAGATAAGGAATTGAAATCAAGAAATCAGGCCATAAATGGCTTTGAAGAGTGTCTTGAACACTGAATCTTGAATAGGAAAGGTGTAATGGCTTAGGAGGGGTAAAATGGGCAAGATGGGCACCCAAAAAGGAAGGGGCGCACAAGTCTTGGAAGGCGCGCAGGTATTGCGTGGGCACGCAAGTATTTGTCGCACAGGTATACCTGCGCGACATTTTTGGGGTACTTGCAAGATGTTCAACCAGCATTGAAATACTTGAGAGACTCTGTATTAAGGCCTTTAGAACCCTCTTGAGGTTCTTCCAGAAAAGGGACGTGCAAGTTCTATCGAAGGAGTAAGGCAGCGCGCAAGTGTTGCCACTTCCCTTAAGGGCTGGCCACTCAGGCGCGCAAGTGTTGATGAGTTTCAACACTCTGGCTTTCCTCCCTCTCTTTAGATCTTCCGTTCTAGGTAAGAAATTACCTAAGAAGTGTTCCGGAAGCTTTGAGAAGAGACTTGGGCGTTGGGAGCTTCAATCTGAGTTTCTGGAAAAATTCCTCTTTTTAATGGGGGGCCCACCGGGTCTATTTATAGGCAAGAGAAGACCCCGGGTGGTTATCACTTAGGTTGCGCAAGTCACTTGCACGACCATAAGGTGTCGCGCAAGCGAACTTGCGCGACAGTGATATAACTTGTGCGGCTTAGGTGCTTTTGATCCCTTGTTCATTCCTTTGTCGATTTTTGATATTTTCTTCAAAGGTTGAATCATTTTGAGCTTAGATATTCACCTTTTCCGGTATTTAGATTCTATGACGAAAGGAGCGTCAACAAAAGTCCCCCCTCAGAGTTGGATCTGAAAAGAAAATGAGGATTTGACTCTGAGGAAATTGAAGACATCCAAAGGAAAAGGTGGTGTGCAAGTCATCAGTGCACAGAGGGAAGCGCGCAAGTGTGTGTCGTGCAGGCCTGGAGCGCACTGTATATGGCACGCAGATAGGCCTCCTGGCCTATAAATACATGGCCTCACCTCCGTACAAATCATCTGGATTTCCGGACTTCAAACCTCTCGAGCTCTTGTCGCGCAGGTCATCTTAGCTGCACAAGTTTCTCTGTTTTCCAATATTTCCTTGATGGCGTTCTGATGTCAAGGTATCTGGATTTTCGCGGTTTATACTTGCGCGTCAAACACTAGTGCAGCACACGAACACTTGCGCGCCAATTTTTAGACTTGCGCGCCTTAATTCCTTAGCCATTTTTTCAAATTTCTTCACAAATTTTATGAAAAAAAACCATTTAAGAGTTAGTTTATTCATCTTTTGTGCAGATTCAGTGGTTCTTAAGGGAATTGGAATGGCTGATGAACTGGCTAACAAGCGGATTGATGACATGATGAACATCATTGGCCATGATTACTACGATATCTGTGACATCACTCTCCCCGATTTGGCTAAGTACTTGAAGAAATACCATCCTAATTTCCCACAGAGCATCTATCTACCTCTGTGTGGTCATGGTCATCTGCAAGGAGTAAATGTTCCAAATTCAAAGAACTATACACTTGAAATGCAGCTGCACTGCTACTCCTCTATTTCGGTTATGCTTTGCATTAAGAGCAACAACAATGGTATGAACTTTCAAGTTCTTCTACCATGTCATTTCCTTGCAGATACGAAAATGGAAAACCCATGGGCTGAAATATTTTCCATTATCGGTTGGTGGAGAGAAGAATAACATGGAATTAGAACAATATCTGAAAAGAGTACTCTCTCCAAATGGATCTTTAATTCCAATGCTCCATTCTCAAATCCATGTATCCATCTTCCAAGTATCTTGGACAGAAACAGAGTCACTATTTGATCAGCAGAAAATTTTCTCAAACCGCACTCAAGAACATTCTTTTTCAATAGTTCCAAGAAGAGCTGGTATCACTGCGTCTCTTATTGTATCCAGTTAAATTAATGAATTCCAGGTGCTTGCTGATGAAGCTCTGGGTGCCGTAAATCAAATAAAGAGTTATGTTGAAAGCCTCTTGTAATTCTTGAAAAAGATAAGAGACTTCAGTCTGTGGATGCCCTTCTAACTCTTGTGCATCAATGAAAAACACTTTCACCTTCACTTATTTGTACCTGCATCCTCTTTTGCTATATGCTTTAGATTTTACCTAAGCCAATGGGCCTAGTAAGCATAGTTTTATTTTTACTAGGATTAATGTAAATAACCCTTCAAACTTAGAACCATTTTAATTGCTCAATATTACCTAAATCATACAAAATGTATGTTTATTCAGCTAGAACTTGACTTTTATTCAGAGTTCCTTTGTCTTTTGTGGGCAGTTTAAAGTCATGCACGCTAGACATAAAGGGGATAATGTTTAAGGTAGAAATAGCTTTGACCAAAATGGATAAAAATTGATTCAATTCCTTTACAATTTATCTAAAAACATATTACCATACTTAAGTATTAAGGAGAAAAAAAAATTAAGCTATGGCTTTAAGAATATTTGAATCTATGGAATGATATGAAAAAGAGCTAAAAGGCATCAGAAGAAGTAGTTTCCAAGAATGAAGTTACTTTTATTTAACAAAACCTGTTACGGGGTTGAATTATGCAGGGCCACCTAAGGGCATTGGCTGCATGGTCAAATAAATAGCATCTTTCAGCGGACAAGTCTGTTATGTGGACTATTTATGCAAGGCCGCCTATGGGCACGTGCTGCATAGTCAGGAAAAAGAACTCTCAGAAATTTACTTTCCTAGTGCTAAAAGCCAGTGAAAGTTTATGGAGATTCAAATTTTCTAAAGTATATAGTTTTCTGTATGGAAATAGGTACTTGAATATGGAGAAGATATTTCCGAACAAGACTATCGAAGAATTGAATAGATATTACTCCTACGAAGGTCTGACCCAAACGTAGGGAAGAAGAATAAACCATAGACTTGAATATTTTCAGATCATGAAAAAGGATATGGGACAAATATGTTAAGGATGGCTATTTTTTGCGGATCCCTACATACTGTCGTTTAAGACAAATAAGGACAAAAGAGGCATTCTTCCCAAGAATGAAGTTACCACTATCTGAAAAACCCGTTAGGGGGTTGAATTATGCAGGGCCACCTAAGGGCATTGGCTGCATAGTCAAATAAATAGCATCCTTCAGCTGACAAGTCTGTTATGTGGTCTGTTTATGCAAGGCCACCTATGGGCACGTATTGCATAGTCAGGCAAAAGAATTCTCAGAAGTTTGACATTTTTGTGACTAAAAGTCATGAAAAGGGTTATGAAGATCTGAAAATAATTAAGGTTAGGATTATAACACATAAAGATGGGTATTTTCCAATGTATATAAGGATACATAGGTCAATGATAACCATAATCATGTTGTGTCTGGGTCCTGAATTGAAATTTTGGACTTCACTACGTATCTCATAAGAATGAGAATCAATCCATACGTAGTTCTTGATATGAAGTTTAACGTCATGTAGGACGAAGGTATGAGAGATCTTAGTTTAGGGTCATAGAGTTTGGACCATAATAATGAATACACAGTGTGTGTTTTCATTAGGACTTTTCAGCCAAGGGACTGAAATTGATATTTGGGGTTAGGCCCAAAAGACTTGGGGCTAGATTCGAGGGATACTCGAACGTTCCTATGTATCCCATAAGGATGGGAATCAATCCCACATAGTTCTAGATATACCCTTTGTAAAAATTTGGTTCCTACATATGAAGGGTGAAAGGGGACTTTAGTACAATGATGGTTTAACCCGAGATAAAAAGTTTAGGCATTACCATGTATGCACGTAGTCTTTTGAAATGAAACATGATTGAAAAATCAATGTAAATAATGGTTCCCTCTCAAATGAGGAAATCAAAGAGTATTGTAGTTTATTTTCATACCAGACAAAAGTGTTGTATAGTTTAACGTCGTATAACAAGGACGAATTTGAACCAATGTAAAGATATTGATTCTAGGGGTGGTTTCACGAATCAACATCATATGATATGGCGATGAACCGATGTGAAGATATTGGTTTTGGGCTTGAACCTTTGGAGGTTTCCTACATACCCAGCCTAGAAGGCAAGTATCAAAGTCCGTGTAGTTTAATTAAAGAATGAATTAATGATCATGTTGTTCTTGGGGACAATGACCTAAAAAATGTTGTTGGAACTTACACATGGTTAGCGGCCCAAAGAGAGTGTTATGGTTGAGGTTTGCTCTAAGCTCACGTGAGTCATACTCCTTGTGAGAAAAAAGAGGTAGCAACAACCTTAACGATGCACAGTTTAATGTCATGTAGCAGGGACAATATGAAGGGACTATGCAATTTAAAGTCTTGCAGTTAGGACTATTGGTGATGCACAGTTTAGTGTCATGTAGTAGGGACAAAGTACAGTTTAATGTCATGTAGGACATATCACGAACATTCTGTACAGTTTAGCATCATGTAGTTAGGACGATGGGGACAATACAGTTTAACGTCATGTTGGACGAAAAAGGGGGGAAACTGTGCAGTTTAATGTCATGCAGTGAGGACAAAAGAGTGCACCATTTTAATGTCATGTTGGATGCATTGGGGATTTTTTCCACAATTTAACGTCATGTTGGATGAAAAAGGGACGATACAGTTTAGTGTCATGTTGGACGAAAGTGCGAATAGTTTAAGGTCATATGCATAGACCGTGGATGGTGCAGTTTAATGTCATGCTGGACATAAATACAGTTTAAGGTCATACAGGACCTCTGATGATTATGTAGTTTAACGTCTTTCCAGACGTAAGGGACTTTCAAATTGTTTAGGGTCTTATGCATGGACCGTTGCTATATAGTTTAATGTCGTATAGCAAGGAAAAATTGGTGTTGCACAGTTTAATGTCATGTTGCAGAGACAATACAGTTTAGCATCATGTATGACGAAAGTGTGAATAGTTTAGAGTCATATACATGGACCGTGGATGATTTTAAGGTCATACTGGACCATTTCTGTATAGTTTAACGTCATATAGCAAAGACGAACTTGTGCCGCACAGTTTAGTGTCATGTTGTTGGGACATTATAGGGGTATTTTGTAATTAATACAAAATACTTCTTCAAAAATCTGGCATTAGTTAGAGTAGTAATGAGTTCTCCATCCATCGAGATTAATGAATAAGCTCCATTGGAGTAGACCCTATGTATTTAATAAGGTCCTTCCCATTTTGGCTCAAGCTTGGGAGGTTTCTTTCCTGGTATCATTAGAGTTATGAGAACTAATACCAATTCTCCCTGAATGAATGAACGAAGACGAACTTTTTTGTTAAAAGCTCGTGCTATTCGATTCTGCTAGATTTCCAAGTGGTGCAAAGTGCACAATATTTTCTCATATAACCATTCCAATTCATTCAGTCGCTTTTTAGATTTCTCATCTGTAGATAACTGATCAAAAATGGCTATTCTGAGTGAGGGAAATTGAACATCAATTGGCAAGACTGCTTCTGTTCCATATACCAACGAATATGGAGTTGACTGCGTTGCATTGCGGGTGGTAGTCCGATAAGCCCATAAAGCATGAAAGAGTTTATCAGGACATGACCTCTTATCCTTTTCCACCATCTTTTGTAGTATATTTGAAAGAGTCTTGTTAAAGGCTTCTATTTGGCCATTGTCCGCCGCATGATACCGAGATGAATGGTTGGATTTAATGTTGTATTCTTGATACAATTTCTTCACTTCAGAAGAACAGAAGTTGGTGACGTTGTCCGTCAATATGGTATGAGGGACACCATATATAGTAATGATGTTAGACTTGATGAAGCTAACAATGCATTTAGAACTGAATTCTTTAAGAGGTACTGCCTCTGCCCATTTGGAAAAGAAATCAGTAGCAGTAAGAATGTACTTAAACTGCTTGGCCGTAGCTAAAGGGTAAGGTCCCACCACATCCATTCCTCATGTGGAAAATGGCCACAAGTATTTAGTTGTATGAAGCAACTATAGAGGTTGATGAATGAAGTTGGCATGTATTTGTCATGAATGACACTTCTTTTTGAAATTAACACAATCTTGTATCATTGAAGGCCAAAAGTATCCAAGCCTTCGAATTTGATCAGACAATCTATGTCCAGACTGGTGGGCACCACAGACTCCTGCATGCACTTCATTCATGACAACTATTGTCTCTTCACCATCAATGCATCTGAAGAGAACTCCATCAAAACCATGTTTGTAGAGAATTTTCTCTAAGTGGTCTGGGCTATCATAAAGAGTAAAATTGACCACATGTCGCCAGATTTTTTCATTCTCGGCTTTATCAGGTGGAAGTGTTCCATTTTGAAGGTATTCCCTGATAGGTGAAATCCAACCTGTAGTATGACCATACGGTTGAGGAATGGGACTAATTTCATTAATTTCCTCTGTTCTAGCTTGAACATAAGGTTAAATTGCACGACGGTGGGTAATAATGATGGTTGTCTCGTCCCGATTTGGATCTGCTAGAGTTGTGGCTATATTAGTCAGCGCATTAGCTTGAGCATTTTTTGATCTTGGGACATAAGAAAATGTCGGTTCTGAAGGGAATTTCGCCATTAACTCTCTGAAGTAATCATAGAAAGTGATTAATTCTTCTTTTTTGATGGCATAATCCCCATTGACTTGTTTGATTACCAGGTCTGAATCACCTTTCACCTTTTAGTGATTCACTTGTGTTTGAAGCGCTAACTCCAAGCTTGTGATAAAAGCTTGGTATTTGGCTTCATTATTGGTACCACCTTCCCACAATAAAAAGGAATAAGGTAACAATGCCTTATCTGGAGAAATTCCACAATTCCTAATCCAACTTTGTTGAATTTAGGATTTTCCATTTTCTTACCTGTTGGACTTCTGAAAGCACCATCAAAATACATTTCCCATGTTTGAGGACTCTCTTGAATAGAGAAAACTTCCTCATCAGGGAGTTCAATATCTGAAGACGTGTCTCCCACTAAAGGATGTTCAGCCAGGAAATCAGCCAGAGCTTGGCCCTTTATTGCCTTTTGAGACACATACTGAATGTCAAACTGCTGCAAAATAACTGCCCACCTTTCTAGATGTACTGTAAGCATTGGACGACTAAGGATGAATTTGAGTGGATTATTGCGAGATACCAATTGGAAATCGTGATGTTTCAAGTAGTGTCTCAGTTTATGAACTGCAAAGATTAACGCCAGGCAGCACTTCTCAATACTTGAATACTGGGTTTCTGCTTCAAGCATAGTTCTACTGAGATAGTAGAGGCTATTTTCATTCCCAGCATCATTCTTTTGAGCAAGAAAGGCACCCAATGATCACTCTAGAGCTGTCACATAGAGGATAAGTGGTCTTCCTTCAACAGGTGGCATGAGTACCAGTGGAGTCAAGAGGTATTTCTTGAGAACATCAAACACTTCTTGACATTATTCAGTCCACTAGTAAGTGACTCCTTTTTTCAATAATTTGGTAAAGGGTAACCTTTTGCCTGCCAAATTGGTGATGAAACGCCGAATATAGGCTAAGTGTCCTTGAAGTCCTCTTAATTATTTCAAATTCTGATGAGGTGACATACCAAGGATTGACTTAGTCTTCTCAGGATCGACTTCAATACCATGATGGCATACAAAAAAGCTAAGAAATTTTCCTGAGGTTACCCCAAAAGCACATTTTAAGGGGTTCATCTTCAAATTATGTTGTCGAATCTTGTGGAATATGACTTCCAAATCAGCCAAGTGATTAGAACATTGTTTGGATTTAACCACCAAATCATCTACATATCATTCAACAAATTTCCCTAAGAAAGGTTTGAAGATACGATGCATAGTGCGTTGATATGTTGCACCAGCATTCTTTAAACCAAAGGGCATCACCCGGTAACAAAACACACCTTGAGGGGCTCTGAAGGATGTGGATTCCTCATCTTCTAGGGCCATTCGGATCTGATTATATCCGTAATATCCATCCATGAAGGAAAGTACTTCATAACTAGTCGTAGCATCAATTAAGAGTTCTGTAATCGGAACTGGGAAATCATCTTTAGGACAATACTGATTAAGATCTCTGAAATCGATGCAAACCCTAATTTGTCTGTTCTTCTTCTTTACAGGGACAATATTATCCAACCACTTGGGATACTGAACTTCTCTAACGAAGTTAGCTTTGATCAGCTTATCCACTTCAGCTTCAATTTTGGAAGCATAAGTTGGGTGTGTTTTTCTCGCGGATTGCTTAAATCCTCGATGTTCTTTTGGTAAACCCAAATGATGAGTAGCAACATCAGGTTCAAGCCCAGGAATTTCTGTATAGTTCCAAGAAAAAATATCTTTATTTTTCTTTTTATAAGAAATATACATCTCTTGATCTTCAAGGGTCATGGCTGCACTAATTAAAGTGGGGCGTGGATCTTTCTCTATACCCAGATTTATTTCTCTGAGTTCATCCACAGTTGTAGAGATACCCTCTTCAAATGTTGGAGGAGCATCTCCAAGATCTTTCTCTTCTTCTTCTTCATGTGCTATTTCTTTCGTTTCTACTTGCATAGTAGATGACAAAACGAAATTTTCATGATCAGAAGAGATGTCAAAATTTGCACATTTTGAAGAAGAAGCTTCCATTTCCCACCCTATTGATGATAAAGGGTCTTCTTTGGGAAATAAAGAGGAGATGATGGATTGAGAATTGACATCATTATTCACCTCTGATGTTTCTATTACTTCTTCTGGCCTGATTGGCGAAGTATAGACCTGTTGGATTTCAGCAGATGAAATTAAAACGTCACCACTTGTGCTTTCATCACTGTTTGGTAGCTTACCAATTTCTCCCATGTTGTCTGGCTCGATTGTCGTAATTGACATTATGGATCTTTCCATAAGAGTATTTTTATTTGGGCCTATTTTTTCAATTTTACTGATAGGTAACACATAATCTGTACTCACATGTGTAAAATGGATTTATTGGAATCTTCTCCAAACCAAATGGAGCATTAACTTTGGTAATTTCCTTTGTTGTAGATTTCTCTCTTTCCTTCATGTGATAAAATTATGCCTCAATGTATTGAGACTCACATGTCTTGAACGGGGCCTTATCACCATACAATGTTCCAACGTGACCATTGAAACAGTATTTGAGACATTGATGGTATGATGAAGGGATAGCCGCATGCTGATGTAGCCAGGGTCTTCCAAGCAAGACGTTGAAAGCTGAGTCTTGATCAACAATCATGAAATTTGAATTGGATACAAGATCTCCAAACTGAGTTCTAAGTGTAACTTCGCCCAGTGGTTCTTGTTCATTTTTATCATATCCTTGTAACATCATGGTAGAAGGAGATAAATCAGATTCCGTGAGGCCTAATCGACGAAGTGTACGAATGGGCATGAGGTTGACTCCTGAACCATTGTCAATGAAAGCTCTTCAGATATCTACACCATTGACTTTGCCAGATAAGTATAGAGGTTTTATGTGCCCATTCACAACATCATCTTCATCTTTATTAGTAAAAGATATCACTGCATGGCCTTCTGCAGGATTATTCTCTATGTGATAGACTTCAGCTGCAGCAATTTCAGCTTCAAACTCCTGAGGACTTGACAAAGCATCGATGAGTACTTCCTGAAGATCTTTTGACAGATTCAAAGCATCCAAAATTGATAACATGGCTGGAACATAGGCCAAGTGTTTCAATATATCATACTTTTGATCTAGAGGTCTGCGTTTACCAACAGGAACATGCGGTTTAGCAGGTACCTTTGAAGCAGATGATTTAGAAGCTGATGCATCTTGTATTGGGATAGAAGTTGGCAACATCCTTGGTTTTGGAAGATTAGATGGATTAGATCCATTTACCTGCTGATATAAAAAAGATGGAACCTTCAATCGGTCTTCCAAAATAACTGTTCCAGGACTGAGTTGGCTATTTGCAGAAGAACTTGCTTGTTCTTTTTTAGCTCGCTGAAGGGATCTACCATGAGTTTCTGCTGCATACACAGTGCTAGCAGGGGTAGAATTGGAGTAGTGGCTTCGGAAAGATCCACGTCTTACCCTGTATCCTGAACCTCTGTAACTTTCTTGGATTCCATTATTTGATACAGGGAATTCAGGCTCATCAAAATTGAAAATATGACTGGAATACGGATCATTTAATTGAATCATATTAACAGAACCAAAGATTAACTCTTCGTGTGATAAAGACTCTGCCTGATTAGCCTGTTTAGGCTGTGCCGTTTGATTGGGCAGTGCCCGTGGCTTTGAAGTAGATGGCATAAAGTCTTCCAGAGTCAATGTCAATTTAGGCTTTGACACATACTCATATTCTTCTGATTCTTTTTTCTTCTCTGAATCAAGCCATTTCTTTGAATACTTTCCCTCTGATGAAGAGGGTTTTACTGCAATATTCATGGTAGAAGACACAATTGGTTTCTTTAATTGTGTTCAAAAAATGGAATGAGTCCGATTGATTGTCTTTCTAACCATCCAATCATCATACTTCTGTGCATTTCTGCTTTTGACTTCTTGCCATTCACCTTCCTCTTCTGGAACTGTAGCAGTAACACATGCTACCTGAGTCGAAGAACCCTTCAACTTGACTTTTCCCAAGTCGACCATCTTTTGTAGGAGGTCTTTGAAGACAAAACACTCCTGGATGGGATGCCCTAGCATTTGATGAAAGGGACAATAATTGGGACGGTCTTCATCTCCTTCCTTGTTTGGCCTCTTGGGCACTGGTAATTGAACCAAATTATTTTCCAAAGCTGAAATGAAGTAACCAGGAACTTTCTCATTTTGGAAAGAGTATGTTTTACTCTTTAAATCCTAAAATTGTTTTCATCGTTGATCTCTTTGATCAATTGGATGAAACGGCCTTTGTTGTTGTCGTTCAGGAGGTGGAGCCCTTCGAGAAGATGAATGTTTTGAAGTAGAAAGAGGTATAGGCGCTTGTTTAAGCATAATTGTAGAAGTTTCTGCTTTACCCATTCTCTTTCCAGGAGTTGATGGAATTACACGAGATTTAGCCTTATCCTGTATAAGGGAATCTTCAATCTGCTGAGCGATTGAAGTAAGGTCTCGAAACCCTCCTGTGTATTTCATAGGGATCAATGGAGTGCGTAATTCATCACGCAAATTTTCCACACAGATTGGCAATAGCTCCTCCTGGGGGAGTGCTAAACTCAAGGAATATGTTAATCCCTTCCAGCGAGCAATGAAATCAGAGACTCTTTCATTCTCCATTTGCTTGCAGTTTGTAAGATCGAAAACTATCGTTTTTTGAAAAGTTGAGCTGAACTGAAGAATGAATTTTTTGAGAAGATCCTCCCATCCGATGATTGACCGGGATTGCAAGCTTGTATACCAGACAAAAGCTAGTCCTTGCAAGGTTCTCACGAAGCATCTGAGTTTCACTGCTTCTTTCTGCTCTGGAGTTCCCATCATAGGATCACAACAAGACACATAATGTGTCAAATGTTGTTCAGGATCGCCTAATCCATTGAAAGTAGGAAAAATAGGGTTTCCAAAACTGGATGGAGGAGAAATTGAATCTACCCATTCAAGGTAAACTTTCTTTTATGGTTGAACTTACACCCGTTTCCCTTCCATAGTTTCTAACCAAGCTGTTAATGACTCAATAGTAGTTATTAATTTTTGAGAAACATCATGTTGAATTTGGTCTTGGGTAGGTGCAATGAATGGATCTTGGACAGATGTGGTGGTTGGTGCTGCAACTGATGGTAGCACTGCCAACCGTTATTGCGCTTGTCCTGTAGGATTAGACCTCTGAGGGTGTACTGATAAAGGAGGATATTCCTGATCCATCTCAGTAACTGCAACAAATTCATTTGGCTGTCGGACTCCAACATTCTTAAGAAGAAGACTACTCTGAAGTAGTTCTGCATTGAACCTTCTTAATTCTTTCATTTCTTCCTCCTGTTGTGCAAACCTTTGCTCTAATGAGAGTGATTGACCTTCTCCAGAGGAAGGATATGTAACCTGATTCTTTCCCTTCCCTTTTTTTGATACTTTTTGGAGAGAGGGAAGTGGATTACCTAGGTTCTGAGTAATCCTTTGACTTCGTGTACGCATACATTCTTCATTTGTATATTTGCGTAAATTTTCTTGAGCAGGACGCTCTTCATCTGAGTCCCCTGAGTGAGCCTCCTCTGGTGGATTATTAACAATGGCATTGATGACATTGATTGATGCATAATGCATCGCATCCCTTCTATCAATATTTCTGTGGTATTGTCTTCTTTCATGTCTTTGATGAGACATTGCCTTTTCCTGATTCAATCCTTTAGGAACTTCTTGACGAGATATAACTTGGAGGGAATCTCCTGATAATTTGTCTCTTTGTTCCTCTTGGGGCTTCTTCCCTAATCAAGAAAAGACCGACATTCTCTGAGGAGGGGATTGATGATTTGAAAGAGTCCCCAGTCTTGTGAACTGGGGGTATTCCAGTTGTTTCCGCTCAACTCCTTGAATCCCATTTGTTGACTCTGAGGGTTGGGTTAAAGGAGTCCCCAGTCTGACAAGCTGGGGTGGCTCTTAACATGCTATGTCTGAGATATTCTTAAAATCTCTCTTGATCTTGCGAATCTTAGTTCGGAAATTAGCTAGATGCATTAACCTGTATCCACTTTTATCACCTGGTTCAACAGACCATTGGATGATTTCCGAAACTTCTGTCATTTGATGATGTGTTTGCTCCATACGAGAGGCTTGTGCAATATTCTCATCTGCTTGATGTAGGAGTAATTCAACAACATGTTCTCTATATGCTTGATTTTGAGAGGAAATAGTTGAAGCTTGTTCTTGAGAAAGATTTTGATTACAAACAAAGCCCATTGACTATGGCCGGCCATGGGCAATAATATTGCATGAGAGCATTTTTGGTGGGCTTTGTTGACTAGAATGAACTGTGAAATGTAGTGCTCCGTGAACACCCCATCCTCTGATATGAACACTAGATGGGGCATTAGCAATTAACTGACGCAATTTTCTTAGTGCTCCAAGGAATGAACATTGAAGGGTTATCTGCTGCCTTTCAGCCTTCGGATACTGAGAGACTGATAGAGATGCCAAATCAATATGACGTTGTAGCCCTTCTATTATCATAAGATGATTTTCATATTCATCATAAGATAATACCTTCTTATTCAATTGACAGAGAGTTTTCCATATGTTGAGACGAATATCATGGACTTCATCTTCCGTCAACATTTTTGGAATGTCATACTGGGAGTCAGCCAAAGGCCAAAACATGATTGGTACCACACATTTCCCCAGTTTTTTCCTCATGTTCAGCATTTCCTCTTCATCATTAAATAAAGATTCTTCTACCTGTTTTGACCAGAGTTGGTGTTTCCTTGTTGCTTCATCGGATTCAACAAGATTGGTAGAGAGATCATTGATCAAACTAGAAGATGCATGACTTAGGGGTGGTTCGGAGAATGACCTACACCATGTGCTATCTTCTGATTGAGAAATTATTTTACTTCTAGAGATAAAGCATGAGACATGACTGGTTTCATATTTGAAAATTCCTCAAGATAAGAGGCCTTTCTCGGCACTACATTGTCCACTGGAGTATTTTCCAGGCAATGTGAATCACTACTATGGAGAGGACTTTCGCAGCGAAATTCATCATCATGGGGAAGACCACCATAATGGGTTACAGCAAAAGATGAGATCTCTTGCTCCTTGGTCTTCTGACCACACAGAGGGTTCCTGTGGATCTCATCTGAAGATGAAACTTCAAGATTGACCGAATTGTCATGAAGCAAGCCTTCATGAGGAAGTATCTGTTGAAGACCTTCGGAATTAATGTTCCCATTATTGGGAACTGAGGGAGTAGAATCTTAAATTCCAACAGATAAATGTCTGAGGGCTTCATTAACTCCAGCATCGAGCAAGGCTTTGTTACAGATTGGCCTTTGATCTCCTGACTGTGCTGGGTGGATATTTTTCTTAGATGCCTTCTTACTCGCTTTGGAAACCACTTGTTGATGAAAGTGGTTGCTCTGAGCAGGTGTATGTGCCTGATCAGGAAAGATGATCAGGTTAGGATGACGATCTTCACTCAAATCAGGTGTATGTTCCTGACCTAGTTATCCGTATGATATGGGGGAGTATGCCCCATAACCCTCTTGGACTAGAACAGATATGTGTGTCAGTTCCGGAGTGAATCGTTGATGTGTCACTCCACTGCTAGGGATAGATTTATGTGTCTTTCCCTAAGATGATGTTGAAGATGTTATGATATCCTGGAAAGCATCCAGAATATGAGCAGGAATTTGCTTCTGCTCTTTCACCATTGACAAAATATGTTTGGTGACTTCAGCTGCCGGAACAGGGATATACGTCCATTCCAGGCTTGGATTAGGAGTATGTACCTACTCCTGTCCTCCTTTTCCTGTCAGTGAATCCTGAAAGTACTCAAGTGTGGGGGCAGAGAGTTGAGTCTGCCTCCTGTTTGTCATCGGAGCTTTCCGACTGACTTCTATGTGCGCTACCAAGCAAGACTATTGGTAATCTTGATTAGTATTAGCTGGTGTATGTGCATGCTGATTACACTTCGCCAAACGCGGTTGACGAGATCCATCATATGTAGTCAGGCGATCCTGCTAACTAACTAATGATGTATAAGCAGCTTTATGTTCCTACCTATAGTTCTCCGCCGGAATTGCCTGGCGGGATTGGCGTGATGCTGCCAGACGAGTCTGCTGGACAGCGGAATTAAAATGGGTAGGTGTGTGTGTCTTCTCGTTTTTCGCCACCAAGTTAGGTTGGTGGACTTCTCCAGAGATGGCAGGGATGAGAACATGTCCGTTGTTAACCGGATTCCTCCTCTGGCGGTTTGTCTTCCTTGCTCGGATTCGAGGAACCTGAGCTGAATGCCTGGAGTCGGTGCCCTCATCATGTTGAGGGCGCACTGCCGCACGATTCTGGCGGCGATTGTAGATGGGAGCCTTCGTGAATAAATCCTGTCTTTTTAAATTAAGGTCCCGAGGGACCTGCTCATTCACTTCCTCAGAGTAAGGGAGCGAATGGAAATTTTGTTCCGGGGATAACGACCCGAAACGGTTGGAGACGGTAGTCATCACCGTCTGCCTCTTGATCACTGGTCGTCGTTGTCCAGACGACCTGTGTGAGTTGTTAACTTGGAGGGCCTATCGGACAGCCTCCAGAGTTGGGATGGTACCGTGTTGACGGTACCCCTTAACCAGCGCATTTGATACCCAGCATTGAAGACGCTGAGTAGGTGATGTCATCCTCAGAGCGGATGACAATCCAGTAGGAATAGCAGCAGTGGTATTTGCAGCAACAGTATTCAAAAGTGTGATTTGAGAGCATCCATTATAGAAATACAGATGATCTTGGAAAAGAGTGCTTGTTTGATATAACAGACGTAATCAAGATAAATTCAGCCACTTCATCCTTTGGATGATCACACATTTCAATAATTGTTTTTTGTTAGCCCTCTTATTGAGTTTTAAATAGGGGCTTAACAAATAGGCAAAACATCATTTTAACTTGGTTAAGGATTCATGTTGGGTTCACCATTTCTTGTTTCCCTCGGAATTCGGGGATGATCTCCTGGATGGGAGATTCAAACGTTCCGATCGGTTTCTAACAGGTTTGTTCGTAGAACCAGAAACATCCAATGATTCCACATCCATTTGGACCTACTTTCCAAAGGTAGGCGCTCATTATCTTGTGGACCAATGAGGCTTAGGAATTTGCATTGGTCGAGAGGATGGGAGGTCGGACTCATCACACCTTTTTGAGGGGAATTATTGTCTACTCCGGGACTCTCTTTATAGATTTAAGTTATGTTCGTGAATCTTTATTACATTACCAAGTATAAAATGAGCATTCCTTCAGTTTTGACAATATGTAAGAAATTTAGAGAATCTTTTATATATATTCAAGGTTCTTCATAAATAGAGAATCGTCTGTATCTATTTAGAGATTCTTGGTCAATGGTATCCTTCAAAACATTTATATAAAAGTCTCTTGGTCATTATGATGACCAGGCTGGTTTTAAAGCCACTCAGTGGGGCACTTGATGTTTATTGTCATTCAAAAGGACATGGATTATTTCAGAGTTGGGATTGAACCCGCAGATGGGATACCTACATATCCTTTATTTTGGAAAAGGAATCAGAACCCACGTAGTTCGGGTAAGGGAGTATGATGTTTATGATTGATGGCTCAAAGAAGGATGTTATAATTACTTTTACTCTCTAAGCTCACGTGAGTCATGCTCGGTGTGAGAAACAAGAGATATTGGTAATAAAATAGACAATTGGTCCATGAAAGATTTAATCATAAAAATGGTTTGGGGCTTATGTATGTATGACTGCCCAAATAAATGAAGATTAGGATTTACTTTAGGGAGAAGATCCAGGAACAGGGTCCATAAAGGTATATGTGCTTCATGGAGATTTTAATACTCTAACTTGGGACTTCTTCCAAAAAAAGAATCCCAGATTAGGAGAGGATTGATGATTGGGTTTTACTCTTGAGAAGGAATCCCAAATCAAAGGTAAATTAGGACTAATTAAAGAGAAATTAAGGGATTTGGGGCTTACTCCTGAAAAGGAAGCCCAAAATTATGACTGGGACTTATTCCTGAAAAAGAATCCAAGGTTAAGGATTAAGATTTGGGGCTTACTCCTGAGGAGGATGCCTAGATTTGGGAACTTTAAGAATTTGGGGCTTACTCCTGAAGAGGATGCCCAAGTTTGGAGGACATAGGACTAGGGATTATTCCTGAAAAAGGAGACCCAGGTTAAGGGATTATGACTAGGACTTATTACTGAAAAGGAGGCCCAGGTTATGGATTGAGGTTTGGGGATTACTTATGAGGAGAATTCCCAAATTAAAGGACTTATAACTGGGGATTATTCCTAAAAAGGAGACCTAGGTTAAGGATTCTCCCATCTTAAAGGATGAGGTTGAATGAATGAACTCTCAATCCTTACCGTATAAATCACTATATTTTGAGAGATATTCCACAGAATTCTTTTCAGATAAGGAAGTCAAATCAAGAAATCATGCCATAAATGGCTTTAAAGAGTGTCTTGAAGACTGAATCTTGAATAGGAAAGGTGTAATGTCTTAGGAGGGGTAAAATGGGCAAGATGGGCACCCAAAAAGGAAGGGGCGCACAAGTCTTGGAAGGCATGCAGGTATTGCGTGGGTGCGCAAGTATTGGTCGCCCAGGTATACCTATGCAACATTTGTGGGGTACTTGCACGATGTTCAACCAGCATTGAAATACTTGAGCGACTATGTATTAAGGCCTTTAGAACCCTCTTGAGGTTCTTCCAGAAAAGGGACACACAAGTTCTATCGAAGGAGTAAGGCGGCGCGCAAGTGTGGCCACTTCCCTTAAGGGCTGGCCGCTCAGGCGCGCAAGTGTTAATGAGTTTCAACACTTAGGCTTTCCTCCCTCTCTTTAGATCTTCCTTTCTAGGTAAGAAATTAACTAAGAAGTGTTCCGGAATCTTTGAGAAGAGACTTGGGTGTCAGGAGCTTCAATCCAAGTTTCTGACAAAATTACTCTTTTTAATGGGGGGCCCACAGGGTCTATTTATAGGCAGGAGAAGACCCCGGGCGGTTATCACTTAGGTCGCGCAAGTCACTTGCGTGACCATAAGGTGTCGCGCAAGCGAACTTGCGCGACAGTGATATAACTTGCGCGGCATAGGTGCTTTTTATCCCTTGTTCATGCCTTTGTCGATTTTTGATATTTTCTTCAAAGGTTGAATCATTTTGAGCTCAGATATTCCCCTTTTCCGATCTTTAGATTTTGTGACGAAAGGAGCGTCAACAAGGTTATATAAAACCATTCCCTAATCCAAGATATAATGAGGATAGTAATCCTCAATAACACCTTTAGAAAAATGAAAAATGTAAATCCTTTTATATCACAAATGAAGTGGTCTAAGAGAACAATATACTGAAACATACACTTATTATCCACTATAGAACATCCAATGTCTTATTTCATTTTGTATGAACCCAAAATTTTATATCTTTATAATTTGATAATAGTATCACATATCCACTTCAATGATTAAATGTCCAGTTGACGTCAAAAACCCTAATGGAACAATGATCACATCACAATTTTAGAAATTATCTTCTATTAAACTTTATTGGAATTTCCTCCCCTTAAATCTTGTGATTATGCCTCTAGTTGAATTTGATTCGATTTTGGGAAAGTATTTTCTTTCTCAATATATCTTCTATATCACTTATCAGGAATAGAAGCCATGTTTTAAATTCTAAATCAATCTATTATCATATTTGGATGAGAGGATAAATATGAACTTCCAATGAGAATTACATCCATTTATGGGTCTTACTACCTATTCATGTGTGATATTTATCTCAAATTGTTGGGGAGAAAATCAACATTGAATATGTTTCTAATGTTCAAGAATACATTGATGTATTTTTTTTGACTTACCTAGACATTTCCTAAATCATGAAGTTAATTTTTTTTCAATATAACTCATACCTAGTGTTACACCTATTCCAACGATGTCATACTGAATAGCCCCAATTATGTTGTTGAAAATTCAATAAGAAACTCGATAAGAGTGTTTATAAGGGATTTATATACCCTATTGTGTTATCTTGGGGTGTATCTAATCATTTTGTTAACAAAAAATATTGGTTAATTTATCTTTCGGTTTATTATCAAAAACATAACAATATCAATATCAAGAAGAGGTATCTTCTACCCTGTATTGATAATATATTTGATCAGTTACATGGAGATCAATATTTTTCAAACATTGTTCTTTGATCTTTATATCATAAATTGAGGGTCAATAAGAAGTATATAACCCATAAATCCTTCCATACAAGGTATGGAGATTATGAATTTATAGTAATTTCATTTGGACATACCAATGGTCCTATTTTCTTTATGGATTTAATAAATAGTCATTAGGGATTTCCTTGATCGGTTTGGGGTAGTATTTATAAATGATGTTTTTATATATTTTAACAGAAAGTAAGAGCATGAAGATAATAAGAGAATTATGTCAAATCCCAAAATAAGTATATGTTATATGATAAATTTACCAAATGTGAATTCTATATTTAGAAAGTTTCATTCATGGGTCATATAATCTCATGTCAAGGAATATTGATGGATCTTTAAAAGAATAATTTTATTGAGAAAGAGCCTAAACCAACCATTGTAAATATGATCTATAGGTTTATTGGGATGGATAGATACTACCAATGATTTTTGATAAATTCATCATGGATATAAAATCCACTAACCACGTTGACCTCAAAGGGAACCACGTTCTTGTGGACAAATGAATATGAGGAAAATTTAAAGTAACTAAAGATAAGTATGGTTAGTGTGCATGTGATTAAACTACCCTAAAGTGGATAAGGGTATATGATCTATATTAATGAGTCTAATAATAGACTACGATGTTTCCATGTTTATAACTACAAGGTAATATCATATGTCTCTCTCTAACGGAAAATTCATGTGTAAATTTACCAAACTCATGATTTAGAGATGGTTGCTGTAATTTTTCTCATTGAAGATAGAGAGTAATTATCTATATGGTGAAATGTGTGATGTATATATTGATCATAAAATAATTAAGTATAAACTTACACAAAAATATATTAATATTTTCTAGATAATATAGTTTTAGTTTATAAAATTTTATGAATGTGAAATACATTACCAACTGGGGAATGTGAACAAGGTAGCCTATGGTTTGAGTTGAAAAAACCATGCTAGTTTATCTATGATGAGGAATAAAATAGATCCAATATTTATAAATCTCTAGAGTATGTGTCTTGGAATCAAGATAAAATGAGACTAATATTATATTTATCTAATCAATATTCAACACTCCATCCATGAGATGATTAAGAAGGTGTGTAAGGAAGATATAAAATTACCAAATATGGTTAGTAATGTTACTGAGTTAAACCATGATCATGATGGAATGATAAGGTTTAGGAATAGTGTGTGCGTCCTATTAATATCCTACATGAAAATATAGTTTTTGGATGAAGCTCATAATTCATCATTCTCTATTCATCTCAGAAGTATAAATATGTATAAGGATCTAAAAGAGTGTTTCATATGGGATAACATGAAAAGAGATATTGAAGAGTATGTATCATTATGTTTAATCTTTCATCATGTTAAGGATAAGATACTAGAATAAAAGGGGATATTATAACCATTACCTATACATGAATAGAAATGGGAAAACATCATGAGGGATTTCATCATTGGACTCCTCAAAACACAAAAATTCCATAATTCTATTTGGTTTATAGTCAATTACCTTATGAAATCCATAAATTTTATTAAAATTGGAGAATATTTCTCAATTAATAAACTAACACAGTTACACATTAAGGAAGTGGTTAGATTTCATGGATTACTACTCTTAGTTGTATCTAATCAGTATTCAAGGTTTACCTCAAAGTTCTGTTGAATTCTTTAGCAAGCTATCGATAAAGAGTTTATTTTCAATATTATATATCATTCTCATATATGTGGTCAGTTTGAGAGGACCATTCAAACTCTATAAGACATATTAAGAGATTTTCTATGTTTTTCAAAGGTGGTTAGGATCAACACCATCTTTTAGTGGAGTTTTCTAACAAAAATAGATTCCACTCAAGCATTCAAATGGATAATTGTGAATCCCTATATGGAAGAAAGTGAATAACTTTAAAGTTATAGAATTAAATTTGATATAGAATGTTGGTGTGACCTATTCAAGCTAAGGAAATGGTAGAGAAGGTTATCACTATTCAGCATCACATTACGGAAGCTCATAGTCAATTGAAAAGTTAGGTTGCCATTTATCAATGATATCTAGTGTTCAAATTTCATTACATGGTATTCCTATAAATGTATCCTTGAAAGAAGGTTATTAGATTTATAAATAAGTGATGGATAATACATAGATATATTTATCCCTTTTAAATTATTGATCATATTAGGATGGTTTCTTATATTAGGGATCTTCCACCAAATCTATTTAGAGTTAACAATGTGTTCTATGTGTCTCTCATGGGGTAGTACATACCTTTTTAGAAAGTTATATCTTATAAGAAAAAACTTATGAAGATTCCAAATAGAAGAGATAATGTTTTGTGGAATAAGACCACTAACTTAGTCAATGTTTTGTGGTAAAACTGTAAATATAAAGAAGCTACATGGGAAGCTAGGGATGTAATTAGGTTTAAGTATCCTGAATTTTCTATATTAATGTGATGGAATTTCTTTATTGAAATCCTTATAATGGTGTTACAATATAACACACCAAGATTTTATTATATATTTTATTTAAATAAATATGGTTTCTTTTATAGTTTTCTTTAAATGAAACAATGATTTTAAGCAATGACTTATATACTATTAAGATGTTTTTATTTAATGTGACATTTATTATAGAGGACCATTATTCTCATACATATATATTAAAAAAAATTAAATGAAGATTAATTAAATTATAAAAACATGACTGAGGATCATAAGGGTACAATGTCATTAGAAACATGTACATATAAAAAAACAGTCCATAGGTGTGCTACGTCATCTCTAAATACATGTTTCATAACTAACACCCTTCTTAAACAGATCATATATAAAACATTTCTTCATATCCTGGGTAAATAAAACATAATAAATGTCGATCTAATATGATCATTACGATAAACAAGGGATATATCAATATAATTAGATCACGTGGTTTTAAAAATTAGAGAATAACATATGAAAACTATACCCTAAATATCATTAATCATAAAAATGAGTCCTGGAACAAATATTTAAAGTTATTAAGATATGAATCATAATGGAATCAAATAATCTGAGCCATGAGAGAATAATGTTGTTATATGACATAGAATTTTGGTATATACATAATCATAGAAAATCATATGACAGGGATACCCAACAAGACATTCATAACATGTCAGGCTTGGGATCACCACCTATGTACCTACTTTAGCCTTGGGATAACCTTCCATGTACCCTCATTCAGTCTTGGGATAACCTCCTATGTACCCTCTATTTGGATTTTTATAACCTCTTGAGTATCCTATTTTTGTCTTAGGATAACCTCATATATACCCTCTTTCAGGCCTATTATAACCTCTCATGTGTCCTTTGAGATCATATAACATTAATCATTACACAATAAATTAGAGGGAGATATATGTTACACCCATTACATAATGAAAACCATAAACTTTTTTTCCACATGATCATCAAAAAAATTTATATCAGAGCCCGTAAAAATAAATGGGTTTCTTAAAACATTCATCATAGTGTAACATATGGAAAGGAAACATGTTCATAATAATTTCATCATTTTATCATATAATAACCAATGGAAAAGGTAGTTTATTTCATTATAATTTTATCATGTTATGACCTATTAAAAAACAAGTGTATTTCTTAATAATTTTATCATGGTATAACCCATTAAAAAAGATGTGAGTTTCATAATAATTCTATCATGATATAACCCATGGAAAATGAAGCGATTTTCATATACATCATGTCATCATAAACATAAACCACCCATAAAAATAATAATAAAGGTATACTTGGAAAATATCCCTAGTAAATAATACTTAGATTCCAATTATTTCATTATAGACATAGAATGATTTTGAAATAAAAAATAATTTGGAATGTTTTTTGAGGGAAATATCATTTCTTTTTAAATAACTTTTTAAAACTAAATTTCATAAAATATTTTGGGAAAACAATTATTGAAAAATAAACAATAAAACATATGATAGATGATTCAATGAAAATAATTGTCATGATTCTGGGAAATTCTATTTATTATATGCATGTTAAATCAAACAACCCATTCTCATTTTCTATAAAATCAAAATGGGAATCGTTTGGAAAATTTCATGAAGATTACTTTAATAAAATTTATAAAAATTAAAACATAGTTAAAAATGTATTTAATAAATTAATTTTAGAATTATAAAAAATTAAAATATTTTTAGAAAATATGGTTTTGGGAGAAAAATGTGTTTTCTCCCGAAGTGATAAATAAGGACGATTTTTCTTAAAAAACAGAATTTTGAACTCTTGAGTGCATTAAAATAGAAGAATTAAGCGGAAACAAATATTCATCAAAAAAATTAATAGGATAAGAAAATTCATGACTTTATTGTTAGATATATCATGTTATTTCTTCATTGGAATAATAATCATAAACAATCTCTATAAACGATGTGATTATAACAAAAAAATCTGAAAACATTATTAACTTCGAATCATAATCCCTATGAAATACTAAAATAAAAAAAACATATAATATCATGAAAATAATGATATTAATAATATAATATTTCAAATTGGAAGTAGATATACCTTTGATAATAAGGTAGGTTCATAACATAACTTTGGTATCCAAGAACGAAATTTGAGACAACAATTCCTTATCGCTTTAGGTACTTTTTAACGATAAACCCCGTGAAAGGGAGATCCAAAAATGGATATATAATTCCATATAATTTTAAGGTTAAGAATCATGAAATAGATTCATGGTAAATATATACACCACATAAAAGAAAAATGTGGTGAATATGATATGTTTCTCACAGAAGTAAATGGTGATACAAAAATACCATACCACTTTAGTAATATTTTTAATTATAAACCCGAATAAAGAATAACATAAACTAAAACATAAAATGTAATGAAAAGGATAATATTAATGATATAAAATTAAAAATTGGTAGAATACAAACCACAAAAAATGAAATAGTGGTAAATTTTTATATGTATCCAAGAAGAAAAAGAAATACTATAAATCATTTACCATAAGTCTCAACCTCATTTTTACATGTTCAAACCTCTTCTTCAGACAATTTCTTTTTCTTTTCACCAAAATATTTACTAGTATAGATTTATGACCAAAATAAGTCTTATAGGAAGATATAATGGAATTAGATATGTTATTTGGGTAGTTATTTTAAAAAACAATGGGTTTTGAATGTATGAAAAGGATAGGAGAAGGGTGACCTTTTATAAGTTAACTGAGTGGCACACCTATAATTTTTTTATAAAAAATATTTTGTAACTATGTTTTTCTCATTAGAAAAGGATAAAAAATAAACCATTCTAGAACCTATATAATATAAGGTCAAAATATGGACATAAAATGGGTGTTTGAAATTTTTTGGGTCAATATTAACCCTTATATTTTTTTAACCTCTATTAAACCCATTTTTAACTTAATAGTGATAAATAATTTTTACTAATTTTACTATTAATTATAGTAAAAAATTAATTTGACCCCATTAAAAAATATATATTATTCTTAATCTAAATATTAAATCCATTTTTTAAAATTTAATTCACAAAACTGGAAAATGTAATATAAAATTAATCATGATAATGAGATGAGAAATCAGGTTTTCAAAGAGAAAATGTTCAGAAGAATATAAAGATATTATATCAAAATTAAATATGATAATGATTCAAATGAACTAAATTTTATTAATATGTATATATAATTTAATAATTTTTTCTTTCAAAACTATCTTAAAAATATTTTAATGTTTTTAAAACCTTTAAAAAATTACAATTTTCAATAAAAACTAGTATTTTTCATTATTCGTCGAAAAATTTTATCTTCTCAAGAAATTATGAAAAATTAAAATACTGATAATTTTTAGAAGACGATTTAAAAAAGGAAAAAAAATTCATAAAAAAAATATAAAAGTGAAAACAAATTTTCATAAAAAAAGTGTGTAAAAGGAGACAAAACTTTTTTTTAGAAAAATACATTTTTAAAGCACAAATTTGGATTTATTCTTATCTCTTATCTTGAAAGCACATAAGATTAATGTTAAAATTTTCTTTTAATATATAATATAAAAATTTCATTAAAATTATTAACCCAAAGTTATTTATTTTTTTCTGATGTAAAACACATTTGAGTCCATGAAAATACTTTTTCAGAAAAAGTTTTATATCATTTTCAAATGGTTTTTATTTTTATTTATGATTAATTGGTCACCAAAGAAATCATTATATATACATTTTTAACACATATTTTTTCATAATTTATTTATTCTTATTCAGAACCTCCATTTTAATTTATAGGTGATATCTATCATATTAAATAATAATATTTTAATATTATGGCATGTTTCATTTAAACTAGATGTTGCGTGGAAATAAAGTTACACCTTTTGTTTCATTTAGTGAAATCTAAACTCAGTGTTTCATGAAAAAAATGAGTATTTTATGTAATTAAAACTATCAAAAAATTTAAATTTATTTAAAAAAATATTTCACAAAATCTCAAGGATTTACATTATACACCCCTTAAATAAACTACATCCTTGAAATTTGGACTTAATCTCTGTAAACAATGGTTTAACATTTGAAAATTAATGTTTGGGAAACCCTTATTATAAAATGGATTAATAAAACATACTCATTAAAATATAGAAATGGGTGTACTAATTTCGGCTATAATAATAATTACTATGTTTCCAAGTAGGAGAACATATGTAGGAAGTGAAAACACAAATATTGAGGATAGAACAAAACACAAATATTGAAGGAGGGCGATAGAGAACATGGCCAAGATAAAGTTAATATACATAAAGAAATAAATCAAATTGTTTTGAAAAAGTTCATTGATATCATCAAAAATTTCGATAATGTGATCGCATTTTATTTCAGGATCATTTTCCCAATGTTGGGGAATTTTCATGAGAAGAAATACTTACTAGATTTCATTCTATTTTATAAGAAAAATATCATCCTTTGTTTGTGACTTTATCAATTTAAAATTAATATATTACCCAAAGAGATGAATTTTTCATTTATTAATAACTAAATAAGATCCATAAAATTATTATAAGTCATTCCTTCTGTCTCTAGTTATTATAAAAAATGGTTAACACAAGTTATGCATAAATATTCATACGGTGAAAAAATACATTAATATAAAAAACAACATCCAAAATTCAACTTAAACCATTCAATAAATGGTTAGCCTTATAACCCTTAAAAATTTTATAATTTATAAATAACGTCACAAAATTTCTCGAAGTCATCTTATCATTAATATTCAGTTATCATAAAGTATCTCTTGATTGTCACATACCAAATATGTGAATACCATAATCATATATTTTCATGACATGTAGTAATCACCGGAATTTCCATAAAACATTACAGATATCTTACATACTTATTAATTCCTCTAATAAAACCAAATATTATTGATTATACCCCGTAAATCTAATAATATTTTTAACTTCATCAACAATAAGATAAAACAATTGTTCCAAAAATCATTAATGAGTTCCAAGGTCATCAATAAAATCTAATTTACTTTATTCATATCAATAATCTAATTATACCAATATAATAATCTGATCATAAGGAATATATTGAATTTTATATTTCCCTTTATCACGTGTTTTCCATGAAAATCAACATTCCATTAAATCTATTTTCTAGGTCATCAGAACCATTCAATATATTCTCACAAATCCCTAATGAAAAACTTATACGAAAAAATCATTATTTATTTCATAATTCATGAATTCCAATACATAAACACTTCATTCATTATACTTCATTCTTAATCCATTAGCTATGATTCATCATATTATTACATAATACCTATTTTTAGAATATGAAATATGAATCTTGTCTTTCATAAACCTCAATTTAATCATGATTCTTACATTTATCATAAAAAATACTGTAAGAACATCCCATACAATTCATATGTAATTTTTGGTATCTTTATTCTCAACGGTTTAACCATTACTCCTACCACCTTGTTGATTCGCTTCACAATATTTTCCCCTAGGACATCGATTTTTATAACGCACAATATTTCCATATTTAAAACATTCATTGATTGATAATACCTTAGGGATATCAATATTCTCATTCAATGCATTAACTAAAAATTTCATCTTCTTTGGGAAATTTCTTACTCTATTCCCTTCTTCTCTACACAAAAAACATATTCATGTTTCTTTGAGACTTTCCCTGAAGTTTTTCTTACCACATTCTTGACATATAGGATATTGAATATTTATTTTTCTATGGACTCCACCACCTGAAATCTCAATAAACTCTATCCTTATCTTATTTAGTGAACTTGAGAGTTGTTTAAGGTGAATGTAGAAAATAATATTTTTTGATAAATGATTAGGAATAATAAAAATATCCTTCACTCGAGTCACAATTCAATTTTTTCCTCATATTCATCGAATTGTTCATCAGATTTAGTGTAAATATGATTCCTTCCATTTCCATCCATTGACTAAAACTAAAAAAAATTGTGTGATAAAAAAATATTTATAGTTTATAACTAAATAATCATGAAAAACCATTTATAAGATGAATAAATCAGGAAACATTCCTTTTTAAACTATGACCCCATATGTTTATCTTATGTCATTCACTGTCACTATCTATTAAAATCCTTTACGACAGTTCATAGAGAATTTCTGAATTTCCAAATAATATCCCTCAATATTGTTAAACTTGGTGTTCAGGAAGGCTCGTTGTTGTGCATCAGGTATTGATCAAGTCCATCACAATTCAACATTTTAGAAGTTATTACCCCAATGTACCTCTATTATAGATACACATCCACTTGTAGTATCTATATGGGGATGTAATTTCTTGAAAACTGCTTACTATATCCTTTACTAAAATTCCATGAAATTTTTCTATAATTTAACACATCCTTATACTTATCCTTGTACATATCCATTAATATATCTATTGAAATATATATATGGATCTAATTAATTTTTTCTTTTCATAGTTTCTAAAAGTTAACTAAACTAATCCTATAATAACAATGGAAGTAGACCATGCTTTTCATACATATATATTACATCTTTTTTAATGGATATTAATTTCATTACACAAACACACGCCTAAGGATTAGAAAGGTATTGTTCCTTTGGAAACATGGAAACATAAAAAAATGGTTCATAGGTGAGTTGTGTCATCTCCCACAATGTTCTACATAGCTATAATACTTATTATATATATCATACATAATATACTAGTCATATCCTAGGGAGAAGAAACGTAATAAAGGGTGAGATCATATGCTTTATGAGGCTAAACAAGGGAGATATCTATATGACATGAGCATATGGGAATGAAAACATTATAATAACATATGAAAACCATACATTATATATCATAGATCATAAAAATGAGTCGTGGTATAAATAGTTTCACTTCATAAATCCTGATTCATAATATATTCAAATAATTTTATCCATGAGATCATATCATTGTCATAAGGAATATATTTGTGACATATACCTAATCATAGAAAAGCCTGTGTTAAGGCTTCTAACTAAGACATTCGTAAAATTTTAGGCTTGCGAGGAACACCTGTGTACCTACTTCAAGCTTGGGATAACCTCCTTTTTACCCTCTTTTGGGTTGATATAACCTCTCATGTATCCTATTTTAGGCATGGTATAGCCTCCCATATACCACCTTTCAGGATTAGAATAACCTCCCATGTACCCTATTTTAGGGATTAGATAAACTATCATGTACCCTTTGAGAACATATAACAATAATCCTTACCCAATTATTTATAGGGAGATATAGGTATCATTCATAGCATAATGATAATAATACACATATGTTCTATAAGATCATTATACATTTATCATATCAGAACCCATGAAAAGAAATGGGTTTTATAAACATTTCTTCATAGCATAAAATGTGGAATATAAACATGATCATTACCATTTAATAATTTCATAATATCATAACACATTGAAAAATAAATTGGTTTCAAAATAATTCTATCATGGTATAACACATGGAAAAATAAGTAGGTTTCATAAGAATTCTATCAAGGTATAATCCATGGAAAAAGAAACTGGTTTCAAAAATATCATGTCATCATTTACATGAAAAATTCAAATAAATGAAAAGAATAGTATCCTTGGAACATATCCCCAGTAAATAATAAGTAATATCAAAGGATTACATCTTATATGAATAATGATTTAGAAATAAAAATCACTTGGAATGTTTCTTGAAGAAAATAAGCATTCTTTCAAAATCACTTTTTAAAACTAAACATTATAAATTATTTTTGAAAAAAATTTCTATGAAAATAAATGTTAGAATTTATAAAGTATTTATCAAAGAAAATAATTGGCATAATGGTGGGAAATTTAGTTTATTACATACATTTTAACTAAAATAATTCTTTCACATTTTTTGTAAAAGAGAAATGGGAATTGTTTGCAAAACAACATGAAGATTTATTTCCAAGCATATTGTAAAAAGATATAAATGGGAAATTAATTTTTGTAAAATTATTTGGAGAATTTTAAAAATATTTTTTTAAAAATTATAAAAAATGGTTTTGGATGAGAAACTCTTTTTTGACCGAAGATACAAATAAAGATGATTTTTATTTAAAACATCATTTTGAACTCTTGAGTATATAAACAGAGAAAAATGAAGGGAAAATTTAATTCTTAAGAAATTGCTGTAGTTTAAGAAAATTCATGAGTTTCTTGAGAAATAGAGCATAATATTTCATAATTATAAGCATAATAAAAAACAATCCTGATAAATGATGTTATTGTAACATAAAACTCTAACAAATTTTCAAACTTCAAACCATAATCCCCAAGAAATAATAACATTAATTAAAAAATATAATATCATAAAAAGAATAAGATTAATGATATAACACGTAAAATGGAAATTATATACACCCCAAATAGTAGGGTAGGTGCATAACATAACTTAGGTCTCCCTGAAGATAATTTGAGGCAAAAATCCCTTACCGCTTTGGTTACTTTTGAACTATAAACCCTCTAAAAGTGAGATACTCAAATGGATATGTAAAACCCCATAATTTTAAGGATATGAATAATATAATTAATTCTTGTGATGTATATACCCTACATAAAATAATTATGTTTTGAATATGATATGTGTCCCATGAAAGTAAAAAGTGAGATGGAAATCCCTTACCACTTTAGTAATGTTTTAAATCGTAAGCCCTAATAAATAATTACATAAAATGAAACATTAAGTATCATGAAACGAAGTATATTTGTGTTAAAAATTTCAATTTGATATTATATACATGAAAAAAATAAAAAAGTGTGGAATATTCATATGTCTCCAAGAAAATAAAAGAGAGACTAAAAATTCCTTATCTTAAGCCTTTACTTCCTTCATACACGTTTGAAACTCGTCTTCATTAGAAAACTTCTTTTGGTTTGAGCCAAAATCCTTACTATGTTGGATTTATTACCAAAATAAAGCTTCTAGTATAAAATAATGGAAGTAGGTAAGTGATTTAGGTAGGTATGGTCTGAACCATTCATCTTCTAAAGTGTGAAGTGGAGATGAGAATGGGTGGCCTTTTATAAGTGAGGTGAGTAGAAAACTTGTAATTATTGAAAAGAAAGATTTTTACCCACATTATTATCATTAAAAAATGATAAAAAAATATTACATTCTCAAAAATATAAGATATAAGGTCCAAATATAGTTATCCAATGGGTGTTTTAAAAGTTTTAGGTCATTTTTACACCTTATATTTTTAGTTTAAATCCTCAGTAAACCCATTTTTACCTTAACTGTGGTGAATAATTGTGTATTTTTTTTACAATTAATTATGGAAAAAACATAAGTTTAACTTATTATGTAAAGACCTGAAAATTCCATAGAAATTTATTTTTCTTAAATACATGGGATTTTTATTAGTCTGCAAAAATTTACGACGCTTGATTCCGAGGGCCGGTGTGCCCGAAATCAATTTCTAAAGATTTTTTTGGGTACGTTCAGTAAACATATGAGCGAGATTTTATAACTTTTGAACAAGTTCTTGGAAATGAAATCTGAGGGCACCGTTGAACTCACAGCACCAGTATTCACTTAAGAAGACTTTCACCACGACAGAAAATGGTTGAAAATAAAAGTTAGTTTCTGTCTTTTTATAAAAAAATAATAAAATAAAGTGTATAACACTTTATTTTATTTTATGTTTTCATGTGAGTGGTTGTTGGTTAAAACCTCCACATGGGAGTTGGAGGTGGGACCGCCACACCCTAACCTCCCATGAGAGGTTATAGTGGTGGGGCCCACCCGAACATAACCTATCACCAGAGGTTACGATGTGGGGACCACCTGAGACCGCATAACCTCTCTTTTAAATAATAGGGGTGGGGAACACCCAACCCCTATTGATGGAGGAGGATAAAACCTCTTAGCTCTCCGTCATTAATCAGGGAGAGCCTCTTGATTCCTCAACTCCCCAATTAAGTGGGTAGAAACCCCCTTGACCTCCCCTAATTAATCCATGACAACTCTTATGCATTAATTAGGTGGAGCCACTTAATTTATTCTACCTTTTTGAATTCTATTCCAATGGAATAATAGATAACCAATCTATTATTTGTGTTTTCATGATTCATTTTGGCAGAACAGAGGAAGAGGAGATCTATGGAGAAAATCTCCCAATGAAGAACGAGGAACCTCATCTTCCAACGGATAATGAAGAATTCCAACAACCTTCATATACTTCCTCCCACGAATCCTACCGACGTAGAGTGTCTTCCACGGCCGATGCAGCTCAAGATTGGGATTGTGTGATGAATGCGGCGATCAACGAACTTCATCGTCTTCTTTCCGCAACACCGTCAACGAACGATGAATGTCAATCGACGAATCAATGGTAGGGGGTTTACTTCGAGTAATATCCTTTTTTTCTCACCTTCGGTTGGAAGGGAAACGTTGTGGAGATTGAAAATAAAAATTGAAAATCGTCTTCTTACTTCTTGATGAGCCGATTGTTTCCAACCTAAACGCGGAGTGTGCGGGCCAAACCAACATGGCCAGACACTTCCACCGATCTGGTTTATGATGAACCTTGGCATCGCGATGAGGCCATGACGATGAAGTCGGCAACGATGAAGCCCGCACTACCTATGGCCTATACGGATTGCGCTGCCCCCGTGGCGCACCGATGCTTCCTCCAGAACACCACCGGCCTGAGCGGTGCCTGGCCTGCCTACCCGCAGCCTCCCGGCACCCTGCCTGATGCGCGGTCTGCCTGTCGGCACACTCGTGCCCTGCTCGACGCCCTGACGGTGCCCCTGTGACCTACCTTCCCCTATCGCAGCCTTCCAAGTGCCCTGCTGGCACCCCCTCGGCCTGCCTCGCCCCTGCCGCGGCCTGCCCGGTGCCCTCACGCCCTGCCCGGTGCCTGGCTAGCGCCCACGCGGCCTGCCCGACCCATATCGCGGCCTACCTAGCGCCCTCACACCTGCCCGCCACCCTACCGGTGCCCCCGTGGCCTGCCCTGCGCCCTGCCTACGCCCCCGCAGCCTGCCCGACGCCCTTATGACACTCCCGCGGCCTGCTCGGCCCCTGTCGCGCCCTACCCAGTGCACCCGCTGCTAGCCCTTGCTCCGCGTGGCCTGCCCACAGGTCTCTCGACCGGCCCGACCTCCCTAGCCGGGTCGCCCAAGTCATGCCCCTCGTGACGCTAGCCAAACCGGCCCCAGCCTTCAGGCCGAGTCGCCTACGTAGCGACCTCTGGGCCGAACCGACCTCATAGTCTGCTGGGCTGGGAACAACGGACCGGGCCAAAACATATTGGGCAAACCCACCCAACGGGCTGGGTCAGACCCAGCGGGTCTAACCGGTTCCACCTAGACCAGGTTGTCCCAGACTGGGTTGGGCCGAGTCGGTCCGACCGGGTCAGACCGGTCTCGGGCCCATTACAAACCCATTACCTTCTTGGGATATATCATTGGCACCAGATTTCCATTTGATGAACCATTAGTGATGCCAATTTCCCTAGAGTGAAGCCGTCCCTTTTAGAATACCACACTGAAGTTTGGGGTAAAGTTGAGATATGGTCAAGTGGGATTGTACACGGATCCAACCGGGCCCCCATGATTAAAAGGAAGATAATTAACAGACCGGACGTCCGATTGACACGTCATCTATTGCGTTGAGACCCCTTTGACGTGGCAGACCTTTGAGATACTTTTACGTGGGACTTCGTGACAGTTGGAGTATCGACTAGTAGCTTGTGGAGAGGATCTTCCAGATACAATCAGACATTTGTGTGGAAACCTAGTAGCTAGTTGAGACTTGAAAACTACTGACCGATTCGACTCGCAGTGATTCGACTGGCCCAGTGGGGAGCGCATCTGTGTGTGTGAGACAGACCCATGGTGGGGCACGCCTCTGTGTGAGCACAGCAGACCCATGGTACTCGACATGTGGAGTACCACTGCAGGCTACCAGGGGAGCTCTTCTGTGTGAGCGCAGCAGACCCATGGTGGGTAACGCCTTTGTGTGAGCACAGAAGATCCACGGTACTCGATAGGAGGAGTACCTCAGCAGTCCAAGTTAGTGGGAAGCACCTCTATGTGACATGACAGGCCCACTATACTCAATAGAGGAGGAGTTCTCCAGCAACTGAGGGTTAAGATTAATAAAAATATTGGTTTGATCTGAGTCAATGACTTTTGTTTTTTTCTCATGATAGAGATGGTTTACAAGATAACTTAGGTATATGTGTGGGAATATGCCTATGTAATGGTTATCCATTGATTTCATACTTTTGGTTTATCCTTGTTATATTTTGTGAGACCTTGAGGGTATCGGGGTCCCTACTGAGTATCGTTATACTCACCCCTACCCGGGCTTTACCCGTACCTCATTGTGTTGGTTGTAGACAAAGGATAGTGTTGACTGAGGCAGAGTGTAGTAGGACTAGAGGGTACCTGGAGGTGGACCACTCGGTGTGACATTACACGGAGGAGATAAATGGACGTGGAGTGATAAAGAGGCCATCTGTACCTGTCGTTCAGGTAGGAAGCCTGGAGGATGACCCCGTAGCTATTTTACATTTCTTTAGTTGTACTTTCTTTTCAGTAGTACTTGTACTTTCCTATTGGGCTTGTATTTCTGACCCTTTAACCTTCTAGCACTTCTTTTGTATAGAGTTTTACTTAGTGTTTTTCTTTCAGTTGTGTACTCTGATGTGTTTGTTTATAGTTATAAATGTCATTCCTTCACAGTTTAGGGACTTACACCTTTGGTACTTTTCCCCAGCCCCTGGCCTATGGAGGGAGGGCTTCGGGTAGTCACGATACGGGCCCCGGGGGACGGGTCGTGACAAATTAGTATCAGAGGAGTCGGTTCTACCACAGAACGTAGAACTTTGATATTTCTTTTATGTGAACTAATAGTGTTAATGGTACTAAGTGTGGTTTTCAGTTCAGGGATTCTAGTGTTGGTGTGGGCAGCCGACGTATCCATACACCCAGACCCTAAATTCTAATTTCTGACTCAGTGCACGAAAACACAGATTGTGTGAGTGTTTCCAAAAGTTTTATTTAAGTCAGCTCAACTAGGTCAGCTCACCAGGTATAATCTTTTGATAATGTCGCATCTGTTTCTTTTAGGATGCCTCCTCATGGACGACCAGTTAGAGCCCTGAGAGTTGTACGCACTGACATCCCACTAAGCGACGAGGCCTCGGTGTAGGGACCTTTACTAGCGGAGGCACCTGTGGTACTATTTACCATTGGTCCACCAATGACACCAGCCCCAGAAGCAGACGATGCACGCCTCTTGAGTGTGTTGCACGAGTTCTAGTTCCAAAGGACACCTAGGTTCAGGGGAGAGACGGACCCACAGGCGGCTGAGGATTGGATGGAGGCTGTGGTTAGAGTCTTCAGGCTAGTAGGGACAGCAGCAGTCTTCAAGGTGATCCTTGCCACGAGTCTCCTTTAGGAAGCAACAGGCAGATGGTGGATCCTAATGCTCCAGTTTCATGATGAGATTACCCTAATCTGGGTATACTTTGAGAGCCTATTCCAGGTGGATTTTGTACCAGCCACCCTTCGTGCGGTGTGGATACAGGAGCTACTGCATCTACAGTAGGTTAGTATAATGGTGGCGCAGTACTCAACGAGGTTCACCGACCTCTCCTGCTACTCCATAGATATTGTGTAGGACCCATTCTTCAGGGCCCGAACCCTCAAGAAGGGGATCAGGTGATAGATCAGAGCTCCGATGATCTCACATATCATTCCAACGTAGGCGGGGGTGTTAGAGAGAGCCCTCCTAGTGGAGAGTTCCCTTGCTGAGCAGTCACTAGCAGTGAGACCCACCACTAGCTGACATGTAGTGGAGTCTTATGCAGCTAGCAGCAGACATATGTCGCAGAGGTCCAAGAGGACCGGAACTATAGGTGGACGACTGCTCGACTCAGATCAATTGAGTGGGGCATATGGAGCAGAGACACACATGCAAGTCACAGGCATTGTTACTCATGTGACAGGCAGGGTCACATGGCTCGTGACTGTGTGACCCGTCATTCAGATGATCATGAGATGGTTTAGAGACCTCCCAGGCAGAGGTAGAGGTTCGATCGAGGTGGTCCACAAGGATTAGGTGGACATGGTAGAGGATCTGGTCGTGCAGCTGGCGGTGGACGACGTTTCGAGGAGTTACCACCACCACCACCACCAATAGGTCCACCCCGACCGCAGGGAGCGGGTGGATAGGGGAGAGCTCAGCTTCAAGCAGTTGAAGCATATGAAAATGGAACTCTAGAAATGATTTGAGGTACGATCTGTGTCTACTCCACCTTAGCTGCAGTTCTTGAAGACACAGGTGCCAGTCACTCTTTCATTGCCACTGCCCTCGTTCGGAGCTCAGAGATTCCGACGGAGCCATTGGCTCGATCCTTACGGCTAGAGACTCCTACGGGAGTAGACTCGATGATTATGATCTGGTTATGGTAGTGTGGGATTACTCTAGGAAGTGAGAGCTTCGGCTAGGATCTCCTCATAGCGGCGTCGAGGCCTTACGACGTCATCTGCGGTATGGACTAGTTATCTACAGTCCATGCTCAGATTGACTGCATTAGGTGAAAAGTGCGGTGTGTCTGCACATATGGGACCAGGTTTACCTTCACCAGGTAGAAGGGAGCATGTGAATCATAGGACAGACTTACTCAGTGGAGGGTGCATCCAATCACTCACCAGTTGTCTTTCCTTACCCTCGGAGCAGTTGATGTGGAGAGTCTGATTATCCTGTAGTTGTCGACCAGTACATAGATGTTTTCCCTGAAGATGTTCCAAGACTACCTTTTCATAGATAGGTGGACTTCTACATTGACATGTAACCTCGGGATGGCACCAATATCTACTCCAGTATGTCAAATGGCTCCCACTGAGCTTCGCGAGATAAGGGTACAACTAGAGGACTTATAGGGGAAGGGATTCATCCAGCCCATTGTTTCTCATTGGGTATCCCTGATTCTGTTCTCCAAGAAGGCAGATGGGAGCTTGAGGCTCTGTGTCGACTACCATCTCCTAAACCAGGTGACCATAAAGAACAGGTACCCACTCCTGAGGATTGATGACCTCTTTGACTAGATGAAGGGAGCACAGTGGTTCTCAAAGATAGAACTCAAATCAAGCTATCACCAGCTCATATTTCGAGATGAGGATGTGCAGTAAATGACCTTCAGGTGTAGTTACAGCCACTATTAGTTCTTGGTTATGCCCTTCAGCATAACCAACGCTCCAGCAGTGTTCATGAGTCTAATTAATAGGATATTTCAGCCATACCTCGATCGCTTTGTCGTAGTCTTCATTGACGACATTCTGATCTACTCGACTACTGAGGAGGAGCATACCTACCATTTACATGTAGTACTGGACACAATACGAGAGAACCAGCTTTATGATAAGCTCTAAAAGTGCCAGTTTTGGATTTGAGAGATTCACTTCTTGGGACGCGTCATCTCAGAGGCTGGAGTGGCAGTGGATCCAGTGAAGATTGAGACGTTACTTTCTTGGGAACCACCTAGGAGTGTGATGGAGGTACGATGTTTCCTGGGTTTGGCTAGATATTATGGGAGTTTCATTCCATAATTTTCAAGATTTTCAGCACCACTATAAGCCTTGACAAAGAAGGGGAAACCCTTTGTGTGTTCGGAGAGATGCTAGCAGAGCTTTCGAAAGCTGAGGCAGAGGCTGACTAGTTCCCCCATCTTGAGGCTAACAGAAGAGGGATTAGGGTACAATATTTACTACGATGCATCAGGGACCGGACTTGGGTGTGTCCAGATGCAGGAGTAAGAAATTATTGGTTATGATTCTCAGCAGTTGAGATAGCACGAGCAGAACTACGCTACCCATGACCTATAGTTAGCAGCAGTGGTCTTCGCCTTGAAGATGTGGCAGCACTATCTGATGGGAAGGCATTTAATCATGTACTCTGATCACAAGATTCTCAGGTATATCTTCTCTCAGAAGGACCTGAACTTAAGACAATGACGTTGGCTTGAGTTCCTCCAGGAATATGACTTCGAGATAGTCTGTATTCCTAGGAAGGGGAATGTTGTTTCATATGCGCTCAACAGGAGGACCGGTATACATATTCTAGGAGACATGACAGAGAAACTAGCTGCTTTACAGATATCCTTTGTGGATAAAGATGGAGAATAATTTTTACAGTCTCTTACAGTCACTCCCCCACTTCTTTAGTGATTCAAGGAATTACCGCATGGGGACGCTAACTGTGAGACACGGCGTGCTCATATATCCATAGGATAGGCACCTGATGGATTTTCTGAAGGTGGGGAGCATGTCATCCTCTTCATAGGACGTACATTGGTACCAGTGGCACTTCAAGAAGAAGTTTTGAGGAAGTTCCACACATCCCCTCTAGCAGTACATCCAAGAGTGGTGAAGATGTACCAAGACCTTCGACGATAGAACTGGTGTACAGGTATGACGAAGGAAGTAGTGGAGTTTGTCTCTCAGTGCCTCACTTGTCTGCAAGTGAAGGTAGAGCACCAGGTACCAGCAGGCTTGGTTCATCCTTTAGAGGTCCCATAGTGGAAGTGGGATGGGATATCCATGGACTTTTTGACGGTTCTTCCACGCACATCCAGGGGTCACGACTTGATTTGGGTGATCATCGACTGACTCACCAAGTCGGCCCACTTCCTCCTGATCAAATAGTAGGGTTCAGTATAGATCTTGGGATGCCTCTACATTCCTGAGATTGTGCGACTACATGGAGTACCTTCTTCTTTTGTCTCCGACTATGACGCAAGGTTTTCTTCCCATCTATGGAAGGGGTTGCAGGTGGCTTTCGGGACACAGCTTCTCTTGAGCACCTCCTTCCATCCTTAGACAGATCGTCAGACTGAGCGGACCATTCAGACCATTGAGGACATGCTACGTGCATGTGTCCTTGACTTTGGTCACAGCTAGGATGATCACTTGCCTTTGCTGGAGTTTTCTTACAACAATAGTTATCACTCCACCATAGGGATGGCACCTTTTGAGGCCATGTATGGGCGACCTTGCAGATCACCCTTGTGCTGGCCTGACCTTGGGGAGTCAGAAATAGTTGGACCAGAGATGATACGAGCTACTATGGAGAAGGTTCAGATCACCCAGGAGCAGATGAAGATAGCACATAGTAGGCAGAAGTCGAATGCTGACATGAGACGGAGACCTCTGGAGTTCGAGGATGGAGACCAAGTCTTTCTACGGGTCTTACCTAGATGTGGTCTATGAAGATTTGGTCGAGGTGAAAAGTTATCTACGAGATTCATCGGACCATTCTAGGTCCTCAGTAGAGTAGGCGAGGTGGTATACCGCTGAGCTCTTCCACCTCAGTTGCATCAGGTGCACGATTACTTCCACGTATCTTAACTAAGGAGATACGTGCATGACCCTTCCCAAATCATCGACCATGGAGAGCTGGACGTTGATGACAAGGAGACTTTTACGGAGGTTCTAGTCGAGATTTTGGATCGACATCACCGGGTCTTATGTGGACAGTTGATACCTCTAGTGTGCGTATGATGGAACACGGGAACCTCCAGGAGAGAACATGGGAGCGGGAGGCTCAGATGCGTGTTCAGTACCCCTATTTGTTCCCATAGTTTGAGTTATAGATACGGGGACGTAAATCCCTGATGTGGGGAGAATTAAAACACCAATAAATTCCGTTGATTTTTTTTTTCTTAAATACATTGGATTTTTACGAGTCTGTGAAAATTTACGGCGCTTGATTCTGAGGCCTGGTGTTCCCGGAATCAATTTCTAATGTTTTTTTCGGCTACTTTTAGTAATGTAAGAGTGGGATTTTATAACATTTTAACCAGGGATCATAATAGGAATCTGAGGGCACTGTTGAACTCCCATCACCAGTATTCACTTAAGAAGACTTTCACCTCAACGGAAAATGGTCAAAAATAATAGTTTGTTTTTGGAATTTTATAAAAAATAATAAAATAATGTGTCCAACACATTATTTTATTTTAATTTTCCATGCGAGTGGTTGTTGGTTAAAACCTCCACTTGGGAGTCGGAGGTGGGACAGCCACACCCTAACCTCCCATTAGAGGTTATGATGGTGGGGCCCCACCTGAACAAAACCTCTCGCGAGAGGTAACGATGTGGGGACCACCCGAGACCGCATAACCTCTATTTTAAATAGTAGGGGTGGGGACCACCTGACCCCTATTGATGGAGGAGGATAAAACCTCTCAACTCTCCCTCATTAATGACAGGGAGCCTCTTGATTCCTCGACCCCCCAATTAAGTGGGTAGAAACTCCCTTGACCTCCCCTAATTAATCCATGAAAACTCTCATGCATTAATTAGGTGGAGCCACTTAATTTATTCTACCTTTTTGAATTATATGCCAACAGAATAAGAGATAAACATTATATTATTTTTATTGGCATGATTCATTTTGGCGGAACGGAGGAAGAGGAAAGCTAGGGAGAAAAGCTCCCAACGAAGAACGAAAAACCTCATCTTCCAACGGAGAATGAAAAATGCCAACGACCTTCTTCGACTTCCTCCCTCAGATCCTACCAATGTAGAGTGTCTTCCATGGCCGATGTAGCTCGGGATTGGGAGTCCATGACAAATGCAGCGAACGACGAACTTCATCGCCTTTTTTTGCAACACCGTTAATGAATGACGAATGTCAATTGACGAATCAAAGGTATGGGGTTTACTTCGAGTAATATCCTATTTCATTTTCTCACCTTCGTTTGGAATGGAAACGTTGCGGAGATTGAAAATAACAATTGAAAATCATCTTCTTACTTCTTGATGAGCTGATTGTTACCAACCAAAATGCGGAGGGTGTGGGCCAAACCAACATGGCCCAACCCCACCGCTGATATTTTTTATGATGAACCCCGGTATGATGATGAGGCAGTGACGACGAAGGAGGAAACGACGAAGGACGTGATAACTGAGGCCTCCGTGAATCGTGATGCCCCCACGGTGCACTGATGCATCCGTCCGAACACCGTCGGCCCGATCGGCGCCCGACCCGCCTCCCCGCGGCCTCCCAACGACTAACCTAGCATGCGTCCCGCCTTCCCGCGGCCTCCCGATGCCCGGCCCGGCGGGCGACCCGCCTGCCTGCGGCCCCCGTGCCCTGCCCGGCACCCTCGTGCCCTGCCCAGCCCCCTATCGGTGCCCCCACGGCCTACCCGGCCCCTGCCGCGGCCTGCCCGGCGCCCCCATGGCCTGCCCGGCCCCTGCCGCGGCCTACCCGGCACCCTCGCTCCCTGCCCGGGGCCCAGCCGGCGCCCCAGCGGCCTGCCCGGCCCATATCACAGCCTACCCAGCACCCTCTCGCCTGCTCGGAGCCCTTCCGGTCGCCCCGCGGCCTGCCCTGCGCCCTACCGGTACCCCCACGGCCATCCTGGTGCCCTTCCGGCGCCCCCACGGCCTGACTGGACCCTACGGCGCCCTACGTGGTGCACCCACGGATAGCCTGCACTCCACACGACCTGCCCGCTGGTCTCCCGACCGGCCCGACCTCCTAGGCTGAGTCGCCTGAGTCGCGCCCCTCGCGGTGCTGGCTGAACTGGCCCCAGCCTTCGAGCTGAGTCAACTAGGTGGCGACCTCCGGGCCGAACAACCCTCACAATCCACTGGGTCGGGCCTAGCATACCTGGCCAAAACGTAGCAGGCTGACCCACCCAATGGGCTGGGTCAGACCCAGTGAGTATGATCGGGTCGACCCAGACTGGGTCGGGCCAGACCGGGTTGGGCCGAGTCGGTTTGACCGGGTCGGACCGAACCCAGGCCCATTACTGACCCATTACCTTCTTGGGCCATATCTTTGGCACCGGACGTCCGTTTTAAGAACCGTCAGTGGCGCCAGTTTCCTTGTAGTGATGCCATCCATTTGAGAATACCCCACTGGAGTTCGGGATATAGTTGAGATACGTTTAGTTTGGATTGTACACGAATCCAACTGGGCCCCCAGGACTAAAAGGATGATAACTAACGAACCGAGCGTCCGATTGACGCATCGTCTGTTGCGTTGAGACCCCATTGACATGGCGGAACATTGAGATACTTCTATGTGGGACTTAGTGACAGTTGAAGTATCGATCATAGCTTATGGATAGGATCTTCCCGAGATGAGAAAGCATTTGTACGGGAACCTAGTAGTTGGCTGAGACTTGACGAATGCTGACCGATTCGACTCAGAATGATTCGACTAGCCCAGTGGGGAGCTCCTCTGTGTGAGCATGGCAGAACCACAGTGGGGAGTTCTCTATGTGAGCATGGTAGAACCACTTTACTCGACACGTGGAGTACCTTAGCAGTCTACTAGGGGAGCACCTCTGTGTCAGCGCAGTAGACCCATAGTGGGGAGCGCCTCTGTGTGGGCGTAGCAGATCCACAGTACTCGATATGAGGAGTACCTCAGCAGTCCAAGTTAGTGGGAAGCACCTCTGTGTGATGTGGAAGTCCCACTATACTCGATAGAAGAGGAGTTATTCATCATCTGAGGGTTCAGATTAATAAAAATCCTGGTTTGAGGTGATTCAATGACTTTTTTGTTTTCCTCATGACTGAGATGGGTTACTAGATATCTTAGGTATATGTATGGGCATATTCCTATGTAACAGTTATCTGTTGATTTCATACTTTGTGGTTTATCCTTGTTTTATTTTGTGTGACCTTGAGGGTATTGGGGTACTTACTAAGTATCGTTATACACACCCCCGCACGGGCTATGCCCGCACCTTGTTGTATTGGTTTCAGATGACAGACAATGCTGACTAAGGTAGAGTGTAGTAGGACTGGATGGTACCCAGAGGTGGACCACTCTTTGTGACGGTACACGGAGGAGATGGATGGATGTGGAGTGATAAGGAGGCCATCTGTACCTACCCTTCAGGTAGGAACCTTGGAGGGCGACCCAGTAGCTGCTTTACTTTTCTTTAGTTGTACTTTCTTTTCAATAGTACTTGTACATTCCTGTTGGGATTGTATTTTTGGCCCCTTTTATTTTCCATCACTTCTTTTGTATACAGTTTTACTTAGTGTTTTTCTTCCAGTTGGGTACTCTAATGTGTTTTCTTGCAGTTATAAATTTAATGCCTTACCAGTTTAGGGATTTACGGCATTGGTGCGAGTTGCCAGCCCCTGGACTATAGAAGGCGGGCTTGGGGTAGTCACGATACGTGCCCTAGGGGACGGGTCATGAAAAATTATAAAATTTAAATTATGATGATTCAAAATATGGAATCTATTTTTATAAATTCAATTCACATATGTGGAAAATTTTAATTTAAAATTAATTTCATAGAGGCCATGGGAATATAAGTTTTCAAATAGAAACTTTTCAAAAGTTTAATAGGGTTTTATATAAAAATTCCTTATGAAAAATATTCAAATGAACTAAATTGTATTAATAGATATATATTTGATCTAATTTTTCTTTAAAACCCATCTTAATACAATTTTAATTTTTTAAAATCATTAAAAGTAATTATAGTTCTTTATACAAACCTATATATTTTAGTATTCATAGATAATATTTTCTTCCTAGAAAATTATAAAATAATCAATCTAAAATATTCTTTCCATAAAGAATTAAAGGAATAAAATTATTTTCTAAAAAATACTAAAAGTGTAAAAATAATATTTATAATTAATTGCAAAAAAGGCCACAAAATTAATTTTTAGAAAATACAATTTTTAAGTATAAAATTGGATTAATTCTTATCTATTTTCTATAAAACATATAATATGAATGGAAAAAAATTTATGAAATATATATTATAGAAAAATTACAATAATTTACCCAAATTTATTGGTTAAATTTATATATATAAAACACATTTTTGTGCATAAAAGATGTTTTCAGAAAAATATTTCCATTATTTAAAATAATTTTTATTCTCATTCCTAATTAATTGGTCACCAAATAATTCATTATATATAGAATTTTAAATTTCATATTTTTATAATTTAGTTAATCACATTAATACCATTTATTCCAATATCTTGGTGATAATAATCATATTAAATAAAAATATTTTAATTTTCTAACATGTTTCGTTTAAACGCAATTTTGTGTGTAACGCAAGATACACCCAAGGTTGTGTGTATCACAAGATAAACTTATTATTGCATTAATTTAAATATAAAATTTGTATTTCATGTAATAAAAATATTAAACAGAATAAATTTATTTAAATTAAATATTTCACAAAATATCGAGGTGTTATAGTTGTAAATCCCGTAAATTTGAAGAAAAATATTTTCTTAATTTATTTGGGATTTTATGAGTACGTAGTTTCTGACGGCACGAGATTCTGAGGCCCGGTGTTACCGGAATATTTTTCTGAAGTTTAGCTCGGGTACGTTCAGTGAACGAACGAGCGGGTTTTTCTAACTTTTGAATCGGTGCTCTGAATCGAAATTTGAGGGCACCGATGAAACCACAGCACCGGTAATTGCCCAAGAGCACCTTTTCTGAAGGTAAGTTTTCTCAGGGGGAGTTGTTAAAAATGTGGTTTTAGTGAAGAATAAATTAAAATTTTAATACAATTTTATTTCATTTTCTCTAAGTAGTTATATCCTAAGTAAGAAATTTGGGGGTGGGACCCACTTGTTTTTAACTAACCTTGAGAGGATAAAGGTGGGGTGGGGCCCACACAAGCCCAACCCCTCACTTTCCTAACTCCTCTAAACCCCCCCACTTAAGTTGTATAAGTCATGAACTCCCCCTTTATTGGGTGACTTTCCCTCTCCTTGCATTTAATTATGCCAACACACTAATTCATTTAATTGATATGAGTTATTGAATTTTTAAGATTATTGTATGTGTTAATAAAATATGGGAAGACCTTATTTTATTTGGGGTTAGATGTTGTGTGAGGAGATTTGAGGAGAGAATTATAAGACTGAAGAACTTCATCTTCCTTATTGAAGAACGTGAAGAACGTTGACACCAAGGTGAGGCAACGTGTCGTTCTTTCCCCTCTCCGTAGCCGGTGTGAGACGCCATACCCTCTTTGGACACACACTGACACATCATTCAATCTTCTCTCCATGTCAAAGGAAGGGAGATGTCGCTTCCTCCTTGGACGTTCTCCTTCGACGTATTCGGAGCTTCACCTCGCGACGATGTTTCCCGTGACGATCATCATTCGACAAATTCTTTGAGGTAGGGGTTAGGTTCAATTTTATTTAATTAAAATTGTTATTTTTTTCTTGTTAATATTTCTCGTTCATATATCCGCATGTTATCGTTTTAACGGGAGGAGTTCAGACCGCACAAACATGGTCGATCCTCCTCCCCTTTTTCTCGTTGATGTTCGTTAACAATCACAGTGAAGGCGGCGCGGTGCCGTTGCACCGCGCGTGAATTTGGAGAACCACGGCCAGAGCGGGCCGTGGTGGTGGAGGAGTGCGACGCCGTCACACCACGCAGGAGAACCCGGATGAGGAGTCTGCGGCCCGGAGTGGGCCGCGGGGGAGGGGAGCGGCGCCGTTGCACTGCGCCCGACAGGCAAGAGCCACAGCCCTTGGCCACGGCGGTTCAGCAGGGGGCGGCCGGACTCCGCCAGACGCCGGCGCTCCAGGAGGCGGGACCAACAGGTCCTGTGGCGGCTCACCGGCCGACCATTACGTCCAGCCGTTTTCTGGAAGACCGGGGGTCGTAACCCTCGGCAGGTGGCAAAGCCCCCCCCCCCCCCCCAAGAGGGGCCGGTTTCGTCAATCAATGTGGGTAGCCCCCCCCCCCCCCCCTCACACAGCTCGGTCATGGACCGAGCTCCCAACCGAGTCGGGCCGCTCGCGCTGGGTCGGGCCGCACCCAAGGGGGTCGGACCCGGTTTGGGCCGACCCAGGGGGTCTTGGGCCGGGTCGGTCCGGGCCCAAAATCCCCGAAAATCAGACAGCTTTGTTTGAAGGCCGATAACTTGGGATACGAACCTCTGATCAATGTACTATCTATTGAGATTTTATCCTTGAGTTGGGACGGCCGTTTTGGTATATTACACTCAAGGTTTCGATGAACTTTATGTACGGCCGGGTTGGTTCGAACACGAAACCAACCAGGCCCTCAGAGTGGAAACGCTTATAACTTGAGCTTCGGACGTACGAATGACACGAAGTCGACTTTGTTGGATACCTCTTATTGAAATGGAACATTTGGCATATATCACCTGAGGTTTGGATGCAGTTGGAGTAAGGCCGGGTGGGATTGTACCCAAAATCCAATCGGGCCCCTGGAACGGAAAAGTCGATATCTTACAGACCGGACGTCCGTTTGAAGAACCATCAGCGGTGTCAGTAATCAAGTTTAGAAATGGTCCCTATGAGTATACCCTACGAGAGTTCGGGGAAACATGAAATATTGTCAGGTTGGTTCATACATGAAACCAACCGGGCCCCCAGGTTGAAAAGGCTAATAGCTCACAGACCGGGCGTCTGATTGACGCGTCGTCTGTTGCGTTGAGACCCCTATGATGAGGTGGTCCTTTTTGATACTTACTTTGTTGGACTTTGTAATACTTGGAGTATCGACTAGTAGCTCGTGGAGCGGATCCTCCCGGAGACGAGCATACGGAGTGCGGAGACCTAGTAGTTGTGGACCTGATGACTACTTGTCCGATTCGATTTGGAGTGACTTTTATAGCCTAGTGGGGAGTACTACTTTGTGAGGTGGAATACCCATGGAAGAAGAGCACTACTTTGTGGGGTGGCAGACCCGTGGTACTCGACAGGAGGAGTACCTCTGTAGGCTATGAGGGGGAGCACTTCTGTGTGATGTGGCAGACCCATGGCGGGGAGCACTACTTTGTGAGGTGGCAGACCCGCGGTACTCGATAGGAGGAGTACCTCAGCAGTCTAAGGTTTGTGAGTAGCACCTCGGAGTCGTTACAGGACTACTGTGCTCACAGAGGAGGAGTTCTCCATCAGTTGTGGTTTCGACATCATGATTTAAATCCTATTTTGAGCTGAGTCAATGACCTTTGTGTTTTCTTCATGATTGAGAAGGGTTAACTTGCAAACATAGGTATAAGTTTGGTCTTATACCTAAGTAAGGGTTATCCGTTGAGAACATTATTTGTGTTTATCCTTGTTGGATTTAGTGAGACCTTGAGTGTCTCAGTGTTTCTACTGAGTATCGTATACTCACCCTGACACGGGCTATGCCCGCACCTCATTGTGTTGGTTCCAAACGACGGGCATCACTGATCTTGGTTGAGGCCTGTAGAGCTGGACGGTACTCGGAGGAGGATCTCATGACGAGTCGGTACCCGGAGGAGACGGACTGATGTGGATTGCTGTGGATGAAATCTGTACCTTCCCTTCAGATAGGAAGCCGGAGGACGATCCAGGAGCGGCTTGTCACCTTTCAGCTGTTGTCCTTTGAGTTGTACTTTACTTTCAGTTGTAGTTATACCTTTTTTTTGGTCTTGTATTTCCGGCCCCTTGTACATTCAGAACGTTTGTTTTACTTCTTACTTAGTGTTTACTTCTTCTTGTACTCTGTTATGTTTGTTTACTTTCATAAAGGCAATGCCTTCCCTTTTTATCAGGATTTATGCCTTTGGTGCTAGTCGCCAGCCCCTGGCCTATGGAAGTCGGGCTTGGGGTAGTCACGGCAGGAGCCCCGAGGATGGGTCGTGAAAAATTTGTATCAGAGGAGTCGGTTCTACTATAGAACATAGGACTCTGATAATTCCATTCTGTGAAGCAATAGTGTTGAGGGTACCGAGTGTGGTCTTCAGTTCAGGGAGTCCAGTGTTGGTGCGGCGGCAGACGTATCCATACACCAGGACCCTGACTTCTGATTTCCGACTTAGTGCACAAAAACACTGATTGCGGGTGTGTTTTCAAAATTTTCCTTTAAGTCAGCTTAAACCAGGTCATCCCACAAGGTATAGTCTTTTGACCATGTCGCATATGTTTATTTCAGGATGCCTCCCTGTGGACGACCAGCTAGAGCCCCGAGGGATGTATGTACTAACAGCCCACCGAGCGATGAGGCCTCAAAACATGGCCCTCTTCCAGTTGAGGCACCAGCAGAGGTACCAGCGGTACTACCACCCATTGGGTCACCGATACCACCAGCCCCAACAGTGGGAAATGCACGCTGCTTGAGTGCGCTTCATGAGTTCCAGTGCCATAGGACACTCAGGTTTAGGGGAGATACAGACCCACAGGCGGCTGAGGATTGGATGGAGGCTGTGGTGAGAGTTTTCAGGCTAGTAGGTACACTAGCGGACTTCATGGTGATCCTAGCTGCCAGGCTCCTTCAGGCAGCAGCAAGAAGATGGTGGAGCCTGATGCTTCAGTTGCATGACGATACGTCACTACTATGGGTAGACTTCTAGAGCCTGTTCCGGGCTGATTTTGTACTAGACACCCTTCGAGCGGTGCGGATACAGGAGCTACTTCATCTGCAGAAGGGCAGCATGAGTGTAGCTTAGTACTCAGCAAGGTTCACAGACCTCTCGCGCCACTCTACAGATATGGTACGAGGCCCATTCTTCAGGGCCCAGACCTTCGAGCAGGGACTAAGGCACGAGATCAGAGCATTGACGATCCCTCTCAGCATCCCGACTCAGGAAGGGGTGTTGGAGTGAGCCCTCTTACTGGATAGTTTCCTTGTTGAACAGACTCCAGCAGCAGGATCCACCACTAGACGACTTACAGCGGAGACTTCTCCATCTAGTAGTAGACAGATGGCACAGAGGTCCAAGAGAGCCTGACCTACAGGTGGTTGACCGCACGACTCAGGATCGGTAGTGCGAGGCACCAAGGGTAGAGACAGACCCAGACCTACCATTCTGTGTTAAAACCTGCGGCGGACAGGGTCACCTAGCTCACGACTGTCCGACATACCGCTCAGATGATTAGTAGATAGGTGAAGAACCTCCCAAGAAGACGCATAGGTTCGATCGAGGTAGAGCGCAAGGAGCAGGAGGCAAAGGCAGAGGAACTGCCTGTGCAGATAGAGGTGGACGACGCTTTGAGGTGTTTCCACCACCACCACCCAGAGGACCACCCCGACCGCAGGGAACGGGTGGGAAGGGGAGATCTAAGCTTCAGGAAGCCGAAGCATATGACTACGGAGTACCGAAAGCAGGTGGACAGGAGTAGGTCTAGGCATGGAGGCCCTTGTTCTTGGTGTTTTTAGTTTCCATGTTGTCGATGTTGTAGTTGTTTGTGTCATTGTACTTTGAGCAGCAGTAATAAAATACATCTTTATTTGTGACGATATCTTTCCTATCCAATTCGTATGGTTGACACTGAGAGGTTATAATTAAAAATGTTTACTTGATCCTATCTTTTGAGACACCTACTAGAGGAGACCAAGTAACCACACACTGCTGCCGATAGTGTGACTCGACCCTTGGAGGAGAGAGTAACGGTTGGATCTCTAGGTAGTAGCATCAAGGCCTTATGACGTCTTCCATGACATGAAATAGTACTATTCATTTCAGGAATGACTATATTAGTAAAAGAACGTGGTTCATCCAGGGGATGAGACCAGATTTCTCTTTTCGGTGGTGGAGAAATCCCAGCAGCTCTTGGGTGGAACGTAGATGAAATAGGGTGGAGATGAGTTCTTACATTTAGATAGACTCACCCATTAATCGTTGAGCGAGTGGTTTACAGTTCTCTCCAACTTAATATTCACAGGTGTAACTACTCATATAAAGACCTGAAGCTGTGATGGAAGTGATGGCTTGAGTTCATCTAAGACTATTATACTCCTCGGAAGGGGAACGTTATAGTAGATGCTCTTAGTAGGAGATCGGGCATTCGACTGTTAGGAGTGGCGAGATAGAAGTTGGCCGCATTTCAGATATCCTATGTGGATAGTGATGGAGTCAGCATGTATAGAACCAGAGATGGTTCAGGCTATAACGGAGAAAAGGGAAAATCATCCAGGAGCGGATAAGGACAGCTCAGAGCCGATAAAAGTCTTATGCTGACAGGAGGCGGAGACCACTAGAGTTCGAGGATGGCGACCACGTTTTCTTATGGGTCTCACCTCAACGTGGATTACGGGGATTTGTCGGGGGCGGCAAGTTATCTCCAAGCTTCATCGGGCCATTCCAGGTTCTCAGCAGGATATGCGAGGTGGCTTATCGTCTGGCTCTTCCACCTCAGTTGCATCGGGTTCACAACGTCTTTCACGTATCTCAGCTGAATAGATACGTGAACGACCTAATGCATATCATCGACCATGGGGAGATGGACATCGATGACGGGCTACGTTTTTTGGAGGTCCCAGTGGAGATCGAGGATCAACAGGAGCGGGTCCTACGTGGATGGTCTATTCCTCTAGTGCTCATCAGGTGGCAGCATGAGAGCCTTTAGGAGAGCACATGGGAGCGGGATACTCAGATGCATGCACAGTACCCCCATTTGTTTCCCTAGTTTTTGATGTAGCTTTTTGGGGATGTAAATCCCTAAGGTGGGAGTAATGTAAAAACCCATAAATTTCAAGGAAATTTTTTTCATAATTTCATTGGGATTTTACCATTACGCAGTTTCTGACGGCACCTGATTTCGAGGCCCGGTGTGCCCAAAATATTTTTCCGAAGTTGATCTCAAGTACGTTCAGTGAACGAACAAGTGGGTTTTTATAACTTTTTAACCGGTGCTCAGAATCAAAATTCGAGGGTACCGATGAAACCGCAGTGCCGGTAATTTCTCAAGAGAACCCTTTCCGAAGGTGCGTTTTCTCAAGGGGAGTTGTTAAAAATGTGGTTTTAGTGAAGAATAAAATAAAATTGTATATCAATTTTATTTCAGTTTCTCTAAGTAGTTATATCCTAAGTAAGGGAGTTGGGGGTGGGACCCACTTGTTGTTAACTAACCTTGAGAGGTTAATGGTGGGATGGGGCCCACACGAGCCCAACCCCTCACATTCCTAACTCCTCTAACTCCCCCCCCCCCACTTAAGTTGTATAACTCATGAACTCCTCCTTTATTGGGTGACTTTCCCTCTCCTTCCATTTAATTATGCCAACACACTAATTCATTTAATTGATTTGAGTTTTTGAATTTTGAAGAGCTTTGTATGTGTTCATAAAATAAGGGAAGACCTTATTTTATTTGGGGTTAGATGTTGTGTGAGGATATTTTAGGAGAGAATTCTATGTCTGAAGAACATTATCTTCCTTGTTAAAGAACTCGAAGAATGCTGACACCAAGGAGAGCCAACGTGTCGTTCTTTCCCCTCTCCACAGCCGGTGTGAGATGCCATACCCACTTTGGACACACACAGACCCGCCATTCAATCTTCTCTCCGTGTCAAAGGAAGGGAGACTCCGCTTCCTCCTTGGATGTTCTCCGTCGACGTATACGGAGATTCACCTCGCGACGTTGTTTCCTGCGATGATCATCATTCGACGAATTCATTGATGTAGGGGTTAGGTTCAATTTTATTTAATTAAAATTGTGCTTTGTTGGTTGTTAAGATTTCTCGTTCATATAGCCACATGTAATCGTTGTAACGGGAGGAGTTCGGACCGCACAAACACAGCTGATCCTCCTCCCCTTTTTCTCGTTGATGTTTGTTAACAATCACGGCGAAGGCAGTGTGGTGTTGTTTCACCACGCGGGAATGAGGAGAACCGCGGCCGGAGCGGGCTGTGGGGGTGGAGGAGCACGGTGCCGTCGCACCGCACTGGAGAACCCGGAGGAGGAGGCCGTGGCCAAGAGTTGGTCGCGGTGGAGGGGCGCAGAGCGGTCGCGCTGCGCCGGACAGGCAAGAGCAGTGGCCCTTGGCCACGGTGGTTCAGAAGGGGGCAGCCGGACTCCGTCGGCCGCCGGCGCTCCCGGAAGCGAGACCAACAGGTCCCGCGACGGCTCACCGGCCGGCAATTATGGCCTTCCGTTTTCTGGAAGACCGGGGGTCGTAACCCCCGGCAGGTGGAAAAGGCGAGCCACCCCAAGATGGGACAGTTTCGTCAATCAAGGAGGGTAGCACCCCCCCCCCCCTCGCGCCGCTCGGTCACGGACTGAGCGCCCCGCCGAGTCGGGCTGCTCGCGTTGGGCCGATCCGCCCTTGCTGGGCCGGGCCGCCCGCGCTGAACGGGCCGCCCGTGCTAGGCCGGGCCGCCCGCACTGGGTCGGGCCGCCCGCGCTTGGCCAGGCCATGCCCTAGCAATCCGGACCCAGACCCGGGTCGGGCCGACCCGATTCCGGCCGACCCGATTCGGGCCGACCCAGGGGGTCTTGGGCCGGGTCGGTCCGGGCCCAAAACCCCCTAAAATCGGACAGCTTCGTTCGAAGGCCCATAACATGGGCTGTGGACCTTTGATCGATGCACTGTTAGTTTCTATGTGATCCTTGGGTCAGGATAGTCGTTTTGGTATATTACACTCAAGGTTTCAATAAACTTTGGGTACATCTGGGTTGGTTCGAACACGAAACCAACCATGCCCTCGGAGTGGGAACGCCTATAACTTGAGCTCCGGACAACCGAAGGACGTGCCGTCGACATTCTTGGATTCTTCTTGTTGAGAAGGACCATTTTTCATACATCACCTGAGGTTTGGATGCAGTTGGAGTAAGGCCAAGTTGGGTTGTACCCAAAATCCAACTGGGCCCCTGGAACTCAAAAGCCGATATCTTACAGACTGGACGTCTGTTTGACGAACCGTCAGCGGTGTCGATAATTACATTGAGAAATGGTCCCTATGAGTATACCCTACGAGAGTTCGGGGTACAGATGAGATACAGTCGGGTTGGTTCATACACGAAACCAACCGGGCCCTTGGGATGAAAAGGCTAGTAACTAACAGACCGGGAGTCCGATTGACGCGTCGTCTGTTGCGTTGAGACCCATGTGACAAGGTGGTCCTTTGTGATAATTCCTTTGTGGGACTTTGTGATAATTGGAGTATCTACCAGTATCTTTTGGAGTGTATCCTCCTAGAGACAAGCCTACGGAGTGCAGAGACCTAGTAGCTGCAGACCTAATGATTGCTTGTTCGATTCGATTCGGATTGACCTGTATAGCCCAGTGGGGAGCACTACTTTGTGAGGTGGAAGACCCATGGCGGAAGAGCAGTACTTTGTGAGGTGGCAGACCCGTGGTACTCGACAGGAGGAGTGCCTCTGTAGGCTATGAGGGGGAGCTCTACTGTGTGAGGTGGCAGACCCATAGCGGGGAGCACTACATTGTGAGGTGGCAGACCTGAGGTACTCGACAGGAGGAGTACCTCAGCAGAATAAGGTTAGTGAGTAGCACCTCGAAGTCGTGACAGGACTATTGTGCTCAACATAGGAGGAGTTCTCCAACATTTGTGGTTTCTACATCATGATTTAAATCCTGCATTGAGCTGAGTCAGTGACCTTTGTGTTTTCCTCATGATTGAGATGGGTTAACTTGCTAACTTAGGTATAAGTATGGGCTTATACCTAAGTAAGGGTTATCCATTGAGAACCTTATTTCTGTTTATCCTTGTTGGATTTAGTGATACCTTGAGGGTCTCGGAGTTCCTACTGAGTATCGTATACTCACCCCTGCATGGGCTATGCCCGCACCTTGTTGTGTTAGTTATAGATGATGGACATCACTTATCGTGGTTGAGGCTTGTAGAGCTGGACGGTACCCGGAGAAGGATCTCACGACGAGTCGGTACCCGGAGGAGACAGGAGGACGTGGAGTACTGTGGAGGACATTTGTACCTACCCTTCGGGTAGGAAGCCTGAGGACAATCTATGAGCGTCTTGTCACCTTTCAGCTGTTGTCCTCTGAGTTGTACTTTACTTTCAATTGTAGATGTACCTTTCTTTTGGGCTTGTATTTCCGGCCCCTTGTACTTTCAGCACGTTTGTTTTACAACTTACTTAGTGTTTATTTCTGCTTGTACTCTGTGGTGTTTGTTTACTTTCATAAAGGCAATTCCTTCCCTTTTTATTGGGATTTATGCCTTTGGTGCTAGTCGCCAGCTCCTCGCCTATGGAAGGCTAGCTTGGGGTAGTCACGGCACGGGCCCAAAAAACGGGTCATGAAAATAGTAATCACCTGGTTGTTAGATTGGTGGGAATGGATGTGACTAACTAAATCCTGAAAAAATATTATTTACACATGTATAAAATTAATTCATTGATTATTAATTGGTTAGAAATGAAAATAAATTCATTTCAAGATAAAATAGATTTTTTCTGATAAATGGTATTATGTGAGCAATGAACTTTTATTTTAAAAAATTAAATCAATTATTTTAAGTAAATTTATAGATTATATATTGGAATAAATTTTTTATCACTAATATAATTGTTTTTACTAGGAATGAAATAATAATAGATCCAGTTTTATATTTAAAAATGGTCTTTTCTATAAAAAAATATAACATTTTATGTGAAAATATTATAACTAATTTCTACCACTTTTAAAAAAAATTAATTGAAAAAATGGAATTATTTTTTTATTAATAATAACATTTAATATCCCAATATTTAAAAAAACTACACTGGATCTCAAACAAGATACGCAACATCGAGTATAAACAAACCACTCATCATTATTATTTAAATATTTTTCTTATAACCTATACATTGAATTAAAATGTATGAATATAATTAACAACACTATGAAATATATATGATGTTATTAATAACTAATAATGAATTGAATATTTCTTAAGATATAGGAATTTAATTTTTTTTAAATTGGTTTTATTCTCAAAAAATAGGTTTCCTCCAAAACTTGTTTTAATTACTTATTATGAGATAATATTATAATTAATTTCTAGAACTTTTTTAAATTTTAAAAAAGATACCATTTTTTAAATCATCTTTTCAAAATTATCGTTGAGTGAATTTTTTGGAATTTTTTGAAAAGTTTTATTTTTTAATGAATAGTGTAAAATAATAACTTTTATTGAAACTATATTTTGTTTTAAATTATTTACAAAGAAAAAATCTATTTTGGATTATTTTTAAAATTTAATTATTTTATTTTCATTAAAAATAATCCAATTATAGTATTAGTGTTTAATTTTGTACATTAATTTGGTATAAAAAGATGTTTATGCTTAAAAAGGCATTTTTCAAAAAAAAAATGGTTGTCGTCACATTTTGTGAGTTTAATTTTAAAATAAAATTTGAAAGTTCTATGTATTTGATCTTGAGAAACAGATTTCATATTTTGAATTAAAATTTAGAAATCTGGTCAATATTTCCCTTTTACATCTAGTCATTATGAATAATAACCCTGATAATTAATTGTGACCATGGTAAGGGTGAATCTGGTAATTAAGGATAAAAATAATTTGGTAAAGATTAGAAAATGACCATAACATTTGAATTTATTTTATTATATGGGTCTATTGCATCCATAGTCATCCAATATTCAAATATATACCCTTTTATTTCCATTTGGATGTGAATTTGAATTTTATAATGTTGAAGTAAAAGTTAAAGTAAATAATTCCACTTTCTTTCTTTTAATATATATAAATTTTTGTGATAGGTATTTAGTTATAAATATTAATTTTAAAGGTAAATATTTATTATCATATTAATTTATTTTTAATTATTTTATGATATAATTACTCATAATGTTTACGCAACGTTGAGATAGTGCTGGTGCAAGTAATTGAAAAATAAAGTAAATGATTTAGAAAACTAGAAAAGTAATATTTTTTGGGTAATATAATTTGTATCAAAAATTTTATAAGAAAATATAATATAATATGGATGTTTTAATTCCTTATATTCTAATTTCATTATTTTCATTTAGTTTTGAAAGATGAATTAAATGAACAATTCTAAAAATGGAACTAATGATATTTTATAATAATTGATATTTTATTTAAGGATTTAAAACTATATAAAAATATGATCTTTATCCAAGTTGTTTTGATATGGTCTAAAATATCAACCATTCTCCATTTATGGACTATTTTTTCTTTTATAGTAAATATCTTGACCCCTGAAGTGTTAAAGACTGTGTTATCACTATAATCATCAATTGGGTTAATGAGGGTTTGAAAAAAATTATAATGGGGAAAACATATCCTAAAATTATAAAAAAATTATTTTCACATATTATTTTTCCTCATAATTATCATATGTTCTAATAATATAAATTTTTATCCTTTTTAACATGAAAATTAATTTATCTTAATATATATTTTAGGTAATTCAAATAGTGCCCCTCACCTCACTTAAAAAAAGAGAACCTCATATCTCCTATAATAAACACTTAAATATCCTTTTTATTAGCCACAACCCATAAAAATACTTTAATAAAATCTATACCCATTTCCTAGATTCCTTGTTTTCCAAAAAAATAGCCCAGTAATGGTTCTAGTGTAAACATTAAGAGGTTGTTTTAAGAATAAGTGAAGTTATTGAATAAGTGTTTTTGTTTTATATATTCTTATACCTCCTTCAAACATTCTTTAAACATTCATAAATAATAACACCAGTATATTAAATATAATTAGATGTTTTCATGTTAATTGAATAACCTATATCCATCTTCTATACTATTAAAGGGGAAACGAAACCATCGTTTGTGTGTACAGAAGATTACCGCCTCGCAACCCGATGTAATTCGTTTTCCATCATTACATCTAGTGGCTATTTAAATAAATAATATTCATGAAATATTTATCATATTGTAAAATTATTATGTCATATATTTTATTAGATTTTCATTCATTTAAAAATAATAATGTCATTCATAAGTGCATTTAGATTACCAATACCATGAACTGATGTGATCCATTTTTCATCATTGCATCACAAGGAAGATATTTATAAGTTTATTTAAGTAAAAAATATGGTATTTATGAAATAATGGTCATTATTTAAATATAAAAAAATACTTACCATATTTATATAATTATCATTAAAAATCTAAATATTATTCATGTGTGGATACGGCCTACCATCTCCATGATTGTAACATATTTTATTTTTCATAGCCATCTATCATGACTGGTTTTTAAATATTATGTTTTATATAAAATGATATTTATGTCATAATTAATATTATTTTGATGATTTAATAATGACAACTTTTACCATGTACTATATACTGAATTTATTTTTTACATATGAGTTGAATATCATCAAAATGCCCAATGTGCGGTTAATTGATTTAGTAAATCATTATAACAATGAAATAAAAAAAATAAACAAGAAAAAGTTTCTTAATTAAGTAAATAAATAACTTTAATTTTTTATGTAATATAATCAACATATGTGATGAGTTGGACTCAAGTTTCAAGACACTTTACTTTAAAAACATAGCTTTAATGTTTTTAAAGATTTATTTTCAAAATCTTTATCTTACATGTCCATATTATTCAAATTATTTTTTGTATGTATTCATGTCGACTTGAAAGAATTATAAATGATATTTTATTTATATTTTTACATTATTTCCATTTTTTCAAATGAAATATTTTTATGTAGTTTATACTAAATGTTTTCAATTTCATTATAAAAGATAAAAGAACTATTATATTTTAACATATATGGATTTAATGGTCTTTCCCACCAATGTAAAAATTATTTTATGTCTATATTAACTTATAATATTTCATTTTTTTCTTCAAATAAAACCCACATTACCCTTTTTCTGGGTATTTTTCTTCTGAAAATGATTTTTTAAAAGGAATGTATATTTTGATATCTAAAAAAAATATTATGGTTTAAAAGAGTCTTTCAATTATTTTATGATGAAATGTGAAAACATAAAAATGTTTTTTAAAGGATTATTGATAATTATTGATTAATAGTGGGTGATATTGATTCTGATTTTTTGTTTGGGTGAGTCCGATATAGTTTATACAAACAGTTGATCCAAATACAGCTTATACGAACATTTGAGACCAATATAGATTATACAATAGTTGAGTCCCATTATAACTCTCCAATTAAAAGGATAATTATCCTTATATTAAAAGTTAAAGAGGGTTTTAACTAGTTTGGTTTATCCGATGGATAAAACTTAGATCTACTTAATTTTTATAGGGTTTATGAATATAATTCTCAAAGACACATAAAAAAGTTTATATTTTCTTTATATGTGTTTTAATGTTTTTTTGGATTCTTTTTTTCATGTGGATATGATTTATTTCATACACTCAAATAATATTATAATAAGGGTAAAAATTTATTGGTTTTTCCTGTTTTTCACTGGAATAAATTATTTCTTATTTTTATATTCTGTACTGAGATTTTTGTGTGCACATCCAACATTTTGAAAATATTTTTCATAAGTCTTAGTGATAGGTATGAAAAACGAAGTAGTCAGGTTGAAATTCATGAAGATTTTTCATGAAAATAAAATGTGTTTCATTTTAAATATTGTTTATTATTGAAAAAAAATCATAACTGGTAGAAGTGTCCAATTTGTAATATATAGGTTTTTTATATAAGACTTAAGGCTTAATTATCTAAAACACCAAACCATAAAGATCCTAAAATGAAAGACAATTAATTATTGATGTAAAACCTAATATTATGTAAATTTTATGTTTGGTTTATTATATTTGGTATCATATGAAAGTTTTAGAAAACATTGTAGGTTAGTATATTTTTAGAATTGTATAATTACAACATTTATAACACTTAAGATTTTAATATGTTGGTGTTCAGTCAAAAGATTTTAGTCTCAATAAAATTATAGGTTAGTATGATGTTGAGAAATTTTCTATTTTTAGATATTGAACTTAGAAGGAATGTTCAACTTATGCATATAGAATTTAAAGGATAAAGTATTATAGAATTTCTATAGGTATCTTCCTTATAGGGAATATTTTCATTATAACATGAAAAATTTAATTTCAAGTTTTAATGATGCTATTTTCTTTATATTAATGATAATTTACCAAGATGAAATTAAAATGATCCCATGCAACCTTATTATTCCTTCTAGGGGATTCAATCATCAATATCATGAAAAAATGTTTGATTATATTTTTTGGAAAGCTTTTGGAGTATCCAAATAACCTGTAATGAACTATATGATATATCTAAAAACTTTTCATTTCTCAAAAATTTATATATATCATTGTATTTATTTTATTTGATTTCAAAATATCATCTAATAAATCTCATTTAGAAATTTAAATACCTACAGGGACATTAATATTTATTTTCTAATGTTATGGGCTTCATGATGGAAGATAAAAATGATATCAACAACATAAAAGAGGACCCTGGTGTCTTGATTTAAGGTATGAATTATTATCATATGTTATAATTATGAGACATGATTATGTTGATATAAACCAATCATAAAGACATATTTTATATTTTTTTTTGTATGAATAAAGTATTAAGGAATAATATGACAAATCATGGTTGAATGTTTAATAAGGAAGTTAAATGAACGATGTGTTTATGTATCGAGTTTCCATAATTATAATATTCTGATATATTCTAAATATCATGATAATCATGAAACATGTATGAATTATTCTATATTTTATGTTTTTCTAAATTCGGATACATATGTTAGATGGAATCAATACCTTATTAAAAGTATTGTAGTGAAATGGTTATATTTTTTAGAGATATTCATTTAAGGACATAGGAGAAAGGGATAAATAAACCATTGGGTAAATATGTTATTGATGTTAAGGAAATAATGGTTGTTTAATATTAATTTATTTTGTGGAAAAATAAACTTTATAGAAACCCTTATAAGATAAAAAGTTATTTGTTTATTAAGTGATTGATGTGATTTTGGAAGAAGATCACTATATTTTGGGGAAAATTATATGGTAAAGGTAAACATAGTATAATGGAATTTTATTTTAGGATTAAAGGTTGAATTATATTTTGCAAGAATATATTATTTTCATAGTGTTTTATGGTGATTCAGGTAATATATGGAAATTATTATCATATCTTAAAGAATATGTTATTGGGGCATATACTTTTTTGGTATGAGACTGTAAGAGTTATTGATGTTATTTATAGATAAATTTTAAATTTATCTTGGAGAAATATGTGAAAAAAACATTCTAATCTTTAGGTTTCAATATTATTAATGTTTTTTTGGAATAATTTTCAGTATAGTTATTTATATAATGATTTTGTTGGAACTTTAGGCATTATTTTTGAATTTTTGAGATTAATGTATTATTTATTATTATGAAGGTCTATTCATTTTTTGAATAATCATACCTTGTTCTAATAATTTTAGTCTTTTTAATCTATAAATATAGTAGGAATATGTTTTTATCCTATTTTAAATTATCTTAGATGTTATAAGTTGATTTATTGCTTCAAGAATAAAAAATTCATCTTGAATACTCATCATTTGGAGAAAAATATGAGATTGTGGTGGAAATTTATTAAAGGCTTAAATTATTCCTATAAAGTAAGTATATTTCCTTAAGTTATTAATATATATTTTGAATAAATTTATAAAATTTGGAAAAAGGATTTTGAAACAAAAAAAATTATCATATAACCTTGATTTGTGATGAGTCAATGATCTTTTCACATCTCTATAGTTTATAGTTTTCCAATTATTAACTTTTTAATGAACATTCACTTTATTATGATCAATGATCTATATCACTCACTATCATTATCTAGATATTAATTTTTCCTCCATGTCTATATTTTCACTTACCACTAATTTTATCCTTTTTAGAAACCAAGTATGTGTTATTTTTGTAAGATATTTGTGATTCCATTTATCTTGTTTCAAGAAGAAGTTTTTTTAAACATTTTCGTGATTTTGTATTTAAAAAATGGTTTTTTAAAATTTCAAACCATTGATTACCTATATCATGTTTAAATAGTGGGGATTAAATTTATTAATGATATAGAATTTAATATCCCAATATTTAAAAAAATACAATGACTTATAAAATGTAATATGTGAAATGCTGAGCTTAAATAAACCATTAAATATTATTATTTTAATATAAACATTATAACTAAGTAATATAATTTGTGCTTTTGAGTACGATTAATAAAATTATAAAATATATATTTTTATAAATATAAATATAATTTTTATAATCAATAAAAAGTTATTGATTTATTCTTAGGATATGAGAATTGATTTTTTAGTAAATTCATTTTATTCTTCAAAAATAATTTTTCATCATAAATTGTTTTTATTTATTATTATGAGTTAATATTATAATTAATTTATTAAAATATAATAAATTTAAAATGTGATTAAAAAAATTTTAAATCACTATGTCAAAATTATATTATAGTGAATTTTTAAATTTTTTAAAAATTTGTATTTTTCAATTATTTCTTAAAAATAAGGATTTTCATTAGAAATTTTATTTTATTCTAAATTATTTACAAATTAAAAATTATATAATATGTTAGTTTTAAAATTTAATTAGTTCATTCCAATTAAAAATAATCTATTACAACCCTATGAATTAGTTTTACAATTGAGTTTGGTATAAAAATAGGATTATACTTAAAAATACATTTTTCTCAAAAAATATTTTTCACCGCGCTTTGAGGGTTCAATTTCAAATTAAATTATACCAATTATTTGAAATTAATCTTTAAAATTGGATTCAATATTTTTAATTAGGTGCTCAATATTTTTTAAATAGACCCCTTTTATATTTTTTCATTACTAATATTAACCATAGTAAATAATTATCATCATGCTAAGGGTAAATTAGGTAATTAAGGTTAAAAATAATATGATAAGGATTGCACAATGACCCTAAAACTTGAATTAACTTTATTTTATGATCATATTTCCTCCATATTCATCCAATATTTTAAAATATTATCTTTTTCCATTTGTTTTTCAATTTTACATTCATAATATTTAAGTAAAAGATAAATCCAAGATGTCAATTTCATTATTTTAATACCAATAATTTTTTTTGAAAAGGATTAAAACAATTTCTATTCAATTATAAAAAAAATTAAATAGAAATTATTTCTTTACCCTGGTAATATATTTTTAGTTTTTAATGATGAAATAATTACCCTAAATGCTTACACAATATCGACATGGTGCTTGTGTAAGTAGTAGACAAATCAAGTAAGTTATATTAAAAACACTAAAAGTAATTTTTTTGGGAAATTTAATATATACAAATGATTTTATAGGTGAAAATATAATATTAGGAATGTTTTAATGGATTATATTCTAATTATATTATTTTTATGTAGTTTTCAAATCCAAATTAAATAAATAGTTCTAAATGACTATAATGGTATTCTATACAAATAAAAGTTTATTAAATGATTTCAAATTAATAAAATTTATTATTTTAATAAAATTTATTTTTATATTGTTAAACATATCAACCGTGATCTATTTATGGTCAGATTTTCCTTTTATAGTAACTATCTTGACCCCTAAATATTAAAAACACTTTTCATCGCAGTAATCATTAAATGGGTTAATTTGGGTATATAACAAAATAAAGTGTGAAAAGAAACCTAAAAGTGTCCAAATATATTTATGAGATAAATTAGAATTTTAATTATCTTATACAAGAATAATATCAATTTGGAGTCTTTTTTAAAATCAAAATTAATTTCTATTATTTTAATATTTTGTCTAATTTTAAGAGTATCACTCCCCACACTTATAAAAGAAAATCTCTTATCCTTTTTTATTCACACAAAAAAATCCTTTTGGTTTAGTCAATACATACCAAAATAACTTCATTAAAATCCTCCCTGTTTCTTAAATTCCTTGGTTTTTTAATAAAACCAACCTAGTAAAGTGTTTTTTATAAACCTTACGAGGTTTTCTGATGAAGATGTAAAGTTTTAACTAAGATTTTTCATTTTATTTCTTATTCTACCTCTTTCAAACATTATTCATCCATGATGAAATAAAAATATATTCCATATAATAATTTTTTGATGTTAATGTGATGACCAATATCCAAATCCTTTTCCATTAAATGGGACACAGAACCATGGTTCTTGGGTATGGCAGACTACTACCTCGCGAACAGATGTAATTAATTTTACAACACCGCCTCTCATGACTATTTATAATGATGGATTTAATTTAAATATATGATATTTAGGATATATTTATCATTTAATAAAAATTAATATATCATATATTATCTTACCTTTACATTCATTGAAAATGATAATGTCGTTTGTGTGTGCATGTGGATTACCACCTCTATGAAGTGATGTGATCGATTTTTGATCATCACGTCATAAGGATTGTTTATGTATGTTTATTTAAAGTATTAATTCTGTTTTTATGATATAATTATAATTATTTAATGATAAAATGATTCTTTCCTTCCTTCCATTATGATTGATGAAAACAAGAAATGTTACTCATGCGTACGTATAACCAACTGTCTCTATGATTGTAACATTGTTCATTTTTTATAACCATTTTTCATTTTTGGTTTAAAAATTATAATTTACATATTAAATTATAATTATGTAATGAATACTATTTTGGATATATTTTAATAAGGTTCTATTTTACCATAGTTAACCTACATAAGTCATTTTGGTCCTATGAGAAAAATATCATCAAAACGTCCAATGGGAGGATAATTGATTAAGTAATTGATTAAAACAAGGAAATTTAAGGAATAATATAAAAGAACATTTTTCTTCACAAAATAAATAAATAAAATAAGTTTATTATTTATGAAGATAAATAATGTATTTTGTGATTTTAACTCACTTTACGAGACACTTTACTTTAAAAACCCTCATTTTAAATGTTTAACTTATTTATTTTCTAAATCATTATTTTCCATGTCCATATTATTAAAATTATTTTATGGATGTATTTATATGGACGTAAAATAAATATAACGGATATTTTATATCACTTTTCAATTTTATTCAATGGTTTTAAAAATGAATCTTTTTACATTTTTATACCAGACATTTTAAATTTATTTATAAAAGACTAAAGGAATATTCTAGTTTAACATATATGGCGTCAACGATATTTCCTACTGTTTTTTCCATTGTTTTATGTTTGGATTATATTAATATATTTCATATTTTAATTAAATAAAAAACCCATTTGCATTTATTTTTTGTTTTTTTTGTTTTGAAAATTGTTTTTTAAAAGGAAAGTGTATTTCAATATACAAAGATATTTTCCATATGGGTTCAAAAAAGTTTTTCAGTGGTTTTATGATGAAAAATATAAAAATAAAAATGTTTTTTTATATGGTACATGAGAATTATATATGAATAATGGGTGAGTATATAATATCTTAATCATGAGGGTGATCCAGATATAGCTTATATGAATGGGTGAGACCGATATAGCTTATATGAACTGGTGAGCCTAATACATCTTATACAATGGGTGATCCCCATTATAGCTCTCCAATGAATTTGAAAAAATTAATTTATTTAAAATTAAAATAGGGAGTTAACTAGTGTGGTTTATCTTATGGATTTAACTAGTCTCTAGTTATTTCTAAAATCATTAATGAATACAATGATCTAAGTCACTTAGAAGGGGAATCTATGAGCTTTAAATAGGTTTTATAGGTTTTCTTTGTGAAACAAGGTGTGATATTTTCATGTGTATATGATTTATTTTAAAATTTATCAAATAATATTTTGATAAAGGTACTTATTTAATGGGTTTTCATGTTTTTCACTAGACTAATAGATTTATTATTTTTTATGTCCATTACTAATCTATTAGTGCTCATGCCATATTTTTAAAATATTTTCTAAAGAGATTGAAAATGTGTATGGACAAAGAAGTAGTAAAGTTGAAAATCATAAAACATATTTCATAAAAATTTTAGAAAATAATTTTAAAAGTTTTATATTGGTGGAAAAATTGATACTGATTAGACATGTCCACTTTATAATATATGTGTTTGTTATGTAATAGTTAAGGCCTAATTCTCTAAATATAATAACTATAAAGATCCTAAATTGTAAGAGAATAAATTTTTTACTTAAAACTAAATATTATTTTACTCTTTAAATCTGGTTCCTTACATATCAAATTTATATTTGGGTTAATTTTTGAGATTTCTCTAAAATAGTTTATTTTTTGTGTGAGTAGTTAAAATACTGATATTTCAACTACTGTCGCCTTTATTACATTATTATCATGTAATAATGAATTGATAAATTTTGAAACATATTTCTTGGCCGAATTTGTGTTTATGGGGTTAAAGATTGTATTTTAAATCCTTATTTTGAATTTGGGAACCCATGATTGACTTTTGTGAAGATAAGTAATATTTTATTCAAACTATAAATATTTTTTGGTCCTTTTATTTAATGGTATAGTTGTAATGTAAAATTTGGTTTTGGATTCATCCAATAGTATAAAAAGATTCATTTTATAAATAACCAAAAAAATTGTGGAAATCAATTTTTTACATTACTTCATTGTAAAATAATTTTTACGCTTAAATAGAGTATTTTAATTAAAATTGTTTTTCATGTATTTTTTGTTCTTATATTAAAATGAATTTATACCACCTATTTAAATTTAATCTAATAAAATGTGTTTAAAATTTTTAATAATCCTGTCCAAAAAATGGTAGTCCACTTTTATTTTTTGTCATATAATTAGGTTATCATTATAAATGTTGTGTTATCACAGTTGAGGCTAAAATGGGTTAACTTTTCTTTAACTAAGAGATACGGATTAAAATGTCACAAAAAATTTTCTAATTGTTTTTTTTTGTTTATGTCAACCAAATAATTTCTTATTTTTAAATTTTTTGTTCATTTATTTCACACAGAGTAATTATTATATATTTTATAATTAAATATTTTAAATAATTGCAAGTGTGTAAGTTCCCTCTTTTATAAAATGGAACATCCTATTATACATTATTCACAAGCCATATACATTGGACAATACTTACCTTAATATCATACTAACTTTATTATCCACATCTTATTATATATTTTCATTCCAAAATACCATTATTTCATAGATTAACATGCAAGATGATGGAGGTTACACAATAAAGATGAATAACTATTAATCGAGTATGCTCAATTTGGTTTCTTATTCTATACAATGTAAATATATAGTATATATTATAAAATATTTACTTAATTATCCTAAATATACAGAATTTTTATTATGATTATGAAACAACCATTATCCCCCACCTTTCCATTCTATGGGAAAAGGAAACATCACTCATGTGTACGTGTGGATTACCACCTCCACAATGTAAAGTGTTTCATTTTTCATTACTCCTTGATGTTAATGTTTATAATGATATATTTATTTTATATATATTATATTAATATATTTCTATAAATTTAGTATATTATTTAATTTTATTTCATTCCATCCATCGAAAAGTGGAAACATCACTCGTGTAAATATACAGACTACCATCTCCATAAGCTTTTGTAATTTATTTTTCATCACCATCTTATTTGAACGGTTAAAAAGTTTATATAATTATTAAATATTATACACATTAGAAAGATAAAATTTTTTAGTTGATGGAATCATGAAAAATTATAAGGATTGGGACTTCTAAAATAAAACATACATGAAAAAAAAATTAGTTATCATCAGGTAATGTGATTTAAATAATGAATTGTTAATTAATATGTGATAAGATGTTATAACTAAATTTTATATGGTATTATATATGTGGTTATAGTGTTGTAATATATGTGTAATAAATATTTATTTATTATATAGTAGGTTTGAATTCATGTGAAGTAAGACAAAACTTGAGGTAAGAGATTTATGTAACAATTTCAATTCTTTCAATATTTTCTTTGATAGATTTGCATTGAAGAAAATTACTAGTATATTATACATTAATAATGATATATATTCTTATACTATAGTCATTCATGGACGTTTTATGTAATAATAGAATTTTCCTCTCTTTGTTAATTAAAATGATTGAGAAAATGTTTTCAATAAAAACAGAATTTATTTTCTTGTTAGTCTAGAATTTTATCTACCATTTATATATCTACATTAAATTGTTTCCAATATCCTCCAATGAATGATTAAATTCATTTTTACCCATATTTTATAATCTATTAAAATTTTATAAATATTATTCTTCTCATTTATTAAATTAAGTACTTTTACCAAATGTATGAAGGGAATCTTTATTTTATTGTATACCACTCAAATAGATTTTATCTCCACCATGAATGTGCTTTTCATTAAATACTACTTTACCAGAATCCATGTTTATTATCAAAAAAATGTTTTCCCTGGTATTTTGGAATATTTTTTAAAAAATATATACAGTTTCAAAATGAAAATGATATTTTTCTCAAAAATGTTCTTATGATCTTTTAAATGTATTTCCATCTATGAAAACATCTATTGATGATACTTATGCTTCACTATGTATATTATATAATTATACCATAATTATTATTTCAATTAATGTTTATTGATTATGATATTGAAATCATGACGAAACTCATTTTAATTTACATGGGTTAAGCTATAATGAAATGATAAATTTTTTCTAGACTTTGTGGAATTAGTTTAAATGTATTATGATTTTATAGTTGTTAGGTCCACTATATCCCTCCAATTCATTAATTAATGTGATATTTATAACTCATGAGTTGGTTATGAAAATTGTGGGCATGACTGTGAATAGATTTGTTCACATTTTTATGAGTGCTTATTATTGCATCTAGATAGGCTCAAAAGATTATTCATCAACTTGATTGTGAATGTATATATTCACATTTTGATGTATGAGTTGATCATTTTAATGTTATTCTAACAATATTATGCATGCAAATGATTTTGATTAGCTATGTACCCAATATTATTATTTCCTTTTATTATTATTCCAGATTAATATGTTATGAATATTTAATGATGATTACTAATTTTGTAGCCTTATTGATCATGGTTCTTGATGTGACTTGATTTTAGAGTTTATGATCTAATATTATTAGGTTACAAATCATTAATGTTTATAAAATGAAATTTACTATGTTATTTTACCCTTATGACTATCTTATTCTCACCTATGATTGATATCTCTCATGTTTACCCTTACTAATTATATGAGATCAAGATTTTTATGTTGTTTGAAATGTCAATAAGGGTACTGATATGAACATATTTTTTTGAAGAAATTTAAGAAAATTTAAGAAATATATTGATTATTTATCTAGACACCAAATAAATTAACCATTTACTATCCATGGGTGTGTATTGTTATGGGATATATTAAATATTCACATAAAATGATGGAATATTTATCTAAGTTATGCTCATGTCTCCTTAGTGAAAAACCATTTTAATAATCTATAAAGCATTTAAATATTATAATATTTTTATATACCACACAAAATAAACACACACACACACACACAGACATATAGTACAGAAAACAATATATTTTACATAACATATATTGCAGCAACATTATAATGATTTCTCCAAAATTTCTGAATATGTAAATGATCAATTTATATATTTTAAAATATAAAATAATTATATTTTTACACCTCTAAAATATATATTGTAATTTATACATAAAATAATAAGTGGGTCAAACATTTTATCAAAACACCAAATTTACATTGACAAAATAGAATGACTAAATGTATGATTTAGACTATTTAATGGTTGAACATTTTGTAAATAATTATTCAAAATAATTAATAGAAAAATAAGTTATTCAATTTATAGATATAAATATCGAGATATGGAAAAAATAAAGAACCAGGTTTTTTATAAACATTTAAAATCGAATACATGGTGAAACATTCCCCAAAGTTTCAAACATTCAAACGATTGTTCCATGATGGAAAAATGATATAAATACAATGGTGTATAGTGTGATATGTAATATATCTATTGGTTATTTTTTTGTTGGAATATTTTTTGATGTATTTGTTAGTAAATACTATAATAAAATTGAATTAATAATTGTGATAGAGGTATTGGATAATGAGTTCAGTATAGGAAGTAAAGTGATATGAATGTTTATAGTATATCATAGAGAGAATTTTGAGGGAATTGATTCCTGTTATATGATCTTACTGAGTTTTACTAACTTATTCTTTCTCAAAACTCAGTATAAGAAATTAACACTAGGATTGATTCAATCATAATTTTTCCTACAATAAGAACACAATGTAATTTTATGTATATCAAAGATCATAACAAAGATTGACTATCATAGAAGGTGGAATATGAATATAAATGCTTATATAAAAGGATATTATGAATGAATGGTTGTTATAAATGTGTTTCTTAGATAATTACTATGATATGTTAATAATCATATTATTATTTACAGACTAATGATGAAAACATTCAATAGATTTTGTGGTACATGTTTTGATGAATTATTTTTTGTGAATAGTGGAAGGTCGTTATTATACACAATGATAAAGTGTGAACACAAGACTTGTGTGTGTGTTTTTAGTATTTAAAAGTTACTCTTATTGACTTTGAGTGTGTCATGGTAGGTATCAAGTGGCTATAGTTGTGTTCATCAGGGATCTCTACCAATGTTGTATGAGTTAGAAACAAGTTATCATCATTTATAACTAAGTTCAATTGAAGGTTGAAGGTCTATCACAAACAATGACAAGACCATATAATATATTATATTTATATAATTAAATGTGATATGGTTCTATTAATCCTTAATACATAAAGAGATAATATTATCATCTCTTTACCTTTTTGTTCATCTTTCTCATTTTTAATATGTATGTGACACTCTTGCTTGAATTCAATGATGATTTCTTGAGGATAATTGCAAATTTTTTGCTTTACACATGGATTGATATTAAACATTAATTTCACACTGAAGTATTCAAAAATAATATTTAAGATAATGGGATAGTTTTCATAGGATAATGAAATATATATCTTGACATGATTTTTTAGTCAAGAATAGTAATTTATTAGATTATTTTAATTTTGTACCGTTAATAGAACTTGGAAAGTGGGTAATTCCAAATTCATTTCCAAATAGTTGGATATGATCCTTGGAATATATGGAGTGATATAATTTTATGAAATATTGATGATATTTTAGACATAAATGAGGTAATGGTGTGTATATATAATGAAATAATACACAAAAATTTATAATTCCTTGATATAGTTCTCATAATAAAGAACCGAGATATCAATAGATATAGATATAGGTGAAGATATTTTAAGAAGTGATTCAAAAAATGTGAGACTGAGGATACCATAATAAATATTGGTCAATATAGAGATGTAATTTACACTGAGTGTTTAATTTATCTAATAAAAAATATTTAATCTCATAATGTCTTATTTAAATTACACTGAAATTTTGAGAATTCTATGGATTGGTGTCCTGAGTTATTTATTTTTTATTTTTTTAACTGTTTTGTTTTTTTAACTAGTCTTATATATTTTCATAATTTAAATATAAGTTTAATAGGCTATAAAATAATTAATATGCTTAGAGAAATATTAAACTATGTTGTGATGTGTTAAAAAAATGTCATAATTTATGTTTGAGAAAAATGGATTATAAAGAGGTTAATAAAATGGAAATTGTATTTTAAATAGTTTCTAAATAAAAATAATAATAATAATTTGTGGCCATAGAGATAAAAAATATCATATTTTTTCACCATGTCGTTATTTTAGTAAAAAAACTTCACAGTTTATTAATACGGTATAATTATGTTTTTAGAGAAGTATTTTGAATTCACACTTCGCTAAATGAAAAAAAAATCCATCATTATTTATAAAACTAAATCATGTTATGAATAAAAATAATCCTGGAAAAGAAAAAAATCGTCCTTTATAATTAATTATAAGTTAGAGAACTCACTTAATACCACATGAAAAAAACTATATTGTGTCTTAGATGGCTATGGCATGAAATAAAGGTAAAAATATCATGTATTAATGATTGGGGAGGTAGAAAATAATAACACAGAATGGTTTAAAGGAAACTATGTTGTGGTTTCATTAAAATTTATGAATGGAATGGTGGAAATTTCCTCATTATTTCTAGGGGCACCAATTTTCCCATTATAAGTTTTGGATCTACTATTGAAATTATAAAACCATGTCTTCATTATTTTCACCACATCATGTCTTTTTGGGTTATATAAAACAATTATTTATTAACATAGAGAAATAAAGAAAATACTAAGTGATAATAACCTACACTTTCTTGGGACATTTCCAATGAATTATAGAGTCATGTTTGAGAGAAGAAAATGATCCACAAATCATTAATTAGTTGGTTGAGTTTATAATTAAGGGTTTATGTTTGAGAGAAGAAGTTAATTATTATTCTGAAAAAAAATATTTCACGATTTATACCCTTGGGGTGATGAATCGAATGGGTTTATAATTCAAAAACTCAACATTATCTTAATATATTATAAAATGAGAAGAGGTATTTTCATAAAGAATAAGGGGATATCAAAGAAGGATGTCTCTTTTAAATCATCAAAGGTATTTATTCTCATTGTATTTAATATATTTTATAAATAATAATTTTAATTAGATGATGGTGGCATGAGTTTTTGTGATTTCGTATCATTTTTTTCTAAATTAATATAAAGATAAAAATAAATGAATATTTTAAAACATCCTTTTAAATGTTTTAATTTTGAAAAGATTATAATTTTTTCAGTGAATTTTCCTAATAAGTATCACAAAAAGGTTTAGGATGATCATCCTAAAATACAATTATATAATATAAATAAGTATAAAGTGGTCACTAAGATGAACCAATCCCAACTAACATAAATATTACATAATTTTAGATGAATATTCAATACATAGTATTACAATAAAAATCACATAACCATAAAGGTTTATGTCATTAAAGAATAGATACATAATCATAGTATTTAATGAAAGACATTCAACATTTATTCCAAAGTTCCTCTCATATGGTACACTTCTTATACATACCCTACATAAAACCTTTATTCATAACCTGGGTAAATGAAACGTAGGAAATCATGATATCATATGATCTGTATGGGTAAACAAGGGAGATATCAGTCAATATTCATATAATAACATAACATGATCATAATTTTTTGTGGATATGATCTTAAAATTTTAAAATCATACCCAAAAATTCATAGATCATAATCATTGAATAAGGATTTGGGGGTTCATAAGACATGAATTATAGAATAATGAAAGATCATGAGCCCTGGTATTATATCATATAAAAAATAACACATCATAAATAATGGTATAATAAGTGTGAAATAATCATAATCATAGTAATATTATGTCAAGGAACCCCACTAAGACATTTATCACATGTTAAGCTTGATATAACCACCCATGTACTAGCTTTGAGCTAAGGAAAACAATTTGTGGACCCTCTTTTGGGTTTGAGATAACCATTTTTTCACCTTTTAATCTCGTTAAATATTAATCATTATCCTATGAATTGAAGGGTTATAAAAAACCCACACATCATATAATCATAATATATTCCTATGTATACCACAAGATTATACAAGCATTTATCATTCCATCAAAACTTAACTAATAGAAAAGAAAATGTTTTTCATCAAGATTCAAACATCATAATCAATACCCATCTAGAGAAAGAATAAATATGGTAACATTGGATAATATCCTCAGTAAATCATATGAAATATTAAAGGAAGTTGTTATTGATGAAAATTCCTTTAAAAGATCACTAAGCTATTTCTCTAGAAAAATAACCTTTTCATTTTAAAATCACTTATTTAAAATTTAAAAATATCTAGAATATTAGGAATACATTTTCATTAAAAATAAATACTTAAACCTTAAAATGAACCTTTAATGAAAATATTAGTCATGAAAATAGGAAAATTCATTCATTTGGTATATGTTAAAGCAAATATTTTTTTCACACCATTGGCAAAAAACACCTCATTTAGAAAATGATAAGAATATTTGTTTCTAAACCATTATATATAATGTTAAATATGGGTAAAATGGATTCAGTAAATCATTGGATAACAAAATATCATTCTTCAAAATATTTTATTAATCATTTATATTGAAGAGAAATAAATCCCGACCAAAGTGAGAAATAAATTCAGTTTTCCTTATAACATTCTTTTGGAATTTTGAGTGCATGGAGGGAGAAAAATCAATGGAATATGTGTAATCTATAGTAATAAACATAGGGGGAGAAAATAAATTATATTTATTATAGATATATCATATAATTTCATCATTGAAAATTTAATCATAAGAAATCTCAGTAAATAGTGAGACTATAATATAAAACCCTTACCACTTGGGTAACTGTTGAATCATAACGCCCATGAAATAAATAGCTTCATATGAAAATTAAATTACCATGAATATAATGATATTAATTATATAACATATAAAATTTTTATTACATACACTACATGAAATAAAAAAGTTTTGAATACAATATATGTCTCAGAGAAACAAAAATGAGATGAGAAACTCGTACGCCAAGTCTAAATTTCCTCATAATAAATATAAAATCCAATATAATGAATTTAAATTTATTATACTTATATAAAATATAAATATTAATGATTATAATACCATACATTTTTTTCTTATAACATTTTATCATGAGTTCATTAACAATCTTTCAATATCAGCATCATTTCGGGTGTTAAATACTTTATTTTTCATGTATGTTTTAATTCGGTGATTATAGTCCTTGAATATTGAACATTATTAAATCATATATATATATATTATCATGATATTAATATAAAATATTTTAATTATATAAATTTTTTAAACAATCAATAAAATTTATAGATAAAAAATCAATTACACCATTTATAGAGAGGGTGGTCTGTATGTACTCATAAACCATGTTTTCAAAATATAATGAAAATAAGGAAAAAAAGATAAATAATATTTTATAATTAAATAATAATAATATTATCATATATATTTAGTAAATGAATAATTATAACAAAAAATGTGAGGTGGTGAAGGAAAATGAACCACATCACTTCATGGTGTTGGTAGTCCTATGTACGCATGAGTGATACTATCATTTCCCGTTTAATGGAAAGAAGATTGAAAATGGTAGTCCCATAATCATAATAGATTATATTTATATTTATTACAATTTATTAATTATTTAATTATTAACATTACATATATATAGTAAGTATAGGAATAAATAAACTCTGAAATATTTGGTAAATATGATTACCTCTTCATTGACAAACATGCTTTGTCTTACACCTTCATCGTTTATAGGAAAGTCTTATGAGTTGAAAAAAAGAACAGTTATGATAACCCTGCTTTTTATTACAACTTAAACATGCTTTATTACATAAAACTTCACTTGATACAACAAAGAAGATCTAGAGGTTTAGTTTATTTGGGGCTTAGGATCATTACATAAAAACTTAAAGCATGAAATACAACATCTTTATTGAAAACTTCTTTTACATGACCACTACATTCCATCGTACTTAGAATTGCATGGGATAACCTGAGGACATGCACAAGAAAAGGGTGAGCTATAAAGCTCAGTAAGGGAGTACACATGAAATAACATGAGAGGTACAATACATGTTAGACAATAGGAATATCAATAGATAATAAAAGAAACATGAACATAAAGGCATGATAAAGCATGATAATCATAACATGGAAATGTGGCAACAACACTTAACATTGAATTAGCATGATCCAAGGCTCATTGCACATGAAGCATTAGTAAACCCTCATTTCACTTGAATTAGAACGAGTCAACACTCATTTCACATGACGTATCGTGATACTATACTTTAACCAATGCATTGGAGTGGTATAAGGGCACACCCTTCTTAAACATTTCATTTCATGCATAAGTGTCCCACATGGATCATAAAACATGGATTCATAAAACATAATCATTTATTCCACGATAAAGAAATGTGGAATTTGTACTTGAAACATTATAAACAATAAGTAAAGGTGAATAAAGGTGAATACCCTTGATGGAGAAATGGGCATGGTATTCACTACACAATGGCATTGGCTTAGAAAATTGGTGCGATTTCGGCAGCGTAACGACGTGACATAAGAATTCATAAAAAAGGTTTGATGAGAGAGAAAGGGTGTCTCATCATATTTACATGAAATTGAAATTAATGGGGTCATATAGATACATTTCCAAACAATTGTAATGGAATTTAGATTCATGATACAAAAGTATTGCTTGAATGTAAAAGAAGAGAGAGAAGTTCCTTTCGGAATTTCGGCATAGTAACAGGTGTACATGGGAGGCATTTAATGAGAGAGAAAGGGGTCTCCCATCATTCAAAAAATAATAGGGCAGTATGGGGGAGGTGAGAAACCATACCCCAAAATTCATAATTGAAATTAAAAGGGCAAAACAACTTAAAGAAAATTGACAAAAATGAGAAAGGAAGAAAAAAACCCTTACTTGGAAGTGTGCTTCCAAAGGCTAGAGAGAGGCTTGTGAGAGGCTTCTTGGGAGATTGGGGCACCTTGGGAGGATTCTAGAGAGAGTATGTCAGAGGTTGGACGAACTCCAAGGGATTTTAGTGAGGAGGAAGTGGGAGCTTGGGTGGGGTTGTATAGGAAAGGTGAGAGAATTCTTTATTATCTCAGTTTGGGACCCCTTATATTAAAATAATCCAAACCACAAACCATACCATGGTATATGCCCATGGTTTCTGGAAAAGGAAAGAGGAAGACAATATTTTACAGGGCCAAGGTCCTAACTCATTAAAAAATTAGGGTTTCTTATGTGTAGGTGAGTCACACTCCCATGGAAATTAATTTAAAAAGGAAAAGTGTTGAATAAGTCTTGAGGGGTTCATTAATGCATTGAAAAGTAAGTCAAACAAACCCAAAAATCACATTATTTTAATGATAAAACATATATTGTCCGAGAATAAGGATTATGGTATCTTATTACATCACCATTGGGTCATTATGATGTCATAAAACACATTATATAATTAAATGGTATTTAATTTTTACCCAAAAATTTGACTGTCACAGAAAATTATGAAAAATTAACCGTTGGATAATTTCGATGTCCTGATTTCAGAAATGACATTTATTTTATCTAATAAAATTCTAAATATGTTAATTTTCACTTTTAAAATAAAAACCAACATTTATCGAAAATTCACAGGTTTTGACAGAAATGGATTTCAAAGCTTAATAAAAATTTTAATTGCATTCATAAATTTATATGATCATTTATATTTAATAAAAATTAATTTATTATTAATAATAATATTTTATTAAAATATTATTTAATTCAAAAATCCCTTAATTTAATAAAATTGATTTCTTAATTAAATAATAATTAAAAAACACCATTTGTACTTTAAAAACTATTTACAAAGTAACAAAAATGATTACAAATTATATTCATTATTATATACAAAAAATAATGTACATGAACATAGTACTACTTATTTGTTACATAACCCCTTAAAATATCCACATAAGACCTAAGGGTAAGGTGTGCAATGGTGACAGACTCTTGGGGTGGTTCGGATAACATCGCTCGAGTGGTAATTTCAATCAACTTCCACTTTTCCCGTAGACGATCACGTTCGAGCTTGAAATAATGAAGCTCAGCTTGGGCTTGGTCAAGGGAGAAGCCTAAAGACGCCACCTCTTTTCTGAACTCTGACAAATGGGCTTCGTATGGGGCAATTCTACTGGATGAGGCCATCGCTTCCTTTGTCTGAGTAAAAATTGTGTTCGTTAAAGCCTTACATTTATACTAATAATGTGATCACTGTTCAACGACTATATTAACAACGGTCAAAATTCTTAACATGAAACCAAAGAAGTTGAAATCTTATAAAAACATTTTTCATAAAGAGACATTTACCTGGATCAAGAGGGATTTTCCATTAATGAATCTTTGGGTCGTTACAATATTCCCCCCTTAAGAAATTTCTCCCTCGAAATTTTCCTTTTCCCACACTAAAACAAATTTGGGTAACTCAGCTTCATCACATCCTCTGACTCCCAAGTTCCTTCTTCAAACTTGTGGTTTCTCCACAACACCTTAACGAGGGGCATTGTCTTATTTCGTAGAAATTTTTCTCTACGATCTAAGATCTTCACTGGTTGCTCCTCATAAGAAAGATCATCTTCCAATTGTACCACCTCTGAAGAGAGTACATGTGAAGGGTCCGGTATGTACTTCCTTAAGAGGGAATAATGAAAGACATCATGCACCTTGGCCATAGTAGGTGGAAGTGCTAGTCGATATGCCACATCCCCAACACGATCAAGAATCTCGAAGGGTCCGATGTACCTTGGACTTAACTTCCCTTTCTTTCCAAACCTCATGACCTTCTTCCATGGAGATATGCATAAAAACACCATGTCTCCAACTTTAAACTCAAGGTCTCATCGATGATTATCTGCATAACTCTTTTGTCGTCTCTGGGCTGCCTTGATATGCTTCTAAATGGTTTTCACCTTCTCCACCATTTCTTCGACCATTTCGGGTCCAAGAAGCTTACGTTCACCGACCTCATCCCAACATGCCGGTGTTCTACACCTTTTCCCATAAATGGGCTTCATATGGTGCCATTTGGATGCTCGAGTGGAAACTGTTATTATAAGAGAACTCAACCAGAGGAAGATGTTGATCCCATCCTCCTTTAAATTCCATTGAGCATGATCTCAACATATCCTCAAGTGTTTGGATAGTCCTCTCTGATTGGCCATCAGTTTGAGGATGATAGGTTGTACTAAAGTTCAGTTCAGTATTCAGAGCATGTTGAAGACTCTTCCAAAACATAAAGGTGAATCTTGGATCTCGGTCTGACACAATAGATAGTGGTACTCCATGCAACCTTACCACTTCCCTAATATATATCCGTGCCAGTTGATCCAATAAGAAATCCTCTCGAATAGCAATGAAGTGTAAAGTCTTTGTAAGATGATCCACAACAACCCAGATTTCATTGTTGCCTTTGAATGTCCTTAGAAGTCCGGTGACAAAGTCCATGGTGATGTTCTCCCATTTCCATTCTGTTATGGGCAATGGTTGCATCATCCCCTTAGACTTCTGCCTCTCTGCCTTCATTTACTGACACACCAAGCACTTTGATGTATATTTGGCAATCTCCTTCTTCATATTATCCCACCAAAAGTTTTCTCCGAGATCTTGATACATCTTTGTGCTCCCTGGGTGAATAGAGAAATTTGAACTATGTGCATCAACCAAAAGTTCCTTCTTCAGCTCCAGACTTGATGGAACACATAGTCTTTTCCCAAAACGCACAATTCCTTCTTCATTAACATTAAACTCCAAGGATTTCACCTTTTTGATAGCTTCCACTTTTTCTTGAATTCCCACATCATCCTTTTGAGCATCCTTTAACCTTTCCAAAATAGATGTTTAAGAAATAATTTGTGAAAGGATTGATGATGTTCCCTTATTTATGATTCCCACATCCATCTTCATCAAGTCTAAGAAGATTGGATCCTTCTCAATTATCATCATTGATAGAATCGCTAGATCCTTTCTACATAGGGAATCCTCCAACTTGTTCGCTTTCCCAGGGTGGTAATGTATTGAACAGTCATAATCCTTGATGAGCTTTATCCATCTTCTATGGTGCATATTAAGCTCTTTCTATGTGAATATATATTTAACACTCTTGTGGTCTTTATATATCTCACATTTCACTCCATAGAGATAATGCCGCCAAATTTTCAAGGCAAAGATCACCGCCGCCAACTCCAGATCATGCGTTGGATAGTTTCACTCATGGATTTTCAACCGCCTTGAGGCATAGGATATCACTTTATCATTCTGCATCAGCACACAGCCTAAGCCCTTCTTTGAGGCATCACTGAATACCACAAAAAGCTCCCCACTTGTGGGTAAAGTGAGCACGGGCGCAGTGATAAGCCTCCTTTTCAACTCCTTGAAGCTTTCTTCGCATTCATCAATCCAAGCAAACTTTACTCCCTTTCGAGTTAGCATGGTGAGAGGGTTGGGCAATCATGAGAAATTTCTCACAAATCATCGATAATATCCAGCTAACACCAAGAAGCTACGGATATCGATTACCGATGTTGGCCTCGGCCATCCCTCAATTGCATCTGTTTTGGAGGGATCCACAGATATCCCATTGCTTGTGATGATATGGACCAAGAATGAGACCTCCTTCAACCATAACTCACACTTTCTGTACTTTTCATAGAGTTTATCCTTGCGCAAAGTCTCTAGTACAGTTTTTAAATGCTCTTCATGATCCTCCTTGGTTTTGGAGTATATTAGAATATCATCTATAAAGGCTACCACAAATTTGTCAAGGTAATATCTAAAGACTCTATTCATCAAGTCCATGAATATTTCTGGAGCATTGGTGAGTCTGAAAGGCATTACTATGAATTCATAGTGCCCATATCTTGTACGAAAAGCAGTCTTGGGGATATCTTCTTTCTTCACCCTTACTTGATAATACCCTGACCGCAAGTCCACCTTGGAGAAGTATTGTGCTCCACACAACTGATCAAACAAGTCATCAATTCGTGGGAGTGGATACCTGTTCTTTATCGTGATTTTTTTAAGTTCACGATAATCTATGCAGAGCTGCATTGACCCATCCTTCTTCTTGACGAAGTGGACTAGTGCACCCCATGGTGAAGCACTTGGGCGTATAAACCCTTTATCCAGATTCTTCTGTAGTTGATTCTTCATCTCTTCAATCTCAACAACATCCATTCTATATGGAGTCTTGGATATTGGTAATTCCCCAAGTATAAGTTCAATTGAGAACTCAGCATCTCTTCTAGGAGGAAGACCAGGCAGTTCCTCGGGAAACACTTCTGCGAATTCCCTCACAATAGGCATTTATTCAAGGATGGTTTATTCTTTGGACTCAATCATATAAGCCAGATACGCGTGCTCATAGGGCAGTAATATCCATACTTGAGATGATGGAGCTAAAGGAGATTCATCTTCCTCCTGACACTTGTAAATAATCGGGGTTCGATTCTCCATATGGAGTGTAATTTCCCTCTGTCGACAATTTATGTTGGCTCTATATAAGGAAATCCAATCCATGCCAAGAATTGCATCAAATTCCACCAAAGGGAGTATGATGAGGTTCTCTGGGAAATTCAATCCACAGATTATAACAGGGGAGGACTTATATTCATGGGATGGAATGATTGGCCCATTTTCCGTACTCACCGATATCTTTACTTCCATGATTTGTGGTGGTGTTGGGATTGTTCTACTAAACTTTCGAGATATAAAAGAATGCGTAGAACCGGAATCAAAAAGTACGTTCACTATTCTTGAATGAATAACTAGCGTACCTGTCACCAGTTCATTGTCGGGGTTCACATCGGCAGAAGTGATGGCAAAAGCTCTTCCTTGCTATCTTGGAGGTTGTTGGTTGCCTCCGATAACCCTTGGATTAGGGCACTGATTTAAAAAATGACCTGGTTCTTTGCATTTATAGCATTGAACAACACGTTGAGGTTCAAACAGAGTGTTCCTCTCCTCTGTCGCAGCCGCGGGTACTTCTTGCCGACAGTTAATAGCTAGGTTCCCTTCTCTTCCACACCTGAATCATTTTCTCGTCCCCTTAAGGCAATTTCTAGGGTGCTTCTTTCCGCACTTTTGGCAAGTGGGGTGCTGGAACTTCTTAGCACCGTTGGATTTATCCATCGGACCACCAGAATTGAGGTCCACCTTACGCTTCTTGTCCCCATGATACCCCTGTGATTCTCCAATCTCCATTTCGACCTTGAGGGCACATCAGACAATTTTCTCATAGCTGTCGAAGTCACGGATCGCTAAAGCTTTCCGCAATCTAGGCTTCATCCCACCAAAGAAGCGGTCAACCTTGCATTTGGGGGTAATGAAAAAGCTGGAAGCGTATCATGCAAGCCTTGTGAAGCTTGCCTTGTACGCTCCCACAGATTCTTCATCTTTTTGCTTGATGGAATGGAAGTCCCTTTCCATCTTAAGACGGAGGGTGCGTGGAAAGTATTTATCGAAAAACATCTTCCGAAATTCCTTCCATTCCAAAGCCTCAATCTCCTCCTCCGGCTTCATATTTTTTATCAATGTCCACCATTGATCAGCTTCATCCTCCATACGATAAGCCGCCAGGATAACCTTCTCTTGTTCAGAACATTGGAGGATGGAGAATATCTTTTCAATGGAGTTGATCCATTGTTTAGCGATCGTGGGATCGAATGATCCACTAAAAGTAGGAGGCCCTTGTCTCATGAAGCTCTCGATAGCGACTTGTTCTTTCTTAGGGGGGGTTTGGACGTTCCTCTTGACCCGTGTTTCTATTAAAAACTTGAGTTAGCTGACAGAGAAGCGTGACAAAGTTTGCGATTCCCACTCCCATTGGATTGGGCATCTCATTAGTACAATCATCACACTGATCTTCACAACCGTTGTTAGCCCGAGTCCTCCTATTACCGGCCATTGGCTGGAATAAAAGAAATTTTTGGGGTAACACATAAAGGGTAATCCAAAGACAAAAGTTAAATACTTATAAATAAACTTTTATTTCCTTAACTCATGAGTCTATAGGATTCAATCTAGGCTTTTCATGATCTACTTTATAACATATATTCTTAGGGAAATTTTTCCCTTAATAAGGGTTCATACCAAGATTGTGAATTTATCAAAACATATCCCCCGGGAGTGGAGTAACCAAGAGTGTAGCAAGGCCCGTTGTCGTGCACCAGTTCCCATTCGAGTCTAGCTCAAAGCGGTGTTTTTGGGTTTTACCCCTAGGATACATCTGTGCTAGAGCCGCCTCTACCTGCTCGTATCCAGACAGGGATGTATTTGTTTGATAAACTACTTACGTAGTATTTTCCATAACATAGGGATGTTTTTCTTATACTTAGTCTTGTATCTAAGGCTTTACTATGGTTTTCATAATCCCAAAAATAACTAAACCTGTCCTCTGATACCAACTATGAAAACCCTGCTTTTTATTACAACTTAAACATGCTTTATTACTTAAAACATCACTTGATACAACAAAAAAGATCGAGTGGTTTAGTGTATTTGGGGATTAGGATCATTACATAAAAACTTAAAACATGAAATACAACATCTTTATTGAAACATTCCTTTACATGACCACTACATTCCCTCGTACTTAGCATTGCATGGGATAACCTGATGACATGCATAAGAAAAGGGTGAGCTATAAAGCCCAGAAAGGGACTACACATGGAATAACATGAGGAGTAAAATACATGTTAGACAATAGGAATATCAATAGAGAATAAAAGAAACATGAACATAAAGGCATGATAAAGCATGATAATCATAACATGGAAATGTGGCAACAACACTTAACATTGAACTAGCATGAGCCAAGGCTCATTGCACATGGAGCATGAGTAAACCCTCATTGCACATGAAGCACGAGTGAACCCTCATTGCACTTGAATTAGCATGAGTCAACACTCATTGCACATGACGTATCATGATACTATACTTTACCCAATGCATTGGAGTGCTATAAGGGCGCACCCTTCTTAAACATTTCATTTCATGCATAAGTGTGTCACATGGATCATAAAACATGGATTCATAAAACATAATAATTTATTCCAAGATAAATAAATGTGTAATTCTTACATGAAACATTATAAAAAATAAGTAAATTTACATAAAGGTGAATACCCTTGATGGAGAAATGGGCATGGTATTCACCACACAATGGCATTGGCTTAGAAAATCGGTGCGATTTCGGCAGTGTAACGGCGTGACATAAGAATTCATAAAAAAGTTTTGATGAGAGAGAAAGGATGTCTCATCATATTTACATTAAATGGATAGTAAGGGGGTCATATAGATACATGTCCAAACAATTTTAATGGAATTCAGATTCATGATACAAAAGTATTTCTTGAATGTAAAAGAAGAGAGAGAAGTTCCTTTCGGACTGTCGGCATAGTAACGGGTGTACATGGGAGGCATTTAATGAAATAGAAAGGGGTATCCCATCATTCAAACAATAAGAGGGCAGTATGGGGGAGGTTTGAAACCATACCCCAACATTAATAATTGAAATTAAAAGGGAAAAACAACTTAAAGAAAATTGACAAAAATGACAAAGGAAGAAAAAAACCCTTACTTGGAAGTGTGCTTCCAAAGGCTAGAGAGAGGCTTGTGAGAGGATTCTTGGGAGCTTGGGGAACCTTGGGAGGATTCTAGAGAGAGTAGGGCAGAGGTTGGACGAACTACAAGGTATTTAAGTGAGGAGTAAGTGGGAGATTGGGTGGATTTATATAGGAAAGGTGAGAGAATTATTTATTATCTTAGTTTGGGACCCCTTATATTAAAATAATCCAAACCACAAACCATACCATGGTATTTGCCCATGGTTTCTAGAAAAGGAAAGAGGAAAACAATATTTTACAAGTCCAAGTTCCTAACTCATTAAAAAATTAGGGTTGCTTATGTGGAGGTGAGTCACACTCCCATGGAAATTAATTTGAAAAGGCAAAGTGTTGAAATAAGTCTTGAGGGGTTCATTAATGCTGTGAAAAGTAAGTCAAACAAACCCAAAATCACATTATCTTAATGATAAAACATATATTGGCCGAAAATAAGGATTATGGTATCTTATTACATCACCATTGGGTCATTATGATGTCATAAAACACATTATATAATTAAATAGTATTTAATTTTTACCCAAAAATTTGACTTTCTTAGAAAATTATGAAAAATTCACCGTTGGATAATTTCGACATCCTGATTCCAGAAATGACATTTATTTTATCTAAATAAAATTCTAAATATGTTAATTTCCACTTTTAAAATAAAGACCAAAATTTATCGAAAATTCACGGGTTTTGACAGAAATGGGTTTCACACCTTAATAAAAAATTTAATTGAATTCATAAATTTATATGATCATTTATATTTAATAAAAATTAAATTAATATTAATAATAATATTTTATTAAAATATTATTTAATTCAAAAATCCCTTAATTTAATAAAATTGATTTATTAATTAAATAATAATTAAAAAACACCATTTGTACTTTAAAAACTATTTACGAAGTAACAAAAATGACTAGAAATTATATTCATTATTATATACAAAAAATAATGTACATGAACATAGTACTACTTATTTGTTACATAACCCCTTAAAATAGCCGCATAAGACCTAAGGGTAAGGTGTGCAATGGTGACAGACTCTTGGGGTGACTCGGATAACATCGTTCGAGTGGTAATTTCAATCAACTTCCACTTTTCCCGTAGACGGTCACGTTCGAGCTTGACATAATGAAGCTCAGCTTGGGATTGGTCAAGGGAGAAGCCCAAAGACGCCACCTCTTTTCCGAGCTCCGACAAATGGGCTTCGTATGGGGCAATTCTATAGGATGAGGTCATCGCTTCCTTTGTCTGAGTAAAAATTGGGTTCGTTAAAGCCTTACATTTATACTAATCATGTGATCACTGTTCAAAGGCTATATTAACAACGGTAAAAATTCTTAACATGAAACCAATAAAGTTGACATATTATAAAAACATTTTTCATAAAGAGACATTTAACTGGATCAAGAGGGATTTTCCATTAATGAATCTTTGGGCCGTTACAACAGCAATGAATGTAAAAAATATAGGGAGGTTTTAGGGAATTAATTTTATAAGATATAGGTCCGAATGATGGTAAATTTGGAAGGATAAGAGGTCCACTTTTATAATTGAGCGGAGGGACACACATGGAATTACTTAAAAGACCTAAATAATATAGTGATTTTATTTTAAAAGTTATAAAAATGGAAAATAGTTAAATTTTAATATAATATAAGGTTTAAATTTGTTTATCCATTAATATTTATAAATATTAAGTGTAATTGTCCATAATATATTAGTTTAACCCCATTGTTAACAAGTTTTAACCCTAACTGTGGTAACTAAATTTTACTATTTTTACTATGAATTATGAACAAAAATGAATGTTTAATCATTAAAAAAATTTAAATTATAATTCCAAATATTTAATTCAATATCTATAATTGGAATTAGTTAACTTTAAAATAATTATGCATATTGAAAAGAAAATGATTTTTAGAAGAATGGATTTTTATACATAAAACTAGATTTAATTTCATTCCATGCCTTTTAAAAACTATTAGATTAAAGTTATTTTATTTTATTAAATATATAATATAAATATTTTATTATAATGATTAATGAATATTGGTTTATTTAATTTAATAAGATTAAAATACATTACACATATAAGAATAGTTTTATGAAAAATAAATCTTGTTACCTTCAAATTATTTTATCTTCATTCATAACCATTAAATAACAAATGTATCAATTATTTTTCATAAATTAGCAATAAATTTAATTAAAATAAATTTTTAATAGTTATCAATATATTTCTTCATAAAAAATTTCAACAAATATAAAAATACATTTATTCTAAAAAATATGACTTTTAATCCTGAACTGGGATTATTAAAAGTTAATGATTACTTCTCAATAATTAATTAATACATTTGAATTAAGGAAAAATTATATATATATATATATATCATAATTTTTTGATCCTATTTATACTCATAAATGCAATGTAAAGTTTATAAAGGACATCATATATCATGGTTCATTTAGACTCAGGTTTCCATGTAAAGAAAGCTATCGAATACTTTAAATTTATTAAAAAGGAATATATATAAAATTTGGGGTGTTACATTCACAATGGATGGATGTTTAATAAATTCAATATAATGGTAAATTAATTGAAGAATAATGATTTTATATCAAATCATGAAGTGTTATCTTATGTAATAAATTAACCATGATACCCTATATTGGTACCTAAGCTTGCCTGTCATAAGGCCCCAAGCACATTCATATCCACAGTTGGTTGGAAAAAAGTTCCAAGGTATTAGATTCAATATTTTACAATGATTTATTAGGATAAATTAAAAATATATATATATATATATATATATTCCAACCAAGAATCCAACATGATCATTTTCTAGTTTAGAGTTTTTACAGATGTAAAATAAATAGTTTTAAAATTATATGTAAAAAAATAGTTGATAATCATATAATGTAATACTAAATAATTTAAAACATAAAAATATATAAAAATTACCAAAATAAATAACAATTTATACAACTATCCTTCATTTAAAACCCCTAAATGAAACAAAAAATGCTGAATAAATGGGATAAGAAGATGAAGAGGATGAATATAGGTCAATACTAAAAATATATGACACAAAAATGAAAATATAACATAGATATCAATCTCTGTATAAAAAGTTTGCATCTCAAACATGTCACCTCATCTAAACCCAAATAAAAATGTTTAAAAACCACTCACTAAAATTATTTCTTTTCCTTTACCTAAATCAAAGGATACTAAGTCCTCATAGACAAAAAGAGTCTATATAGGGTCTGAGTGAAGATAACCAGTGGTATTCTACTTCATTATCAATGAATAACCCTTTGAAAATAATTCATATTATGCTATTTTGAAATATAAATACAGAATATATGATTTAGCTCTTATTAAAAACATGTAACATGTAATCAAGTATTTAATCATTTTTAAATTAAACTAATTACCCATGTTGAATAAAAATATAAATTAATATAAAATAAAAAAGTTTTATAAAATTATTCTAGTTAAGACATCATGGAAGACAAGATTTGGGATTAAGGTAAAAAACATTAGGTAAAAGTTCTCAAACTAGTCAAGATTTATATCCATATCCATATCTAACTACACATAGTCCACTAAATAGAGTGGAATCCTATACAAGTCAGAGTAATCACTAGCTAGAGTGGAGTAATACTCTAGTTATAAACCGTATAATGGGTCTATCCAAAGTAGTATACTAAACAAGGATTCCCTAGTAATAGTGGCATCATAAACAGGGGGAATATCTTGGTAGAGTCACATCCTAAATTAGAATAAGTAGTTGTCACTAGAATACCCCTAAGTACCCAAGGTGTTCCCATGTATTTTTATATTATCAAAAATATTAAACAATTAAATAAAATTACATAAAATAAATTTTTATCTCACATATAAACACACATAAATGAAATAGAACCTTAATAGTGATCAATCATCTAAAAATATCACATAAATACATTTCACAGTAAAAAGGGGAAGGAGTATTCATGTTATATATCACATATAAATAACATTTTAAATAATCCAAAAAAAAATTTATGTTTTGAAATATTTTAACAAAACCTTTCCTCTAACATTTATATACCATATCAAAATATTCCCTGAAAATTATTTCTATTATTTCATTATAGAAATCTACTTTACATTTTAACAAACACTTAATGTTAACCAATTTCAAAAATTCATAATTCTCACTCCTTGGGAAATCCATTCAACATTTCAAATGAAAAATAAGAGAAAATGCAAACATAAATATCAAAAAACAAACATAGATATCAAATATAAATTTGATTCTACTGAATACTCTATTTAAATCATATAATAAGTCATGGTTTCATCAACAACGATAAATACATAAATCCACCTATTATTCAATGATTAATATGATTTAAAACATTGTTTTACCACTATAATTGATGAATATAATATCTTAGAAAATAATTAACGATGCTAAAATAAGAAAACACAAAAAAAATCATATGAGATAGAATCCTAGGTAACCATTATTTTCTCAGTTGTAAATATAGAAAGAATAAAGAGGGGGTAAATTTTCTATCATAAAATAATCTGAGTAATTTAAATAATCATATAGAAAATGGTGGATAATAATATAAAATAATTCTATTATAAAAAAATATATTTCCTGATTTGGGAAGAGTGTATTTTAAATATTGAAGAACAGGATAGTGTATAAAAGTTTTAAACCTACTGTATGGATATCTACTATCAGGTCTTCAGTTTTTATGGAAAGTGAATAATCATACAGTATTCCTTTTTTTAACCTGGAGTATGAAACCCAACACATACTTTTAGGAATATAAAAAATTTATCCTTTTATGGGAGTAAAACCAGATCAAAATTTCCATGAGTAGTCCTAACCTAATCCCTTTCCATTTTAAGTGGAGGAATAAAAAACCTCGTATTTTAAGGGATCAAGAAGAAATTGTGTCATTATTTTTAGTTAGGTAAGCATTACCGAGACACATACCTTTTAATATAGGTATAACTAGTGAGCGAGCTGCGTTATAACTCGAAACAATTTACAATATAGACATTATAGAAAAATAAAAGATAAAATTATTAAAATAATGAAATGATGTAGATGGTGTTGCTGGATAATAAATAATAACTTCAACTATTCAAAGTAAATTTAATGATATATCCTTATTAAATATAACACAGTAGTGTGTCAACAATATATATTTATAAAATTATAGCAATTATGTAACTTGTATATGAATTATATGTATATCCCACTATATGTAGCTCGAACTTCTTTATACGTATAATACATACACAATAAATTCCCTAAATTTAAAACTCCATGATCTTCCTCTTAATGATAAATATTTACTTCATGTGGAATTTTCAAAAAAACATGCAGCATTTTGTAAATAATAAATGATAGAGTGATTCAAATAATTAAATAATATAGTTACCAATATTTCCCAAAAGAGTTATTATATTTATTATTCATATACTTTGATAATAATTTTTCACCTCTCCATAAAAATAATCAATATATTTTCCTATAAAAATAATCATTAAAAACATTAAATAATCACTACAATCATGAAAAACAATCCCTAAAAAATACCATAAATTTAAATTTATATATAATAAACATTTCCCAAATTTTATGTTTTAGCCTATGATAGATAATGAAACATGTAGTTAGTAATCCTTTTTAGTGTTTATACTCATTCACATGAAATATTTTATGATTCATATGTAAGTTTTAGTGATTAATATGCAATCCGGATTCACAAAAATTCTTTTTATAACGAATATACATTACACCGCTTATTCATACATTGCAATATAATGATTCTTGAAATAGATGTAACTTCACCTAATGTTGAAATTAGTTTATTAATACACAAATTCATTCTTCATGAATCATATTCAAACACGAGAGTTATTATGGTCGTTCTCGCATTTTGTAGCACTCTCATGTTTAATGAAATATATATAGAGTACATACAACACATTCTTCTAACTAATATAATATATGATCTATTCTAAATTTATTATAATATGTAAGAGTCATAATCTTTTAAAAATTTAAAAGTGTAAGAGACTTCATTCATAAGATTTTATACATTACCAAACATTCAATACAAAATAGTAACAATTTTGTGAATACATAAAGGTAAAACTTTGATGTCACTATAATATTTAATTACAAAATTAGATACATAAGTCTTATAATCAGTTTTTCAAATACTCTACTATTATCTTACATAATAGTAAACTTCACATCTACAGCAGGGATCATGAATTAGTGAAAATTCTAACAATCCATATGAAATATTGGTTAAGAACATATCCAAATTCCATAATTCTTCATCAAACGTAGGGGTCATCCCATTCAAAGGTCTTCTACTTATAAAAATATCCATTAATATAAAATATGAGAAACCATACTAATAATTTTTATTATTAATTAATTAATTAACAATATAAAAATATTAAACACAATAAAATATTGAGAGAGTTATGTAATTATATAAATATAATAAATAAAGTGGAAAGGTACCACTAAAAATTATTACATTTTTTAAAATTTCAAAACTAAAACATCAATATCCCTTTTTGAAAAGATCATAAAATAATGAAAACATTGAATAGATTATGTAGAAATTAAATTTAAAAATAAAATACATTGGTATAAAATATAATAATAAAAATATCCCTCTATATTTAGATAATAAATCTCATTAGATAATAATAAATAATTTATTAAACTAGCATTCTTAAGAATTGTTAAATAATTAAAGCAGAATATAAAGATTATCTTTAAAAACATGCTCCAAATAAAAGAAAAAAACTCCCCCTGAGATCATGACAAATTAAAAGAGATACCAAATGTCTAAATTAATAAACAATTAATATAATAGTAAAGGCATTACCTTGATCCAAGATTATTCTTCTAGAAATTATATAGTAGTGAAGGATTATCATGTGAACTTCTCATATATAAAAACAAATACTACAAGGAACTACAAAAAAAGATAATAATATTCAATGAATTATAAAATATTTTCAAAAAAAATATAAGAAATAGTTTGATCATGCCAGTATGTCAAATAATAAAACCATAAAATTTAATCACACTATCCATAATAGAAATTTATCAATAATTTTATCCTATCATACCAATTAATAATAATTTCAATGGTATCAATGGTTGTCATCTGAAATATACCAATTGTGTAAATAAAATGCTTTGGGTCACAAGGGATTCATCATAGTACATTTTGAAACCCTAACTAAGTGAACTTTCCAATCATTTGAACTCATAAAATATTTAGAAGAAAACACATTATTTCACCCAAGTGTGTCAAAAAAATTAACAAAAACAAGAATCATGAAAACTATGTAAGACGCATTTAAATCAGTTAAAATTAGAATAAAAAACCTTTATCTTACTATCATCACATTTTTTTAAATGAATGGAATGAATATAGTAAGTATTTGAGAAAATCATATCAAATATATATTTTCATAAATATCTTCTTTCATCTATAATTTTTACCAATTCCTTCATTAGAATTAATTTATCCATCTGAACTACTTCTAAATGATCACATAATTTCTTAATTGAAGATGAATAAGTATTATTTAATATTTTATTCTATTTATTTCACTAAGACATATTATCCAACATAGTGTTAAATTTATCATTATCCTCTAAATTATTCATAAAAATAGAATCTTATAACATGTTATTTTTTCCTTGACTTTCTTATTTTCTTCTCGAAGATTCAAAAAATTATTAAAAAACTTATTTTTTCTCTTGTATAACATTATTTTGTTTCCATTCAGTATCACATATATAGAAGTAATTTTCTCTATTTATTATTGTTTTTTATCACACGACTCACATAAATCATCAATAGTGATCTTAATAATTCCAGAATCATCATTAAAATAATAAGATTAAATTTACGAGGTGGAAGATAAAAATTTTACCATGGCATGTTTAACAATTGATCATACATTGCTAGAATGTATATTCAACATAAAAAGTGAACAAAAAGATACAAAATATTAATATTTATTCCTCTTAAAACTTGTCCTCTTTTTCTTTTTAATAGTATAATATTACCTCAAATGTCTAGGCCTTATACATTAAAATCACACAAGTTCTCTATATTACAATGAATATTTAATAATTATCTCATGACTAATTCTAAAGGGAATCATTTCAAGAATTCCCTAAGCCCACCTCCAATAGGCTAGGAGATGGTGACTAGCCCTAAGTAGGTATATCCCAAAAAATAGAGGCATTAGCCTAAATTACTTGTACACATGCACATATCTACAAGCCACAAAATTCTGAAATTAAAAAACCTCTAAGTAAACAGTTCATCCATACCTCTAAGATCCCACAACATAGTGTGAATGTAAAATTACTTGAAAGTAAACAGGTCCAAATATAAGACCACCAAAAAGAGTCTATAGAGAAAGTCCAACCTGAATGTAAAGGTAATGGGAATACAGTTTGAAATCCATAGGAACACACCTCGGTCTATTCGGCCACACTATGAATCCTCTGGTCCTTGTCCGCCTAAGGCTACATCAAAAGTCTGATCATCTGCACAAGACAAGACACATGTGGGAAAATCGCATGTAGGGGTGAGTATAAAAATACCCAATAAGACACCCCAAAACAAAAAAGCAATACAGTAAAGGAAGTACAGTCAGCACTACACAAGTATATGTCTATAGCATATATAACAAGAATATCTAGATATACTCAAGAGAGACACCACGCCATGAGGGAATCACAACCAACTTCTACTCATAGGATTATGATCGAAGCATGCTCGTTCTAAGAGAACTCACTCTTCAAGCCATGATATTACCAGATATGCTCCACGAAGAGGTATATCTCATTTGGACCATACCTAAAGAGAACAAAATGTTCAAGGATGACTATGATACATTGAGAGGGGGTCATGCCCAAAACATACTAGGAAACACCATAGATCTGGCTCAAAACGGACCGGGGAATACCACGTACCCAATCTAGATCAACCCAATGTGTATAGAATCCCTCACAAAAATCACTAGAGGATGTCACAAACCCTACCGTTGTGGCCTGCAAGATATAGGATCAACTTCTTACTTAAGAGGGTTACATGATTCCACAAACTCATCTAGGATTGATAGAGGATCACACTCTAGTCTCGGGGAGGGATACCACACCATATCTAAGACTAAACCTATAGATGATATTATAATATAGTAATGTGGATGTAATATCGTATCGAAACCTTGAGGAAAGGACCAAGGGAATTCTTTCAACCTATAGTGGTCAAAACTAAAAACTCACCACTTTTTTTAAAATGACAATCTCAATGTTAAAGTATCAACTTCATAGACAACTTTTCCATTGGATGCTCTATTTTGGAGATATGGTCGATTGAGTGAAAATGCATGTAGTCCATTAGGGGGCCTATGGATATAATGTCACTGTTGACCACCATGGTTGGACCAAATACTGTAGGGAACATCCAATCATAGACTGATCACCACTGTCAGTCCACCTACCACTCTACCTCATGGTCGGTTGCCACGCATTTTCGACCACACCACATGGTTGACCGAACCACATGGTAGACCCTCATAGTCGATCCTCGCAGTCAACGACAACCAGCTCCGCCCTGGTTACCCCATATCTAACCCTAGTCTAGCCCGACCCACAGATCTGACTTGACCCAACTGATCTGTACTGACCCATCTTCTTGAACCGTTCCACCTAGACTGCCTCTACATCCCACATGACACAGGCTACCACCACATAACACTGACACCACCTTGCGCTACTTCCAACATCGACCACCACCAAATACTCTTCTGCGAGCTGCCCCATCTCCACTGATGCCGAAAAATTGAAATGGTTACAGATCCATGCTTGTCCAGGACCCACTGTCATCAAACAATACATCTCATCATCATATCTTACTAGAAAATAGATTAAATCTTAATTCTTAATTGTTTGATGAATAACATGAATTATGGAATCATCCATCATCTGAATCACTCTATCTCTTTCATCACACCTATGTCGTGCCATGTAGATCCTTGATCTATAATATTATATTATCTTTCCAAGAATTATGTGTTCAACGGTCGATTGGTTGAGATGTGAAAAACCTCGATCCAATCAATAACACTCCTGGTGAAACATATAATTAGAGGATAAATTCACAATAAAACAATAGGAATGAACATAGATCAATTTATTGGTCAATCATGGTTCATTTCATTTAGAATGTAAAATGAATCCATCACCAAATTAAACCATTGAAACATCTCTTAATAGAATCCCCATAAAATAAATCCATTCCCGCAATACACATAATTAGTGAATAAATCTGTTCATCAATTGATTCATGTTCCTTATAGAAATCTATAATGGGAAATTTAAATAATTGAAACACACTCCATACATTAATTTGGATAAATTACAGATGAAGAGAAAATATGCATCATTGTCATTGTTGTTAGTGAGATCATCAATTTCCATTATCACAGTGACTGTCAAATCTTGATTTTTCAGTGTTTGTCCATGAAAGATCCTCATCCAGATCCTCTCTAGAATTCCATGTTTATGAGGCCAAGCCTAAAATTTTGTTATTACTGGGCTTAAAAAAGAGTTATTAGTTTGTTGTGTCATCAAATAAAAATAAATTTATTTATTTAATTTATTTATTATTTATGTCTGTGATTAAATTTTCAAAAACACCTCGTGTCGAAAAAATGTTATATCGCACATAGTGGAAACACCACATCACAAACTCAATCATGGATTTCGATTTCCAATATGAGTCCCCATTGATGAGTTATTAGGATTTAAATAAATAAAATAATTTTATTTAATTATTATATTTATGGTTACGTACTTGGTGGGTTTTTCTATAGATGACCTAAGATGAAAAAAGTTAGGTCAGACCTAGGGTGAAATTTCCATTCTAAAGTAAATGGTGCCCTTATATTTTTTATTCGGATGCCCGTTTAAGAGTTATTCCACTTTTTCACAAAAACTGTGTGTGGGTGAAATTAAATATTTTAATATTTTTCAAACATTTGTTCTGGGCACACCAGGCCTTAGAATCACACGCCATCTCTGTTCCTGGTCTTAAAAATAATACTTGTAAAATTTAAATATAATGCATGGAAAATACGAATAGTTACATTCTCCACACCTTTGGTATTTACATCCTAAAAATCCAATACAAGGGTTACCCAAATAGATGAGGGTACTGAGAATGATTCTAAGCCTCCTGCTCCCATGTTCTCTCCTGTAGATTCTCATGCAACTACTGGACATTCACAGAAGGAATCCATTTCCCACAAAGTATCCTCTCCTACTAACCTTTGATCTCCACTGGGTACCAAGAAAAGGTTTCACTATCCTTTTATTCCAGATCACCCCAGTCAATGATTATTTATGGTTCATGCATGTAACTCCTCAATTGTGACATGTAGAAGATGTAGTATACTTGGTCTAACTATAGTGGAAGAGCTAAGTGGTATGTCACCTGTCCAACTCTACATAGTATCTGAAAAGGTCTGATGAAACTCATAGATATCTTGCCACCCCAGCCAAATCTATTTAATCCATATTTAATTCAAACCTAAAGGAACGGGTAGTATCCTTCCTTGAACTCCAAAGGCCTACATCACCTATCAGCATAAGACTTATGATGGCTATGTGCATTCTTCCTCTTGTCTCAAATGATCTGCACCTTCTATGTAATATCTTGCAAGACTTCACACCCATGACTGTAAAATCTCCAATGTCAGTCTAGTAATGTTTTGACCTACATGGTCACCCATGAAAATCCTCAAACAGTTCTATACCAATGGTGGAACATTAGCTGTTGTTGTATGAAAACTCTACTGGTGGCATGTGATCCTCCAAAAAATGGACAAAGTCTAACATGAACACCCACAACATTTCCCCAAGAACCAGAATGGTCTTCTTAGTCTATCTATCCCTTTGTGGGTGAAATGATGGGCCAAAGCATAGCTGGGTCCCAAATGCCTCTTGAAATCCCTTCCATAATTAGGATGTAAAGAGAGCATCACGATTAGAAACAATCATTGATGGAACTCCATGGAGTCGAACTATTTCCTGCATGTAGAGGTTCCCAAAGCTCTCTACTATACTCAACTCTTAGAGAAATAGAAATTGGGATGAAATGGTGATTCAATCAATGATAACCTTGATGGAATCGTGTCCCATGGACTTATGTGGTAAACCCATCATAAAGTCGATCGATATCCCAAACAACATCCATTATGGCCCCTCAAGGGGTTGAGATAAAACCACTGGAACCTGGTGCTCAGCCTTCACATGATGATAAGTAAGGCATCAACAAACAACTTGGAAACTCCATTCTTCATCCCTAGCCCCCAAAACTAATTTTGGTGGTCTAGGTACATATTTCCCACACCTGGATGTACCTCAATAAGGGATGTATGAAACTCCTTCAGAACCTCCTCCTACAACACTATTGGTACCGTCACGCATCCTCCAAAGATAACAACATGCTCCACACCTTTTAATTATCCATCAAGATCCTTCCCTATAGACATTTGATCATAGTGGGTATCACATTTTGTAACCCCAATATGTGCCTCCATGACTCGCTATAATAGTGGAGGGGTGACAACCATTGATATGAGTTAATATTCTCCATATTCATCCATAAATGATAACCAAAACAAGACAAACTTCTATGATACGACATTCATCAATTGTAAACTCAATATTCTAATAAGAGAATCTACCAAAAAGTTCCCCTTCCAAGGAGTATAGATAATATCAATGTCATAGTACTGGAGGAACTCTATCAATCGCCTCTGTATCAATCTTAGATCCTTCTGAGATAAGATATACTTGATATGTTTATGATCATATTAGACGATAAACTGCTCACCCATCAGCTAGTGTCACCACATCTTCTACATGAAGACAACCATTCCTAACTTAAGATCTTGGACCATTTAGTTCTACTTTTGTGGTCTCAAATGGAATGAACCATGTAAAATCACTTCATCCTCTACATCAAGACACAACCAATCTCGGTTCCTCATGCATCATAGAATACTACATACTTGATACCCTCCTCTAGAAATCTCAAAAATGGGGAACTTTCCAAACTCGGTCTCAGCTTGTAAAATCATTGACATGAGGTCAACCATCAAGAACCATTGTGCCCATATCAATTGATCAAAGGGGTTCATCAATCCTCAGTAATGGATACTTTTTTTCATGATCAACTAGTTTAAGAACTATAAATCCACAAATAAACTCAAACTTCTTTTTGTCTTCCTGGAAAATGAAATTGGGGCTTACTAGGGTGAAACACTGGGTCCCACAAATCCCTTCCTCTATAAGTCCCCTAATTGTACCTGCAGCTCATGAAGCTCTATAAGAGCCATCCAATATGCATGTTTAGATATCGATGTCATCCAAGGGTGTAGATCAATGCATAATTACATCTCCTAAGAGGGAGGTAAACTTGGAACATCTTTATGAATGACATCCTCAAAGTCTTCCGACATTATTTGAAACTGAGGACTCATATCATTTACTACACTAAGAGTGAGGCAATCCAACTGATGATTAATTGGAAGAACCCCCCTATATATGATTCAATCATATGTTTCTTGTGTTTCTTATTCACCAACAAAGGAAACCCCAGTACCATCGCTGCAGACACACCTTACTCTTCAACTAAAATAGTCTATCTGAGCATGAACTGTGGATAACCAGTCGATATGAAGAATGATGTCTTAATGCCTCGATGCCACTACCAAGATATCCTAACCATAACTCTCACCTCCAAGAGTCAGGTCACATTGTCAACACTAGTCTGTGATCATCAAGTCTCCATGTGTAAGTGTTCAGTTAATAATTAAACAAGAATTTTCTAGTCCCAGACAAGGTTCATGGAATGAATGGAATGACTAGAAACTATGTCTATAAAAACTGTATCTAAGGTGGAAAATGAAAATATCATACCTCTTATAATCCCTAGATCCCCTATGTCATAATCCTCCATCACCTACTGCTCACCTTGTCCCTATCAACCAGCTTCCTGAGCCTATCATGGACCACTTAGTGATGGTGGCAGCAATAATTCGAAACTCTGACCACCTCCTTCTACCCTACGGACTCATATTCCATGTCCACTTCCCTTCGGACCACCATGCACCTGTCTTTGCCTCTATCTTTAGAGTTATATGTAAGGATCTGATTCACTTAGACGTCATCCTGTCAATTTTTTTGAGGATGACCAAACTCTCTAACCCGAATACCAACACTAGGTCCTATTATATTCTCATATTCCAGGACTCTTGGAGGTAATGTTTCCCTATAGTGATCCTCATCTTTCCCAGAAAACAAAGATAAAGAGTATCTAATTATCCTCCTCTATTTAGTATTGGAATGACCAATGATCTTTTAGACTGAACAAAATTTGGGTACCTTATCATAAAAAATCCTAAGAATTAATTCATCATGAGTGGCCTAACCCACATTTTTAATATGAACCAAATACTAATCCACCAATACACAAACCTATTAAAACTACCCATATCTAGCTTGTTTTTTTCAACCTATCCATTTTGATAGGGACACCAATTAGAGAAGAAATGCCAAATATGATTTGAGGATGCCAGAAGATCCAATATAATCTGTATATTTTTTACCCAAACATGATCAAAATAATTTTTTATTTAAAATGGGTTTAAACTAAAATTATTCTCCCAAATATATAGAAAACCAAGTTTAAGAGAACCAAGCCATATCCCCATGACCGTCTCTTCCATTACTCAAAATGAAATTGGATGTGGAAAACATCACGACCCATATGTATGCATTTCCAGTTATAAAATATTCATATTGAAGAAAAAATATGAACAAGATCCTTAAATTTCCTTGGATTCTCACATCCCAAGAGAATGTCCTATAGAGTAATAGAGAAATTACACTAACTCAGTCTTTCAATAATCAAATCTAACTATTAATTTACCCAGCTGATGTAACCTTTTTTTAGAACCCTATTAGAGTACAAATCTTGAAGATATATGAAGATTAATTGATTAAATAGACCTCTATTACCATAAATCATGGTCATAAGATGAATTGGGCTTATCCATTATATTTATTCTCGAGAATATATTGATCTTGATGTATTCCTTGAATTACCAAATCGTGAGAATAGATATTCACACTCCTTGGATAACAGTTTCAGAGACATTCTCCAGGGGTCTCCAACTCTCATTACTCTATATCCTCCATTTAAAAGGAATTAATAGCACCAAATTTGTTGATTTGAAGATTACATCAATTTATATTATATATTTTGGTGGATTGATGCAAAAAAAATCAGTGTATCTTAATTATATAACAACAAAAATGATTAAATTTTTTATAAGGAACATTTCATCATTATGAGATTAATGGATTATATAATAATCATTAGAATATATAGCCTATGTTGGAATTTATTTTGAATTAATAATGGAAAAAAATTTGGTTTTTTTAGTATAAAATATTATAATCATATATCAAATTGAAGAAATTTTTTAGGCCAAAAAACATGTAGACTCATCAAGTATATTATAGTGAAAAAAATTTTGTGGCTGAAAAAATAAATAATAAACTCTTTTTATGACTTTAATAAAGGTAATATGTTGAAAAAAAATCATAGACTGGTAGAAATTGAACAATGAAGTCACCTAAATTCATATATTCATATTTATATAGCATAAAATTTTAAAATAATCCAATTTATATGGTTATTTTCTTAATTTTATTAATTTTTTTACTTGTATAAGTTTGGTTAGTTTTAAGGAGAGTATGTCATTGGCACTTGAGAAGTTTAAAATCTATTGGTGAGATGTTGAAATGAAGGTAGGATAAGTTATCAAAATATTTTGGTCTAAAAATTCACATGAATAAAAAAATCTATATGTTGAGGTATTTCTTTACATTCATTGAATAATTCCTGAATATAGTTCCTTAGACATGCCTCGATAAAATAAAGTAGTGTAGAGGTAAAATCAGAGTTTGTTCAGAATTAGAAGGACTGTTCTATCAAAACATGTAACTTCTGAATACATTTAGTTACTACCCATAAAATGGTTATATTTATTATAAATTGGTTTTTAATTTTCACAAATTATGATAAAACACATTTTGAGATATAGTTTAGTAATGATCCAAATATTAATAGTTATAGAGTGTACATAAATAAATATTTTTTATCCTTAACAGAAGGAATTTGGTAAAATTAAATGAATGGGCTATTGAATGTATTTTTTATTCTTATACACCTAAAAGAATATATATATTATAACAAGAATCTCAAGAAGACCATGGAAGGATTTGATGTTATTGTCTAAGAAGAACATAGTACTTCACAAACATAATTTCTATTTAATTATGAGATTTAAAAATTAGAAGGTAATGATGATGATTTGAATGGTATGAAATTAATTGGTAAAAAATTATCACTTGATGTATGATACAATTGCTATATTTTATGTGATGAGGAGTCTTAAAGAAAAGTGGATCTATGTTCTCAAGGCTGGAAAACTAGTGGAAGATGAAAACATAATTGTGGATAATAGTATTGGTGTTCAAACATGCCGATCATTTAGGTGTTTCAATCATACATGTTTACATTTAGAAGTTAAATGGAAATTTTTTTAATAATCTTGACAACTCAAGGATAATATTTTTAATTCTAAGGAAAAATTAAATCTAATTAAGAATAATTACCCGGTAGTTAGTGTCACATCTCAATGAAAATAATTTGATATGAATGAAATGAAATTTATAAAATAATATTAATGATAAAGGAGAAGAGGAATAAAATAATGTTTGTCTTGTGTGTAAATAATACACTCAAATTAAGGGAAATTAATTTTATGAGACTATTACTCTAGTTTCAATGTATGAAATAATATAATTTTTATTTACAATATATACTCAAATAAATTTTAATGTTTTCAAAATGGATTCCAATTCAGAGTTTTTGAATAGAGATCTTTATGAGGAAGTGTATATTAAAAAATTAAAATAATTTATCCTTGATAGTGATGTTTCATGTCAGAAAAAAATCCTCTTGAAACTTTATAGGGTTGTGCTTATCGATAAAGATAGTTGAGAATCATCCAAAAAAGATACAAGGTTGAAAAATCAAAACCATGTAGATTGGATTTGATTGAAAGAAGATATTAAAGTTCAGCATGTATGGTATATGTCACACTAAAACACTTTGTATCATGCCATAACAGGTTTCACATAAGATTAATGTTTTGAGTCTAGTTGAATGGTTACACTAGGAAAGATTATGTTACACTACAATGGACTTATCTAAGAATAATTTAAGTCAATATAGGAGTATTTCAAGGTTGCATAAAATTAAATTTTTAGATATCACACCTCAATTATATGTTTCATTCCACAATAGTGATATATGAGATTAAACTTTTCTAAAGGTGATTATTATAGTCAATGATTCACATCATGATGGAATCCTCAAGGAATATTAATTATGTATTATCTATATATTGAAAGATAATCATGTTCTAAAGAATATTTATATGTGTTTAAATAAAATAATTGTATATTTGATGTTATTCAAAAAAGATAATGAATTCACTTTAAATAGATTCTTGCATTGTGGAAGGTTATTTAAATATATTTTCCTATTATTTCCCCATTTACTGATTATATCAGTATGTGTTTTGAATATCGAAGGATAATTGCATTACATCGTGATGGATAGGGCCATGTCACAATAGGGTTGAGTCAATAAAATATCTAGAATTAAAATTTTCTACATTTTATAGAATTTGTGAGACAAATTTTCTTTAAAATTGACTCGTATTTGAAGTTCTATCTTAGATGAATTTTCTCATCCTAAATATTGTAAATTGAAGATCAATTGGATGGGAAACTTAGAGATTATCTGGATATTTTAGAGATATATTTCTCTAAAAAGGTAAAGAGTATTTTTCATTAAAATTGTTGAGTTATAGATCTATGATGGAAGGTGAAAATGATAGTAGAATAAGATATGGGAGTCTATATTTCTGTAAGATCAATGATTTTCATCGCATGGAAGAAATAGTAGCTGATTATGACACAATAATTAGTGTAACATAAATTATAAGTATTTTAAGATTAGGATAATTTCACTTGGAGGAGCACTAATCTTTATAAGTGATTATGAGTAGTGAGTTATCTAAAGTTAGAGGGTTATAAACCGCTAGGGTCAGTGAAATCTCCATAAATTTTAAATAAATAGGTAGTACACTTAGGGATTTTGGTACATTGATACATCACTATTATATACTCTTTTCACATTTCTCAATGTCAGTGAAACAAGTAAAAATTACTTGTGTCTCTCTTCACATTATTTATTGCTCTGTGTTCATTAATATGGGAAGAATTATTCCTAAGAATAGTGAATAATGAAAATTCGTGAGGGAAATTTGAATAAAATAAATATCCCTTGATTCATCACCTCCCCCCAAGGTTACTTCACTTTTCTAGGATAAACAATTGGTATTAGTGAAGAAAGTTCTTGAGATAAATTATATCATATAATCCATGAAAGTGTTCATCAAACACAAGGAAATTTCAATCTTTAAAAAAACATTTTTTAATTTTTGAATAATATGATTTAACATTATTTTTGATCATCGGGTGTGAATATATATAAGGATTCCATACATGAGATCTCAGTTGATATTCAATGTATAGGATTATCATAGGAAGAATGAGTGGAGTTAAATACAGATGCCAAAGGGGTCAATTTATTAGTGGAATCATTATCCAACATAGTCTACATGAAGCTGATGTGAGGTAAATCCTTACATTCCATGTGTAAATAATTTTTCAACATCTATAATGATGATTCCAAGGTACGTGCATCTAAATTATTTTTCCTATGAAAAAATTAAGAGGAATTGAGGATACACTCAAATAAATAATTTGAGGTATTCATTAATCAGGTGAATGTAATTATGGAGGGCATGTAGAGACTCAAATAAACCCTTGATGATTTCAAAATTACAAAGTGTATCCTAATAATATTTTAACTATGATTCAATAAAAAATTCCGAGTGCTTAATGATAAGTATCCAAATAAAGTTATATAGGACATTATTTACAGTAATATCATTTCATACTAGATGATGAATAATGACAATGATTCCTTATAAAAGGAAATATATTAGGAACTGGTGTTTAAGGAAATGAATAAAATCACATTGGAAGATAATATAGAACATATAAAAGTCGATGAGTTTATGTATTTCCTTTTTCCAAATATAAAAAGGGAGAAAGTAAAATTCAAAGTCAATATTCAACTCACTTTTTTCCCTAGTGGAAAGCTTGTTCACCTCATGAAAAAGTGTGACACCCTATGGTTCATAGGTATACTTAATTTCGATCTTGGTTTTTCTCTTGTGAGTTCTTTGAGCTTTTTGGGAGTAGGGGTAATAATTGGAGTTTCTGTGAAAATAATTTAGGCATATGGTTTAAGAACCTGGTTACTTCTAACCATTCAAGAATTTTTTGATATAGATCAATGAGTTCGAATAGTGATTCACGTGATTTGAGAATGGTTTATCTAACTATGTAAGTTTCTCAGAAAATCAAGTGAGAGTGTGGGATTAGTTAAAAAGTTTTATAATGTCTTGGGAATGGTTTTTTAAAACTTTTTATATTTGACCAGGAAACCGTGTTATTTGGTTTTTCAATGGATAGTGGCTACTAAATAATTAATGAACAATTTTTCTAATTCTGTGTACTAAACATGAAACCTGATACAAATTTATTTAAATGGAAAATTTCACTGATTCCCTTTGTATTTTTTGGTTATAATATCTTCCAAATCCCTCATTAGCTCAAACTATCCCCTCTATGATGCTCTAGAGGACTCTCCCATTGATTTTTTGGTGATCCTTGATGATTTTGTGTAGATATAATCAAGTTATGTTCATTTTTATCCTATTTTATTAGGATATATCATCAATTTTCTTTCCACTTGATCTTTTGGATCCTAATTGGGTTTTTATTAAGGTTTTGGATAGATAATAGATGGTTTTATTTATAAATATTGTCTTGTTCGTACCATATATCTTTGTTTCTCATCGTCGATTTTAGTATAAATGTGGCTTTCATCATTCTTGAGGTAGGTGTCACTATCATACGGTCTATCCCTAGGGATGACTTATGTTATTATGATTCCCTTTGGTTTTTATATATGAAATCAATTATTTCAAATCCCATACAGGTTAATTTATACTTGATGGCTATAGATATGTTTTCTATAAAGGGGTTTTATTTGAAAACTAGATTTCATGCACATGATGTGTTTGAAAAAATGTCTCAAAGATATATTTGAAATTGGAAATGGTTTTTCAAGTATGAAATTGGTATGGTATCACAATAGAAATGGGTTTATGAAAATGGCCATGGAAATGAAATGGGATTATACTCCTAAAATGTTTTATGAAACAAAAACTTGGTTTCTTGAATGGAATGATATTGTAATAACACATAAATAATGACTTGGGGTATGGAGGAAACTAGAAATATGTGATACCTATTGGAGTTATCTATCACTAGTGGACATTCCCATGATTCCGTGGATTTCTATAGGGTAGCCTTTATGGGGAACCACAGTTCTTGAACTTTAAGAATCACTTATTCCATCTAGTTGTCATGTGGATCTAATTTGTGTGGACCCTTCTGTTTTGATTGTACCCTTGTTTCTAGGATGATACATTATGTTTTTTTTAATAATCTAACCATTGGATTAGTTTATATGTTTATGAGTGATCAAACTTATTTATTTCACCTGTTTATGCCTCATAGATCCATTTTATGTCATATTTCTTTTTTTTGATTGAATATGAAATTCTTTAAAGGTAACCCGAAAGATGATTTTATATTGATATTTTTTTCCTATATAATGTTTTAGAAATATATTTTTTACAATAACTAATAGATTCATGTGGGAAGATATTGTATATTATTTTTCCCTGTTTGGTTCCTGTTTTGGTTTCTCAGCGTTCTTGATTAATAAATATTTATGGTGATGATGTTGTTGTTGTCTTTCAGTGGGTTGGGATGGTGGTGATTATTGTCATGTGAATATAGACCCATGGGTTGATTTGGGTTTTATATTGATCCTTTATCAATAATTTTAGACCGTTTTATCCAATTTTTAGATGATACTATTTATGATTTGGTTGTCTTTGACATATGATGTATCTTAGATTTCTCCAATGATATTATATATGTTTCTATATTACCATATTTCTATCGATGGTGAAATCCATCCTATGTTTCCATATATGACACCCTACTTCTTTTCTCAAACCCATGGTCATTATTAATACACTTTAGTACTTGTGGTTGGACAATTTAGGTGACCTTATTGGTTGACCTAGGTTGGTTTCTTACAAAATGGTATCAGATTCAGGTTATCATTGAATCCTACACTCTTCCATGTGTATCACCCTCTTGTTCCAAGGGTTTTTTGTAGAATATAGACTATACTATAAGAAAATGATAGGTAGTGTGGTATTGTGTCTGGATAGCTCACTTTCATGACAATACTTGAGTTACCATGGGACGTTTTTGGTTTCATAGAATCCTTTTTTGTAGTTTTAAACTATGGGGATTGAATTATCAATAAAAATTATGATAAATTAATATAAATATGTTTTTAATTTTTTTCCACCATCCTTATTTTATTGATTAAAACTCCATCAAGTATAATTTCAATGAATACTAGGGAGGAAAACATAGATCAACCCATGTAGACTAGTCCTCCAGCTGACTCAAATTTGGTGGAAATTATAGTCCAAAAGATCCAATCCATGGGTCATGTAAGATATTTTGAACTAGAATGGAGGGTGGAACATTATATATAATTCACTATGTAGTATCTTTTTATATTTCAAGGTAAAAATGGTGATGCAAAAATGTTGGGTGACGTAGTGATGAAAAGAAACAATTCACAGAAGAGTAAAAAGGAAAAAACAGAAGAAAAAGAAAAGAAGTTGGACACTAAGATTTATGTAATTTTTTAAATAATCCATACTTACACAGAGAGGCATAAGTTTCACTAGTTTCAGGAAAACAATTTATAGTGACTATCATAAAGTTTCACACTAAGAAACCCTTTCCTCAAATAGGTTACAAAAGAAGTAATATGGTACACTATTCCACCAAATGTAGAGGAAGTCTGCATCACTACTTTGAATGGTTGATGGAAATCAATGTCATTGCAGTGCCACAACCACCAAAGTCAAAAGTTACACTGTGGCTGATGAATAGATGTACAAAGAGATATAATATTCATGCCAAGAGTCTGAACTACTAGAGTGACCTATCAGTGTTGGTTGGTCATGGACTTGTTTCCCCCTACAACCCCCAATGAGCTCATCACGGATCTTGACCCATGCAGGTTGCACCTTAATGCGTATTATGGACTGTAAGAATTCGGCCCAAACATCATCCAAAATGAATAGGGATACACCAATCCAATATTAGGAACCCAGTAATCTAAATAATTGATCAAAATGATTGAAAGGATTTTCCACTTATAAAAAATTAAAAATAATCCAAGGTTTATTTCACCACTAATATAATTTATGGGATGGGAAAGAAGTGGTGGTAATATATTTTGAAATCCAAGTTTCATGAATATCTCACATGAAACACTTTAAATAAATCCTTGAATCAACAATTCTATCTGATGAAATTGAGATTGTTGAAGGTATGAGAGTTCATTTCTTTAAATAAGGGATATTTTTTTCATGGATTATGCTACTTTGTTTTTTGAGATAGTTCATATATCTCTATATATTGTTTTAAATTACTATCTCAAGTTTTAGAGATTTATGATGGTATTTAGGGAAAATATTTTGTATATATTTATTCTTATGTGCCTATCCATATTTTCATATCTTGCGGACAAGGAAGATATAAATGATGTAAATGTAGCTGGGAAGGTGGGACTCTTCAAAGCACCATTGATGGAAGTAACCTAAGTTCATTTTTAGGCTAGAAGTGGAAGTTGGGTGACCATCACCAAAGTATCGATAAGGGTTTGTTGTAGATATTAGGGAAGAGTTTTGTGGTCAATTTTTACTGTGGGGGAAGGGGAACCTCAAACCCAATTGAACAGAAGCACCCAAGGTGTGTCATGCCTGTGAGAAATCTGATCAACTTCTGCATTTATTTTAGAGGGAATACTAGGGTAGTATATTTGGATCCACCTTCATTAAGGGGTATTATTTTATATCTGAAATCGAAAAATGGGTGGGATCTCAACCTTATTTCAATGTTTATGATCATGTTACAAAGAAGGATTTGGATGAGGTTAGTTTTATCTATGCAATGGTGTATGCACAAGAGGAATAAAATGTAGGATTGACTACTATGAGAGGTATAATTTTTTAATAATCTATAGTTATGGATTTATTTGATACCAGTTCAACTCATTCATTTATCTCATATCAACTCATTTATGTTTTAGTATTGTGTTCGTAGATTATTCCTTTCATGATTAATCTTTTTACTCATTTAAAAAACAATTTGAATCATGGTTTTAAATGACCCAAGTGTTAGGTGGTGGTTGCTGATAATGAAACCATATGGGAACATCTATTTCTTGATATTTAAATCTTTGATCACATCATTTTTAATAAATTTGATGATTATCTATAGATTTTGGATCGATTAATATCATCATTGATTCTAGTTCCACTATTTTGATGGAGTCACTCATGACACTCGGGGTGATTGGGATCCAATATCTTGGAGGGTAAGTCAAATTTTCCCCTAGTGTTGAGATGATATCATGATATTTTTCATATATGTTTCTTCATTTTTTTTATCCATCTCTTAGTTTCCAACTTCTTGTTGTTTTGAGTGAATATCTTAATGTTTTATCAGATGATTTATATGGGTTTCTACGCCATAGGGTTTTCGGGTATTCAAGGGCTTCTAGATCTCTAGGAAAAAGGTTTTATTCATCCTGGAGTTTCAATATGGGAATAACTTATACACTTTAAAAAGAAGGATGATATGAGTCTCCAACTTTGTGTTGATTACTAGAAACTAAAACATGTGAAAATTAAGAAAAAAAATATAATTTCCCAGTATTTGATGACCTTTTTTATCAACTCACGGGAGAATGATGGTTTTCAAATATTGATCTAAGATTGGGGTACAATTTTTGGAGTGTCTAAGAGGAAGAAATTCCTAAGATTCATTTTCAAAGTATATATCTATATTACGAGAATACATTCATGCATTTGTTTCTTAATAATTATCCTATGGTGTTTATATATTTTATTAAATGAATCATTAATAGTTTTTTGGATTCTTTCACGGTTGCTTTTGTGGATGATATTCATGTTTATTCCAAATCTGAATGGAATCAATTTTGGGAATCTAAATATCATCCTTGAAATCTGGGAAGAGCATCATATATATGAAAATTTATCCAAATATCTATATTGGATTAAAGATGTAAAATTTCTAGGCCATGTGATTTCTAATAAAATTTTTTAGTGGATCCTAAAATGATTCATGTTGTTATGTCTTTGGAGAATCCAAAAAAAATTGGGAGCGAAAGTTTCTCAGGATTAACTAGTTATTAAAAGAACTTTTTTTGTAAATTATCCAATATTTCATCTCTTATGACATAGATGATCCATAAAGGTATGAAATTTGTTTGGTTTGATCTGTTCCTGAGATATTTTGAGGAGTTAAAAGTGAAATTGAATTTATCTCTAGAATTGATTATTCTTTATATGGGTGTTAGTATTTATGTTTACTATAGTACCATGGGCATGTGTTTAGGATGTGTTCAAAAATAGTAGATACTTATGGTAGCTTATGGATATCATAAATTACTCTATAAGGATAAGAAAAATATCATTCATGATATTGAGTTAGTGGAACTAATGCACACTCTTAATAATTTGTGCCAATACATCTTCGGGGAGTAGTTTATAGTGTATTCAAATCATGAGAGTCTGAATTATATCTTCCAATAGAGGTATCTCAAATTGATATAGAGATATTGGATAGAGCACATTTAGAAGTTTTATTTGGATATTTTAAAAACCCCTAGAAAATTGAACTTGGTTTCCAATTATTTGAGTAAAAATATTCTAACCAATGAAATGAAGGAATCTTTGAAAGAGTGGTTCTCTGTTTGATAAGATGCACTTAGATGATGGAAGAGATAAAGGAAAGGTAATCATAGCATGTTATTGGGGGGATCTTTTATGGATGGTCGTATTTGACATGGAAATTCAGATTATATAGAGTTTAATCAGTTTAGAAATAATCTTTATGGTGGGGAAACCTCCAATAAGTGGTCTCGGTCTATTGAGAGACTGTTAAACCTATAAGGAAGGATGATTGTTTTGATGACCTTGAGATAGAAATTGATGGAATATTGACACCATTCAAATTTTTCGATGCACCCTAGAGCTACCAAGATATATTATGACATGAGAAATATTACTTGTGGCCATAAATGAGGTAGTCGATTGTAGATTCTATTTCTAGGATCTTTACGTGTCTAATAGTTAAGGTAGAACATCAAATGCATACTTGTTTGTTGTATACCTTTCCCATTACAATGTCAAAGTGGGATGAGATATACCTGAAATTTATTATTGGGATACCTTATAATGATATTGGTAAAGATTTTATATGGTTGACTATTAATCTTCTCATGAAGTTAGTGCATTTCATACATATCAAGGAGATGGTAAAGGTAAAAGTTGTTGGGAACCTGTATGTGTGAGAAATTGTTAGAAATCATAGTGTGTCATCATCTATCCTTTCAAATAGGTACCCTCACTTCACATCCTAGTTTTGGAGTGGATTTCAGTTGTTGATGGTAAATTAGTAAATGTTGATCATGACTTATCACTAATATATGGATGGCCAGTCTAAGAAATCTATATAGATTATCGAATACATGATTCAATCATGTGTTCATGAAATTATTGGTTCTTGGGAAAAAAATATACCCTTGTTGATGTTTAGTGATAATAATATTTATCATGTTTGTATTAGTATGGTTTCATTTTAGGTGATGTCTGGGAAGCCTTATAGATCACATCATTGTTGGTAACAGGTTAGAGAACAATCATTAAATGGACCAAGTAACTTTTAGGATATGACACATATCATCCATTTTAACATGAAGAGGATACTGAAAATTTAGATTCTTAATAGATCCTATTACAATTAGAATCATCCTCCACTAAATTTTGAGATAGGTGATCAGTTTTTACTCGGATTTTCACCTCGGTTGTTAAATAGACATTCATGGGGGAAGGGTATGTTAGGACATTTTTATATTGTCCCATTTGAGATTTTGCAGTGACTTTGAAAGGAAGCATGTTGATTAATGTTACCTATGTATTTTAATTCTTTTTAATTTTTTCCATGTTTCCCTAATTAATATTTACTATTCATATTTTTCCTACATAATCTAGTTAGAGGATGTTGAGATTGAACCAAAAACCTCAGTGGTTAAAAGGCATGTTCAAATCATAGACTAGTAAGATATAGTGATACATGTAAATAAAATACCATTAAATAAAATATTATAGAAATGTTTTAGGTATTTCCACAATACATTGTATTATGAGGTATTAATAATACAGCAATGGTCTTATCTATTTTCAGGTTCATGCTCCTGAGCCTTTCCGGGGACAAAATGTTGTTATGGTGGGAATAATTTTGATACAATGATATTTATAGGTATGTTTATTTTTTAACAAGGTTTATCTCTTGTGAGGTTCAACATGTTTTTTGGTTTCAATGTTTTAAAATGTAGAGTTTTTTGGAAAATATTATAGGTTCACAGTTTAGGAACATGGTTAGTGTTAACTATGCTGTAACTATCCGATAGGGATATTTGAGTTAGTGTAGTGAATTAAATTGATTCATAATGGTTTTTCTTACCATTTATGATGCCAAGAAAACCATGCGAGATGATTGATTTATTCTAGAGTATACTTCACTACTTGAGAATAATTTTTTAAACCTTTCATATATTCCTAGGAAACCATTCAATTTCGTTTTTCAATGGATATTATCTATCACATGATTAGTACATAGTTTTTCTAACCATGTGACCTAATTTTAACTTCTTATGATATAAAATTACCTCAATGAAATTGGTCATTTTTAACTCTTATTTTTTCCAAATCCCTCATTATCTAAAACCATACCCATTATTATTCTCAAGATAAATCTCCCTATTGTTTATTGGTGATCCTTGATCAATTTGGGTGGATATCATCAAGTTATGTTTGGTTTTTCTCTTATTTTCCCTATATCAATCCTCAATATATCTTTTCACCGATCTTTTAGAACTCAATTGGGTTGTTATTGTAATATCTATGGTTTTGGAAGGATAACTTAGGATTTTATTTATAGATCTAGGCTTGTGAGGATTGGATATCTTCGTTTCTCCTCCCCATTTTTGAAGGTAATGAGTTTTTCATTGTTCTTGAGGTAAATGTCTCTATCCTATTGTCTATATCTTAACATGCATTATGTTCTTATGATCCCATTACATTTTAATGTTTAAAATTTATTATTTTAAATATGTGAGAGTTGAATTGGTATTTGAGGGATATATATATGTTTTCAAAAATGTGGTTTTCTTTGAAAATTGTATTCATACACATGATACATTTGAAAAATTTATTCAACTGTGGTTTTGAAATAAAAAATGGGTTTTTAAGAATTATAGAAATGTGGTATCACTATAAATAATATTTTATGAAACTGAGCATGGAAATGAAAGGGTTTTTTTCTTTGGAAATTGTTTTATAGAATAGGAACTTTGTTTATTGAATGGAATGATATTGCAATTTCATATTAGGAATACCATGTTTTATAGTGGAAAAATACACATATGTGATCCCTAGTGGAGTTATATATCACTAGGTGAGGTGCCCATGATTCCATAGATTGCTACTGGGTAGACTTTTTGAGGAACCAAGGTTTCTATACATTTGGAGTCACTTATACCGGCTAGTGGTATAATGGGTTTGATTTGTGTACACCCTTATTTTTTAATTATCCCTTTCATTATTTGAGGATACATTATATGATTGTTTATTTATATTACCATTTTAACACTTCATATAGATATGATTCTTGAATTCTATTTATTTTATCTACTTACACCCATTGGATTATTTTTATGTCATATTTCTTCATTTGTTTAAAAATGACTTGTTTTTTAAAGGAAAACAAATGGATGATTTTATATAAAAATGATTAATTGTTTAATGTTTTATAAATTTATTTTATACAAGAACTAACATATGCATATGGATATACATTTTATAGATTTTTTGTGGCATCATACTGAGCTTTGGTTCTTACAACGTACATTTTCCTCTGGGTATTTATAGCCTTGGTATTACTAGATACAATTAAAGGGAAGAGTTTCAAGTAGAGGAAAACTCTCTTAGATCTTGTTTCCTTCCTATGGGTTCAGATGGTGGTAAAATATGGTCACATGGAGATGGACCCATTGGTTTCTTTGAGTTCCTTGTTTATGGTATATCAGTTTTTTTATTTAGGCCTTGTTATCCATTTATTGGATGTTGCCATTTTTGGTTTGGTGGTTTTTACCTTACGATGTATCATGGATATATTCTATAATACTCTATTTTCTTATCTTATCACATATCTATTTAGGTTAAAATTAATTCCTTGTTTAATTTTATGATATCTGTGTACTTGTCACCATCCCATGGTAATTGGGAACATGCTTTGGGCCTTGCAGTGGACTAATTCAGGTGAAATTACCGGTTGAATTGATTTCTCTATTACAAAAAGTGTACCAAGAAGTTTTTAGATGATGATGAAGATTAATATTTCATTAAAGTTTCAAACCCATAATGGCATTAATTTTAAATATTCTTTAATCATCGCTTAATACTGAAACATAATTCACTTTGAATGGGATGTTGATGAATTGAAATGTTAGATTTTTGGTTAAATAACCCAAAAAAGTATTATTTCTTATTTTGGAATTTTCAGAATCATGATATTCCCATGGATATTAAGGTACAAACAAAAGGAATCTAGTTAGCCCCAAAATACTCATGTTGAGATTATACAAAGAAAGAGGATTATCCTCATCTATTTTTTTGGTATGGAGTGAAAATATTATACCTAGTAAACCCTAGGGGATTGCATGGATACAAACTTCTAGCTAGACATGTTTTATAATTTCATTTTTTTATAGGATCTAAAACCATGTAAAATTTTCTTTGGAAGCATAAGTTAGGAGCATGGTGATTATATTAGGATATTGGTTGATCTAGAAGTCTTTAAGTGAAGAAAGGATTTGAGGTAGGAGTTTCACCATCATTCATCTTAATCAAAATGTTAGATCCCTCATCTCAAAACATGGGTCTCTGATTAAATAGAATGAATGATCCCCTTCAATTAGTAAGTTGATTCCAATCAATGAGTGGTAATTGAAGGGAGATTAAATTGTACGGATTGGGAGATGGATTTAATGGAAATATCCTATGATTGGATTTGAACATAATATTAATGGTTCGTATTCCTAGGGTATGGTGACGGTTGGATGAATTATTCATGACTCTAGGGGTTCTATGGTCTTGGAATTTAGTTCTTTTTAAGGGTGAGGGAACACTCTGGTAGTAGAACCCAAAGAGACGATCAGTGGAATTTTTTTTATTCAAGAGTTAAAACATTAGTTTATATATGGTGGAAACGAATTTAGACATGGTTCATAAATTCTAACAAGGTAATTCTAGGACTCACTGGTCTATAATATACTATATTAGATAATGTTGAGTGATATTATATCAAAAAATTGATTTTTTCACATCAATATTGAGGGAAATATTCATTTAGATTCACTTGCAACAAATGATAGGAAGTATGAAATCCTCAAAATCAATTCATAATTTTCTTCCCCCCCCCCTAGAGTGCAAACTAATTTAACATGTGTATGTTCTCCGGATCTATTATTTTAGACACATGTTATTTAATTATATAGGTTTTTTACCTTTATCCTAACAAAAATCTATTTTTGAGTGAATGAAAGGATTTTAACAATAGTCACATGGAATATTAGCTTGAGAAACATGGGATAAGGAACAATGTTTTATCAGTCATGATCCCTAAATATAGAAGTGTGGTTGAGAGAAAAGAACAAGATTATTAAAAATATAGCTCAAAAAATGATCATTGAAAAGTATATATAGGACTGTTATTAGAAGGATAGGTTTTAACATTGGAAAAAATTATAAGTAGGACATTATTATTTCCAAGATAAGATGAGATTCTTTATAAGATATAGTATGAGAAAAATCCAATGATGAAATAATTTATAATATTTTGGAAGCAAGTGTTTTATTCTCCATAATAAGAAAATACACATATTGTTTTAATCTTGTAGAGATGAAAGTATTTTTTTAGATTATCTTATAAAATAAAAGAGTAAAAATGTTATATAAAAGGTTAGTAAAATATTTTATATCAAAGACCTCACTATGTTTAGAAAATTAGTATAATTCCAAAACAAGTAAGTATATTTTTACAGAAATTAATTCCAAAATAATTATCTCATTGAAGTATATTTATTTCTAGATTATTCTAAATAAGAAACGAGTAATGAGGTCAATGAAGCAACATCACAAGCTGCAAGGAGGTTAATAATTTGGCCCGATATGTTTTAAGATAACATTGTTAGTAATTGGACGGATCTAGTGTAAACAAGGAGAATGAAGAATATAAAAAATAATAATTCCTATATTAATTAGATATAAATAAATTTGATTATGATACTAAATATTAAAATTGGATCACTTAAATGTATGAATAACTTGTCCAAATTGAGAAGAATCAAACATAGAAAAATTTTCAATGACTAGAAGACAAAAATATCATAGGAACCAAGTGGGTTTCTTATAATAAACTGAATGAATATGGTGTGTTAGTTTAGGAAATTCCATGGCTTGTCTATATGGGTTATTATAAAATTTAATTGATTAATATATTTGAGTTGTTTTCACTTACGTCATGGTTATAGATAATTTAAATCTCTATGGATATTATAGTGAAATAGGGATTCAAAGTTTTCCAAATAGAAATAAAATTTATATTCATTATTATATTACATGAATAATGAGTTTATATTGAGAATCTATATGCTTTTATTATTCAAGATAATTAAACTAAAGTGTTATAGTTAAAGAAATCATTGAATGGGTTGAAGAAAGAGAAAATAACATGGTATTAAAAACTTGATCAATATCTAAAAAATCTCAATTTTTATAGAGGTGGAGTTGATCATAATATATATATCCATAAAAAGAATTTTCAAAGAGATATAGTGATAATTTATATTTACTATATATTATTTTCCATATTAAATAATGTATAATGAAAGTGGTTGAAGAATTTATGAGGCAAAAGTTTGAAATGTCAATGATTAGTGAGTTAACATTTCTCTTTAGTTCATAGGTGACATATAGGAATGTAAACATCATTTAACAATTCAAATATTTGAATAATAAGGTAGTCAATAGATTTTTAATGGAGGATTCCAAGTCCATGTAAACACTAGTAGCTTCCCAAATGAAATTATGAAGGGATTATGATGGAAAATTGGTTGATGTAATAGAATATTAGTAAATCATTAAGAGACTATTTTACATAACATGTACATGGCCTAACATTGTATTTTTCACTTATCAAGCCACATGATACCTAATTAATCCCAAATAAATCCACTTGTATGAATTGAAATGATTAATGTAGCATATTAATTTAAAGGGAAAATATGTTATAAAGGAAGTATCGGCTTTGATGATTTTGAACAATATAATTTATATCCTGTGAGGATATTCTTATTTAATTGAATATGATTTTATGGATTGTATAGACACATGGAATGCATTTTTTTGGTAGAACATGTATTTATCTCATTAATAGAGGGAATTAAATTTTAGGGGGATACAATCAAAAAATTCAAGTAAATAGCCAAGGTAGTATCCTAAAGAAAATAATAATGTATAAAATAGTTTTGATATGCTTTATGATATCTATAGTACGCATGATCAATAATTATATATTTCCAATGATATAATTACAATTCTATAAGATCAACTGAAACAATAAATAACTTTATATCTCATTAGTATAAGAGTGATCAAGAATATGACATGGTGGATGAGGTACCATCCAATGCTTCAAAACATGAAAGACCATAGATATTGGATATTGGTTTTTCACCAAACATGATCAACATTAAAAATACATTTAATGGAATAAAAAATATTAGTATGGTTTTATTTCCTTTGGAGAATATTTTTATTTAAATTTCAAAGTATTTTTTTAGGATAGTCAATATGTGAGAAATATACCCTCATTCAGAAATCAAAAATAGAAAAATTTAAAGTTAATATTCAAATGATTATGATCCCAAAATTCTACGTTAGAATTGGACTCATCCTCCAGTTAATATAAGTAGCTTTTATGAGGCTTCCACCGATCCATAAAAGATGTCAATATAGTTATAATCGTGGTATTGAGTATGGATTAATCCTTCCTTGGTTTTTATTTCTTCATTGAAATAGATGAAAACCCTTTATCCTAATTCATATAAAATATAATAATATTATATCTAAAGGGTCAATTTGGATTTGGGTCATCATTCTCTATATCCTACCATTTTACCTCAATCATGTTTAGCTTCCATTAATTTTAATGTTCTTATAAGCATTAAGTTCCTATAATAGAGGATTAATTAATATCTATATACACAAGGTGTACATTAAATCTTTCTTATCTAATTTGCTTGAAATATTTTCTTAAATCTAGATCCGACATAGAGTCTTTCACCTATCCAGTCTAAGATGAATTAAAGGATGGATGAATGGTCTGAATTTTCATTGGATAAACCTGCCCTAGGCTAGACCCAATTGTATACTCTCCTTACTTAAAAATTATTAATATAAACTATTAATTATTTTCAATCATCCTGATTTCCTAGAGCCCTAAAAAATCGGATTTTTTAGTATCTCATCCTTCCATATGTGCACTTCCCCCTACACACAAGACTTCTATAAAAGTGGACCATAATTTTGAGCATATTGTCAGCCTATTTCTCCTAAGTATGATCCAACCTTAAATGATGAAGTGATTTACACTAGAGACTTCCCCAAACTTAATTTATCACTTTCCAATAACTTCACCTATTTCTTGAAGGATGTGGATCCTTATTCAAATCCAAATAACACACCAATAGTAATTTCATCTTCTGTAGAATGAGGAACTTCCATATTGAGAGGGTGTTGTGGATGTAAGGACTCATATCTAACTCAAGTATCATCACCTTTAGAATTATCTACAAGTCCCTGAATCACCTAAACATCATTTGGTCCAATATTCTACTGACTATGAGCAAACCATCTTTCAAAGATACCAGCACTAGGTCCTCTTTTATTATCACGTTTCAGGACAATTGGGGGTACTTTTTTCCAACAGTGATCCTCAAAATTCTCATAAAAAGAACATAATGATTATTTAATTCCACTCCTATAATAAGTATGGTAATGAACACTTTTCTTTTAGACTGAACATGATTTGGGTAGCTTCTCATAAACAATCATGAAAAAAGTTTCATTATGAGTGTCTAAAAACACTTTTTCCGTAAGAACCAAATTCAAATCTACCTATAATAACACCAAGGATAAATAATCATATCTATATTTTTTGGTCTCATTATCCATTTTGATAGGGACACAAATTATATATGAAATTCCAAATAATATTTTATGATTCCACAAGATCAAATTTATTCTATATATTTTTACCCAAACTTGTTGAAAATATTTTTTTTATTTCAAACAGGTTGAAAAAAAAACTCCACTATTAAATATGTATAATTCATAGTTTAGGAGACACCGAACCATATCCCTATGATTTTATCTTGAGTTCCTCATATGGAAAAAGTATGTGAAAATATCCTCAACCCAATGGCATGCATATCTTGTTATAAAATCGTCAGATTTAGGACAAATGACGAACACGATCATTGAATTTCCATAGATTCCCTATTATCGAGAGAATGACCCATACAATAATAAAAAATGTACATTGACATAGTATTTGAAAAATCACATTGGTATCTCAAATACATGGGTGATGGAACCATTTTTAGAAACCTACCAGTGTCCACATCTTAAAGAGATGTGAGGATCCTTTGATTCCTTGAATCCCAATTACCTTGAATCGTGATCCTAGGATGAATAGTCCCTTGACACTTGGATTGCTTCTCAAGAATAGGCATATCTTGATGTATTCCATAATATATCAGACCATAATAATAGAAATTCACACTCTTAGAATAACGGTCATCAAAATGATCACCATATATCATAGACTCCCATTCCTACATCTCCTCTATTTTAACGTAATTAGAAGCATAAAATTTGATTAGAAGATGATTAAATAAAAGTATGTTCTCTTTTTTTGTGTATTGAGTTAGAATATTTTATGTGTATCTTAATTATGTGATAATGGAAATGGTAAAAAATTTATACGAATGGTTTTATTTATATTAGAATAATGGATCATAAAATATTCATGAGAGGATAGAGTGTATGATGGAATTAATTTCTAATTAAAAATAAATAAAATTCTTGTCATAAGAGTTTAAAATATGATAATAAGATATGGAATTGAATAATTTTTCATTTATTCCAAAAAACATGAGTATAATCATTAATTACAATGTTGTTAGAAATATTTTAAGGTTGAACTAATAAATAATAAACTCTTTAAATTCATTTAATAAAGTTAATATGGTGAAAAAAAGTCTTAAACTAGTATATATTAGAACAATGATTCACTTGAACTCATATATTCCTAAGAATTCATCCTAATGATTTTTAAATCAACCTATTTAGATTAGTATTTAATTATATTTACAGTTTTTTTTACTTATATAACTTATGTTAATTTCATGGTTAGTAAGTCATAGGATACTGAGAAGTTTAAAATATATTGGTGAGATAAAGAAATAAAAAAAATTATTTTCTCAAATTATTATGGTCTAATAATGAACATGAATATACAAAAAAATATTTTTAGGTATAACTTGGAAACCACGGAACAAGGCATGAATATATCTCTCCATGTATGCCTTAATGAAATTCGGTATTATAGATGGAAAATTAATGTTTGGGTAGAATGGGAAGGACTATTCTATCATATTATGTAACTTCTGAATACTTTTATAGTTAACCCATAATAATGGTAATTTATATTCTAAATTGTTGTTTTATTTTACCAAATTAATCCAACACAAATTTTGAGATGTTTTTTAGGATTAATCAAAATTTTAGGATCTTGAGAGTGTTCAAGAATCCATTTTTTGTCATCCTCAAAGGAATAAATTGGGTTAAATTCAATGAATGAATAATTAAATGTAATTTTATATATTATTAACCTAAAATAATTTGTATATATTATAATAATAATCTCAAGAAGACCATAGGAATATTTTATGTTATTTTCAAAGAAGAACATGGTACTTCACAGACATCATTTTCATTTAATTATGAGATTAAAGAATATCATGGTGGTGATGATGATCAGAAATGTATGAAATTCAATTCTAAAAATTTTTCACATGATGTATGAGATAATACATAAATTTTAAGCGACGGATGACCTCAAATAAAAGTTGATATAAGTTCTAAAGTCTTAAAAACATGTAGGAGATGAAAACATAATTGGGGAAAGTAGGATTCATGGTCAACCATGAATAAATTTGAAGAGATACAATCATGCATGTTTATATTCAAAAGTGGAACCAAAAAGTTTTGAAGAATTTCTATAAAAATGATTATATTGTTACTAATATGGAATTATTAAATCAGATTAAAAATAATGACTTTTTATTTGGTCTCAAATCCCAATGAAAATAATTTGATATAAATTACATGAATTTATAGAATAATATTAATGACAAATGAGAAGTAGAATGAAATAATGTTTTTCTTATGTGTAAAGGATACACTCAAATTGAGGGTAATGATTTTTATGAGACTATTTATCTAGTTTCAAGCAATGGAATTATATATTTTTTATTTAAATATACGCAAAAATAAATTATAATGTTTTCTAAATGTAATCCATGTCAGTGTTTTTAATAGTGATCTTGATGAGAAAGTGTATATTGACCAACAAAAAGGGTATATCCTTGATAGTGATGGTTCATGTTAGTAAAAAACTTCTTGAGGATTTTGTGGGTTGTTTTTATTGATAAATATAGTGGATAATCATCCAAAAATATACAAGGATTCATAAAAAAAATGAAAATATAGATATTTGAGGTGATTGAAAGAAGATATGAAAGATCAACCATGAGGTAATTGATCACACCACAACACTTTGGATCATACCACAATGTCATTCAGATAAAAATATTTTAGTTTGATTGAATTTTTTTACTAATAATATAGATGAGGTCACACTAAAATGGAATTATGTAAGAATATGTGAAGTTAAAATAGTATTAATTAAAGTATGTACAATAATAAATGTTGAAAAATCACACATCCATTTTAGGTGTCATCCCACTATAGTGATATATAATATAAATATTTTTTAAGATGATTATTATAGTCAATGATTCCAATCATGATATAATCCCTATGGAAAATTGGTGAGGTATTATCTATATATGGAATGAGAATTATGTTATAGAGGATTATTCTATGTCTTGAAAGAAAATAATTTGATATCTGATTTTCCTCAAAAAAAGATAGTGAATTCACTATAAAGAGATTCTTTCATCATAGATGGTTATTTAATGATATTTTCCTCTTATTTCAACTAATCAAGATTATAAGAGTTCGAGCTTTGAATATCATAGGAGAAGTGAATTTCTCTATAATGGTTATGGTTCAGCTATTACAGGTTTCAATCAATAAGGATTTATATAATTAAAATTTTCTATCTTTTATAGATTTTGTGAGACTCAAATTTTGTAAAGTTGAATCAAATTTAAAGATCTATTTAGATGAATTTTCCCATCAATTACTTGGTGAATTAAATATAAATTTTAAGGGAAACATACAAATTATCTATATATTTTAGATATATATTTATCTAAAAAAGGTAAGGAGTATTTCACATTAAAATAGATAAGTTAGATATCTATTTTTGAAGGGAAGGGGTAGAGTAGAATAAGATACAATATTCTATATTACTATAAGATTAGGGATTTTCATCACATGGATAAAGGAGTTGAAGATTGCCACACCGTCATTAGTGTAACCAACATTATTAGTTCATGAAGATCAAGATAGTTTTACTTTGATGATAAGTGATATTTCTTAGTAATTATTATAAGTGAGTTCACAAAATTTTAAGTTATATAAACATGGAGGGTCTATGTAGTTTCTCTAAATTGAAAAAGAAAACAAGTAATGAATTAAGTGATTTTGGTACATCAATACATCATCATTTTATAATACATGCATGTATCCTAGTGCTGTTGAACTAAGTAAAAACTAATTTTGTTTCCCTTTAAATTTATTTCACTCTATGCTCATTATGAGAGAGATAATTATTCCAAATAATAGTGAAACATGACCATTGGTGAGGGATGTTTAAATAAAATCATCATTTAGTGATTCAGCGCCTCCCCCCAAGGTTATTTACCATGTCTAGGATAAATAATTGGTATTAGAGAAAAGGGTTGTTGGGGAAATCATATATTGGAATCCATGGATGTGGTCATCAATCTCATGGAAATTTCAATATTCAATGAAAGTATTTTTCAATTATAAAATAATTAGACGAAACAATATTTTTTATCATAGGGTGTGAATATATATAAGGATTCTATACATAGGATATAAGTTTTTATTTAAAGTATAAAATTATCATATAAAGGGTGGAGAGAGGTATATATAGATACCAATGGAGTCATTTCATTTTTTAAATATTTATCAAACTTAATATACATGGAGGTGATATCATCTAAATCCCCACATGACATGATGGAAAAATTTCTTAACATCTATGAAGATAAATCCATGTTTTATGTATCTAAATAGCTAGTCCTATAAAACAAGTAAGAGGAATTGAGTATACTCTCAAATGAATCCATTATTGTATTATTTAATTTGGGGAATTTAATTGTGTAGGACATGTTTAGACTCTAATAAATGCTTGATGATACAAAAACTATAAATAGTATCCTATGAATATTTACACTATGATTAAATAAAAGTGTATTAGTGCTTAGAGATATTAATCTAATGTAATATTCATAGGATTTCCCCCAAAATAATATCATTGCATACGAGATGAGGAACAATGAAAATGAGTCCTTGGGAAAGGAAATATATTAGGAATTGGTGTTTAAATAAATTAATAAACTCATATCATAATATGATCATGAAGATGGGGAATTCAATGAGGTTATGTATTTCCTTTCCTAAAAATAAAAGGGGAAAAGTAAAATTTTAATAAAAGATTCAACTCTCTTTCTTTCATGGTGGAAATGTTGGTCACCTCATGGAAAAGTGTGAAACCCTCTCAGTAATTGGTATGATTAATTTAATTCTTAGTTTATATCCTGTGAGGTTATAGAGAATTTCATGATTAGGGGGTTGAAATTTTATGGTTTTATGGAAAATATTCCATGAATATGGTTTAAGAACATGGTTAGTTCTAACCATGCAGTTACATGTGATAAGGCTATGTGAGTTCTAAAAGTGATTTTTATGATTCTAGAAATTTTTTTCTAACTATATAAGTCACCAAAAAAATCATGTGAGGGTGGGTTTAGTATAAAAGATATCGCATGTCTTGATAAAGGTTTTTTACACTATGTATCTATTCATAGGAAATCATGTGATTTGGTTTTCCAAGGAAAAGTGGATACTATTAAGTTAGCACACTGTTTGTCTAATCGTGCGGCCTAACTAGGAGACCTGGTTAAAACATATTAAAAATGAAAATTAACCAGATTACATTTGAATTTCTTTAAATCTAATCTCTTCCAAATCCATTATTATCTTAAACTATCCCCTCTATGATTTTCTATAGGACTCTCCCCCTGATTTCTTGGAGATCTATTATCATTATGGATGGATACCATCATGGTATGTTTGTTTTTCTCTTATTATCCTATGATATATATTAAATCTCTCTTACCCTTTATCAATTAGAACCCAATTGGGTTTTGTTTTTTGTTTGTATAGAGAATTGACAATGTTATTTATATATCTAGTCTTGTGAAAACTGGATACCTTTGTTTCTCCTTTCCATTTTTAAAGGTAATGAGGTTTACATCGTTATTAAGGTAGGTGTATCTACATTATTGTCTATCCCTTGGAATGAATTTTTCTATTATCTTTACCATTGGTAATGATATATGAAATTGATGAATTTAAATCCATGAGAGATGGATTGATCCTTGAGTTCTACAGAGAGGTTTTCTCTAAAGAGGATTTCTTTGAAAACAATATTTTATGAAAATGATATCTATGAAAAAGTTTCTCAAAGATAGTTTTTAAATTGAAAACGTTTTCTCAATAATGGAAGTGGTGTGGTATAGCTATTGAAATTTGTTCATGAAAATGGGCATGGAAATGATAGAGGATTCTCCATGGGAAATTTTTGTGGAGCACAAAATTGGTTTCTTGAATGGAAGGATATTGTAATATAACATCAATAATACCTTGGGGTATAGGAAAAAACTAGACATATTTGAGCCCTAGTAGAGGTATATGTCACTATAAGAGGTTCAATTAATTTCTTTTTATTACCAGTGGGTATCCGTTTTGGGTAACCAATGTTCCCAAACCTTATGATTCAATTATTCCATCTAGTGGTCATGTGGAATTGAATTGTGTACACCCATGTGTTTTTATTTTCCCTTAGTTTCATTAAGGATACAACACATGATTGTTTATTATTATGACTATTTTCTCACTTGATATGAATATTATGTTTGAAACCTATATATTTTACCTTCTTCTGCCTTATTGAATAATATTATGTCATATTTATTTATTTGTTTAAATAAATCATGTTTTTTAAAGGAAAATAAGAAGATAATTTTATATGGAAAATGATTTCTTATATAATGTTTTAGAAATATATTTTATAAAAGAACTAATTGATTCATGTGGATAACCATTTTATTGATCCTTAGTGGTATCTATTGGGAATCAATTCTCACTCCCTACTTTTTCATTTGGGAATTTTTATCCCTAGTCTTACAGGATAATGGTAAAGTGAACATTGTCATATAGAGGATGAATCTCTAGGATCATGTTTTCTTTTGGTGGGATGGGATGGTTGTGACATATGGATATTTTTAGATAAACCCATTAGTTAATGTTGTTTAATATTGATTATATATCAGTTTATTTTAGACCTTATTATGCAATTTTTAAATGATACTATTTATGGTTTGGTTTTTTTACATATGATATATCTTGGTTATCTGATATGATATGCTATTTTTTCTATCTTATAATATTTCTATTGAGGGTGAAAAAGTTCCCCTATTTTTTTATTTTCCCATAATGATTTTTTCCAGTCTGTGGTGATCGGGAATGCACTTTGGGCCTTCTGGTGGTCCAGTTTAGGTAACATTATTGGTTGACCTAGGTTGGTCTGTTACAAAATGGTATTAGATCACGGTTATCGTTAAATCCTGCACTTATCCATGTGTATCACTCTCTTTTCCAAGGGGTTTTAGATATACTAGAGATTAGGGTATCATAACTTGAGAGATAGTGTGGGATTGTGTCTAGCTAGCTCACTTTCATGATAATATTTGAGTTACCATGGGAATTTAGGAGTTGTATAACATTCTTGTTTGTAGTTTTAACTTTTTATGACTGATTTATCCAAATTTGGTTTTAAATAAAGTAATGAAATTTAGTTTTAATTTTTTCCACCATAATTATTTTATATATTATAGCTCCTTTTGGAGGAATGTCTCTGAACAATATGGAGTATAATACAGAGTAAGGTGCATAAGTGAATCCTCCATTTGACTCAGTTTTCATGGAAACTATAGTCTAAATAGTCAAGTCCATGGACTCTATATCCAATATTGAACTATAATAGAGGGTAGACCATTATATAGAATATAAAAAGTAGTATCCATTAATATTTCATGGTGAAAAGGGTCCCTAGGAATTATAAGAATATATTGAGAGGATTGGAAGGATTTTTCAATTCCTAAAAAATCCAAAAGTCCCTAAGGTTGGTTTCACCACTTATATACTAGAAATGATTAGAAGGAAGAGATGGGAACCTATTGTGAAATAAAATTTTCATGAATATCTCTCCTAGACCACTTTTAAGAATGACTTTCTCTAATAGTTTTTTACTAATACATAGAGAGTGGTGAAACTATGAGATTGCATTTCATTGAAGAATGGATATTTTTTTCATGGAGTATGATACTAATTTTTTTGAATTGTAGTTACTATATCTAGAGCTTTATTCTAATTAATATCTCATGGCATGGAGGTTTGAGATGTTCATGAGGGTCTATATTTAGTCTATTAATTATTATGTGCCAACCCACCTTCTTGGATATTGTGGACAAGGAAGATATGGATGAGGTGAATACGTCTACTAATAAAGGACTCTTCAAAGCACCATAGATGAAAGGAGGTAACTAGAGTTCACTTTTATGATACAAGAGAAAGTGGGGAGACTAGAACCAAGGTAGTGGTAGGGATGTTCTTTAGATGTTATGTTAGAGTCATGTGGTCTATTTATATTAAGGGATAAGTAGAAACAATAAACTTGACTGTACAAAAGAAGCCAACATATGTCATGTATGTGAGAAATCTGATCATCTTCATCATTTCTATCAAAGGTCATCCCAAGGTAGTATATTTGGATCTAACTTCACCAAGGTCTCTCATTTTAGTTTTGAAATAATAAAATTGTTGGGATCTCAACCTCATTCCAAGAGTGATTCTTAGGTTGTGAAGAAAGAGAGGGATGAAGTTGGTTGTATCTATGTAGTGGAGTATGCACTGTGAGGGTCAAAGGAAAGACTGAATTTTATGAGAGGTATGAATTTTTTTTTAATATTATATGGTTTTGGATTTATATGATACCGATGAAACTCATTCATTTATCTCATCTCAAATCATCGATGTGATGTTCTTGTGTTTTAAGCTTATTCATTTTATTATGACTCTTTCTAGTATTTTGGAAAATAAGTCAAAGCATGGTTTTAAATAAACCAAGTGTTGGGTGTTTATTGTTAGTAATGAAACCATATGGGCGTTTTTAGTACTTAATATTGGTATATTTTATCCTGTCATTCTGTATAAACCGGAAAATTAGCTATAGATATTGAATCAGTTACTATCAACATCATGTCCAGTTTCTCTCTTCTAATGGATTCACTCATGTCATTCATGGTGATTGGGATCCATGATCGATGAGGATAGGTCCAATTTTTATTACTATTGATATGATCTCTTTCTAGTATTCGAATATTTTTTATGTTTTTGATACATGTCTTAGTGGACCTATTCTTGTGGTGGTGAGGGAGTATCTCAACATTTTTTCAAATAATTTCTTCAGGTTTCTTCCCCAAAGGGAATTTGGGTTTTCTATAACTCAGGTATCCAGAGGACAAAATGATTTATTCATCCAAGCTTTTCACCATGGGTATCACCTATGAACATTGAAAATAAGGCATATTGGATTCTCCAACATTGTTTTTATTACTAAAAACTCAACCATGTGATAGTTAAGAACAAATATGCATTTCCTAGAATTGGTGTAATTTTTCATCATCTCTTGGGAGCTTGATGGTTTTCACAGATTAATCTAAGATTATGGTACCTTTTCTAATGTCCTAAGAGGAAGATATTCTTGATATGGATTTCATGAGTATATATTGGAATTATGAGTATCTAGTCATGACTTTTGGATTTAATAATGATCTTGTGGTATTTATTCCTTTTATGAATTTAATGTTCTACCAATTATTGGATTATTTCATTTTTGTTTTTATGGATTATATCCTTGTTTATTCATAATCAGAAAGATATCATGTTGGTTATATGAATATCATCCTTGGGATCTTAAAATAACATTATATATATATTTATATAATGTTATCCAATTATCAGTTCTAGATTCAAGAGGTGAAATTTATGGGACATGTGATTTCAAAGAAAGGTGTCTCAGTGGATCCTAAAATGATTCAAGTGGTGATTTATTTTGAGAATCCCAAAATTGTGTTTCAGATCCATAGTTTCTTGTAATTTTCTAGTTATTACATGAATTTTTTTTGGGATTTCTCCAAGGATGTATCTCCTATAACAAAGTTGACCCCGAAGGGAAAAAAATTTATTTGGATTCATTAGTTCTAGACATATTTTCAGGAGTTGAATGTGTGATTGACTTCAATGCTAGTATTAATTCTTCATTATCAAGGTGTAAGCTTTGTTCTTTACTGTGAAATCTTGGGTATTTGTTTGGGTTGTGTTCAAAAATAGGAGATTCATGTGGTTTTTTATGGATCTCATCAGTTATACCCTTATGATAAGAACTATCTCATTCATGATCTTGATTTGTTGGAACTGATTCACACTCTAAATATTTGTTTCCATTACATCTCCAAGGAGTGTTTTATAGTATATTCAAATCATTATATTTTGAACTATATATTCCCACAAAGAGATTTAAAATTCGGATATATATTGGTTAGATTACCATTTGACCATCTAATTTGATATTTCATAGACCCCTAGAAAATGGAACATGGTTATAGATGATTTTGGTAGAACATTTCCAACCAAGGCAGTGAAGGAATTAATGAAAGTGTAGTGGTTGGTGGGATTTTTTTCTAAGATGTAATTAAATAAATAGATATATAATGGATACATACTCCTAGATTGTGCTTATGGTGTATCATTTATGGATGATCGTATTTGAATTGGTAGATATCATGATGTAGAGTGTTTGTATTTTAGCTAGAATACTTATGGTAGGGAAACCTCCCTAGATTAGTCACAGTCTCCTGATAGATTGTTTAAAATTTTAGATAGAATGGTTGTTTTATAACCCTAAGATAAGAATTTTTGGAAGATAGAAACCAATCCCTTTTTTTGCATGCTAGAGGTATTAGGACGTATCATGACTTAATACATCATTACCTATGGTCAGGAATGAGGTGATTGAGTGAGGATGTTGTATTTCAATTCCTTAAATGTTAAGGAATTAAGGTGGTACATCAATGGACTACTAGTTTGTTGTTACACTTTCCGATTCTATTATGGAAGTGGGATGAGATATACATAGAAATTGTAATTTGGATACTTCAAAATCCTAGTGGTATGGATGTTATATGGATTATTATTTATCATCTCATGAAATTACTGCATTTATTAACTATGAAGTATTTGATAAATGTAAAAGATCTTGGGAAATTGTATATGAAGGAAATTGTTAGAAATCATGGTGTGTCATCGACTATCCTTTCAGATAGGGACCCTCAAATTACATTCTGTTTTTTGTAGAGGATTACAGGTAGTAATGGGTATTCAATTAAAGATGATAATGCATTGTCACCAATAGACATTTTTTCAGTTTGAGAAATCTATACATATTCTTGAAGACATGATTCAAGATTGTGTGCATGAATTTACTATTTCTTAGAAGAAACATATTCCCTTGGTGAATTTGTTATATAAAGATAGTTATTATACCTAGATCATGATGGTGTCATTTGAGGTATTTTATGGGAGGCTTTGTTTATCTCATCTTTTTTGGGAAGAGGTACGAGAACTCTGCTTGGTTGGACCGAGTATCTTCTAGGAGATGACTGATATCCTGAAATTAAACATGAAGAGGTTATAAAAAAAATTAAATTTCATAAAAAATAATATTCCAATCAGTATTATCATTCATTGGAGTTTTAGATAGTTAATTAGGTTTTCCTCATAGTTTAACCTTGATTGGGACATAGATTTTTGGGGAGGATGGGTAAGTTAGCACCTTGTTTTGTTGTCCCACCTGATATTGTGCAATGAATCAAAAAGATATATTTTCAATTAAACTTACCTTTTTATTTCACTTCAATCCATGATGTATTCCATGTTTCCCAAATGAATAATTCATATCTATATCGATTCTTTTTAATTGAGTGGGAGGATATTGAGATTGAATATACCACCTCAGTGGTTGAAATGAAAGTTCAAATCATGCAATAGTTGGATATCGTGATACATTTAAAGGTAATTACATTAGTTAAAATATGATTGCGTTGTGGTAGGGACTTCCATAAGAAATTGGATTATGTGTCCTTAATGATGCATAAATATACTTATATCTTTTAGGGTTCATGATCCTGATCCTTTCTAGTGTGGGAACTGTTATGGTGGGAATAATTATGATTCCCTCTAGGTCACACATATTTTAAATTTTGAAATTAATTTATCTTTTATGAGGTTATATAGGATTTTTGGAGTTTGGGGTTTAAAATTTAGAGTTTTGGGGAAAATAATAGAGGTGTACGGTTTAGGCATATTGTTAGTGATAAATATGTGATAACCATGAAATATGTATCTATGAGTTCCAGTGATGAATTACATGGATTTGAGTATAGTCTGTCTAAATATGTGATTCACCAAGAAAACCATTTCATATGATGGTTTTATTCTTGAGAAGTTCACTTGTCTTGAGCGCAATTTATCAAACCGTTTAGGTATTCCTAGGAAACTTTGGGACTTGGTTTTTCAAGGGATATTGGATACCACATGGTTAGCACATGGTTTGTCTAACTATGAATCCTAAATATTTGACGTATTTTGAAATCATTAATTTGGAAAATTTTCTCAATGTGCTTAGTTATTTTTAACTCTTATATCTTCGTAGTCCCTCATTAACTCAAACCATCCCCTCTATGATGCTCTAGGGGACTCTTCCCTTGGTTTCTCAGTTATCCTTGATCATTTTGAGTGGATTTTGTCAATGTATGTTTATATTTTCTATCATTTTCCTTGTATCTATCTTCGATCTATCTTCCCATTGATCCTTTGGAACCTGATTAGGTTGTGATTGTAGGATCTAAGATTATTAATGGAGAATTGATGATGTTATTTATATATTGAGGCTCACAAGGACCGGATCACTTCCTTTCCCCTCATCAATTATGAAGTTAGTGAGGTTTTCATTATTCTTGATGTAGGAGTCTCTATCAAATGGAATACCTCTTATAATTCATTATGTTCTTATGATCCAATTCGGTTTTGATACCTTAAATTGGTTATTTTAAATCTAGGAGAGGTGAATTCATCTTTTGTAGTTGTAGAGATTTTTTTAAAAGGGTTTTTATTAAAAAATGTTATTGTATACACATGATGTGTTTGAAAAAATTGACCGTATATGGTTTTGAAATGGAAAATGTATTTTTAAGTATGGGTGTAGTGTGGAATCACTATATAAAATGTTTTATGAAAATGATAACAGAAAATGAAAGGGATTTTTCCTTATAAAATGTTTTTTGAAATATGAAATTGGTTTCATGAATGTAATGATATTGTAATATCACATTGAGAATATCTTGGGGTATAGTGGAAATATAGACATATGTGATCCCTAGTAAGGATGGTTATCACTTGGGAAGGATCCCATGATTCCATGAATTTCAATTAGGTAGCCTTTCATAGGAATTGAGTCTCTTGGATATTAGGATTCACTAATGTCAACTAGTGGTATAATGGATCTGAGTTGTGTACACCCTTTTGTTGTGATTTTCCATTAATTGATTTGAGAATGCCTTATATATTAGTTTTTTATATTCCAATTTCTCACTTGAAATGGATATGATTCTTGAAACCTTTTTATTTTATCTTCTTATGCCTCATGGATAAATTTTCGGTTATATTGATTTTTTTTCTTAAATAGGAAATTTTTTTTAAAGGATACCCAAAGCATTATTTTTTATGAAAAATGATTTTTTCTGGAATTTTTTTGAAATCTATTTTATACAAGAACAAAGGGATGCATATGGGTAGACATTCTATATATTCCTATTGGTATCATACTGAGCATTGGTTCTCACACCCTACATTTTCCTCTTAGAATTTATATCCTTAGTATTGAAAGATACATTTAAAGGGAAGATATAAACATAGATGAAAAATCTCTTAGGTCAAGTTTCTTTCTGGTGGGTTGGGATGGTGGTGACATGTGGTCACATAGAGATGGACCCATGGTTTTCATTGATTTTCATGTTGATGGTTTATTAGTTTATTAATTTAGACAATGATATCTAGTTGTTGGATGTTACCATTTATGGTTTGATTTTTTTTAATATATGAGGTATTTGATATATCATCTATAATACTATTTGTTCTATATTATCACATCTCCATTTAGGTTAAATAAAATATGTGTTTCTTTGTAAGATACCTTAAGGATTTTCCCCAGCCTGTGGGGACTGGGAACATGCTTTGGGCTTTGTGGTAGACTAATTCAAGTAACATTATTAGTTGAATCTTTTATTTTGTAACAAAATATTGACCCAATATGTTTTGATATTATGATTAAGACAAAACCGACATGAAAACCCATATAAAGTTGTGGTGTAAAATAGGAGTTCATGGTATAAATTCATCAAGAATAATAAACTTCCTTTCATAGGAATTATAGCCTAAAAGAGATAAAGGTGGAATAAATTAAGGATTGTAAATATCTCAATGAAGAAGTTATTATAGTTTTTATAGGTAGATTGTAAATAGAGGATAGTGATGGTGAATTCATTGAAGTTTATGGAAGAGTGTACCTAAATATAGAGGTAAAAACTATTCTTCAATAAATTTATGTATGGATTGATAAAAATGATTTACAATGGTGTTTTTAAGGATTCCAAATATTATATATAATAATTATATGAAGATAAATTTTAATTTAGTATTTAAAAGAATGGATTAAATCAAAAAAATTATAAAACCCAAAGAAGAAGGTTTTATAAAAATTAAAAATTGAAGAATAACCTTGAATCATTGATAGCTTCACTAATACAGTGAGGAAATGAGTCAAATAGATTGAATATATCGAAGAAGAAATTATTGTTTTGTGATAAAAGATTTAAGATAAAGAAATGATCTTAACTCTTATAATGAAATTGAGAAACCAGAATATATATGATATGGATAAGTTGGAGGATAAATATAGTGATCCAACTATGAAGATGGTGTATTTATTACAAATGTATCATTTCAAAAATAAATTCAAAACTGAATTGGGGAATGACTATACAAAAAAAATGAGATTGTTGAAGAAAAGACAAAAGAATCCACACCTTGTCGGTTGATTAACCTTGATTACTCAAATAATACCCAAAATTATACTGGAACATTAAATAAATCAGACAAAAATACACCAAACTTTTGGTGCTATTATTGTGTAAGGATTTCATATACTCATTATAAGTGTTGCATGAATAATTAACACATCGGTTCATAAAGAAAAAAATAAATATTATCATAAATTCTTACATTCGGTATTATTTTTAATCGATGTTGTTTTTTGTGTGAAGGTTATGGAAAAAAATTCATGAATTTCTCATCAATAATACAGAGTGTACCAAATGAAACCCAATGCGGAAATTCTCAAAAACTGGAAGAATCATCAAGTGGGCTAAAAGTAAATACCCAATTTGTGTGTCTATATGATATTGTTGATCCATAATTTTTAGAGGAGGAATTAACTTATTCTCTAACCAATGAGGTGAATATTCCTACAATTATTATGAAAGGAAGTTATGAGAATGAATTTTTTTTTATATTTCTTTGAAAAAAAACAACTAGGTTAGAGTGTGTATATTTATTGTGGATGTAATTTCCATATGATGGGAAAAATATATATATTTCCATGAGAACAAAGTATAATAAAGAAGATATCATTTTATTTAGAAATGATAAAGTTCTGAATATTATTAGCTTTGGGAATTTCAAAATCGATATCAAATACATCTGGTGAAAGGATTTATTGGTTGTCAAAGTCTGTGGTTACAATTTTATAAATGTTAGATAATTATGTGACTTGGGTAATGAAATTAATTTTAATATAATTTCTTTCATTATCAAAGGAATATATGGTGATACTCTGATTCAAGGAAAGAACACAAAGGAAAATATAAACCTCATTAGTGGTTAAGAGGAAATGTTTTTTCTATCCAAGGAAGATGATAACAAGTTTTGGAACCAAAGGTTTAGCTACTTGAGCCAAAATTACTTATAATATTTTTTGGAAAATGATGGTTATCATGATATACCCAAGATTACTCATGATCATACTCACAATTGTTATGCTTTCAAAAAGGAAAAAGCTTTCATAAAACATACATGTTGAAGGACAAGAAGTCAAGGAATTGCTTAAATTAGAACATGTTAATGTTTGTAGACTAATATCTATAAGATACATCAATAATAATAGGTATTTTTGAGTTATTAATTGATGAAAACTATAGTATGGAAATATAGATGGTGATTACACATAATTTTTAAGTATTAAATTACATTACTCTTAATTAGAGAATGGTAGAGAAGATTCAAGGAAAATTTATTTTAACATTACAAACCAATAATGGCATGAAATTTAAAAATTATTTCATAATTAATGAATACTAAAATATAATTTACACAGAATTGGAGGTTGATGAATGGAAAAGTTGTATTTAGTGTAAGGATATACAAAAAAAAATTTTTTTTTCTTATTTTGGAATTTTCAGAATCGAGATATTCCCATGGATCTTGAGGTAAAACAAAAAGGAACCTATTTAGCCTCAAAATAATCTTGTTGAGAGTACACAAAATAGGAGGATAATATTTATCTAGTTTTTGGAATGGATTTATCACATCATACATGGTCCAACCATGGGGATTTTATGGCTATAATCATCTACCTAGACATGATTCATAATTTCATTTCTACATTGTTCCAAAACATGAGATCGTCGTCTATAGAAGAATTAGTTGCGAGAATGGAGATTATAGTAGGATGGTGGTTTTTCTATAAGTCATGGAATGAAGAAAGGATTGATGGTAAGAGTTATATTATCCTTCATATTGATATAAAATTTAGATCACTTGTCTCCATACATAGTTTTCTAGTCAAATGGAATGAAATATCACTTTCAATCAAAAAGTTGATCCTAGAAAATGATTAGTTATTAGAGGGAGATAAAATTTGTTTGATTATGAGACAGATTTGTTAGAAAGATCCAAGGATAGAATTTAAACATTATTGAAATTGTTTACGTTGTTTGGGATTGGTGAGGGGAAGATAAATAATTTATGACTCTAGGGGTTCTACGGTCATGTCGTTTAGTTCTTTTTATGGTAAAGTGAACTCCCTAGTAGAGAAATACAAAGTGGCCCTTAGTGTGATATTTCATTCAATAGTTACAACATTAGTTAATCTATGGTGGAAAGGTATCCATACATGGTTAATAAATTCTTATGAAGGAATTCTAGGACTTAATGGTCCATTATCTACTATATTAGAGCATACATTATGATACTATATCAGAAAATGTATATTTTTTACACATGGAATGAGGAAAATATTCATGTGTATTCACTACAATCAAAAGGTATAAAAAACTAAAACCACGTCCCCAATTTAGGCTCTAGTTCCCTCCCCCAGAGTGTATTTCGATTATAAGTTGGTATTCTCTTCGAATCCATTATTTTAGATGTCCATGATTCAGGTATATTGTTATTGCACAATTATCATAATTAAATATATTTTTAAGTAAATCAAAGAGTTTACCAATAGTCACGTAGAATATTATCTCAAAAAACATTTGATAAGGCAACATGTTTTAGAAAACAGGACCCCTAAACAAAATTGTTAGGTTTATAGAAGAACCATATCATTAATAGTATAGTTCAAAAAAATCTTATTGAAAAGGATCTACTAAAGAGGTATTAGAAGAAGTTTTGAGATTGATAAACATTAATAATAAGACTTTATTATTTCTAAGAGAATATGAGACTCTTTATGATATATGGAATGAGAATAATCCAATTCTAAGACACATTATAATTTTTGGAATCAAGTTTCTTATTCTCAATAGGGAGAAAATCCACAGAAACTTTGAATCTCATGGATATGAGAATATTTTTCTTATACAAACTTTTAAAATAAAGGTGCACAAATGTTATAGAAAAGGGTTTGTAAAATATTTTAATTCCAAGATGTAACTACTATAGAAACTATGTATAATTACCAAATTATTAAGTATATTTTTGAGAAACATAATTCCAAAATTAGTATCTCATAGAAGAATAAGGAGTTATAGATGATTTTAATGAAGAACCCAATGATGAGGTCTACAAAGTAACATCACTGGATGAAAATAAGTCAATAATTAGAGTTGTGATCGATTAATAGAACATTTTTAGTAAGAAGGTAGATCTAGTTCAAATAAAGAGAATTAATACTATACAAAAAATCATTCTTATCTCATGTAGATATAAAAAAATTGAGTATTATATTAAATTTGAATATTGGATCAAGAAAGTCCATGAATAACTTGACCAACTTGAGAAAAATCAAACATGGTAAAATCTTTAAATTTTAGAAGACAAAATTTTCACTAGAACCAAGTGGGATTTCTATAAAAAAAACTCAATGAAGATGATATTTTAGTTTATAAAAACCCATGGTTCGTGTTAAATGGATATACTAAAATTGAAGTGATTAATACATATGAGATGTTTTCTCTTAGGGTATTGATAGAGTTAATTATAATTTTCATGGATTTTATTGTGAAAATGGTATTAACAATGTTCCAAATAGACATAAAATCATTATTGCTTAGTATTTTACATGAATAATAGGTTTATATTGATAATCATGATTGTTTTATAGTGTGTGGTCATGTATCCAGGTCATAAACTTGGTGCCATACTAAAGCAACGATGAAGTGTTGAGATTCATTAAGGGGAGGAATCTCATTTGTGATATATATGTTGGAATAACTTTTTTTCATACTATTAATCCACCTTTATAAGATATGTATAGAATCAAAATTTTCTAATGTGTTTGATCTATTTCGTTCGATTTGGGAACTAAGTTTAGCTTCAACCTTGGTTACCCAAGTATTATGTAAGTGTTGAAATAATACACTGCATTGTATAGAGATCATTACAAGACCATAAATATTTTGAGATCTATCATGAGTGATCGTAAGGTTCTTGAAAATACTATACCATGTATAATAAAGTATTATTCCATGACATAGGTGTCACATGAACATCGTATAAAACATTTTGCATGCAACCAAAACATCTTATGGTTGCAATAACCAATGATTGAGCTAATATCAAAACATAATCAAAGTTTTATGGAACATAATTTTCCTGATTAAAATTATGAAAAAATTAAGATAGGGTGAATAGTTTTTTTTTTGAAATAATGACTGCGATTTCTCATAATCGTGAAACACATGAGCTATAGTAGTGCACACATACATATGAAAGTCGGTGTGTGCTCTCGGTTGAGGCGATGTATTGATTTGGTTCTCATGTTCTATAAATACACACCTTGGTCTTCTTTTATAGTGTGATAAAAGTGTGAATATAGATATATTTCAGACATAAATAAAACATAGACTCAAGGGGGTATGTATTCACATAAAGATTCCACTCATTTTTATGATGTTCTTCTTCCTTTGTAAGAACGTGATATTTCATCTGTTTCCAAGAGCCAATGATTTTGTAAATCACATTCATCTAAGATTTTAAAATAATATATTTCCACTTATAAAATCATACATGAATATGAATAGTTTCTAGTCTTGTTGATGCATTAAAAATAGTTAGTTAGTACTGTTAACCATTTCTTGTGTGTTTTATATTGGATATGTTATCCGAAGGTGAATTAGTGTTTTGTGAAAATTAATTGAAGGAGGGGTATCATGAGTAGTTGAGTTTTGTGAAATTTTAGTTCATTAAATAATAAATATTTATATATATAGTGAACAACTTGCACTTCTGTTGCACTAAAGAAGAACCAGTGATTGCACAAAGTAAAATAGTTCATGATTATTGTTTTCATGTAGTTTTCATGCACTTAGACCAAAGCACAGATAAATAATAAATCCATATAATGTATATGGTTTGAATGAAATTTTTCTACATTGTACATGCATAAATAATATTTAAGAGATGCATAGATTTTTGGATTTACTATTTCAAAAAGAAGAAAAAAAGTGTGAATAATTACACACATTTGCATGTGATAATGAGAACACCATGTATGCTTGAGATGAAGTTTATTTCAGAAAATATAGGAAGAAAAAAACATGAAATGTGTTGAGAAGTCTTAATTTTTTAATTATTACATTATAGTGAACTAATGTGGAAGTGATATATTCTACTTGTTTAGAAGATTATACAAATATGAATTGAATATTGTGTTGTTAATTACATTTAGTGGAAGTTGAAGACTTTTTGTTGAAGTGAGAACATTCATATTCAATTGATATCAATAGATTGAAGAGTAAGATCACTTTTTTTTAGTTTCATCTTGAAGTTTGTGTGATCTTTCTCATTATGTTGGTTTTTTTGTGAACACTAGTGGGATTCCAATATAAGTAACATGGGTGGGATACTAGTATAATTTTGGAAATGGAAAATACATTCCGATAATGGTGATAGGATAATTCTTGATTAACCCACTTATAATTTTTGATTTTTTTCTAGTAGATAATTAATGTCTCAGATACTCCCAAACACAATAATGACATACTCAAACACATGGGGGTGAACCTTGTAAAATGATTCTGTGGTGTGGTTTATTTACTTTCTATATTTCATGTGCTATAATTGTGTCTATAAATAGGGAATATCTATTCATTCTAATAGGTTTATAGATTCAACTTAGAATATGGAGTAAAAGTGAATAAAATTAAATTAGTAATACTTGTTTACACTAATTTACCCCCTCTCAGAGTACATTCATAATCCATTGGGAACTCCACTTGGTATCAGAGGAAAGATCAACCTCTGATTGGATCAATGTTATTGTACCGGTTTTTTGTATGAAAAATATATGATCTGTGGATTTGAATTTGAATAAGTAATGGTGTTTCCCTGTATGGAAAATTTTTTTCTTATATTTATCTATTCCAATGAGGTGGTTTCAAAAAAACCATGAAGAACAAATAGAATAAATTGTCAATAAATTGTCAATAAGATATGTGTACCTTAAATTTAATATTGTTATACTGCTAGTTTATCGTGTTCTATTAAATTAGTTGACAATGAACCTTTAGATGATTCTGGTTCAAGAAGTAATGAATACTAGTTTATTGAATCACATAGAATTTTTTTATTCATAAGTAAAATATTATCTTAAGAGGGTTCCTAAAAAGGTTTTCACTTATATATTTAATTTCATCAATGGAATATGTGATGAAAATCCACATCTTGAAGAGGAATCTGGGGATATAGAGAAAGTATTGGGAAATAAGTTTCAAAGATGTAAACTTCTTAGGAAACATATTGTAGCAAAAAAAGAAAATGAATTACTTTGTGATGAACATATCTCTTATGTTTAAGAAGAGTTACAAACAAATGTGTGTGAGAAAGAAGTAACTGTGAAGGTCCTTGCAAATATGATTCACACACTTGAATAATATCATAAAGTTGCCATGATTATTTATAACTCTCGATTTAAAATTAATGAAAATGATGAAACAAACACCTCAAATGAATAATAAAAATAATGATTTGAATTAAATTTCAATTAAATATTCACTTTTTTTGAATATAAATCAAAAATGACGTTTTATAAGAAGGATGTGAGTGAGATAGTTTATACAAAATTGATCCATGTATTAGAGAAAATACAAAAAACCACTATGAATATTAATGAATAGAAGCTAGAGGTTAATTAAGAGACAATTAAAGAGATAAATTATTCTCTACTAGAAGAAAATAAAATTCATGATGATCATGTATAGAAATAGAAAAGACAATAAGAATATAAAATGAATGTTTTTTAGGATGAGTTAAATTTCCCCATCATGAAGTGTAATGAAATGGAATTCAATTTCAAAAATCTGAAGGAAACAAAATTTAATACTTCCCAGAAATAATGTGAGGATATGTTGAAATCACTATAAGTCCATAAGAACTCTTCAAATATGAAATATCTTGATCTACAAGTAAATTTAATAAATATGGAGAACAACAAATCTGAATCTTCACAGAATGATTAGATTCGAAAGGCTACCAAAATTAATTCTATAAAAACTCTTAATTTTGAAAAGACTCATCAATGTCTCAATAATATATTGAGACTATTTAAAGATAAATCAGTGTTAATATCATTTTAATAGGTAACATTTATTCCCGAAGTTTCAATTTTTACTAAATCTATTTAACCTTGTAAAACAGCTTTCAGAATGAATTATGGATAAAATGGGTGAATAAGACTGATGAAAAACACACTATATCATTAAAAGTGGATTTTAAGATTATCGGTAATTCTTGTTTCCTATAAAAATATCAGATGAAGAATCATATTATACAAAAACAACCTGATGTCAAATACATCTAAATTATATCAAAAAAGAAGAAATAGTGATTTTTTCGACAATTATTGGTATTTTTTGATGTTTTGAAATCATTTCATTCAGTTTTATCATTATTTATCAATAAAAGATAATTAAATTAGGATGGTAGTAAGGGGTATCAGATATGAAGTAAAGATAAATCCTATAATGTTGAATCATAATTCATAGATGAAGATAAACCAATCTATTAAAAATATATTTGATTATATTGATACTTCTATGATTATTGAAATAAAAGTTATCATAGTTATGATATATTTTGGTATGTACTAATTCTACACTATGAATATATCGATATGAATAAAAGACTATGAAAAATAGAAAGGAAAATATAACCATCAAAAAATTATTCCTTTGGGTATAAGAAGAATAAAAGAGTTAATAAAAATGTGGAGCATTCTATACATAAAAATAATGACGAAATAAATATCACACTAAGGAAAATGTGCTTCTATAATGGAAGAAGAATCCTTGTCATAGAACTTTAAAAACATGTTATAAGCACCAATGAAAGAGTAAAAAATCTCAAGTATAAAAAGAAATTCATATCAAAAACAAATAAAATAGTGGATTTCGTGCATGAAAATAGAGATGAAAAATTCAAATTTCATGAGAGGTTATCTAAAAAGGATAACATCATGAATAATGAATATTTGTGTGGATGGTTTAGAATATATGGGCATATTGTTGAAAAATTAATTACATTGTTTCGTTAAAATTAAATAACTAGTAAAAAACAAAGGAAAACTGCTAGTGGATTCTTGTATTAAAAATGATACTATGAATAAGTCTACACATAAAAAAAATCTCAGCGTGTACCGAAATAATTCTTATTCATATTTCCATAGAATATATAATTAGGTAATAATTTAAATTGATAGTATAAGATTTAAATTTCACTACTTTGTAATGTGAAGAATCTTATTCCATCTAATATGAAAGAACAAAAAATTAAAATGCATGTGTTTCCCTGAAATGATAAAATCTAGATATTCAAAGAACGAGAAATCATGAAGAGTTTTCATAAATCTATAGTTAGATTGAAATGAGTTTCTATGTTGAGAAATAAATATTATCCCTACTACTAAAATTGAAAATACTTGAAGAACCACCTTATTCCCATGTATATTTTGTGCTTTTCTCATATTTTCAAAGAACTGAAGGTAAGGAATATATTCAGGGTGTCCTAAAGATATGAATGCTATGAAAAATTATAAAGAATCCATGATTCTATCCATAATGGAGTAAATTATTAATATTGGGACATGTTGTCTCCAAAAAACACTTGTTTTATTTTAAATATTGGTATTAGAGTTCATTCATGAGAAAATTCAACCATGATGAAGAATATTGATGAATTTTATCTTTATATGGGGGGAAGATGAATAATTACTAGAGTTTAATATCTCAATTATTACTTGAAGATTTTATGGGATTTATCTAATGGTTTCAAATTCAAGAAATTGAATACTGTCATTAAATTGTTATGTTATACAATCTCAATATGAAAACTAATTTTGAATCAAAATGGGAGAGACTAATAATTTGATGAAAAAACTAAGATGGGTTGATAAAGGAGAATTATATTCTTGAAGATTAATTTTTTTAAATTTTTTCTTAAGATTAATTCATGATATTAGTTTAATATATTTTGAAAACCCTTGAAAGAAGGTTTTAGTGTTGGCATCACATTCTGAAAATTTAATTGATATCTATGATTTCTAAATTGAACACTCTTTTTCTTACATTGATTTATCCCATGTAGACTTAGAGTTAACTAATTTAGGACTCAATGATTTAAGAAAATTCATGATACCCTTCTCTCAAATAGATCAATTTTAATTTCTCTTAAGTGTAATCTCTTATCAACTGAGGATATTGTATGAGATAAGAGGAAAAGATCAATTGTTACATAATGAGATGATTTTAATACTTTCTCATACTTATGAATTTGGATTTATTATTAAATAAGAGGGAGAATAAAATATTAAATTTGGAAGTCAAATTGGTATTGAAAATAAATCCAAAGGGGGAGATTGAAGAACCCAAAAAATATTTCAGTAATAATTGTGTTTCATTTTTTTCAATGTGTTTCAATTGATTAAAATTTAATGTGATAATGATTGTATTAAGAAGTTTCGACCATTAAATTATTCTTGAGAATCATTCATATGTTTGATTATATGTTTTAATTTTAAGATTTTACTTAAATAAATCAACATTAAAGGTGAATATTTTGGAACTGGTCTATATTTCAAAAGACATGTCTCATTGGTTCTTTTAATTAACTCAATGTTTACAACGTTGAACGAAATGGATAGATTAAGAATTTATGATTTAATTCCAAAATAAAATAAAGGAGAATTGTGGTTTGGTCTTGAGTATATTGACAATGGTGAGTCTCATATATATAATTGTACATTATATGAGATGTATTTTTTTAACTGTATATTAAAATTTTTCCAGCTACACAAGCTAGCATGAGGGACCCACCTTCAATGTTGAGGTGGGAAGTTCAACATCAATCTAATATGGGTGATGGATTTTGGTAGTATAATGGGATGTATAGATCCCGAGGAATCTCTTGAGGGTGAGCATGCATGTGGAGTGAGCTACTGGGCCTATGTGCGGATGCCTGGTCATGTGAATCCTATTTTGTGATCTTGTATCCAGATTCCAACCTTGGTGCATTCATGAATCTGGTTACCCGAGTATTCTACATGAGTTGAAGTGTTACACCATATTATCTAAAGATAATTACAAGATCATGAAGATACTGATATCGATAGTGAATGATCATAAGGTCTCTTAGAAGACTAGAACATGTCCAGTGAAGTATTCTTCCAGGACATTGGTGTCTCGTAAACACGGCATGAAGCATTATTTATGCAACCAGAATTTATTCATGCTGTGATGTCTGATAACTAATCTAAGATCCAAACACAATAAAAGAATCACGCATATTAGTTTTCATGATTAAAACTCCATCCAAACAGATTCATTGTGAATAAGATCTTTTTTAAATAAATATGTTAATTTCTTGTAGTTGTGAAATGTACGAGCTATGGTGGTGCACGAAGATAGTTGAAAATCGGTTAATGCTCTCAGTTGAGGGGGTAGAGTGGGTTGGTTCTTCTCTACTATAAATTCCCACCATGAATGGATTTTATAGCATGTTGAAATTGTTCATTAATAGTGATTTTAGAAATTCAAAATAGGGACTTGAGGGAGATCTATATTCATGAAAAGATTACATGTGTCGTCATTATGTGTTTATATCTTTACGAGCACTTGATTTCTGGTTTGGTTTTCATGAAATTTCTTGTGTAAATCAAATTCATATAAGCTTCATGAAGAAGGTGGTTGCATATATAAAATCATATGTGAATAAGAATATTTTCTATGCTTGTTGATGTGTGATGAATAGTGAGTTAGCACTGCTAACCATTTCTTGTGTGTTTCACATTTGATATGTTATGCGAAGGTGAAGTAGTGTCATGAGAAAAAGGCATGAAGTAGGAGTATGATGAGAAGTTGAATTTTGAGAAAATGTTATGCATGAAATAATATATATTCCTTGAGTCAGTGACCACCTCCCACTTGTGTTATTCTAAGGAATAATCAGCGATTACTCAATGTGAGATAGTTCATGCTTATTGTGTATATGCACTAATATAGTAGCCAAAATAATGAATAAGGAAATATAATGTATACGGTTTTCATGAATGTGTGGTTCATTTTACATTCCCAAACAATAAAAAAAATACATAGAGAGTTGTGCATTTTTTATTTCATAAATAAGACAAAAAATAGTGTGAAGAATTATATGCATTTTCATGAGATGATGAGAACAAAATTTATGTTTTAGCTAAAGTGATATCTTTCATAAAAGTGAGGATAAGGAAAAATTGAAGTTTGTTGAGGAATATTCAGTTATTCATTCTGATATTATAACGAGATAAAGATGAAGAAACATCTTCTAATAATTCCAAATAGTATACATACATGAATTTCATATAGTTTTGTTGATTATATTCAGTGTAAGTAAAATAATTTTAGTTGAAGTGAGAATGTGTAGTACCATTTTATCTCAGTGGATCGAAAAGGAAGATTGGTTTTCTGTTGTTGTGGTAGCTTGAATTTTGTGTTATCTTTCTCAATGTGGTGGTGTTGATTTTGTGGACACTAGTTGGATGCCAGTATAAATAACACTGGTGGAATGCCAGTATCAAGAACATTGATGGGATACCAGTAAAATTTTGGAAATGGTTAATAAGTACCCATCATGGTGTTAGGATAATGCATGACCGACCCACTTGTAATAAATGATTGATTTCTAGGGGAGAATTTGTGTGTTGAATGATCCCAAACATATTAAGGACATAGTCACCCACATAAGGGGAAAACCTTGTAAACATTTTGTTGGATTTTCTTCATTTACTTTATTTTTTCATGTGTATAATTGTGTTTATAGATAGAGAATATTTATTCACCATAACATGGGTAGAGATTAAAATTAGGAAAGGGGAAAAAGTGAATAAAATAAAATTAGTAAAACTTGTGTACACTAGTTCACCCCCCTGGTGTACCTATATGATCAACAGGGAAATTCGGAGAGTATTCCAAAAAGATGCATGGATTCATGAAGAATTGATACCACGTAGATTGGGGTGATTGAAAAAATATGAGAATTTTCAACCTATAGGATAGAGATCACAGCGTAAAAGAATTATATAAAAATTATTCAAGTCTTTGTAAGAGTAATTCAAGGTCATTTAAGATTAAGTGTTGATATATAATAGCTTGATAATATTTTCCATGAAACAATTGTGGTATATTAGATTAATCTATTTTGAAGCTGAATATGTTGGGTTATAATTCATGTCTCTATAGTTTCCATGAGGAAAATTGGTGTTACAATATCTAAATCTTGTAGGGGAATCCTGTCATTGAAGGTAATTCTATGTCCTGAAGTAGAAGAATTTTATAGTTGGTATTCTGATTAAAATATTTTGACTAAACCATGAAGAGTGGATTATATCAGGGATGGTTAGTTAACAATATTTTACTATTATTTTGATACTCCATGATTATCATAGTCCAATTGGTGAATCTCAAAGGATAAGGGTATTATAATATGATGTTGATGATCATTCCAAGACATATACGATTGAAGAAAAATTTTCATAATTCCATGTTCCAATCATTTATGGATTTTGTGTGACCTAAATTATAGAAAATTGACCTAGAATTGAATATCTATTGTGGAAAAAATTTCTTATCCTATTCAAGGTTAATTAAAGATCAATTGTAAGGGAAACTTATAGAATCTATAAATATTTATGATATATCATTATTTATAATAATGGAAGGAGTATTTTCGGTTAATAGAGATTAGGTCCTTAACTATACTAAAATTAAAAAGTTGGAGGTGAAGAAAAATATAATATTCTACCCTAATAGAAGGTCAAGTAATTTCATCACATGGGTGAAAGAGGAAGTTATTTCCATATCATCATTAGTAAAACCTATTTTCTTAGTTTATGATGATTTAGATGGTTTCTATTAGAGGATTAGTGATCTTTTTCAGTGATTGAGAGAAGTGAGTTCTATACTTTTTGAGGTTTGTAAACATGTAGGGTCAGTGTTACTACAATAAATTTAATTGTAATAAGTACTCTACAAAGTGTTTTTTGAAAATTATAACATCATAATTTTATTCTCCTTGTCCTTTGAATGGTGTGGGTAAACCTAGTAGAAATTATTTGTGTCGATTTTTACTTACATTATCAATTCATATTCATTTTAAGGGAGAGAATTTTTCCTATTAATAGTGGGGAAAGATCATTGGCAAGGGATATTTTAATTAAATCATTATACCCTAATTCAACTTGTCTAAGACAAATATTTTTTGAATGTTAAATATAAATATATTACTCTATGGCCATAAAAAAACCTAAAAATTCAATTTAAAACTTGATAATAACTTAAATACCAAGATGTTTAAAATTGTTAAGGTGGAAAAAAATCTCTATAAAAAATAGAAAACACTAACTCACTCATCGAGATAGTTTATGCTGATGAAATAATTTATAAAAAAAATATTGAGAAAAAATTAAATATTTAGATATCTAAATAATGAATAAATTTTAAATTTTAATAGATATTGAGATGAAATTTTTCTTTGGATAGTATGTGTGAATAAAATCTATTATATCTTTCCATCAAATGAAAAATATTATTTTGGGTTGTTAATGTAACACCCCAGGATTTCATAGTGCATTATCTCTTTAAAGTAATAGCTTGTGATACACTCAACACCGAGTTTGAGTGCACCAAAACTTATCAAACTTGTCGTTCAAAATGTGGTTATGAATAGAATCAACTGAATTTTTTATTTTATATACTCCATATAATTTTAAAATCCATATTATGTGTTTCTTAGACAAAATATAATAACAAATTCAATTTTTCAGATAAAAGAAGTATTTTTAAAAAGATGTGATTTTACATCCTTTTAAAGGAGAAAACTTTTTAAATCCAATATTTGACAATTTTATATATTCAATTTGACAAAATTAACTTATCATTAGAATCAGTATATAAAAATTTAGTTTAGATAATGTTTTTTATTTTTCTGATAACATTCATATTTTGATGAATAATGGAAAATAATAAATTTTAATTTAAAACAACTTTTTTAATCGAAATAATTTGTAGCCTTAAATTATTCATTTGAATGGTTTTAAAGTATAATAAAATTGTATATTTATCATCTAATATAATTTAAGACATTATAAATAATTTTACACTTAAATTGGATATAAAAACATGTCAATATTTTGATGGTTTTTACTTTTTAAAAAACCTACTTGTTGGTTTTGAATTTATTAATATAGACATCATTTTTTTGATTCAGAATATCAATATTATATTATGGTGATTTTTTGGTATTTTTCTGAAAACTCTCAATTTTGATGAATTGTGAAAAACATTGTGTTATTATTTAAAGCAGACTTTTATTTAAATATTTAATATTTTTATTTAAATTTATTTTAAAGTAAAAATAGATAAACAATACCAATATTATTCTAATTTAATTTACTATATTTTTTATAATAATAATATATATAATATTATTGAACTTTTTAACATCTTTTACCCACCTTCTTGGCACATTTCCAAATTTGCATAAAACATAATTTTACCACATCTGTGAATTGAATTTCAAAAATCCGAGAGACATAGTTGACATCAGTAATTAAAATCTGGTTCAATAGGATGAAAATAATTTATGGTGAATAGTAACTTTTGAATTTTATTTAGCACGGTTAAAAGTAAATAGGGTAATTAAAGGTAAAAATGATATAATAATTACCCTAACACATGTCCTAATTCAATTGGATAAGTGTATTTTGACAAAAATAAACCTTAGGAATAAAATATGATCCTCTTTGATCCACTAGGATTATATTTGGACATTTATTATTATTTTATTTAAAGAAGGGTTAAAAGTTTCAAATTCAAATTTTAATAACTAAAAAAATTAATATAGGGTTATACATAAGATAATCTCTACTATAAATATTCATTATAAATCTAAAAATATTTCATACATCATGGTATTTTATTTATAATTTTTATACATTAAATAATTAAATTTATTTATGACACAAAGATGATGCAGTAGTTACCTTATTAATGAAAGATTAAAATAATTGATATTATAAAAATCAAAATAAATGTAAATTGGATCTTTTGATGCATTAAACTAATTGTATAGGTTAATATGACATGTTAGGATAGATTTAATTTATTTGGATTGAATTAATCAGGTTTTTTTGACATTCACAAAAACCATATACTAAATAGTGTCAAAATTGTCATAAATGAGGTTCTAAAACAAAACTATATTATAAAATGATATAATATTCCTAAAAATATGTGGTTTTTGAAAAGAACTTATATAATGATTAATATGTCATTACTGAACCATTTTTTGTTTTTGTTTCATTTTATAGTATGTTTAATAACCATGTAATATAAAAATAAAAGAATACATTGTAAAAGTTAAACTATTTATCTAAGAGCTAAATCTAAAAGATATGGTTAATATGGTGACCTAGACTTGCCTAAAACATATTGGTTGAGAGGATTTATACCCATATCACCCTTATCCTTGAAATAAATCCATTTTAAGAAGTTATAAACCGAAAATTATTTTAAAATAAAATAACATTTCAAGGTTTTCATAAAGTGACCCTCACCTCTCTTATAAAAGAATACTTACCCTTATCTAAAAATCACACCTCCAAATCCATTTGGATTGGCTATCCCCTTCTCAAATATCCTCCAAACTACCCTCACTACAACCTAGAGGCCTTAATTTGATCAGAAAGCCAACCTATGGAGCCCTTTTGATCAAATCAAAAGTAAGCACCAGAAGAAGAGGTAATTATTTCATCACGTGTTTCAATGTTATTTTCTTCTTCCATTTTCTCTTTCATTGTTGTCTCCATACCAAAAAACTAACTCCAGTACCTTCTAAATTATGAAATGTTATTATAAATATGTTACAACCATATTCATTATTATATTCATCTTATGAAATACAAAGTCACCATACATGCGTACGTACGGCTTACGGTCTCCACGTCGTGGTGTAGTTTGTTATTCAACACTTCATTATTTGGATGGGTATAATAGTCAGTATTATTGATGTAAATAATAAATATAACATTTCAATGATTATATATATATAATATACCATCCAATTACATATGATATCACCATCAATAGAATTATTTCATTTCTCTTGTGTACATACGGCTTACCATCTCCACGACGTGATGAGATTCATTTCCACATTCACCATTCCACAATGATTATAAATATATATATATATTTATTTATTTATTTAATAAGTGTGTAATATATGAAATAATAATGATACTGTAAATATATATATATATATATATATATCATTCACTTACTTCCATACTATACGTTAAGAAAATGGAAACAACGTTTAGGCGTCTGTACGGACTACCGTCTCCATGAACGGTGTTTCCATTTCATATATCTATCTATTATACATATTTATATTCAGAATATATATGATATATAAATCATTTTTTATATTATAGAATTATTTAAATCATAATCTATGTGATAAAATCATGAATAACAATCTAAAACACGTACAATAAAGAAAAATATTATCACCAAAAATGTTACTTTAACATGGAAGTTATTATTAAATGGGTAATATAATGTAATAAATATATCATATATGATATCATGAATATTAATATGGTTTTGGTTTAATATAATAACTTACTATGGTCATTATATAGGAGGTTAAACATACCCTCGACTAAAGGAATGTACAAGGTAAGGGTTAATTCCTCAATCTCATTATTATCTGATATTGTTTATGTGTAAGTATTTACTGGGTAATTTTCATCATGCATGCTCATTTTTAATAAAACTTTTTTCAAGATGAATATTTTAAGGATTTTTGGAAGTGACTATTTAGCAAGATTATCATTTTAAATGTTATAAATATTTATCTTTCTAAATATTTTTAATTAATGTTTATTTTTTCTAAATGATTTTAAGGATTTATTTATATGGAAATGAATGTTTTGAAATGATAATTCTCTTCAAAAGTTTCAAAGTGTTATGGTACACATTGATTCAAAAATATCATTTAAATGACTTCTTTTATAAATGTGTGACTTTTAAATGATTTCACAAAAAGCGTTGTTTCTCTCAAAGTGTTTTACTGATCATTTTCAACTATGTCAATATCATTTACTAGATATTATTTTTAATTGAGGTTGATTTATTATAATACAATCTTCCATATTGTATTGAATGAGTTATGATATGTTTGATTGTGGATGTGTTATTTTTATACCATTCATGGTTTATGGTTAATGTTTTGAAATTCTTTATAATAGTTTTAATATGAATGTTTATGATATGTTTCAACATTTTCATATGATCAATGCATTGGACTTAGTATATTATGGGGGGAGCCTGCTATAGCTCCTAGATGCATCGATAGGTCTCATGAGACAAATCAGTGTCTTGGCACAAGGCCTTGAAAAAATGTTATTTGTAGTCTTGGAATGAGGCATTGACTGTGTGGTTATGATGTCTGGAATTATGCATTCCATCATTATGAAATTAGCTATTGATATTACATGTGATTATTAGACTAGTAGAATATCCCTGTGAATAATTAAATGGAATTATTTGATTTATCGTTGTCATGTTGTTCTAAATTTTAAGTTTAAAAGTAATTTATTCAATCATATACATTTTCTTAAATGTTTATACTTATTTATGATAGTTTATGCTATATTGTTATCCCTACTGAGTATCTGAGCTCACCCCTTTCCTGTGTTTTATTTTTTCCAGGATGCGAAGAAATGTATTATGATTGATATGCAGTGTTGAGCTAAGGGAATAATGGCGTTCTCAAAAGAATATTTTTTGTTGTGTTTTATTTTTGAAATTTTAATGTAGCATTCATATATGTAATCTATTTTCCAAGACTGTTAAATTGATCAGTTGTTAGAGACTTGATTCCTTGTAATCATGCTAATGTATTAAAATAATGCATCGAATCTAGGTAACTAGGGTCAAGGCGTTACAATTTTTATCAGAGAAAGTTTATCAATAACCTTGAAAAAAGATTAATATAATCTATAATTAGAGAACATTACCCTAATATAGACTTTGATGATTAGTATAGAAGAACTTCCTAGAATTTTATTAATGTAGAGATTTTTTGAATTTTCTAGGAAATACATCCCTGTGTGGAAACGGGCAGGTAGAGATGGCTCTGGTATTGATGTACCTAGGAGTGAAAACATTGATAAGGAGTTTCGAGCTTGACCTTAGGTATCCTGGTACAAGACAACAAGACTAGCTATGAACTTGGTTATAACACTCCTTGGAGATATGATTAGGATAAATCTACATTTTCTTTGCAAACCATTATAAAGGATTTATGATTAAATGTGTTAGCAAAGAAACCATTTTTATGATTATGAAACTATAAGTGTGAAAATATTCAATTAATTTTGAGGATTTTTATAGTTTTTGGATTATACATTATGATATGATCTAACCTAGTATATTTTGTCATTTAGAAATATCACCTAGTAGAAGGAATGTGAACTCCAGAAATACGCATGATCTAAAGAGTAAGAAGGATCGTATCTTTCATGGTCTTAAGAAAATATTTAGAAAGGAAATAGTCTCCCACATATTCTCATCATATGAAGAAATATTATCATGTGTTAATGATATAAGTAAATAAATATTTGAGTTCTATGGATTTGAAGGGAAGCGAGAGAAGAAAAAAATGGTAGAGAGAATGATGGATAAAGAGAAGAAGCGAAAGAAGGATTTTCCCATATGCGATAACTGTGGAAAGAATCACCTTGGCTAATGCTTGAAGGGAATGAGAGTTTATTATAAGTGTGGAGAAAAAGGACACCAATTGAATGATTGAAAGTGTAATAAAAATGTTTCAAATGTACAATCCTTCATCTGCAAGGATTTGGGACACTAGGCGAATCAATGTTCCAATCATCAAAGTATACCCCAAATGATGCTTTTAGATAATAATAAAGTTATGATACTGCCAAAGAAGAAGATGAATAATTAGTGTTCTTATATTTTTGTTAATGAATTATTTCATTTGAATTTTGTATCAATGATGTACTAGTTATATTAATTATGGAAATATATAAGGATTTTACTAAAGTACTATTTAATTGCTGATTTGAGATTATATAGTACTAAGAGAGGTAACTCAACAACATGTTAAAATTTTTGGAAAATACATGGTTGAAGGAAAGATAAACCATAATATGGTCTTGATACTAAGGTATTGATTTTTTAATAAGAGATTTTTTATTTGGATAAATTATATTGGATATTCTTGACTACCTTGGAACTGATTAATGGTTTTTTTATTCCATCATTGATTGAGTATTCAATTTTTTTGGATATAAGGAATATATCTAGTTTTCCATAAGGAATAATGTAGAATGAATGTAATCAATAAGTTTTTGTTGTAATTCAGGATGTTACCATACATAATGAAGGGACTCACATGTTATTATGTGGAAAATAGAGATCTTTATTATGTTTTGTTGACCTTACTTGTAACTTTTGGACTGTGAGTTTGGATAGAATTATTTTGGACAAGTCTAAAGGTTGGAAAGGATTAATTTGGACATTGGATACTATTGTCTAAGGTTAAAACATTTCTTAAGATTATTTTTTGATTTTTATAAATATGACAACCCAGAAGTCGGGTGACAACCCGCCATGTCCGGAAAGGCTGCAAGACTTGAACCCATAACCAAAGGGTGACAAGGGTGCATGACCTACCACTGGACTACGTGATGTCTTAGTTTTTATAATGTAGTTTTTTTAAATGGTCTGACAAATTAAATATAAATTAATTATTTTTGGAACCCTATATGATTAGGATAAATAGAATATTTTTGAATTCTGTTATCTTTTTGAGTGAAAGATGAGATTGTGGTGGAAATTCATTGAAGGATGACACTCTAATTTTCTAGTATATTTTTTTGCTTATTCTATCAATAAATTAATTCTTAAAAATTATTGAAGGTATATTAAAACAAAAAAAATTTATCCTAATACTTTATATTTTGTTTAACTGATGATATTTAAAATCATCAAATATTATTGGCTTTGAGGCCCTCAATTTTACATTTGTTTGTGATTGATGACCTCAATCACTCCCTATAAATATTTACTTTTGTCTTTTAATTATGTTTCTATAATTTCCACCAATGTTCTCTTATTCAAAACCCTAATTTGGTGGTGACTTTTTCATTTCCATTTCCCTCTTATTAATAATATATATTATTAAACCTATTTCTGATGTGGGTTTTCCACAAAGGTATTTTCTATTTTCAACCTTTTATTATCGAAGAAAAATTAAAAATTTCAAGGACAAAATTTATTTAAGGAGGGGAGAATATAACACCCCAGGATTTTATAGTATGTTATCTCTTTAATGTAATAGTGTGCGCTACACGCAACACCGAGTTCGAGCGCACCACAACTTACCAAACTAGCCATTCAAAATGAGGTTATGAATAGTATTAACTGTATTTTGAATTTTATATACTCCATATAATTTTAAAATCCATATTATGGGTTTCTTAGACATAATATAATAACAAATTAAATTTTTTAGATAAAGTATTTTTCAAAATATTCAATTTTGACGCCTTTTAATGGAGAACACCTTTTAAATATAATATTTGACAGTTTTATTTATTAAATTTGAGAAAATAAATTTATTATTTAGAATTAGGACAGAAAAATTTAGTTTGGATAATTTTTTGGTATTTTTTTGATAAATTTTATATTTTGATGAATAGTGAAAAATACTAAATTTTAATAGAAAACAACTTTTTTAATAAAAATAAAATTTTAGTGTTAAATTATTCATTTTACTGGTTTTAAAGTATAATTTGATTATATTTTTATCATAAAATATAATTTAGTTCATTATAAGTAATCTCAAATTTAAATTGGACATAAACACATGTCAATCTTTTGATGATTTTTACTTTTTAAAAAACCTGCTTTTTGATTTTGGCAATGGGATTTAATTTTAAATTAATTAATTCAACATACATGATTTTAATTTTGTAAAATAGTCTTCATTTTTTGATTCAGAATATCAAAATTATCTTACGGTGAATTTTTTTATTTTTCTGAAAACATCCAATTTTTTATAAATAGTGAAGAATGTTGTGTTATCATTTAAAACTGACTTTTATTTAAATATTTATTATTTTTATTTAAATTTATTTTGAAGTGAAAATAGATACATAATACCTATATTAGTTCAATTTAATTTATTGGAGTCATTTTTAAATAATATTAGATATATAAAATTCTATTTAAAATATTTTTTGGTGAATAGTAAATTTTGGATTTTATTTACCACGGTTAAAAGTAAATAGGGTAATGGAAGATAAAAAAGATATTATAATTACCCTAACACATGTCCTAATTATATTTTCTAAGTTTATTTTGACCAAAATAAACCTTATGAATAAAATATTATCCTCTTTGACCCACTAGGATTAGATTAGGACATTTATTATTATTTTATTTAAATAAGAGTTAAAAGTGTTAAATTCAAATTTTAATAACTAAAATATTTTTAATATAGGGTTATACATAAGATAATTTCAACTATAAATATTAATTATAAATATAATAATATTTATTACATCATGGTGATTTATTTATAATTTTTAGACATTAAATAATTAAATTTATTTATGATACAATGATGATGCAGTAATTACCTTATTAATGAAAAATTAAAATAATTGGTATTATAAGTATCAAAATAAATGTAAATTGAGACTTTTGATGCATTAAAATAATTTTCTATATTAATATGACCAGTAATTATTGATTTAATTTATTTGGTTCTAAGTAATCAGGTTTCTTTGACTTTCACAAAAACGAAACACTAAATAGTGTCAAAATTGACATAAATGATGTTTTAAAACAAATAATATATTATTAAATTATATAATATTCCTAAAAATCTAATATTATTACAAAGGACTTATATAATGATAAATATTTCATTACTGAACCACTTGGGGTTCACTTGTCATTTTATAGTAAGTTTATTAACCATGTAATATAAAAATACAAGAAGACATTGTAAAAGTTAAACTATTTAACTAAGAGTTAAATCTAAAAGATAAGGTTAATATGGTGACTTAAACTTGTCTAAAACCAATTGGTTGGAATTTTTTAGATCTATTACCACCTTAACCTAGAAATAAATCCTTTTTAATCCATTTTAAATGGAAAATTATTTTATAATAAAATAATATTTTAATTTTTTTCTTAAGTGACTCTCACATCTCTTATAAATGGATACTTACCCTTCTCTCAAAATAACACCTCCAAATACATTTTTCTTGGCCATACCCTACACAAATATCTTCCCAACTACCATAAATTCATCCTATAGGCCTTACTTTGATCATAAAGCCAACCTATGGAGCCCTTTTGAGCACATCAAAAGGAAGCACTTGAAGAAGAGGTAATTATTTCATCACCTCTTTTAGAGTTCTTTTCTTCTTCCACTTCCTATTTATTTGTTGTTTCCATACTAAAATAATAACTCTATTACCTTATACATATTGTGATGTTATTATAAATATGTTACATCAATATTCATTATTATATCCATCATTTTAATGACAAAGTCACCATATGTGAGTACGTATGGTTTACCGTCTCCACGTCATGGTGTAGTTTGTTATTTAACACTTCATTATTTAGATAAGTATAATAGGGAGTATAATTGATGTAAATAATAAATATAAAATTTCAATGATTCCTAATATATAATATACCATTAAATTACATTCAATTTCACCATCAATATAATGATTTCATGGCTCATGCGTATGTATGGCTTACCGTCTCTACGATGCGATGAGATTCATTTCCACATTCATAATTCCACAATGATTATAAATATATATATATTTATTTATTTATATTTAATAAGTTTTTAATATATGAAATAATAATTATAATGGAAATATATGTGTGTGTGTGTGTGCGTGTGTGTTTACATATATCGTATTCACTTACTTACATACTATACGATAAGAAAACGGAAACAATGTTCATGCGTACGTACGGACTACTGTATCCATGAACGGTGTTTCCATTTAATATATATATATCTATTATAAAGATTTATATTCTGAATATATATGATATATAAGTCATGTTTTATATTCTATAATTATGTAAATCATTATCTATGTGATACGATCAAGAATAACAAGCTAAAACATATACAATAAAGAAATAGATTATTACCTGAAATGTTACTTTAACATGGAAATTATTATTAAATTGGTAGTATAAAGAAATAAATGAATAATATATGATATCTTGAATATTAATATGGTTCTGGTGTAGTTTAATAACATACTATGGTCATTATATAGGTGGTTAAACATACCGTTGACTAAAGGAAAGTACAAGGTAAGGGTCAATTCTTCAATCTCATTATTATCCGATATTGTTTATGTGTAAATATTTACTGGGACATTTTTATCATCCATGTCCATGTTTCATAAAAATGTTTTCAAAATGAATATTTTAAGGATTATTGGATGGGACTCATTAGCAAGACTAGAATTTTAATTGTATTAATGATTTAACTTTCTAAATCTTTTTAATTAATGTCCATGTTTTCAAAAGGATTTATTCATATGGAAATGATTTTTTTAAATGATAATTCTTTAAAAAAAATTCAAAGTGGTATGGGGAACATTGATACAAAAATCTATTTTAAATGACTTCCTTTATAAATGTGTGACTTTTAACTGATATCACAAAAAGGGATATTTCTCTCAAAGAGTTTTATTGATCATTTTCAACTATGTCAACATCCTTTACTATATATTATTCTGGATTGAGTTTGATTTATTATAATAAAATTTTCCATACTGTATTGAATGAGTTATGATATGTTTGACTATGTATGTATTATTTTTATACCATTCAGGGTTTATGGTAAAATTATTAACATTTCATATTCTAGTTTTAATAGGAATATTTATGTTATGTTTCCACATTTTCATATAAGGAATGCATTGGACTTAATAAGTGACAGGTGGAGCCTGTTATAGCTCCTCAATACATCGGTAGGTCTCATGAGACAAACTATTGTCTTGGAATAAGGCCTTGACAAAATCTTATTTTTAGTCTTGGCACGATGCCTTGACTCTATGGTTATGATGTTCAGAATTATTCAATCCACAATTATTAAATTAGATATTGATATTACATGTTATTATTTAACTAGTATAATATCCATGTGAATAAGTTAATGTAATTATTTGATTTATATTTTCCATATTATGCTGAAGTTTCAGTTTAAACGGCTTGTGTTTTAGTCTTATACACTTCCTTAAATTTTTATGCTAATTTATAATAGTCTCCGCTATATTGTTATCCTTAATGGTCATCTGATGTAACAATCCGAGATTTTATAATATACATTCTTTTTAATTTCATTCATATCTTCTATTGTATGACACACCAAGATTATCTTGCGCTATACGCAACACTGTATTATCTTGCAGTATACACAACACTTTTCTTGGCTCTTGTTACACACAATTTCATGTTCGTTTGATAGAAGTTATTCTATGAAACATTGAGTGTATATATATATATATATATTCAATGTATAATTAAAATATGGTTGGATTCTGTTATACGCAACAACAAAGGAGTTATTCACTACACGCAAACCTGACTTGGCTTGCATTACATGCAATCACGACCTTCCTCGATAGCGTGTGTTGTACGCAATACCGGGTTTTACTAACCAACGATATATTATTATAATATCGTTATGAACTAGCCTTTATGAATAGTGTTAACTAAATTTTGAATTTTATAACATTATTATTCATCATACACATTTCTAGAACATGGTATAAGAACAAAATAATTTTTTCAGGTAAAATAAGTATTTTTCAAAAAAAAATGCAGTTTTACCGCCTTTTGATGGCGCACCCACTTTAAATCTAGTTTTTGACATGTTTATAAGTTCAATTTGACAAAATAAAATTCTTATTTTGAACCAGGATATAAAAATTTACATTAGATAAAGTTTTGATATTTTTCCGATAACTTTCATATTTTAATGAATAGTAAAAACACGCTATATTTTAATTAAAAACATATTTTTTCATCGTAAAATCTTATGTGGTTAAATTATAATATTGAATGGTTTTAAAGTATAAATATAATATATTTTTACCATTTAATATAATTTATGTCATTAGCATTGATTTTACCTTGAATTCGTAGGTTAAATCAATTCAGTCTTTTGCAATGTTTTAAAGAAAAACTCGTTTTCTTTCGACAACGAGATTAATTTTAATTTAATTTATGCATCTTTTGTGTATTGAATTTGGAAAAATGGATTCCATATTTGGAATCAGTGGGTCCAAATTATGTTAATAAGCTACTTATTATTTTTGGGCATTGTGAATAGTAACTATGGTAAATTTTATTTACTATATTTAAAGGTAAATCCGGTAATTAAGGGTAAATATAAGATTATAAAATTACCCTAACACTTGGAAAAATCCTATTGGATGGCTAAAAGTAGACCCATATAACCTAAGGGTCGGATTAGATTAATTTTATGGACTTTTGTTCATGAAAATAATTTAATTATTATTAAAACAAAGAATGTGACAACATGTCACTTTCTTAAATCTTATAAGTATAATAATTTTAATTTAGTGATAATCTTCATGAAACTTCGAATATGAATAGTCTCCAGAAATCTAATACAATTATCTACATCATAGGAATTTATTTATAATTTTTAGGGATTAAATAATTATCATTTATTATGACACAAAGATGATGTAGTAATTGTCTTATTAATGAAATATTGACATAATTGATGTTATAAATGCCCAAATAAATGTAATCTGAGACTTTTTATGACTTACATTAATTTTATAGGTTACTATGACATGTTATTGTTGATATAAGTAACTTGGTTCGAACTTATAATTCTTTTATGAATTTCATAAAAATCATGTACCAAATAGTGTCAAAATTGACATAAATTAGTTTTCAAAACAAATATTATATTATTAATTGTTATTTAATTCCTAAAAATCTAAGGTTCATCCAAATGACTTAGATAAGGATATATATTTTAATAATAAACAAATTGGGGTTATTTTGGCTTGTTATGGTAAGTTTATTAACAATATAGTGTATGAAAACAGAAAGACACAGTAAAAGTTAAATTGTTTAACTTAGAGTAAAATCTAATTGATAAGGTTAAAATAATAACCTAAACTTGTCTAAATTCTATTGGATGATAGGATTGAGACCCATACCCACTTTATCTTCGAAATAAGACCCTTTGGAACCATTATAAACCGAATTTGACCTTAATATAAAATAATATTTTGAGATTTTCCTAAGGTGCCCCTCTCCTCCCTTATAAAAGGGCACCTCCTCCCTCTCCTCCTCACACCAATTTGAGTATTCAAGATCGCCCAAACCCTGCCTAAATCTCTTCTCAACTTCCCTAGTGTCATACTAGAGGTCCTGGTCTTCTTCAAATACCATCCTTAGTTCTTTAAGTGGAGGTTAAGTGAAGGTACGTCAAAAAGAGGTAATATCCATTACCGATCTTTTTCAATTTCTTTCTTCTTCAACTTCTTCTTCTTTAGTTGTTTCATGGTAAAGTAATAACATCAGTATTTCTTATATACTGATATGTTATTATAAATATTAAACAACTCTAATTAACCTTCTATCCATCCTACTGAAAAAGGAAATCCCCGCATGTGCGTACGTACGGAATACCGTCTCCACGCCGTGGTGTAATCTATTTTCCACCACCACCTTAATTGGATGGGTATAATGGTGTAATGAGTAACTATATATGATTATTATAAATTTATATTGATACTGAAATAGTATACATACACTTCAACACAATTCCACGACCATGGGAATGATATCCTCGCTCGTGCGTACGTACGGACTACCGTCTCCACGACGCGATGAGATTCATTATCCATGTTAACCATTCCAGAATGATTATAAAGAATATATAATGAATAATAATGAAATATATAACATGGTAAATCTACTGGATTTATGTATGTATATATATATGTATGTCATCTACTTACTTCCATTCAAGACAATAAGGAAAGGAAAATAGCGTTCATGCGTACGTACGGACTACCGTCTCCATGAACGGTGTGCTTCATTTCATTTATCTATCTAATATATATATATACTGAATATATATGATATATAAATCATGTTTTATATTATGGAAGTAAGTAAATCATGATATAAGTAATAATAATGTCAAGAACAACAAGTCCAAACACCTACGATAAATGAAACGATTTTACCCAAAACGCTTCTTTAACACGGAATTTACAAAAGAACGGGTAATATAAAGTCATAAGTGAACCATATATGATATCATAACAATTAATATGATTCTGTAATAAGTTAATGACATTATTTAAATCATTATACAGGAGGTTCGGATACGTACAAAGCATATCGGGCATAAGGTAAGGAAAATATCACAATCTCACTTTTATCCAAGATTGTTTTTACTTTGGTAATTACTGGGGTGTATTTTATCATCCACATCCATGTTTCCTCAATATGTAATATTTATATCCTTCTACAATAGTTTATATCCAATTTTACCCTTTGGTGATTTTTCAGTAAAAGATATGAAAGGAATCTTTTGTCGTTTTTCATACGAGGTACTTTTTTGACTTTTCCGACAAAAGTACGAGAAGAATGTTTTTTTTAACTTATACGGAATGAATGGATTTTTAAAACATTATTTCCAAGAAGATTTCATTACAAGTTTTCATGTTTATTTTTAATCAACTTCTTTTAGTTTAGAATTTTATGACATGTTAAGAAAGGAAAAGTGTTTTTGAAGTTGAAAGGATATTTTCCTCAAGAATGGAGTTCAAGTGTTTAATCAAAATTATTTTCCATCTAAGATAATAAAGGGTTCTGTTTTTTATCCCTATTATTACATTGATTTGATTATGTTGTGATGGAATTATTTTTATGAATTCATTTATCTTATATGAATTGTTTTATGATGTCATGATGTTTAAGATTCCCATTTTTATTACATGGGTTATGCAATGATGTATGGTTTATGATTTTGTGGCACACATAAGAATGGTATCATTATGAGATGGGTGGGACCTATATCTCCCTCCAATGCATTGGATAAATATTTTATATCTCATGAGATAGACATGGCTGGAATGGTAGGTTATACCGGTTCAGTGAAACAGCACTGAAACGAGGGTGACTCAGTTCCGAAATTGACTTTGTCCACTAAGATAGTCTTGGCAATGAGTCTTGACTAATAAGATATGATTCTCTATGATTATGTGTTTATGCCACAAAGTTTCATGTTTTAAGTTATGATTATTTGGATTTCATTTCACTACCATGATTTATCCCATGTTATGAAATTATGCTCTCTTTTGCAGGTTATGATTTCCAAAAGTTATGTGCTCATGTATATGATGTAATTGATATTTCTTTGTTTACCCTTAATGAGCATTTGAGCTCACCCTTTTATATGTTTTCTTCTCCCCAGGATTCAAAGCTAGGTTTTAGGTAAGAAAACAAAAGGGGAAGATATTTATGGGAGATGTTGAAGATCATTCACCATGATTAGAAGATTATTTCTCTGAGTTTCCAAAGACACTAAACAATTACGGTCCTTGTGTGTTTGTTTTAATTATGAATCAAGTATTACGCAAATGTAATGTCATGTCCATGGATGTCAGGCTTCAGGTCTCTATAGTTGGTATTAGAGGAAAGGTTTAGTCAACCTTTGGAAACTAGGATGCGAGAACTTTAGTGAGATCCCTAGAGATATTTCTAAGGTATGTCTAGGTATGTACCTAAGGTTAAGTATAAGTATAGGTTATAGTCCTAGAATCGTGCTAACGATCTTAGAATTAAACCTATGATGTTAGATATTGAAGGTACTCCCCCTTTATTATGTTGTTTTCCCTAGCATGATTTTTTCCTCTCATACTATTCTTTTTGGGTTTTAAAAAATGGCTGGAAACAATATGATTCATGATAATGGAGGATATGATGGACAATGGAATGATATTATTCATTAGAAACTAAATTAAATGGGATTTGGAAGTCCAAACATCATTATTATGACGAATCAACAATCTCATAATATGATCAATAAAGTAAAATTTGTTAAGTTTCCTGACTCGGTTAATAAGAGAAAGATGGAGTTTCATGATGATCATAGAGGAAAGAAAGTTCAATTTCCCCTATGTAAATAATGTGGGAAGAGGCATCAATTAGAATGTTTCAAAGGAACTGGAAGATTCTTTGGGTGTGGAAAAGAAGGACATAAAGCCAGTAAGTGCAAAGGAAAAGGTTCAGTTAACACCATGGATGAGGATAATAGTATTGCTATGACATCAACAATGGTTAACTGTTTTAAATGTGTAATGTACGGGCATTATGCAAACCAATGACCTAACGGAATGTCTCATGAAGAGAATCAGTATGGTCATATGGGTAGTATTTATGTGGATGATGATGAAGAGACTACAAATGATATGTGAGATGAAAGAATTGTTGAAGCTCGGTCAATGGTTTAAGAATTTAGTGAAATGATTACATGTTTATCATGTGTAATGTTGCATAAGTATTCTCATGGTACTATGGAATAAAGATACATCTAAGGATTGTTACACTGTTGTCTTTCCTTGAGTTTTGAAAGTGTATGATTAATGTTACCAGTATCCATGAAAGTTTATTCAGATATTTTTGGAATGTAGATGATATGTTCATAATGAAGGGATAAAGAGAAAATTAAATGTTTGATAGTGTTCATGAGCTCATGACTAATATAAGGAGAAGGTTATATCATGGTTTGAGTATATAGAATTTTTGGATTTTTGTATGTGGATAGAGTTAACTTTTGATAGCATTCATGTTTTCACTAAGGTTTAATGGGTATTCATTTTTCAAGAGAATAAATCATTAAGGTATTCACATGATTGGAATGTGACCAACAAGATATATGGGGGACAAATGATGGTATTCACATGCTTGGTTGATGACATTTCAAGTTATCGTTTTCTTTACACTATGAGCTTGGACCGAAGTATTATAAGCCTAAAGATTGGAATGGATTATGTTGGACATAAGTTAGTATTGTTTAAGGATAGAAGTTTTTTTGATATTATTGATGGGATGTTATAGTAATATAGTTTTAGAAAAAGGAAAACATGCAGGACGGGAGATATCCCATCGTGTCGGACAAGGCTGTGGGAATCGAACCCACAACCGAAGTGTGACTGGCCTTTATCTCCAACCACTGGCCTACGGGAAGTCCCTGGTTATTAGAAACTAGTTTTATTTTATTACGCGGTATGATATATGAAGTATAAGTTCATTTTTGGAATCGTATACGATTAACTTCACTATAGATGGTCTTATGTATTTTGTAACCTTTTGTTTGAGACAGATGGAATGACCCATCATTCTATCACATGATCTGCTAACACATCACGAATGACAAATTCAACTTCATTTCTTTAAGAGATGAAGTAGAAATTGTCCAATGAATGACAAACGGTGAGACTATACCAAAATCACGAAAGTATTTCTTCTAATTCCAATTTCATCAACTTTAGGGAAATGATCATGAAAAACCAAAAATGTTGTCCTACTTCCCTTATATCTGATGAATCAGACGGTACCTTAGATAATCACAAATCTATGGCTTTGGGATTGTTGTCTTTTTCATAGCCATGTTCTCTAACACTCTCCATCAGAACATGATGGTTAGATTTCTCTTCCATATCCATATTTTAACCTATGTGGAAACCCAGTGATTAGTTTATTTGGGTAACCATTACATTTCATACATTTGTTTTTAAAGATCGCTTTTGGTATTCCTTTTTACGATGTGGGTTTCTATTAAAGAAACTTTCGAATAGTAAATCATATATAACCCCGATGAATTTCGAGGGCGAAATTCATTTTAAGGGGGGTAGAATGTAACAACCCGAGATTTTATAAGATACATTCTTTTTAATTTCATTCATATCTTCTATTGTACGACACACCAAGATTATCTTGCGCTATACGCAACACTGTATTATCTTGTAGTATACGCAACACTTTTCTTGGCTCTTGTTACACACAATTTCAAGTTCGTTTGATAGAAGTTATTCTATGCAACATTAAGTGTATATATATATATATATATTCAATGTATAATTAAAATATGGTTGGATTCTATTATACGCAACAACAAAGGAGTTGTGCACTACACGCAAACCAGACTTGGCTTGCATTACACGCAATCGCGACCTTCCTCGATAGCGTGTGTTGTACGCAATACCAGGTTTTACTAAACAAAGATATATTATTATAATATCGTTATGAACTAGCCTTTATGAATAGTGTTAACTAAATTTTGAATTTTATAACATTATTATTCATCATACACATTTCTAGAACATGGTATAAGAACAAAAAAAAATTTCAGGTAAAATAAGTATTTTTCAAAAAAAATGCAGTTTTACCGCCTTTTGATGGAGCACCCACTTTAAATCTAGTTTTTGACATGTTTGTAAGTTCAATTTGACAAAATAAAATTCTTATTTTGAACCAGGATATAAAAATTTACATTAGATAAATTTTTGATATTTTTCCAATAACTTTCATATTTTAATGAATAGTAAAAACACGCTATATTTTAATTAAAAACAACGTTTTTCATCATAATATCTCATATGGTTAAATTATAATATTGAATGGTTTTAAAGTATAAATAGAATATATTTTTACCATTTAATATAATTTATGTCATTAGCATTGATTTTACCTTGAATTCGTAGGTTAAATCAATTCAATCTTTTGCAATGTTTTAAAGAAAAACTCATTTTCTTTCGACAACAAGATTAATTTTAATTTAATTTCTGAATCTTTTTTGTATTGAATTTGGAAAAATGGATTCCATATTTGGAATCAGTGGGTCCAAATTATGTTAATAAGCTACTTATTATTTTTGGGCATTGTGAATAGAAACTACGGTAAATTTTATTTAGTATAGTTAAAGGTAAATCGGGTAATTAAGGGTAAATATAAGATTATAAAATTACCCTAACACTTGGAAAAATCCTATTGTATGGCTAAAAGTAGACCAATATAAACTAAGGGTCGGATTAGATTCATTTTATGGACTTTTGTCCATGAAAATAATTTAATTATTATTAAAACCAAAGAATGTGACAACATGTCACTTTCTTAAATCTTATAAGTATAATAATTTTAATTTAGTGATAACCTTCATGAAACTTCAAACATGAATAGTTTCCAGAAATCTAATACAATTATATACATCATAGTAATTTATTTAGAATTTTTTGGGATTAAATAATTATCATTTATTATGACACAAAGATGATGCAGTAATTGTCTTATTAATGAAATATTGACATAATTGATGTTATAAATGGCAAAATGAATGTAATATGAGACTTTTTATGACATAAATTAATTTTATAGGTTAATATGACATGTTATTGTTGATATAAGTTACTTGGTTCGAACTTATCATTCTGTTATTAATTTCATAAAAATCATGTACCAAATAGTGTCAAAATTGACATAAATTAGTTTTTAAAACAAATATTATATTATTAATTGTTATTTAATTCCTAAAAATATAAGGTTCGTCCAAATGAATTAGATAAGGATATAAATATTAATAATAAACAACTTGGGTTTCTTTTGTCTTGTTATGGTAAGTTTATTAACCATATAGTGTATGAAAATAGAAAGACACGATAAAAGTTAAATTATTTAACTTAGAGTGAAATCTAATTGATAAAGTTAAAATAATAACCTAAACTTGTCTAAATTCTATTGGATGATAGTATTGCGACCCATACTCACTTTATTATCTAAATAAGACCCTTTGGAACCATTATAAACCTAATTTGACCTTAATATAAAATAATATTTTGAGATTTTCCTAAGGTGCCCCTCTCCTTCCTTATAAAAGGGAACCTCCTCCCTCTCCTCCTCACACCAATTTGAGTATTCAAGATCGTCCAACCCCTGGAAAAATCTCTTATCCACTTCCCTAGTATCATCCTAGAGGTCCTGGTCTTCTTCAAAGACCATCCTTAGTTCTTTAAGTGGAGGTTAAGTGAAGGCGCGTCAAAAAGAGGTAATATCCATTACCGATCTTTTTCAATTTCTTTCTTCTTCAACTTCTTCTTATTTAGTTGTTTCAGGGTAAAGTAATAACATCAGTATTTATAATATACTGATATGTTATTATAAATATGAAACAACTCTAATTAACCTTCTATCCATCCTACGGAAAAAGTAAATCACCGCGCGTGCGTACGTACGGAATACCGTCTCCACGCCGTGGTGTAATCTATTTTCCGCCACCACCTTAATTGGATGGGTATAATGGTGTAATGAGTAACTATATATGATTATTATAAATTTATATTGTACTGAAATAGTATACATACACTTCAACACAATTCCATGACCTTGGGAACGATATCCTCGCTCGTGCGTACGTACAGACTACCGTCTCCACGACGCGATGAGATTCATTATCCATGTTAACCATTCCAGAATGATTATAAAGTATATATAATGAATAATAATGAAATATATGACATGGTAAATCTAATTTATTTATGTATATATATATTTATGTCATCTACTTACTTCCATTCAAGACAATAAGAAAGGAAAACAGCGTTCATGCGTACGTACGGACTACCGTCTCCATGAACGGTGTGTTTCATTTCATTTATCTATCTATTATATATATATACTGAATATATATGATATATAAATCATGTTTTATATTATGGAAGTAAGTAAATCATTATATAAGTAATAATAATGTCAAGAACAACAAGTCCAAACACCTACGATTAATGAAACGATTTTACCCAAAACGATTCTTTAACATGGAATTTACAAAAGAACAGGTAATATAAAGTCATAAGTGAACCATATAGGATATCATAACAATTAATATGATTCTGTAATAAGTTAATGACATTATTTAAATCATTATACAGGAGGTTCGGATACGTACAAAGCATATCGGACATAAGGTAAGGGAAATATCACAATCTCACTTTTATCCGAGATTGTTTTTACTTTGGTAATTACTGGGGTGTATTTTATCATCCACATCCATGTTTCCTCAATATGTAATATTTATATCCTTCTAAAATAGTTTATATCCAATTTTACCCTCAGGTGATTTTTTAGTAAAAGATATGAAAGGAATCTTTTGTCGTTTTTCATATGAGGTACTTTTTTGACTTTTCCGACAAAAGTACGAGAATAATGTTTTTTTTAATTTATACGGCATGAATGGATTTTTAAAACATTATTTCAAAGAGGATTTACTTAAAAGTTTTCAAGTTTATTTTTAATCAACTTTTTTTAGTTTAGAATTGTATGACATGTTAAGAAAGGAAAAGTGTTTTTGAAGTTGAAAGGATATTTTCCTCAAGAATGGAGTTCAAGTGTTTAATCAAAATTATTTTCCATCTAAGATAATAAAGGGTTCTGTTTTTTATCCCTATTATTAAATTGATTTGATTATTTTGTGATGGAATTTTTTTTATGAATTCATTTATCTTATATGAATTGTCTTATGATGTCATGATGTTTAAGATTCCCATTTTTATTACATGGGTTATGCAATGATGTATGGTTTATGATTTTGTGGAACACATAAGAATGGTATCATTATGAGATGGGTGGGACCTATATATCCCTCCAATTCATTGGGTAAATATTTTATATCTCATGAGATAAACATGGCTGGAATGGTAGGTTATACCGGTTCAGTGAAACAGGACTGAAACGAGGGTCACTCGGTTCAGAAATGGACTTTGTCCACTAAGATAGTCTTGGAAATGAGTCTTGACTAATAAGATATGACTCTATATGATTATGTGTGTATGCCACAAAGTTTCATGTTTTATGTTTTGATTATTGGGATTTCATTTCACTACTATGATTTATCCCATATTATGAAATTATGCTCTCTTTTGCAGGTTATGATTTCCAAAAGTTATGTGCTTATGTATATGATGTGATTGATATTTCTTTGTTTACCCTTAATGAGCATTTGAGCTCACCCTTTTATATGTTTTCTTCTCCCCAGGATTCAAATCTAGGTTTTAGGTAAGAAAACAAAATGGGAAGATCTTTATGGGAGATGTTGAAGATCATTCACCATGATTAGATGATTATTTCTCCGAGTTTCCAAAGACACTGAACTATTACGGTCCTTGTGTGTTTTTTTTAATTATGAATCAATTATTCCGCAAATTTAATGTCATGTCCATGGATATCGGGCTTTGGGTCTCTACATCTGAGCTCACCACTTTCTTATGTTTTATTTTTTCCGGGATGCAAAGAAGTGTATTATGATTGATATTCAAGGTTAATCGTAGGGAATAATGGAGTTCATAAAGGATTATATTTTGTTGTGTTTTATTTTCAAAATTGTAATGTAACATTCAAATATGTAATCTATTTTATAATACTACAAAACTAATAATTCCTTTGATACTTTATTCTTTGTAATCATGATAATGTATTAAAATAATGCACCGACTCTGGGTAACTAGGGTCGAGGAATTACTGTTAAAGTGATTTGGAATAGAATAATCAATTGCGGTATCTACCCCTATCTTAATTGGGAGTATATTTTCTAAATATGATGGTTGAGAGGGTGTAGATAAAAATGATTTCAAGAGAAAAATTAGATGTTAACTCTACTAAATTTCATTGTCTGGACATAATATATGTTGTCATGCTTTGTGGTCAATTCTAAAGAAACCAAAGTAGTCACATAATATGGAAGTTCATATAACTATATGTTATGCCAAAAGAGATCTTAATTATTACATAAGGTATTAAAAATAAAAAAAAAACTATTCAACTTTATGGTTTTACATATACGGATTGGGTAATTTATATTAGAGAGAAAAAAATTAAATCTATATTAGTATAATTTATTGGATAAATATTCATTTTTTTGTGCTCTAAGAAGAAATATTCAATTGTACTTAACAAAATATAATATAAGTATATTTTATTATTATAAAATATAAATAAAATGATTTGGATGAATTCATAGATTAAATACGTTATAATAGAAGTACAACATCCATAAATTATTTGGTTTGGAAACCAAATTGCAATAAACTTATTGATTAATCTAGTGAAACAATCAAGGATGAAATATATTGACATCTCATACAAATTTTTCATAGAGAATGTGGAATGTTGTGAGATAAACATGGAATATTTTTCAACAAATGAACAAGTTATTTGTTTCTTTATGAATCCCAAAATGAAGGATTCCATCCAATAAATTAGAGTTTTATTAGACGTAAATTATCTACCAAAATATGCATTATTTTATTTATTATATTTTTTCGATTTTATTCTTTTTTATTTTTTGATAATATGAGAGAATTTTATAATATTTTTTCTTAAAATAGGGGAGAATTACATTTTTTATAGGAGAAAGAAATTGTGTGGAATAGTTTTGCGGGGAGTTTCCTTTAGTTGATACATGAAGATATATTGGTATACTAATTTTTTTAAGTTCAGTGATTTTTATAATAAATACAAAGGGGGATTGAAGATAACTCTTGATGTAATTTGGAAAGGGGGGTTTGAGTATTCTTAAATGATATTGTTTAACATAATTATGTTCTTTATTTAGATATTTGTAATTATCTTCTATACATTACACTATTCATTAATGTATTATTGATATTTCTCTCACATTTGGAGCATATTTTGTCTTAGTTTATTGAGTTATTGATTAATTATTCTGAAATGTGTTTTCATGTTTTATTAATTCATAGCATGACCATGGATTTTATTTAGATTGATTTTATTTTAATAGGTTATAATGAAAATAATAAATTTAAAAATAAATCTCAAAAAATGTCCTGGTGTATTGAAAATCACATCATGGGATTATGTATGAAAAAAATATAGTTTAAAGAGATTGATTGCAATTAAAATGGTGTTGGTAATAGCTCCTAGAGAATAATAGTAGTAGTAAGTGGAGTTAATTAGGAGAAAAAACATACCACATATTTTAAAACCATTTTATAGTTTCTAGAAAAATAGTAATGGAAAGTCGACATGGTATGATAGAGATTATTGTAAGGTTTCGTTGAATCCAATGTTCACCATGTGAAGAAATAATTTCATGGTTTATTATTCTACACGTGATGTAATGTAAAAATAAACAAGTTAAAGAAAACATGGTTCTTTATAAATCTTTAGAATTTATTGAACTCATTAAACTCTATTCATTGAAAACCCATATCATGGTTAGGTTGCTAATTCATAGATTTAAGGAAAAATACACATGGATATATGATCATAAAGTGGGTGCAGAAGGCCATGTCATGGCTTGGAGAAAATTATTCCATGGTTTTTGTCAAATATTTTAATGAAGATATGGAAACAAACTATAAATTTCAAGGAATCACAATATTATCATTACATTTTTTCGATATACCATTTACCAAATGAAACTATTACATGGTTTGAAAGGATTTATTAAATAATTACAGATTCACTAGGAGAAGGGGTGACAAGAATAATAGATATCTACCCATTCATTCTTGGGAACCTTCCGAGGAATGAAAGTGTTGGGTTTGGGAGAAGAAAAAGGTACACACATCATCTATTAATTGGAAGTTATTGAGGAGGTAAAAAAATATCATTCATGATCACTTGTACTGGTCATTGACATTTCTTCAGTCTTTTCAATAATCCATACTTGTAAGGATTTCATCACTATATTCATACTCCATCATTTATTTTATATTGATAATAATAAAATAATGTGGGACATGGGAAGAAAATTACTAATCATCAAGGAATATTCCTTTATAAAGAATCAATGAACCTTATAAAAAACCTCTTGTTTCCATTCATTATATATCACTATCACTATCTCTTATCATCATTATTTGTTTGATCACTTTAAGAACCTATGAACTAATAAATAAAGGAGGACCATGTGTTTCATAAGAAATTTTTTTCGTTACACAGATTCACCCATTCTCAATACTTCGTAGACTCTCTTGGGAATATGTATATGATGAATGATTCATTTATTTTTTTGGATGTGTTTTATAATTTTTTATTCATCCCATTTAATATGCTTATCAGTTTTAAGTTGGTGATCAATATGATGGAGATTTGGCTTTAATAGTGAGTCATTCAACTCCTTTTACTTGTAATAAATGACATATTATATTTATCAATATATAGAATAATGAGTTTCATATACCTCAGATATAGACCACGCAATATGAATTATGTAAACCTTTGTGTCAATTGTGTATGTTCTTTTTTCTCATCTATAACATTATTTTATTGAATATAGGTCATTTATATTAATATAAATACAAGATCCATATATGAAAATAATATTTATTTAAAAAATTGATAGTTTTTTAAAGATTAGATTCCTATCCTTCTTAGGTTGTCTTATGTCTTAGACTTGATCATTTTACCACTGATAATATTTCTCCATGAAATATGCATGAATTTTTTATATGAGTTGTAATTCTTAATGAATAATGAATAAGATATGATTTATCTTATAATTACAATATGATCATTATTTTCCCATATATAGATACATGATATCTTGAGATGAGGTGAATTGAGTTCATGAATTTTTAACACAAATTAAAATAATACCTCAAACTATCCATTGCACTTTTATCTAATAACTAGTGGAAATAAAAACATATATAAAAAATAGTATACCACGTTGAACTTATAGTGGTTCAGGAAAAAAATAATCCTCTAGTCCACTCCACTAACACTCTCTCTTCAATCTTGGTGAATTTCACTATACAAGCCCTTTTACTAGGGGCCTCAATAGTTGAGTGCAATGAAATTAAACATGTTTCAAAAAGGTTCCAAAAGATTTTATCAGTCTCTCTCATTTTTATAAGACCTATAAATGGCTTTTTCATACATAAAATATTGAGTGTTAACTTTATTAAAGTTAAAATATCATAGAAAATAGATTTTACATTCAACTTGTAAGGCCCCGACCCCAGTTACCCAGAGTCGGTGCATTATTACATAACATTGGCATGATCACAAGAAAGATCAAATCTCGAAAGACTGATTGGTTTAGTAGCCTTGGAAACACTAGATATATTCATAAGTTTTACATTACATCATAAAATGAAAAACTACTACAACAACATAATGTTTCCACAATCCACACTATTAACCCCTCATAAAATCCCTGCAGGTCATTCATAACTTACTTCTTCACATCCTGGGAAAAATAAAACATAGAAAAGGGGTGAGCTCAAATGCCCAGTAAGGATAACAATATAGCGGAAACTTTCATAAATAAGAATAAACATTTAAGGCAATGCATTACTAAAACAAAAGCCTTTTAAACTTTAACTTCAACATAGTATGGCAAAAGTAAAATGAAATAATGCCATTTACTTATTCACATGGATATTCTACTAATCGAATAATCACATGAAAAAATCAATAACCACTTTCATAATGTTGGAATGCATAATGCCAGACTATCATAACCACATAGCCAAGGCCTCGTGCCAAGACTACAAATAAGATTTTGTCAAGGCCTTGTGCCAAGACACTAGTTTGTCTCATGAGACCTACCGATGCATCGAGGAGCTATAGCGGGCTCCACCCGTCACATATTAAGTCCAATGCATTCCCATATGAAAAGGTTTAAACATAACATAAACATTCGTATTAAACTAGCATACGAAATGTCAATACTTTCACCATAAACCATGAATGGTATATAAAAAAATAGCACATCCACAGTCAAACATATCACAAAACCTTCAATACAATATAAAAGTTTTGTATCATATTATATCATCCTCAAATAAGCATAAAATCCATTAAAGGATGTTGACATAGATGAAATCAAAACTCTTTTTAAAGAAATATCTCTTTCTATTTTGAAATCATTTAAGAGACATATATTTATAAAATAAAACATTTTCTTTGAAAATATTCTTATAATATTGTAAGGGAAGCTTTGACTATTTTATAACGGCGGAAAATAACCGCACCCGCCGTATAAGTTAAAAAAACATTCTTACCTCAATTCTGTCGAAAAGGTTAAAAAGGACCTTGTTTTGAAAACAACAGAAAGATTCCTTTATAAACCTCTTATAAAAAGTCAAACAAGGGTATAAATGACTTTAACCCATATTCTTGTAAATAGTAAAAAAAAATTTGAAATACATTTTTAAGAAACATGGATGTGGATGATAAAGATATCCCAGTAGATTATTACGTATAAACAACCTCGGATAATGAAGAGATTGTGAAATAACCCTTACCTTGTACTTTTCCTCTGTTGGGGTAGGTTAACCTCCTGTATAATGGTGAAATAATTGTTATTAAATTATACAAGAATCATATACATTAATATGATATCATATATGATCTTTTAACATTGCTTTATTAATAATATCTTAGTATTATCGTCGTTTCAGGTGATAATCGATTCGTTCTTCTTAAATGTTTGGTTACGTAAGACATGTTTGTAATGGATAGATTAAATCTTATTCATAATCAGAATGATATTAACATTATTTTTAACCCTAAAATGAGAATAAGACTTGAATGGATACGATGGAGGATGGATCTCACCGCGTTCATGGAGACGGTAGTCCGTACGTACGCACGAACGCTACTTCCATTTAATTTTTATTTTAAAAGAATTGAATCCAAATGATACATAGGTATATTACTATTCCAGTATAATATAATATTTTATATATGTTACTTAAGTTCATTAACACCATCCTTTATACGTTCCATGTGTGGTATGAACGAGTCATATCATTTTAAGGGGGCGGTAGTCCGCACTTCCTCAAATGAAATTATCGTATGTATATACAACATGAAACGAATAATGGTATGAAATAAAATGGAATTACAGAAGCTTATATATAAAATATATATCATTAATATCATATTTAATTACAGTTCCATCATAATGGCCACCATGAGAGGCGGTAAGATTTATTTGAACAATCATCGTTTCGTGAGGCGTTAGTTTTCCATCCACAGAAACATTATGTTCATCATCCATTAGATGGAGTTGTGTGTATGTGTAGTTTTAATCCTTCTTATAACAACATCCTAGTATATTGAGGATACCGGTGTTGTTACAAAAGAAAGGAAATAAAAAGAGTTTTGGGGTTGGAGAAGCAAAATAAAGGAAAATAATTTAAGAGAAATCGTTACCTTTAATTTAGGTAACTCACTTTGGTTGGAACCAAAGGACTTCTTGAAATGATTTCTGTCTAAGGGGAAGCTTCAAGGAGGAGGAGAGGGATGTGGGGAGCTCCGTTGGGCAGAGTTTGGACGAGCCAAGTGGCTTGAGAGGTGTGAGGAATGAGTAGAAGTGGTCTCCTTTTATAAGGGAGAGGAGGGGCTCTTTAGGAAAGAGTGAAAGTATTACATTATAATATAATTATATTCGGTTTATAATGGTCCAAAAATCATTGAGGTCGAAGATAAGATGACTAATATTCTAAATAACATCAAACAATAAGAATTGGACAGGTTTTAGATAATAGTTTAATCATTATAATCTTATTTATTTAAATGATTTATTAATGAGGTAAACATTACATCATTATTGTGTCATTAATAATTTAAATTATTTGATGTCTAAAAATTATAAATAAAATATCATTATGTAGGAAATCTTTTTATCTTTCTAATTAATATTTATAATCGAAAATCCAACATGTATAACCCTATGTAAAAATTGTTCTTCTAAAAGATGTAAGCTTATGCCATTTTTATTTTTATTTTAACTATATTAATATAAAGTGTCCCTACCACATACAAGTGGCTCCAAGGGGTCCCCAAATTGACCCAAGGATGCTCATGGTCGGGTATGTGTCCACCAATAAGGTTAGGACACGTTTTAGGGTAATTTTGTATTATTATAATATTATTTTTTAACCCTTATTTACCGGATTTACCCTTAACCATGGTAAATAAAATATTTACCACAGTAATTATTCAAAATGTCTAAAAATAAAAGTTACCTATTTACACAATTTCAACATCCTGATTCCAAATATGGAATCCATTTTCCTAAATTTAAAACACAGAAGTGGCAGAAATTAATTTAAAATTAATTCCCGCTGTCAAAACAAAAAGCGTGTTTTTAAGAGGTAATAACTATCACAAGATTGACACTTGTTTATGTTCGGTTTAATTGTAAAATTATGTCCAATGACCGACATTATATTAAATGGTAAAAATATATTCTAAATATACTTTAAAACCACTCAAATTCACAATTTATCACTATTAATTATTTTGATTAAAAAAGTTGTTTTTAATTAAAATTTAGTAATTTTCACTATTCATCAAAATATTAAAGTTATCCAAAAAGTACCAAAATTTCACCCTAGGATAATTTCAATATTACGAATCCAAAAATGAAGTCCATTTTGAAATATAAAATATATATGATTTCAAAAAGTAGGTATTACTATTCACAACGGCTATTTTAATTAGTTGTGGTGTGTGTTAGAACTCGAGGTTGCGTACAACACACGCTATCGCATTATTCGAAGGGAAACGTACCGTGGAAGCTTGGGGTGTTACATTCTCCCCTCCTTCAAATAATTGCGTCCTCGCAATTTCTAGGGTATTACTGCATAAAAAGACTCGGGTGGTTCTTCATCATAAGTTCCTCGGGTTCCCACGTTGCCTCTTCCATCTTATGATTTCTCCACAAAACTTTTACCAGACGCGTCGTCCGGTTTCTCAGTACTTGTTCTCTTGTATCAAGAATCTTGACGGGCTCTTCACAATAAGACAGATCGGGTTCTAGTTCTAATTCCTCATAGTTGAGTACATGCGTTGGGTCAGGCATGTATTTTCTCAACAGAGATACGTGGAACACATCGTGAACTTTGGAGAGACTTGGCGGCATTGCCAATCGGTAACCTACAGCCCCAATTCGTTCTAGAATTTCGAAAGGTCCGATGTACCTGGGACTCAATTTACCTTTCTTTCCAAAACGTATGACTCCCTTCCATGGAGATACCTTTAGGAAAACATGATCACCGACTTGAAATTCCAAATCCTTCCTTTGATTATCGGCATAGCTCTTCTTCCTACTTTGAGCTGCTTTGATGTGATTTTGGATTACTTTCACGTTTTCCACCGTTTCCTCCACCAGTTCTGGGCCTACAAGTTTTCTTTCACCAACGTCATCCCAACAGGTTGGTGTACGACATCTCTTTCCGTATAACGCTTCATATGGTGCCATCTGTATACTCGAATGGAAGCTATTGTTATAGGAAAATTCTACCAGAGGTAAATATTGATCCCACATACCCTGAAAGTCAAGTGAGAAAGATCTCAACATGTCTTCTAAGGTTTGAATAGTCCGTTCTGATTGTCCGTCTGTCTGAGGGTGGTAAGCAGTGCTCAAATGAAGTTCAGTATCCAGGGATTTCTGAAGACTTTTCCAAAATCTTGAAGTAAAACGGGGATCACGATCAGAAACAATCGATAGGGGTACTCCATGAAGTCTTACAACTTCATTAATGTATAGTCTTGCTAGACATTCCAGGGGTAGATCTTCTCTTATAGCAAGAAAATGTTCTGACTTGGTAAGACGATCAACAATAACCCATATTGCACCGTTCCTTCTAGGAGTCTTTGGTAGCCCCATGACAAAGTCCATCGTAACATTGTCCCATTTCCACTCCGGTATGGGAAGAGGTTGCATGACTCCTCCAGGCTGTTGCCTTCCAGCTTTCACTTGTTGACAAACCATACATCTTGACACAAAATCAGCAATCTCCCTCTTCATGTTGTCCCACCAAAAATGTTCCTTCAAATCTCTATACATTTTGGTGCTCCCAGGGTGTATAGATAAATTGGAACTATGAGCATCATCCAGCAATTCCCTTTTTAGATCAGGTATATTGGGAACACAAAGTCTCTTCCCGAATTTCAAAATTCTATCTTCATACACAAAGTCTCTCAATTTCCCATCATTCACAGCTTTAATCTTCTTTTGGAATTCTTCATCATCGGTCTGAGAACTCTTAATCCTTTCTAGTAAAGATGGTTTGGCAACCATTTGAAAAAGCATTGATGTTTCGCCTTCCCTGGTTATTCCCATGTCCATCTTCACTAGATCCATAAAAATTGGATCCCTTTCAATTCTCATATTGTTCAAAACTCCATGGTCTTTTCTACTCAAAGCATCTGCCACCTTGTTTGCCTTCCCTGGGTGGTAGTGTATCGTACAATCATAATCCTTGAGTAATTCAAGCCATCTCCTTTGCCTCATGTTGAGTTATTTTTGTGAGAAAATATACTTAAAACTCTTGTGATCAGTATAAATCTCACATTTTTCACCATAGAGGTAGTGCCTCCATATCTTCAAAGCAAAGATCACTGCTGCTAACTCGAGATCATGAGTAGGATAGTTTTGTTCATGAATTTTCAACTGTCGTGATGCATAGGCAATAACTCTATCATTCTGCATAAGGACACAGCCAAGTCCTTTCTTTGATGCATCACTATAAATAACGAACTCATCATTCCCCGATGGTAGAGTCAATATAGGAGCATTGACTAATCTTCTCTTCAGTTCTTCGAAACATTCTTCACACTCTTTTGTCCAAACAAATTTAACCCCTTTACGTGTGAGCTTCGTTAATGGGTTAGCCAATCGGGCAAAATTCTGGACGAAACGTCGATAATAACCTGCCAAACCAATAAAACTACGTACCTCAGTTATACTCGTAGGTGCTGGCCATTCTTGGATTTCCTTGGTCTTAGAAGGATCAATAGAGATTCCATCTTTAGAGACAATATGGCCAAGAAAAGAAATATCCTGAAGCCAGAATTCACACTTGCTAAACTTCCCATATAATTCATGCCTCCTCAGAGTCTTCAAGATAATGCGCAAGTGATTTTCATGATCTTCGTAGGTTTTGGAGTATACCAAGATATCATCAATAAATACCACCACAAATTCATTGAGATACTCCTTGAAAACTCTATTCATCAGATCCATGAATACAGAGGGTGCATTAGTCAATCCAAACGGCATTACGGTAAACTCGTAATGCCCGTACCTGGTTTGAAATGCTGTCTTCAGAATGTCTTCCTTCTTCACACACAACTGATGGTATCTAGATCGAAGGTCAATCTTTGAAAAGTATTGAGCTCCATGCAGTTGGTCAAATAAATCATCAATACGAGGTAGGGGATACTTGTTCTTTATCGTTATAGCATTGATCTCCCTGTAGTCGATACATAACCTCATAGATCCATCTTTCTTTTTAACAAAAAGAACAGGGGCTCCCCAAAGCCTGAAATATTTTCTCTAGGGAATTTATCCATTACTCAGCTACTAAGGGATTTGTACTCCCATTGAACGTTGGTGGTTGTTGCCTCATGAATCGATCTATCATTGATCCTCCATGCTGCGGATCAGGGTGCTCCATACGGGTAAGGTTATTATTCATAACCTGAATAAGTTGTCCCACTATGGTGATTAGCTGATCGGCACCAGTTGCATCACCAGCCCCACTATAATTATCTTGAGCAGGAGGGCAATCCCTACATGGAGTACGTGCATTGATACGGTTTCCATTTCTTCCACTAGGCTCCATTTCTAAACAATGGCATAAACTAGATCAGTTTATGAATCAAAATACATAATCCCATACTTATAAAACACTTAACATAAATTTAACTATTTATGGATATAATCCATAATCATAAAAATGTCTCCTTTGAGGATGTATATACTCATAAACCCTTCATAATGGTTTGTAAAGAAAATGAGAATTATCCTAAGCATATCCCCCGGGAGTGTCGTAACCAAGAGTGCAGCAAGGCCCGTTGTCGTGCACCAGTTCCCGTTCGAGTCTAGCTCAAAGCGGTGTTTTCGGGTTTTACCCCTAGGTACATCTGTGCCAGAGCCGCCTCTACCTGCTCGTATCCAGACAGGGATGTATTGCTCAGACAACTCCCAAAATCTCTACAATACCAAAATTCTAGGAAGTTCTTCTATACTAATCCTCAAAATTCATCTTAGGTCTACGTGCTCTAATCAGATTTTATCTAAATCTAGCTTCCAAGGTTTGTACTAAACTTCCTCTGATACCAACTGTAACGCCCCGACCCCAGTTACCCAGAGTCGGTGCATTATTACATAACATTGGCATGATCACAAGAAAGATCAAATCTCGAAAGACCGATTGGTTTAGTAGCCTTGGAAACACAAGATATATTCATAAGTTTTACATTACATCATAAAATGAAAAACTACTACAACAACATAATGTTTCCACAATCCACACTATTAACCCCTCATAAAATCCCTGCAGGTCATTCATAACTTACTTCTTCACATCCTGGGAAAAATAAAACATAGAAAAGGGGTGAGCTCAAATTCCCAGTAAGGATAACAATATAGCGGAAACTTTCATAAATAAGAATAAACATTTAAGGCAAGGCATTACTAAAACAAAATCCTTTTAAACATTAACTTCAACATAGTATGGCAAAAGTAAAATGAAATAATTCCATTTACTTATTCACATGGATATTCTACTAATCGAATAATCACATGCAAAAATCAATAACCACTTTCATAATGTTGGAATGCATAATGCCAGACTATCATAACCACATAGCCAAGGCCTCGTGCCAAGACTACAAATAAGATTTTGTCAAGGCCTTGTGCCAAGACACTATTTTGTCTCATGAGACCTACCGATGCATCGAGGAGCTATAGCGGGCTCCACCCGTCACATATTAAGTCCAATGCATTCCCATATGAAAAGGTTTAAACATAACATAAACATTCGTATTAAACTAGCATACGAAATTTCAATACTTTCACCATAAACCATGAATGGTATATAAAAAAATAGCACATCCACAGTCAAACATATCACAAAACCTTCAATACAATATAAAAGTTTTGTATCATATTATATCTTCCTCAAATAAGCATAAAATCCATTAAAAGATGTTGACATAGATGAAATCAAAACTCTTTTTAAAGAAATATCTCTTTCTATTTTGAAATCATTTAAGAGACATATATTTATAAAATAAAACATTTTCTTTGAAAATATTCTTATAATCTTGTAAGGGAAGCTTTGATGATTTTATAACGGCGGAAAATAACTGCACCCGCCGTATAAGTTAAAAAAAACATTCTTACCTCAATTCTGTCGAAAAGGTTAAAAAGGACCTTGTTTTGAAAACGACGGAAAGATTCCTTTATAAACCTCTTATAAAAAGTCAAACAAGGGTATAAATGACTTTAACCCATAATCTTGTAAATAGTAAAAATGTTTTGAAATACATTTTTAAGAAACATGGATGTGGATGATAAAGATATCCCAGTAGATTATTACGTATAAACAACCTCGGATAATGAAGAGATTGTGAAATAACCCTTACCTTGTACTTTTCCTTTGTTGGGGTCGGTTAACCTCCTATATAATGGTGAAATAATTGTTATTAAATTATACAAGAATCATATACATTAATATGATATCATATATGATCTTTTAACATTGCTTTATTAATAATATCTTAGTATTATCGTCGTTTCAGGTGATAATCGATTCGTTCTTCTTAAATGTTTGGTTACGTAAGACATGTTTGTAATGGATAGATTAAATATTATTCATAATCAGAATGATATTAACATTATTTTTAACCCTAAAATGAGAATAAGACTTGAATGGATACGATGGAGGATGGATCTCACCGCGTTCGTGGAGACGGTAGTCCGTACGTACGCACGAACGCTACTTCCATTTAATTTTTATTTTAAAATAATTGAATCCAAATGATACATAGGTATATTACTATTCCATTATAATATAATATTTTATATATGTTACTTAAGTTCATTAACACCATCCTTTATACGTTCAATGTGTGGTATGAACGAGTCATATCATTTTAAGGGGGCGGTAGTCCGCACTTCCTCAAATGAAATTATCGTATGTATATACAACATGAAACGAATAATGGTATGAAATAAAATGGAATTACAGAATATTATATATGAAATATATATCATTAATATCATATTTAATTACATTGCCATCATAATGGCCACCATGAGAGGCGGTAAGATGTATTTGAACAATCATCGTTTCGTGACGCGTTAGTTTTCCATCCACAGAAACATTATGTTCATCATCCATTAGATGGAGTTGTGTGTATTTGTAGTTTGAATCCTTCTTATAAAAACATCCTAGTATATTGAGGATACTGGTGTTGTTACAAAAGAAAGGAAATAAAAAGAGTTTGGGGGTTGGAGAAGCAAAATAAAGGAAAATAATTTAAGAGAAATCGTTACCTTTAATTTATGTAACTCACTTTAGTTGGAACCAAAGGACTTCTTGAAATGATTTCTGCCTAAGGGGAAGCTTCAAGGAGGAGGAGAGGGATGTGGGGAGCTTAGTTGGTCAGAGTTTGGACGAGCCAAGTGGCTTGAGAGGTGTGAGGAATGAGTAGAAGTGGTCTCCTTTTATAAGGGAGAGGAGGGGCTCTTTAGGAAAGAGTGAAAGTATTACTTTATAATATAATTATATTCGGTTTATAATGGTCCAAAAATCATTGAGGTCGAAGATAAGATGACTAATATTCTAAATAACATCAACCAATAAGAATTGGACAGGTTTTAGATAATATTTTAATCATTATAATCTTATTTATTTAAATGATTTATTAATGAGGTAAACATTGCATCATTATTGTGTCATTAATAATTTAAATTATTTGATGTCTAAAAATTATAAATAAAATATCATTATGTAGGAAATCTTTTTATCTTTCTAATTAATTTTTATAATCGAAAATCCAACATGTATAACCCTATGTAAAAATTGTTCTTCTAAAAGATGTAAGCTTATGCCATTTTTATTTTTATTTTAACTTTATTAATATAAAGTGTCCCTACCACATACAAGTGGCTCCAAGGGGTCCCCAAATTGACCCAAGGATGCTCATGGTCGGTTATGTGTCCACCAATAAGGTTAGGACACGTTTTAGGGTAATTTTGTATTATTATAATATTATTTTTTAACCCTTATTTACCGGATTTACCCTTAACCATGGTAAATAAAATATTTACCACAGTAATTATTCAAAATGTCTAAAAATAAAAGTTACCTATTTACACAATCTGAACATCCTGATTCCAAATATGGAATCCATTTTCCTAAATTCAAAACACAGAAGTGGCAGAAATTAATTTAAAATTAATTCCCGCTGTCAAAACAAAAAGCGTGTTTTTAAGAGGTAATAACTATCAAAAGATTGACACTTGTTTATGTTCGGTTTAATTGTAAATTTATGTCCAATGACCGACATTATATTAAATGGTAAAAATATATTCTAAATATACTTTAAAACCACTCAAATTCACAATTTATCACTATTAATTATTTTGATTAAAAAAGTTGTTTTTAATTAAAATTTAGTAATTTTCATTATTCATCAAAATATTAAAGTTATCCGAAAAGTACCAAAATTTCACCCTAGGCTAATTTCAATATTCCGAATCCAAAAATGAATTCCATTTTGAAATATAAAATATATATGATTTCAAAAAGTAGGTATTACTATTCACAACGGCTATTTTAATTAGTTGTGGTCTGTGTTAGAACTCGAGGTTGCGTACAACACACGCTATCGCATTATTCGAAGGGAAACGTACCGTGGAAGCTTGGGGTGTTACACAACTCACTATTACAAGAGAAAACTTTAAAATAGATGAGGAGCTCTTCCAGAAAGTGAATAAGGATTAAACGAATATATCTAGAATACCCATTTACTAAAGCTGGTGTCTTTTATATATAATAATTGTAGAAGAATTTTCATCTTCATAAAAATAAAATAAAATCGTATATGTATAGGAAAGTGAAGTATCATTTTAATTATTCATGCAGTACTCTATAACTCAAGTGTTATGCCTTTTATTGTATTTTATTTTGAATTTGAATCTCAAAATACAATCCAATGGTTATGAGAAAATTGAATAATCCAAATATACAAGCTTTTTTCTCATATGTGACCTTCATTTTTGAAAGTATAAAATGTAGATATCATTGTTTAATATAGACATGATTTCATTGGAACTACACAAATTCTAATAAATAAATGTATTATTTAATTATATTTTCCCAATATAGTCACCATTATTTCTGGAAAAAAATAAAAGTATGAATAGAATTTTCACAAATTTATGCAACAGTATAAATTTCATTGAAATAGAAAATAAATACTCTTAAAAATACTCACATTGAATAACTACATCATTTGAAGAATATTATTTTCCTCATAGGACATTGTTTTATTTAAAACATAAAAAGACTTAACGTAATACTGAAGTTGCAAATCTAAAGAAAATATTTAGTTTAAAAGAAATCTTCGACTTCATGGGATAGTTTTTCATGTATGAAATTATGTATTTTTATAAGATAATCCTATCGTAATAGGATAAATAAACTAAGAACACTATTTTTTAAGATATTTTTAGTCATTATATGATGTTTTTTACCTATGGGGGAAAATTATAAACATTATATGCTATTTTTTTCGAAATTCTATAATTTTACATTCTGATATTATAGGAAAAATTGGTACTTTGTAAGATAATTTAATCTTTGTATAATAAATGACTCTTCCAAAATTCATGGCTCATAATAATTTCTTTAACTTGGTATTATAATTCTCAAAAGTAATAATTTGTTAAGATAATTTAGGTTTTTAATAAATCTAGATTGAAGATGTATGTTTATTCATATGATTATTTCTTTTGATAGAAAACTGATTTCATGATATCGTATGAAAATTAATAGCTCATATGATAAATTAGAATTTCATATAATAATTTATCATCTTGTATGAAATTTTCCTCAGAAATATTCTTCAAAAATAAAATGCATAAATTTAATAAACATAATCAATAATATAATATTACTTTGAAAAAGGGTTATTTTTTTAATAACACTTATGTTTATTAGTAAAAAATAGAAATTTTGTGATAATTAAAACATATGAAATATTGACATGTGTTGTAAAATTATTAGTATATCTAATAATTTTCCCTTTTTATGATCACAAAGACTGTTATAATTTAAATAGAAAATTGTATATATTTCGATCATAAAAATGATATAATTCGATAATCTTTTCTTCTATAGAATAAAGTGTAAAACATAAAATTTTATGTTCACTATATTCTCCCCCTTTTATGATATAAAAAAAGAATAGGGGAGTGAGACAAAACATATTCAATATAGCATAATGAATTATTAACTAGAAGGATATAGATTACTAAAGTAAACGAGATTTGGGATTTACTTAGTGAACTGTATAAAAAAACAAGATCTATCTAAATAGAATTAAAAGACCAAAAGGCATCAATTAAATTAATTAAAAAAATAAAATTGAATTTTCAAATTATTATATAGCTAAAAACATAAAACAAATAAAAAATATATCATTCTTATTTCTTGAGGTTAGGTTTTAGAGAGGCAAGGTCAAGATGACAATTGTAGAGGTTAGGCCTGAATGGCCCGAAGGCCTTCATTTTTATTGAGTTTTGATAATCCCCCTTTCAAGGGATGAGGGGGAACACTTACATGGACCATAATCGTAGATATTAAATGGCCTATAGGCTAAGAAGATTGCATGACTCGAAGGTCTTAGGGAATTCAACCAAATTATCTACAAGGAATTGACCCTCCCCCGAATTTGCATCATGATAGTAGCTCTCCACCTTTACATGGACGTCTGGCTAGGCTTTCCATGGAAGTATAGGCTGGTCTCGATAGCATATCCATACACCCTCATCCCGAATAATCCATTTGTCTCTACTCTGGTGAGTAAACCTACTCTGAATCCTCTTCTAGGGTTGTTCTTTGTTTGTATAGTCTGTCTGGGATAACTACATGTGGCCAGAAGGCCTTGAGGTAGCCTGAATGCCTTGAGGTGGCTTGAAGGCCTTAAAGGTGTCCCAAAATCCATGCTCACCTGAAGGCCTGGGTAGCCCAAAATCCTAAAGGACTCCAAGCCCAAGCCAATGTCCCAAGGTGAATAGTTCCAGCTACTACAATACCAAACAGTACTTACTACAGTAACTACTACAGTGCCTGGTATAGTACCCGCACAATGTATAGTTCTACTATAGTACCTACACTATTTACAAAGTCCGATTTTTTGATATCATCATCTGTCTTTGTTCATTTTGATCATAAAATTTATCATCACCAGATAAAGGGGAACTAAATTTGGTAAAGGTATTTTGCATTAGAGAGGTCGATTCTTCCTTCTGAAATGGTAGAACTAATGTAGAAATATCCCATGAAATGGAAGTAGGAGGAGGAAATAGATGTTGAATCTTATCACTGAAATATGAAAAAAAAAATAGGACGATAATTTTATAGATGCCTTTTTCATCTATGATCTAACATGGACTTTCCACACATTTCTAACCTTCTGAAAAGAGAATCTGAATAGAAATACAATATGGAAAAGAATACTTTCTTCATTATTGACCATAATTATACTTTAAAATTAAATATATCATACTCAGAGACTCTATAGTTTTCATTGAAGTTATTTTATAACACTTCAATGGATTGTTTGGTTGAATTCTAGTTTCTCAACTAGATTTTGAAGCACCTATATTAAACCATAAAAAATGACTTGTAGATAAATAAATTTCCTACGCTTGGAAAAACATTCCTTAACATCTATTGGAATTTTAGACTTATCAACTGGAGGAACTACCCTATTAGATTATGTATACACAAAATCAAACGAATAAAATTCTTGAACTTCCTTTAGGATGTGCTACAATGAGTCTTTCATGGCTAGTAGGTGGTATTCAGAGTAGATTCCCATTGATAAATTAAGGTGAAAACCTTCCTAATTACATCATTAGGCTCCTCTTATGCTTTATTTAGGGATGTAAATACATCTTCAACAAAAACAACTAGATCATACACATTCTTTTAGAATCCCTCTAAACGTTTCTATGAATCAAACAAGACCGGGTAGACTTCAAAAGTGATATATTTTTAAATTTGATGAATTTATTTCAAAGATACCATATCATATCAAAGTTATTTAAATCTCCCATATAACATGACCAAATATGAGGTTAAATTATTGAAATTTTTTAACGAAGCACTGGATTCCTTTTCAAATGAGGATGATGTTGAAATATATGGATTCCTTTTCACAAACTCAAATTTATATATCATAATTGTATTTAGATAATCAATGTATGTTCTGATAGACTAATTTTATTCTATAAATACAAAGAATATATATCTAATTAGGAAATTGCGATATATTTCATCATCATCGATTGATCTTTAATATATCATTCACTTCATAAAAATGTCAATTTGAAATAGAATGTTTTTTCATATCTTCCACTTGGATCATTGACCCATCAATCTCTAATATTATAGAATTAAACTTGTGAATAACTATGTTACCAATGTTTTCAAGGTCTTTATCTTCTTTATAAAATTTATATTCTTCCAATATTGTATTTTCAGTCCTATTATACAAAATAATATGAGTAGGTTCATGCTGAGTCCTCTTATATTAGATTTCGTAACCAAGGAAGGTTCCCCAATATCTTCTTCTTCTGAACTAACATATTCGTTGATGTTATGAATTATGCTTTTTTCAAATTTAATAAATTAAAAAGATTAATTAATTATAAATTCCATAATATAATCAGGTAAAAGGTGTCTATATTCTTCTAAATTAGGACAATGAATAATTAAATAAATATTTGTATGAAAGGAAAGAGTCATTGACTAAATAAAATCCATATACACATTTATTTTGATAGAAACACCATGGGATGCATTATCTTGTGCCCTTTGAAACTCATCTCTATCAATAAAAATCTCAATTTCCTTTTCCTGATGTACAACAACCTCAACAGTAGGTTACCGAAGCTCATCTTGAGAAATAAAATATCTAATTCCTTGACCAAACACGGATTCCTCAAAAACACATAAATTGATAGTTTGTTTCTACTCAATTATAACTCATCCGACAATGGTAGAATGAGTCTATTCAGATGAAACTTTTCTTCCAATTTTTCTCATAGCTATAGGCTTATCATCCATTAAGTTGCCTATTTAATATTAAACCATAGTAGTAGCAAAGTGATTATCCACCTCAATATTAGAATGGATTTCTTCTTTCTCTTCAACCCTAATGGTTAGCATCATTCTTAAAAAGTTGATCCACAATTATAATATATTATTAAGTATACTAGCTTTAATATTATTCAGTTCAAGGAACATTGTTTCCATAACTTTACATAGCTCTTATTTATCCTTCTCAAAGAAAAATATGAAAATTATTATAAAATGATATATTATCCAAGACTTATGGTGTTACTAGTATATATAACCCAAAATTTTATTTAGTCGGTTTAATTTCTTTTTAAACATAAACATATATAGAATACAAATATCTAGTTGTGGGACTTTGTCAAATTAACTATTTCTCTTAAAGATACCATTTTGGATAAATTTATCTAATATATTTATTTTACCCTATAAATCCTTGACTATATTTTTATGTATGATGGGAGATCCAAAGAGTGGTATAATTATTTCAGTAGGTCTCACATAATCTGTCATATCAATGGATGAGTTAAAATCGAATTTTCCTTCACATGGGAAAAAAATAACTCTAGAAAAATCTATTGATTTTATCAAAAAGCTCATATCATTGACTTTTGATTTGACTAAAGATTTACCATCCACAAAACTGAACTCAACATTCTCATAGAACTATATAAATTCATTCTCATAGTATAACTCAATTCTCCTTTTTTCAAAGACAAACTCTTATCCTTGTAACTTTAATACCTTTTTCATTAATGGGCATGTTTCATCTAACCATGAGAAATTGATATCTTTTCCTTTTATATATTTTCAAAAAACATTTGTGATCTTCATATTTTTTGAAAGGATCTCTTCATATCTTTTAAAAGTTTCCATTCTTAGTAATAGTGAAGTTATTTATTGTTTGAATAGTTTGTTTGGGGAAATAATGGTTTATATTTTGAAGAGATGGGGTTAAAAGGATCATTATGTCTTATGGTTTTCAGGAAAATACTTAATATTTGATATGGAATACACATTTACTTCTTATAATGTGGTGTGATAGAATAAATAAAATTCAAAAAAAAAGGTTTCCATTGCAATTTATTAATCAACATGAGAATATGGCACTTAAAACATAATTTTAGAAATAAAAAACACTAAAATAATATTAATACATTAATAAATAAATTAACTGAAATAGAATTAAAACTAAAATTAAAATTGAATCATTTCAAATAAAATAAATATAAATAACTTTTAATAAAATAAAACCAATCAGTAAGAATTTTTTTGGTAAATATGTCTACCAATTGATTTTCATTACAAATAAATTCATGACAAATATCACCTTTTGAGTATGATCTCTTAAGAAATAATGTGTAAAATATATATTTTTAGTTCTTTAAAGTTTTAATTAATTTTTATAAATGATGACATAACTAGTTTTATTACATTTAATTGGGAAATTATTAAAACTAAATATAAAGTTCTTTAAGCTGTGTTTCATCCACAACACCTGAGTATAACAACTATCAGTTGAAATGTACCCAGCTTCAGCAATATATAATGGATCATAATGTTTCTTTTTACATGACCAAGAATCTATCGATTTTACTAAATATTTATAGGTTCATGATGTACTTTTTCTAACTATACTATAACCACTAAAATCTGCATCAGAATATGAAATTAAATCAAAATCAGAAGTTTTAAAAAATAGTAAAGGTAAAAGAAATTATTCCTTTTAAGTACATTAAAATTATTTTTGAAACATTTAAATGAGATTCCTTTGGTTTTTTATGAAACGTTTCACATAAAAAATATAAATACATTATATTCTGTTTACTTGAAGTTAGATAAATAATTCTCCAAATTATTCATTTATATAGCTTGTTTTCATCTATTTTTCTAGATTCATCAATGTCAAGATTAATATTGTAAGTCAAAATAGTTGAAAGAAATTATTTATTTGTATTCCATACCTTTTTAATAAATAATGTATGTTTTTAATTTAGTTTAAATATTTCCTAAAATATTTTTGGTAAATATGAAAACCAAGGAAAATTGTTGACTCTTCCATCATGCTCATTTTCTATTCTTTTTATATGAGTTTTGAAAAATCATTAAATATTTTTGGATTTATGAAACCAAAAATAACATTGTTAACATATATTTAAATAATTAAAATATCTTTTCAATACATTTTATTAAATGATGTGGGGTCTTCTATACCCATATTAAAACATTTTGATACAATAAATGAACTCATTCTTTTATACCAAGGTATAGGTTCTTGTTTGAGTCCATAAAACATCATTGGTAAGTTTGAAAAATGAATTTTGAAAATTTGGTTCTTCAATAAATAAAAGTTTTTTAACAAAAAATTACTCCGTTATAAATATATATTGAAAGTTAGATTTTACATCCATAAAATAAAATTTAAAATACATATATCATTTATATACTAAGAGAACTTTGATGGATTATAATCTAGTTATATGGAGATATGTTTATTCGTCATTTATTCATTTCTATTGATTATAACATTTAAAAAATAACATATCCTTAAACCTAGTGATTGAACCATGATCATCCTTCTTATTTATAAATACCCAATTAGTTCTAATAACAGGATAGTCATAGGTTTTATCAAATAATTTTCAAACCTTTTTTCTCTTGAACTTGTTTAATTTTTTTCATAACAACCACCTAACTCTCATCACTTAAAGATTATCCTATGATTTTAAGATATATTTGGTATATGAAATAAATATACTCATAAAGGTTTCTGACACTTATTCTAGTCTTGACTCCTTTATCAAGGATTCGTACTACAATATCCCGAGGATGGATTTTAAGGGTCTTATATTTTCAAGGACTCATACTTTTAGGTTCACCAATTACTTCCCTTTTAGGACTGGATAGTTTAGGATCATGTACCAATTAATCATCCATTTTATTTTTAAAGATATTATCAAGTCACAAGTAATATATTGAATCATTCAAGTCATCATTTTATGTTATCTTATGATAAAAAATAACACATTCATAAAATTCCACAGGATCACATTCTTTAACTATTATTAATTTTTTATTGAAAATTATATAGACCTTATAAGTAGTGATATAAAATAGGAAGATTATTTCATCATCCATTGGATTAAAGATACCAAGGTTATCCTTGTGGTGTCAGATATATATTTTTCATTAAAAATATTTAAAGCATACAACCATTGGTTTTTATTATTTTATAGCTCATGTGTTGTTTTCTTTAAGATAGGAATTTTTCAAACTCTATTGATGACATATCATGTTATATTAATAGATTCACCAAAAAATTGATTGGTAATATTATATTCACACAACATATTCCTAATAATTTCTTACAAGTTATAATTTACCCAGTCAATAATATAATTCTATTGAGGTTTTCTAGGGGCGAAGAAGGCATATCTAATGCCATGTATTGAGAAAAATTAATTAAAGTCATAATTATCAAATTTTCCTTTATGATCACTTCTCAAGGACACAATTCTAGATTCTTTTCATTTTTTAATAATATTACAATAAAATAGCACAAACATCGCTTTTATATATCGATAAATTCACCTATGTAAATTTTGAAAATCATCAATTAAAACATAAATGAATGCTTTACCAATGGGAATTTATATCCTGGAAGGTCAAAACATATACATGTGAATCATTTAAAGTGTTTTTTCTAAGACAACTTATTTAATTGGTTTAGAATATTATTCATGTTGATTCCCTATTTGAAATACAACACATAATTTCTTTTTATCCAATTTGAGTTGGGGAAAATCTGGAAGTATATTTTTATTAGATAATTTCGTCAATGAATAAATATCACAATATCCAAGACTCATTTTCCAAATCCAATATTCATTAATTTTTTCATTAAAATAGTTCATAGTTCATTTAAATAAATAATTAAGACCTAGTGTGTGTACATTTTATGTTCTTGGTGCACTAAATTTAAGGACCTTAGTTTTACAAATATGGGAGAAATTATTAGAAAAATAACTATAATATCCACCCTTAAAGAGTTGATAAATAATTATAAGGTTGTACTTAAATCCATAAAAATAAACTAATTTGAATATGTGGATTGAATAGGTATCTCGAATATATCCAATTCCAATAATATTTTGTTTGTAATTTTCACCAAATGTAACATGTCCTCTATCAATTTTAGATACTGAGTGAAAGATAGAAAAATATTCACTAATATGTATTAAACATAACTTTTCTATAAAACATTTGAAATTTTTTTCATTTCTTATTTCATATAGAAATAAATAAATCCAGAATTTTTTTATGGTACAAAAATGCTCTTGGGTCCAGGAATGTTAGAAATAAAAGTTTTGGGAACCCATATCTTATTACACTTTCGGGAATATCCATATTTTTTATAACTAAAATTTGATATATTTATAGAGATAAACGTTTTATTTGTTATGAATATATAAATATATATTATGAAATAACAATTTTGTAAAATTTCCATTTATTCTATATTGTAAACAAATGATATTATAAATATTTTTCTTTTTTGAACTAGGAAAATAATTATTTTTATACTTCTTGAGTTTTCCATTTTAAATATTATGCCATATTTTTCATTATGATATTTTTTCATGCCAAGGATTGGATTTAATAATTTATACCACTTATTAAAAATGGTTACAGTGTCCCTTATATCTTTAACTTCAACCATTAATTATTTTATTCTATTATTATTAATAACACAAATAGAAAAAAAAATCTTTTTTAAATTTTATTTCAAAAATTATATTATTTAAAAAATAAATTTAATTACCAATAGAATCATATGATTTCATAAGAGTCTTGTTAATTTTATTTAAGGACTCATATTGGTCTTCTAACATACAACAATACTCCTTTAATTTATCATAAGTATAATTTTTATATTCTGATTCTAATTCTCATGAAGAATAATATATAGGATGTACCACATTATTTTATGATATGAAGCATATATTTTACTTTTGATTATATAGTTCAACATAATCATTAGAACTGAATTCATCACTAGAGTCCTCTAAACCACTCTTTGTAGCCTTCATTGATTTCCTTTCCTTTTTATAGTCAAATCTCTTCTTATACATATTCTGATAATTTATATACTTCTTATGTTGAGGGAAATCAGGATTGATATGCCCCATATTATTATAATCATAAAACTTTAATTATTTTTTATTCCCATCAAATTTTTTATAATTGTTATATGATTTCTTGAATCATCTTCTCTTAAATAAAATCTTCTTAAACTTCTTGGAAAATTTATAAAGATCATCACTTGACTTTGAATAGCACAAAGTGTCTTTGTCAGATGAGTGTGAAAAAGAATGACAATATTTTTCTTCTCATATTTTGAATTGAATGATTTTAAAGAAACATTATCCTTTTTATCATCTTATTTTCTCCTACCTAAAATTACATATCATATCAAATATCATAAGTTTTCTAATAAATATTTTATTTTAAAATATTTCATATTAGTAAATTTTCTAATATAATCGAAAGTTACATATAATTTTTAAGTAAGAATTCAGAGTAAGGTGAGATCTTTTTTAGGTTTAGGAAATGGATTTCCTAAGGGATAAACATTGTTTATAATTTCAGTAAACCTTATATTCTTCTGATTAATGTGCAAACCATCAATCAGTCTCAATGTTTTTAATTTAAACTTGATAGTGTTGTATCTGAGTTATCTTATACTATTAGTACCTTCATAAGAAACAAAAATGGTTGTCCACATTTCATGTGTTGTACATATTTTCATACTTGATTGAACTCATCATTAAATAATCCACATATAATACCATTCATGGCCCTAGATTTGAGGTCATATTCTATTTATATAGTAGCATCCCATTTTGTTGGTCCTCATATAGTAATTTCAAAAAGATTTATGGATTTCAAATAAACCTTTAGACTATGATTTTTCATATTAATAATCATTAAATCATTTAAACACACATAATTTTATTCATTGAAATAAGGATACTTGGTCTTATAAATTCTCTCTCAATTATCATCTACTATAAATATTCACAAAATATCTTATGATTTCAACTTGTTTCAGTGGATAACTCAAGAGTCTTGACCTATGGTACCAACAGGTGTCTCGAATGGAGTTACACAATGACTCAAGAGGGGTTGTATTGAGTTATTAAACTTTTTAACATAATTAAAATCATCCCTTGAACTTTTTTACTCATTTTTATGATAAAAAGTGGAAATAAAAATAGATTTAAAAAATAGTAGAACATAGTGAACTTATAGTGGTTCAGGGCATAAGAATCTCATAGTATACTCCACCAACCATATCCCTTCAAGATTAGTGAATTTCACTATACATCTCTTTTCCCTTTGTATCTCGATATTTGAGTAGATGATACTAAAAATTGTTACAAAAAGGTGAAAATATAATTTAATGGGATCTCAATTTTTATAATAACAATACATGGACTTTTCACAATCAGAATAAGAAGTGTTCTCTTTACATAAGATAAAATAATATAGAAATGTGACATCAAATTTAACTCACAAATATAAGAGGAAACATGAGAAAATATGATAGGTTCTTTTAGAAAGTGAATAAGACTTCAATAAACATCTGTAGAAGATCTATTTATTATAGTGGAAGTGTTCTTTAATGAATAACAGCAATTTATTATTCACATAAATTAAAGAAAATTTTGTATATAAAGGAATATAGAGTAACCTTTGTGTTCTTTAGACAGAACTCTATTAGATAAATGTCATTTCTTTTATTCTTTTATTTCATTTTGAATTTGAATCTCTATATATACATTGATGGTCAAGATAAATTACAATAATCCAAAAATTCAGGCTTCAATATCTCATTTGACCTTCATTTCTTAAACTGGAAAATCCAGATATTTTTTTGACTATAGAAACAGTTTTCTTTATAACTACATGAATTCTGGGAAATAAATGTATTATTTAATTTTTATTTCTATATATATCCAAAATATTCATTGGAAATGCATGAATTCGTGGAAATATATGTATTATTTAATTTATATATTGGTAATAAATACCATAAAATAGATAATAAATACTCTTATAAATACTCACTTCAAATAATTATAGAATAGAAGGAAATTCCATTACTCAAATTTCATTTCTATCTTTAAAAAAACATAAGACTTAGTGAAATACATAAGCTTTAAATCCAAATAATATTTTCACATTGAAATAATTCATCTACATCATGAGATAGTCTTTGAAATTTCATATATTCATAAGATAACCCTATCATTGTAGGACAAATAAACTGGAAAAACTATTCTATAAGATCATTTAAGCCCTCATATGATATTTTTTATCTTTATGTAATAATTATGAACATTAAATGATATCATTATTTTTGGAATATCAATACTTTGACTTTATGAGCACATAGGACAAATCTTTGCTTTTTATGATAATTTTATGTGCATATAAAAAATGAGTATCAAAATTTGTAGCTTGTAAAACATTATTCTACCTCATATGATAATTATCATACATAATACTTTCCTAGTATAATTTAATTTATTAATAAATTTTAAATCCAGTGTCAAGATTTTTTTTTATTCATAAGATGAGTTCCTTGGATAATAAATTGATTTCCTGGTAAGATATGATAATTATGTATCATATGATAAAGAATCATCTAGTATAGAAATTTATTATCTTCTATGATATTTCCATAAGAAAATTTATTCAAACTTGAAAAAAATAGATATAACCAAAATACTACAAAATGAAATATTATTTATAAAATGGATTGATTTCTTGAAAACATATAATAAAAGTTTATTAATGAACAAAATTGTGATTTTTTGTGAATAAAAACATATGAAATTTTGAGATATGTTCAGAAAATATTAGTATGTCCAACAAGTACTACTTATATAGGATTTATTATCAATTAATCTCTAGTATAATGATGTGTTATTAGTGTTATAAACACTCCATATTAATTTTTTAAACCATTAAACAATTAAAATAATCATGAGTTTTGGATTGTATAACAGCACGTTACAAAAGATGTAATATAATTCCTTAACATCACTATGGATTTTAAGAAATCATTAGAATTATAGAGCCTTATTAAATTATTGAAGAATTTATTTAAAGTGAGATCTATGAAATTGTTTTTATTGACCCAAGTAGTAAAATACCTTGTGTAAATATCAATTCATCTTCTTCTTCTATCTCATCCTTAATTATGGACATAGTATAATACCATAAAAATAAATAACATCCTATATATATGACATGTGAATCAAGTAGACTATAGATTACTTATAAATGATCTCATTTGATGAATTATTTTAAGTGATCATTATCAATAATCATGGTTATGGAGTCTTATATCGAAAGTGAAAAGGTATACACATGTATCTTATATTATTTATTTATTATGATAAACCAATCATGGAATATCTTGTTGTTTGAGTTTTTTTATTCAATTTTATGTATACTTATTATTAGTTCACAAACCATCATTTTTAAACTTTTATTTAATTGATACTTGTATAGTACATTACCTTATTATTCCCAGACAATAAGAACAATCTAATTTTGAGGTTAGTAACTCATGACATGTCTAAAAATTAGAGCACGGGTTTTACAAAACATAATAGGTGTATAATAAAATTCCACAACATAGGATGAATTAAAACTAATTTTAGAATGTCCAAACTATCAATATAATTAATTTCAGAAATAAAATGGTTGTATATATATCTATAAAATTTATAATGAAATAATAATAAATAAATTTATATCTCCATAACTCAATATATATCAAAAATATATAACATAACTGGTGTATAACATTTAAAACTCATCACATAGTGTAACAAAATTATAGTGACTTTGCCATAATGTTCAAATATATAAATAATTAATTTTTATTTTAACATAGATGAAAATTTATAAAACATTATTATATATTTCCAATGGAACAACAGTCACCCAATTTCAAGGTATGTTTCCCTATATATGTTTAAAATACAAACCATAAATTATATAATACATAATGTCTGTATTTAATATTTATCCCCAATGTTGCTGTGATTTTGAACTAATTTTATATTGTTCAATTTATTTTTATAAAATTAATAATAGTTTAAAAAAATTATATAATTATTTTAGATTTCTAACATGAAATAAATCATCCAATTCTAAGGTCTATAGATATATATATGGTAAAGTATAGAACATAAGTGGTAAATAATATAATTGGAGGACATAACCTTTTCTAAGAACACAACAATTACTCTAGCCAAATTTTAGAAACTCTAAATTAATGATCTAATATTTTTAATGGTGCAAAAGGTTTTAAATAGTTCTCTTAGATTAATAATTCACTAAAAATCGTTTAATTCAGAATTCTATTGCTAAAAACATGACCAAAATACATAGCATAGTTTGTTCATAAGATTTAATATTCATCACATAATATGTGTTCTCGATTTCATTCAAAATTAAAATTTAAAATATCTAATAATGGAAAATTAATTAAAATAATTAAAAAATATAAAACACAATGTATGAAAAAATGTTATTTAATTAATATTAATTTATGTTCATTGGGGGTATTAAAAAATACTATAAATTATAAAAATTTCCAAAAGAAATGTTTCATCCTTTAAATATTGATTAGTTATTTTTCTGTTATTTATTTAACTATGTTCTTTCACTATATATATATATATTAGTTTTTTGTGGTATAATTACATTTAAACACACACACCACACACATAGGAAGGAAAGGAAGTCCATAGCCCCCCTAAGTGGATAACCCACCCATTAAGCCTTATTTATTCAGTACATGGCATGTTAGTCGAGTGGGAATGAAGCCCATTACATGGAGAGTAGGCCCAGTGGGCATGAAATTCCATTACCTGGCCCTAAAGGCATAAATTTTTGATGCAAAGGCCCTCTGGTGAGTAGTGCTGCAATAGTACCGAAACTGATATAGTTCTTCTGCCGCTATAGTGCCTGCTAGAGTGCCACACTATAGTTCTCTCTTCCGCTAGTGTTTTTCTGATCAACAGATCCACTATTACTATAGTAACCTACACCCAATGGGTTTTGAACCTCTATGTTTTATGTAGTGTTATGAGTTTTTTACCCCTAAGCGAGGCCCTAACTACGTAAATATTATTATATATTTTGGTATATGTTTTAATATTATTGTGATTTTACAATATCTTGTATAAATACTAGACATATGTTTTATGTATTGTGTTTTTGGAATAAAATGAATTAAAATAGTGTGTTATGTTATTAAGGTGTGAGTTCTATTTCCTAGCTTGGTGACATAGTTTGGTGGAGCATCATCAAGATTAGCTTGAGCACTAGTGTAGAAGTAATGGATAGTTAACTATCACAATTTTGGGCGGTGGAGGAAGATATTATCAATAGAAATATTAAATTAGGTGATGGATTTTTTATTTCCATGGTATAAAAAATTAGTCAATGTAACCAGGATTTTCAATGACAAATAACGAAGTAATATTTGGAGAATCTTCCATCCCCATTTTCAATGGTGATTTCCAAGCGGTTTTAGTATTTTCCTATTAATGGGTTATCCTCATTGAGAAGTTTGGATCATTAAACACTTGGGACCATTTGTTTGAGTATTAATTAGTGAGATCACATTTAACTTAATAGATTCACTCTACTCCCTCTTCCAGTGGATTACAATATTTATCTATGCTTATTGGAAATTTCTCAAGCTTTTCTAAATTCTTTTTTGTTGGTTTCATGTGTTTGTGTGACTCTTCCATTATTTTCCTATTGACTATCGATTACTTTTTAATGTCTTTTTTGGTCAGTATGAACATAATGAGAAGTTTCTTACTCTAATACATTTCTATAAAGTTCTTAAAAATATCTATTCTTTATTAAACATTTGGATTATAGAGGTTGGATATGTTTTATAGGATCAAAAACTGGTATCATAGCTACATTCCTATTCTTATAAGAGTGAATATTTATAAAATTCTTCTATCTTTATATCTGAAATTTTCTATTGAGGTTTTCTTAGTGGTTATGGCATTGGAAGATAAAATGTTAATGATTAAGAGGTTTGATGATATGTATTTTAGTTTCATAAAGATGTTGATAGAGTATTTTTTATACAAAGAGATCTAAAATTTTCATTATCCGGTATTAAGATACATATGATCGAGAACCGTAGATTAGAGAAGCATGAACAGAAGTGTAATGCCTCACATTTTTTTCCATGAATATGTTGAATAACTTTTTTCAAATGCAACATATAACTAGAATGGAAAAAATCCTTTTTTATTAAGATGAAATTTAGGAATACAAGATAACCATTAATAAATAATGAGAAAGCAATATGAAACATCATTATTAAAATTATAATAGAAATAAAACCATAATTAAATAAAAATACCATGAACATGAAATACCCATCCTCCTTATTTTCCTTAAAGATCAACCCACCAATTGAAATTGTGGAAAAAAAGTATTAGAAATATAATATAAATTTTGAAAGAGAAATAATAAAATGTTATGAATGAATTTCAATGAAGAATATAAGGTCATATATAAGAATTTAATGTTATTGTTATATATATAGTCATTTGATATATGGTCATTAGATATAAGATTTTATAATATATTTTCATTGGGTATACATGTATCACATAGGTATATTTATTATTTTATAGTTAGTAGTAAATAATGTGTTACAAATAAAATATTTGAGATTTAATTAATATAAAAAAATTAGGAATAAAAAAATGATACTAATTTATAAAAATATCCATTATTTTAAAAAAAAAAATCTACATTATTTATTTTAAAATAAATTTATTTATTTTAAATATTTTTTTAATAAGATATTTTAAAAATATTCAAAGAAAGATTGGTAAAATAAATATATAATATCTAATTAAAAATTAAGTTGTTATAAATCTCATTCACCACTCTATTTATATTCTATTAAAATCATTAAAATTTTTAAAAAATAATATTACTATAAAATATCTCTATACTCTTACTCATTTATTAGTATAACATGTTCTTATTTAGGTCGGTTCAACCACCAGCACGAATAATGTTATACTATCTTGACAATTTACAACATGAATGAGTAAAAATTCGACAATATAGGTAATATATAATATTAAATAGTGGTATATTGTATTAATATGTTCTAGAAGGGTGAAATAAAAAATTATTATCATTATAAATTAATTCAGTTTTATCGGTAAATTGCCTAAAACAAGCTAATTGTGAATTCTATTCTCATGAACCAAACCCATACCCTCCATAAAATTAACATGGATCTATATAAATCATTTCATCATAATTATTCAACTACCTTGAATTTTCTAGTAATAATGAACTTGTTATCAAAGGATGATAATTGAAATTTTCATATTGAAACTTTTATGAAACAATCGAAATTTTTAAATAATCTAACTGGATTAATGGATCTGATGTTATATTTTTAGTTAATATGGTTTTTTAAAGGAAATTAAATGTTTCTTGAAGTTTGGTGATAGGGAAAGATCCAAATTAAGATGATTAAGTTTTCAAAATCACGGACAAATGCCAAATAATATGGGATTGAGACTGCTTCTTGGAATTCTCATATAGATAGGTTCAAGAGAGTATAATTTAAATCTGATGATTAAATATATTATATTAATGTAAATAAATGTCTAGTACAATTGAATGAATGTATCGCTATTGTAGAAATTAAATTCCAATAAATCAAAAACTAGTATTATTTGATGAAAGTATCAGTGTCCACAACATGATTACATGTGAATTTGATGAGCTGGTTGAGTGAATTTGTTAAGAGTTATTATTAAAGAAAGAAACAGCTTGATAGATTATAGGGAAACCATACAAGGATTATTTATCATGAATTTTTTTTGTATTAAATGATGAACATATATTAGATGAATGTTGAAGGAAGTTGAGTTAAATCTAGAATTTATAGAGTAGTCTGATATATGGAAATAATCTAAGTTTAGTATTTAATTCCATCTGAAGTTCTTCTTCAAACCCAAATCTACACTTCATAAATATCATATATAAAAATTGGTAAAAATTTTAAACATATTAGAGTTATCCTTTTGCTTATGATTCCATTTTTTATGTCAATAAGGATCTTATTAGAGATAAATTACACTCTAGAACAACGTGTAGTGTCCTAATGGACTATGTAGAAATACCTGAGAGAGAGGTGAATCAGGGGTGGAGAGGTTTTACTAAATTGTAATTCTTTATTAAACCTTTCAAACCCATTTATACTTTAACCTATGATGTTGGTTTCTATGTTTTTACATGACACGTCAAATTTTTATAGTTTTTAACTACTAACTACTATAGAAGCGATAAGAAGGGTTGAACCACATAGAAAATGTGCCTAAACACTAGGAATATCCCTTTGGAAATACTTTTAGGCAGAAAATTTTAATATTATTAACACATAAAAAATTATAAAAACTATACAACTATTTGAAAATTATTATTTAAATTGACTAAAACTATTTAAGTGGACTAAATTAACTTATGAAAGAAAATAGGAAGAGATGGATGTGCTAGATTTGTGACATCTGTTTAGGTGAATATAATTCTAATTATTTATTTCTCACATCTAAATATTTATTCATTCAAGTATCACCTATTCCAAATTTAAAAAAAATACCATCAGGTCTCATTATCTAATGTTAGATAGTATTCTCAATATTCACACAAATCATCCATCATTTCATTCTATAATTTCATGAATAACTTCAGCGATATTTTAGCATTGAATCACTTGGTGAAATGCAACAACCCATTTCTCACAAAGTCAAAGTATCTATTTGTGTCAGGTTCACTTGCATGAGATCACTAATTAAGTATCACTCGTGAATGTTTGAATGGGAATGCACAAAAAATATTAATTTTTCAATTATATATACTAAATTATTCAGAATTTACTCATGTGTGACTTATGATTCTCTCATTCCCATGATCGAAATTTGAATAAAAAGTTCTCGGATGATCTCATACCCATGATCATTTATGAGGTATCATATGGAAAAGCAAAAAAACATGTTTTTGGTTCTAATATTGCAATTAGTTTTAACAAAAATATAATTTAACAAATAAAAATATAATCAATATTAATTAACCAGAAGTAAAATATGAAAACCAAATAAAGGCATGAAAATAATGTTTCATTTTTTAACACTCTAATACCATTAAAATTATCCAGACATTACAACTGAAAAATGCATGTTATGATAAAATTATAATTCATAAAAAATATATAATATGTCACATGTTGATGTCTATATTAGTATGCACTCTAGATGTGTGAAGTAATCATGGTCCATCAATGCATGTCGTGGAACCAAACAACAACCAGTGAATCCCAAACAATCACCCATGGAGAACGTCATCCCGATGTGTGGTTGGTTTTTTTTGTAGTGGAGGTGTTAGTGTGGGTTAATGTCGTAGAGGAAGATGCTTGGACATTGAAAAGGAGAGGAGGGAGATTCTAGAGGTGATGCAGCTACTACACTACCACAAAAAAAATGAGTTTTTGTATTATCTCTTTTTAACAGTGCTAAAAAGTGATGTTAAAAGTACCCCTTTATTAGCACTTTTTTTAGCACTGATAAAGGTACCCCCTTTATCATCACTTTTTTTAGCACTGTTAAAGGAGATCCCTTTATCAGATCTTTTTTTCTAGCATTGATAAACGGTATACTTCAAGAAAACATTAAAATTATATATAAATATATAAATATATTTATATTGATATAAATATAATATATATTTTTTAAATATTTTTTAGACAGGTATAAAGAGACATTTACACTTCATATATAAGAAATTTAGTTAAAATATCTTATAAAATATTTTACAAAAAAATTATTAATTAGAAATTTTCTAATTATTAACATCTAATAATAATTTAATAACAATTTGAAGACACAAAAAATCCAAAAATTAATAAAAGATCTAAAATAAGTAGAAAAAATAACTCAATCTTCAAATGACCATAACTTTTGATCTTAGTTTCCATTTGAAATTTTTCACATATTAAAGCAAATCCTATAATGATCTCTACATGTTGGTGGAATTAAAAAACCCTTTTTCACATTTTTTGAGGCCAAAAAAGTCTTAGAAGGCCTCTAAAATTGAGTTTTTAGTTGGGATACCCAAATGTTTTAACATTCTATGGAATTTAAGCCTCGTTAACGGGGGTCATTTTTCTATTTTTCAGTGGGGACTTAATTTATTTCAAGGTATTACATTCATATTGATATTATGGATTTGAAATTTTGTTATTTTTCATAATGTACTATTATTTTTAATCAAATATATAACAATATATACATATTTTTTTATATATTCACACATAAAAATTTATTTAATAAATAAATAATAAAACAAATTTACATATAAAGTATATTTCTAAATATATCATTTTTATCTAAATAAATAATAATATCCATTTTATATAAAATAGATATATATATATATACATATATATATATATGAATATTTATAAACTTTTATAGTGTGTGTGTGTGTGTCTGTATTAGCAAACTGGTATATAATATCAATATATTCTAGCATATGAATATACATATTAATATATTATATATGTAAATATATATAAATATTTATGAATATGTATAATTATACTTACAGATACACATAAATATAATATATATGTGTGAATGTATGTTGTGTGTGTATATATATATATATTTAATTATGCACACACATAAAAACATATTTTATAAATGTATTTAAAACTAATATTATAAATATATATTAAAGTATGAATAAATATACAGATAAAAAATATAACTTAATATGTATATATATATATATAAGTAGATGTAAATATATATTAATATATGATTAAATTTATAAATATATAAATATAACTAACTATATTTATATATATTAATATAAAAATATATAAAAATACAAATATATATATATATCATTAAATGAATACAAACACAAGATGGGTGAGTGTAAAAGGTACAGGAGTGCAAGGGAGAGGTCCGGGGTTCAAATCCAAGTGGAAGTAGGTGAGCAGGTGGGTACAGGGGGGATAGCGAGGTCAAAGGGTGGGGGTGGTGGTGGCATGTGTGGGTGGGGCTTCCAAGTACTATTGAATGGGGGTTAAGGGTTATTAAAATGGGGTCTGATTTGTAGAATTTTTTTATTCTTTTAAATTTTTTTGGAATTTTATCAGTTCTTTTTTTAGCACTGATAAAAAGGGAATTTATCTGTGCTTGGAGAAAAATTCAAAGGATGATATTTTGCTTGGTGAGAACAAGAGGGTTTTCCACTAGGAGGAGGTTTTGACATTGTGTTAGAGAGGAGGAAATGGTCATCATGGTGCTTGTGTGTTTGGGGGAGGTAGTGGAATCCTAGTTTAATGGATGAGGAGGATGCACTATGGTGTGTTACAGTTAGGTTCCTTGAACATGTGTTATGTAGAGGGGGAAGGTCAGCAGTTTGGTTGGTTTGTGATCTGGGAGGAGGATCTGATGGTTGTTCCATATGGTAGATATTTTTTGGGTAAACTCCTTAGATCCACTGCATGAAAAATGATAAAAACAAATTTTATTTTATAAAACATAATTGTCTAAATGATACATGTTAATCAATAATAATAATTATAATAATTATAATAATAAAATTAGAATTATATTATACTATAATTAAAATTATAAATAAATTATACTACTTATATAAATAAATATAAATAAAAGATAAATATATATATATATATATGAACATATAATTAAGTATATTAATATAATACAATTAGTAATTAAATAAAATTATTTTCTATATAAATAATAATAATACCACTATTAAATATTAAACTAATATAATAATAATAATAAACTAATAATATTAATACAACTATTATTTAAAATGATACACAATAATATATAATACTAATAGAGAAAATTAATATAAATACCGATAGATATTAATAAATTGCTAATAAATTTAATATTAGAAAATCTACTACTAATAATATAGTATTAAATGTAATATAAAAATTTGATATAAATTAAAAATAATACTCAATTATTAATATTAAAATATAATTTAACTAAAAACTATAAAAAAATAAACTACCAAAAAACTACAAAATAAACATAAAAACACAAAAAGTGGTTCGAAAAATTAAATAAAACTAATTTATAAAATTATTAAAATGTCAGTAAATCCAATGTGCATCAAAACTCCCACACTTAGACATTTTCACTCCTAGGAAAGACAATCAAAAATAATACTTAAATAGACACGTAGAAAAAACCAAAATTAAAAATTAAAAGTTCAAAAAAATTATATCCCTTCTATACAAAAAATAGCATTCTTCATATATAATTACAATTTTCCAATTTAGTTCCCCTTCCACTCACATTATTCTCAAAACAAGTACCCACAGTTATGCATCAAAGTGGAATACATTTCTATCACTCACATCACTCAAGATAGTACATTGACAAAGTTATGCTCAATTCTCATACACATGAATTCTTACTATAGTCTTTAACTAAATTTCAAATAGCCACTAGAGGAAATAAAAAAATTAACCAATATCGAGGACTTCACAATAGCTTCAAATGTCTCTAACCCTATGGGATGGTGGGTCCTAAAAATGATAGTTTTTGAAAAAAAAAGAGTATTGATTCTTGAAATAAATTCATGATACATTTCATTCCAAATTTATCCCTAAAATTCTTACTCCCCCACACCTAAAATGTTAATTATCCTCAAGAAAATTCTAATCAAATTCCTATAAAAAATTTGCTGATTTTTTCACTGTATTTTTTTCTTCTCCTTTTTTTAAGGGTACAACTCACTTTAACATAATGGATAGCTAAAAAGGTGAGTATTTTTGGTTTTAGACACAATGGAAGCATGCGGTGGTGTGTGGTATTTTAAAATTTCTTTTAATATTTTTTTCTCAAAACCATGAGTGAGGATCTTTAACGAAAAATTTATTATAAATTTATTTAATATTTAAATAAATAAATACCTGGGATTATGAACTTTCTTTGTTGATGATTTTTGATCATCTGAAAAGGACATTCCATATTTATTTTAATGTTCTTGCGAGGATCCAATGGTATAATCCCTCTATTAGTGATCCAAATGTGCTTTAATAGTCTCCAATCAATGCCACTCATTATTTGGGTCCTAGTGTGGTGAATCGAATGTCTTGCATTATTCATTCTTGATCGCTCATTCTTTGGTCTTGAATAAATTCTCTCATGGGTTTCTCAGTCTTAATAGGGGGAGAGGAGGTGGATTCGAGATAGAATTCCTTGTTCACAACAATTCTATATTCCCAAACTTGGAATTGGTTTCTAATGGATTACATAATTGACCTAGTCATCTATTTATAGAGATCGGATTTCGGTTACAAAAATTAATTACATAAAATCCATTAAATATTATTAGAACCATTATTGGAATCTCATGATGTATTATAATAATAATAGTGTTATTATTTTTTGGTGTTCCAACTTACACAAAATGGATAAATAATATTTATCGACTCGTAAATAATTATTTTATCACCGAACATAGTCTTTGTCCATTCAAACTCCTCTTTAATTTATTGAACACCCAAATAAATATTTTATTCTCTTAAATAAATATTATATTCACATAATAGTAAATAAATATTTATTAAATATTCTATAAAATAAATAAATATAATTTACTCACAATCTAATGAATAAATATTTATTTAATTTATGTGATAAAAATAACATAAATAAAATTATTCCTCAGTCTTCAGAATAATATTTATTCCATGAATTAAATTCAAATAGAATTTAATTGAGACCAGTAGAGTCACTTTTTGTGTGACCCTCTAGGATTATTTCTTGTTGGCATTAGTCAGTGTTTCCTAAAGTACAAGATTACACTCTATCAATGGGACAAGGCACCCAAGATAAAGGCCTTAAATTCAAAATGATGACAACCACATATAAATGTTCACTGTGTAATATAATCCATTTTTCACTATATCTCCTCAAGAAGGTTTCCTGATGCTGTTATCAACCTATATGATTGATACATAATTATTTTATTATCTAAAATAAACTCATCTTTACATCATGTCCATGGAATTTAGGGTGGAGATTATATTTCAATCAAAGGGATCAGATATCAACTTCTATAAATATGGAAGGGAAAATACTTTCTTAACTTATCCATTAATAACATGTCATTCATGATGCACCCAACATACCATACCTCACACCAATATATGGTGTGATGGTTTTTATCAAAAAAATTATGTGCATGAGTCATTTCATGAATTAATGGTAATCTAAAAGTCTAAGGACCATTACACACACTCAAAGATAGGAATATCCAATGACACCAAAACATGTGAAATTCCTATTGGTGGGTCTATTCTCAAAATCTATCATCTTGGAGATTACCAGGTGCGAACTTCTTGAGAATAATTCTCATATGATTACAAGTAATCTCACCTAACATTATATATACTACGTGTCCCATAATAGTATGTTATCTAACCACATAACTATATTAAGAATATTTTTATAGGAATTCAAGGTTCTCATCATAGTAGGGAACTACTATGACTTTATTAATGTGAAAAAAAACTCTAGGATATTATTACATTATTTTCATGTAGAACAATGAACAATATGTGATAATATATTTAATTTAATATTTTATACATCAAATATTCATGTATCAAAGTACAAACTATTGGTTCTGGGACACCAAATCTAAAAAACTCCCACTTGGGCTAGAGCTAACTACCCAGGACTTTTAGTTCTCTAGTCCTCACATGATAATCATATTTCTACTAAGTTGAGGTTTTAGTCAAGGGGTCTACCACATTTTCCTCCATGGAAATACTGATCAGTGAAACTTCACCTCTCTGAGAAAAATACCTCAAGATATGATACTTCTGAAGTATGTGTTGTGTCCACTGATTTGACCTTTCCTCTTTTGTGAGAACCACTGTTTTAGTATTATCACAATAGTGTGTGATGGGACCTTTATTGATAATTACCACATCAAGATATTGGATGAACTTTTGAATCCAAACTTCTTCTTTAGCTGCCTAAGAATCTGCAATATACTCAGACTCTACTATAGATTCTGTCACCATAACCTGATTTGATCTCTTCTAGCTCATGACTCCTCCATTCAAAGTGAATATGTATCTTGTTTGTGACTTCATGTAATCTTAATAATTATGAAAACTATAATCTTCATATCCTATTATGACTAGTTCAAAATCTCTTATATAAATTAAGAGAATATCCTTAGTATGCCTCAAATACTTAAATATAGTCTAGACTTCCATTAAATGGAGGTCACCAGGATCAGATTGATATCTGCCAACAACACTTAATATGTAGGCTAAATCTAGCCTAGTACATAACATATCATACATGACTGACCCAATCGATTATTCATATGGAATCATTTTCATTCTATTTATTCCCTCATGTGTCTGAGGACACATTTTCCTAGAAATATAAATGTCATGTGCCACTAGAAAAAATCCAATCTTGGATTGTTTCATAGTGAATCTCTTCAGTATCTTGTCAATGTATATACTTTAACATGGGCGGAGAAACCTATTGGATCTATCACAATGGATCTTGATCCCTATAATATAGGTTACCTCTCCCAATACTTTCATAGAAAATAATTTATTCAACCATGCATTAATATATTGTAGTACTAATATTTCATTTCCAATATGTAATACATCATCAAAAAATACTATTATGAAAACAAATGCACTCCCACTAAAATGTTTGTATACACAAGTCTCACATTCAATCTTTATAAAACTAAATTATATTATTGCTTCACAAAAATGAATGTTCTATGGCATCAATGCTTTCTCTAATCCATAAATGGATTTTGAAGCTTTTATATCTTATTGGAAACCTTTGGAGTCACAAACCCTTCAGGCTGTATCATGTAGACATCTTCTTGAAGTTTCCTTTCAAGGATGGTTTTTTTGACATCCATTTTCCAAATCTCATAGTCATGGAAAGCCGCAATGGAAAGTTAAATTCTAATGTATTTCATCCTTGGAACTGGTGAAAAGGTTTAATCATTTCCAATACCTTCATGTTTTTTAAACCCTTTTGCAATAATTCACACCTTATAAGTACTAAATTTTCCTTACATGTCCAGTTTCTTCTTGAATACCATTTTCCAACCCACAATATTTACATCCACTAAAGGATCTACCAAAATCCAGACTTGGTTTTGGTACATGGAATCCATTTTATAATTTATGGATTCATTCCACTTTGAAACAATTGTGCCACTTACTACTTCCTTATAGGTTAGAGAATCATTATTATCAAATAATAATGGGTCAGCAACATCAATGACTAGAAAAAAATATTGTTCTAGTTCTCTAACCTCTCTTGTACTCTTATTCAATTCTTGGGTATTTAGAACAGTTTCTTCTTCCACAGGGCATTGTGGAATCTAATCTTGTACCAACTCTTGTGTTCCTTGAGCCTCAACTTCATTGATATTATCTCACTCCCACTATATATTTGGGAGATTTTCTCCCTCTCGATTAATAGTGTGTGTCTTTCCACTATAAAACTTTTTTCTGAGGGTTCATATAGGTAATATACACTAATTTCCTTAGGGTATCCTTTAAAGGTACACTTTATTCCTCGAGATGTAATCTTGTTACCTAAAGGGGCATTAACAAACTTTTCACTTCCCCACATATGTAAATTCGATAACATGGTTTTTCTTTCACTCTAAAATTCATACGGAATACCATTTATCAATTTATCTAGTACTTGGTTTAGTATATGTTCAATTTTTTGTAACTCATATCCCCAAAAGGATAATGGGAGACTTTCATGACATATCATTGATCTTACTATTACCAAATATTTGTGGTTCCTCCTTTCTATTACATCATTCCACTGAGGCATGTAATGAGAAGTGAGTTGGGATAAGATCCCAAACCTCTGTAAGTAATCAATGAAGTCTTTATTAAGATATTCTCCACCTTTGTCTGAGTATGGTTCCTTAATATTCTTACCAATATGGTTCCCATCTTCATTCTTGTATTCCCTGAAATTATCAAAATAATTTGACTTATACATCATTAGGTAAATATATCCATATATTCTAAAATAATCAGTAAAAGTAATGAAGTATGTGTACCAAGCCCTTGATTCAACATGAAAAGGTCCACGCACATTAGTATGAACTAATTCAAGAATATCATTATCCCTTTAACCTTTTCTACTAAATGGTGATTTGTTCATTTTTTATTGTAAACATGTGTGATATACACTATGTGGTTTTAGTTAAAAAGAATCTAAATATCCATCTTGATGTAATTTTTTCAAGAGTTTTTCATTTACATGACCTATCTGGTGATGCCAAAGTTGGGTGTGGTATGAGTCATGTGAAGTAACTTTGTTATCAATTAACATTGCTTGGTTCATGTAATCCAACAAGTAAAGACCATTATGTAAATGAGACATGCCATAAGAAATTCTATATTTATAAAATAAGAAATATTTATTTCTAAATTTAAAAATGAATTCATTTATATCTAGTATGGATATAGAAATAATGTTTTTGTTAACGAAAGTCACATAATAACAACCCTTTAAAACCAAGATCATTTTGGTCGGCAATGTGAGGTGGTAGTCCCCAATAGCTACAGAAATAAGTTTAGCTTTGTTGGATGCTCGTAGACCTACCACCCTTCAATTAATTTTTTCTGAATCTAATTGTTTCCGTTATTTAAATACATGTGTGAGAACCAAAAGTTATATCTAATACCAAATTTTTAGAAATAGATAAATATAACCCGATGACAAACATACCTAAAACTTCTCCTTGTTTCATTAGATGTGTACATTTTTTCTTCCAGTGGCCCTTCTTACCACATTCCAAACAGACAACATCATATTCCCTTACTTCACCATTGATTTTATTCTTCATGGAAGGGCAGGAAGAAGCTTTGGGTGTAAATATATTTTATTTAACTTTCTATTTGTTCACCGTAAGTACAAAAGTCTTTTCATGCCTCATATCTTTATCTATTTGTCGAAGGAGGATAAGAAGACCTAGCAGAGACTTCACAATGTTTTTCATATTCAAATTCACAATAAAACTGGAGAAGCTATGAGGGAGTGATGCCAGAATGAGATCCATTCACAATTATTCAGGGAGTTTTAACCCTAGAACCTCTAGGTGCTCAATGTATCCAATGATCTTGACTATGTGAGGCCCAGCTAGGGAACCCTCTCCAATCTTACTCTGAATAATCACCTTGTAAATCTCTAACTGTTAATGTCAAGATCTCTCCTGGTAAATACCATGGAGCTACTGAAGCATACTATACACATCCATGCTTTCGTGAGACTTCATGAGTTCACTATATATAGATTAAATCATAAAACATTGAACATAGAATGCATCATTCATATGGTTTTCATATACTAGGAACTCTTCAACACTCACCTCTTGAGTAGGTGGATCTGGCATTGAGGATTCTAGCATGTAATATTTTGGTTCATGGCCTAGAAAAACTCAAAGGCATGTGAACCTCTCCAAGAAGTTACTAATAGTGATGATATTTTCTTTATCTAATATTGATCAAAGGGATAGTGAGCTTGTCGTTTTATTCCACAATTAAAAGATCATATTATTAGTACTTTTCTTGACTAAATATTTTTCAGAAATAATTAATTGATTCTTTTAAATCTCCCACTATTTTACTAAGTCCCAATAGCCCTCACCCTTGAACTTATAATGTCTAGTTTCTATTACATTATACTGTAAAGGATTCATATTCCCCTTCATATATCCCCAATATGGGTTAGTCAAGTAATTTTGAATGTATTTAGGTGGGTAAGTATTTTCCAATAGCAGGCTTACAGCTCCTTGATCCATTGAGTAGACACCCCAATCCAGAAATCATGACTTTGATTTTCTCAACACATTCCTAAAAATTAAATCAATTCTATCCAGGGATACTTTTATTGATTTAAAATGCTTATGTCAAATACAAACATTCCTATCAACTCCCTTTATAAAAGTTAGTGTCCCAACAAGGGTTGGTCAAACACATAGTTCTATTGAGTTTTGTTCCTAATCAAGTTACATAGGAATTAGTCTGACTTAATATTAGATTGAGGGATTTTATTTTATTATTCATAAATTTTTATCTTGTTTTTTAGATGTCTTATTAATATTTCAGTAGATGTTTACTTAATTAAGTAACAATGTTTAGTTAAAACATTAACACATAATCAATTTTATTTAAATTCTATCTTTACATATTAATTTATTCATTTTTTTATAATTTTATTGCATTAAGAATTATCTTTTTAATGAATTAGAAAAAAATAATTAATTATTTGAATGACCTGATCCTAATCTTATCTAATGCTTGATTTAATGAGTTGACATTAAATGAACTTATGACCTCATGGAAATAACTGCTTATGATAGAATTGGCATGAGATACAGCATTCCATGTGTCCACCTATGTATCACTGAGTTGACATCATTATAGTTCCATCTTGAACCATCTCCATACTCCTTAGGATTATCCATTAATTACAAATATTTATTACTCACATATGGGTAAGGGGGACCAATTAGTTAAAGGGAATTACATAAATATCCTTGGACACACAGATCCTATATAATAATGGAGTGAGAGATGACTTGGTGGACCTCTATTAATTTAATATTAAATAATTGAAAACCCATACAATAAATTTAATTAAATAAATCAAAACACATACATAGGTATTAGGAAGGATCATGAATGTTCATACATGCAACGAATACTCAAAAGTAAATACCTAGCATTCATTTATCCATTATTTTATTATTTAAGATAAATGTGCTTTCATTAATTAATTAATTAATTCCTTTTCATCTTAATGATAATCCGATCGTATTTGGAGTTACCAATACTTAATGGAATTCGTGGAAAATTAATGGAAGAAACAATAATGACAAATTAATTTCAATAAATTAATTGAGCATTTTAAAATTCTTTAAAACCATTGTTGAATTTTCAAACACATAGTATTGTGCTAATCATAAAAATAAGGTTTTAAGGGTAAAATTTCAAATTTAATGTAATTTTTATTTTTTCTATTAATGGGATACTACAAGAAATATCCATGTAGCTACATGCCATGTACCTCAGTAGTCGTATATCTATGTCACAAACCTGAGGCTTCGTTGTGTTGGATCTTCCAGACAACATTGTGTGTAAATGCCAATTACACACCTTGAATCCAATTTTTGTCTTCCAGGTTGGCTCAGTCAACACATAGTGTGCAATAAAATCATCGTGTCTCAATAATTACTTGGTGTATCTAGATACATTGTTCATGGGTATACAGTGTGTGTTCCGGCCACACATCGTGTAACCCAATTTTATCAACCAATGATTTGGAACTTCTTGATGGCATCTATGGTCATTCTTTATTTGTTCCTAAACCTTTAAGAAAATTAAACATTGAACGAACATTATTTATATATCGATAAATTGTAATTTAAATCGGATTAAATCATGAATAACATTAAATAAAATCAAACCACAATTTTTCATAGATTAAAAATTAAATAATTAATTATAAATTTAAACGTGACCCACTCTAATACCACTTGTTGGTTCCAGGAACATGGGAAGCCTACTGTGGTGGGTGATATATTAAAATTTCATTTAATAATTGTTTCTTGATACCATGAGTGAGTATCTTTCACATAAAATTTATAATTAATTTATTCAATAAATGAAGAAATAAATACCTTGGATTATGAACATTCTTCAATGATGATTATTGACCGTCTGAAAATTCCCTTCTGTATTTTCATTATTGAACTAGTGAGGATCCAAGGGTAGAATCCATCTAGAGGTGATCTACACATTCTTCAATGGTCTCTGAGAAACGCCACTCATTCTCTGGGTGATAGCACGATGAATCGAATGTCTTTCTTTGTTCATTCCTAATCGCTCATTATTCAGACTTGAAGAAATTCTCACTTCGGTTTCTCATTCTTGAGAGGGAGAGAGGAGGAGAAGTCGAGATAAAATTCATTGTGCACAACAATTCTTTATTCCCAAATTTGTAATTGGTTTTGAATGAATTACACTGTAGACGTAGTTATCTATTTATATAGAAGATATTTTGTTTACAAAATTTAATTGCATAAGAGACATTAAATATAATTATAAACATTAATGATATCTCAGGCCACTTAATAATAATAATAGTATTATTATTTTGTGATGTGCCAACTTGTGAAAAATGGATAAACAATATTTATCGACTCATAAATAATTATTTTATCACCGGACACAGTCTTGCTCCATTCAAACTCCTCTTGAATTTATTGAACACTTGAATAAATATTTTATTCTCTTACATAAATATTTTGTTCATAAAATAGTAAATAAATATTTATTAAATATTCAATATAATAAATAAATATATTTTATTCACAATCTAGTGAATAAATATTTTTTTAATTTTTGTGATCAATATAACTTGAATAAAATTATTCCAGAGTCTTGAGAATAATATTTATTCCATTAAATAAATTTAAATAGAATTTAATAAAGAACACCAGAAACACTTAGAATGTGACCCTCAAAGATTCTTTCTCATTTTCATTAGGTGGGCTTGTCTAAAGTCCAAGATTATTATCTAGCAATGGGTCAAGGCACCCAAGAGAAAGAACATAAAGTCACAATGATGACGGCCACATATGAACAACCATTGTCTAATATAATCCATTTTCATAATATCTCATCAATATGATTTCATGATGGTGCAATCAACCTATATTATTGATACGTCATTATTTGACTATCTAAAATAAACTCATTGTTAAACCATGGACATAGAATTTTGGAAAATGGTTCTATTTCAATCAAAGGGTTGAGATATCAACTTTCAAAAATATGGAAGGGATCAATACTTTCATGACTTATCCATTAATAACATATCATGTTTAACACACCCAACATACCCTACTTCCCACCAATATATGGTGTGACGGTTTTCGTCAGAAAATCTAAGTGCGGGATTTGTGACATGCATTAATGATAATCTTAAAGTATAAATACCATTACACACACTCATAGGTAGTAATATTCGATGACACCAAAACATGTGTAATTCCTACTGGAGGGTGTGTTCTCATCATCTCCCATCTTGGAAATTACCAAGGGAGAGATTCATGAGAAGAAGTCGCATATTCTTATGAGTACTCACACTCGATGGTCTATATATTATGTGTATCCTCATAGTATGTTATCAAACCATAGAACTATGTTAATAATATTTTCATCAAACTTCAAGGTTCTCATCATAGAGGGGAACTACTATGACCTTATCAATCTGACAAATACTCTAAGACATTAATACATTCTAGTCATGCAGAACAATGAACAATGTGTAATAATATGTTTAATTTAATATTTTATACATCAAATATTCAGGTAACCAAAGTAAAAAATAATTGGTTCTAGGACTCAAAATCTAACAGGTATCAACTCCCAGACCCCATGAAATATATATGAAAATATCCCAATAAAAAGAACACAAGTAGCTTATAATCTGTGGAATCTTAAGGAAAGTATGTCATATAAAAAACTATATTGTTCCCGATGTAGTGAGTCATCGGATTTATAGGTATACCTAAAGGTTATGGTTACACTACCAGAGATCAGTTCTGGGGAAACACTAGCCTTTATCAGTGCTAAGAAAAACACATTGGTAAAAGGGGGCCTTTATTAGTGCTAAAAAAACATGTTGATAAATCTACCATTTATCAGCGCATTCGTTAGTTCTGATAAAGGTTTTTAAATAAAAAATATTATTAATTCATATAAAATTATTATATTTATATTAAAAAATAATTTCTAATTATATATATTAAATAAAAAATTCAAGTTTACATTTAATATATTTTTTTAATAATTCAAATATATATATAGTATTTTTTAAAAAGTATTTATAAGATTATAATTAAATAAATTTATAATTAAATAATTATAAGATTATATTAAATTATATTAAAAAATAAATATATTTATTATATTTACATATATAAATATATATATTAATAATTATATATATTTGGTTCATGGGGGTATAATTACATTAAACACAAACAAAAGTCATAAAAGGTATTCCATAACCCCCCCCCCCCCCCCATAGGGATAGTCCAGTCATCCGTCCTTACATATTCAGTATATGGCCCAAAGGCTCAGTGTGCATGAAGCCTATTACATGGCCCAAAGACCCACAAACTGGCACAAATTCCTAGAGCAGCAACATGTCGGCATCATGCATGCGTCACCATTTACATGCGTCCTGTCTATGTCACTACATGCCTGAGTATAATTGACATTCATATGTTATGCAATAATTAGGCATATTCATTTATACATTACACACTTCACTACCACAAATCTGGGCAAGGGATGAGCCGGATTTTATCAGCGTTAAATAGAAAGGGCTGATAAAAGGTAGTTCTTTAGTAGCGCTTACTAAAAGCGCCAATAAATCTACCATTTATCAGTGATTAAAAGAGAAATGATAAAGGCTATATTTATCAGTGCTATTTTTAGCATAGATTATGTTTTTAAAAAAAAATATTATTAATTTACATAAAATTATTATATTTATTTCATAAAAAATGTTTATGTGTATACATTATATAAAAAACATAATTTTATAATTAATATATATTTTTTAATAATTAAAATATATATATAATGTCTTAAAAAAGTATTTCTAAGATTATAATTAAATATATATATATTTAAATAATTATAAGATTATAATAAATTTCATTAAATAATCAATATATTTATTAGATTTTTCGATTTTTTAGATTCTTTAGATTTATTATATTTATTATATTTATTATATTTATTATATTTATTCAAATTATTATATTTATAAATACTTTTTAAATATATATTTATTATAATAATTATAAATATATATATATATATATATGTATGTATGTATTTTTCTAATGAATGTGGTCAGTAAATATATTGATGTGCTACTTTAATTGACATGCATATATGTTATGTATTTATCATGAATGTTCATTTATACATTACACCATTCTTATTATTCATGTTTCCCATATGTGATGACTCATTTTTTTATTATTCATACTATACTAGGTATATGATTCATTCATGGTATACCCATGAATCTATTATATTCAAAAAAATACTTATAAAATTACAATTTAAATATATAAATATTAATTATAATTATTATATTTACAATTATAAAATTTTAATTATATATAAATAATTTTTAAATATATTTATTTGTAATTATAATTATAACTATATATATATATTTATAAAATTATAGCAGATAAATATATTGTAATTATATGTATATATATATATATTTATTTATTTATATTTATATTTATATATATATATAAGGCTTGATGGGTATATTATCCCTTGGGGGGCTATAGTCTTCTTTTCTGGAATGTGTGTGTGGTGTGTGTATATTTAATGTAATTGTATCCTCAAGCACCTAATATACTTAAAATTATAAATATATTTGTTCTAATTTTATAATTTTTTTAGTATATACAATAAATATGTTTATTATTATTTTATAAGTATAAATAAATATTTATTTATAGTTATAATTATAAATAAATATATATATTAATTTATCATATATATAATTTTATAAATATATATAATAATATAAATAAATTACTAACATTATATCCTTATCAGCTCTTTTTAGCACTAATAAAGGAATTTTTTATCAGTCCATTCTATTTTAGCACTGATAAAACATACATTTATTAGGGCTTTTTAACTAGTGATGATAAAAGTGTCACCCAATATTATAAAAGAACCCTAACAGTCCCCTCCTTCTCTTGCCCACCTCCAGATCTTGTAGAACCCAACCCATATGCTATAGACCCCTCCTCTGCCCAAACCTCACCTCCATTGAGCCCTCCTCTAGCGTGAACCCTCCTACACCGTGAACCCTCCTCCATCGTGAACCCACCGCCATCACAATCCCACCTCCACCGCACTCTGAACCCCAACTCTGTCATGAACCCTCCTCCTCCGCAATCCCACATCCACTATGAACCCCTTCACAACCTCCGTTATCGCCGCCACCACCACCTACACCTACTCTGCTGCTGTCAGACCCTACTGCTGTTGTGGGTATGCCATTTTTTTCACATTATTATCTATTCATAATAAATAAATAGATGTTTGGTTTTAATCAGGTATTCCATTTTTCACTCTCATTTTATTTCATCTAATTTCTTGGAATAATGGATTGGAATTCTATAGATGGATCCCCAGCCCTATCTATTATAGTGGGTTAACATTTATAGTCTTCTCACATTCAATATTTATCTTTGATTTTTATGTTTGGGTATGATCATAATTCATTAAATATATTATCCATTTTAATCAACTCGTTTTAACTCTATTGTATGGATATAACTTCAATCATGAACAAGAAATAATTTTTCAAAACTCTTTTCTTAAATATCAATTTCATCTAGAAAATTCTTAGGATGATCATAGTTTTAGTTACAATAGATTTAATCTTCTTTTAGAGACAATATATTATTAACAAGGTAAATATTCATCTTTTTAATGATTAAAACATCATCTTTCTAAGCTCCCTCGCCCATATTATAATCCTTCTATTATCTAATCAATTTAGAATGTGTTTGGACTCTTTATATATGCCAAAAAATACACTCTCCATATATAGAACAATATAGTGGAAATAATGTAGGTGGGTCATTATTTGGACTCACCTTTAATTTCCAACATCATTGAGGCATGTCCTTCTTCCCTCTTGGATCCAGATTCTCTTGTTAAACTGTAATTCCCCTATTCTTAGGATCTATTTTTCGTGATTTAGCCAAATTTCAATTGATAATTGTCTTTTTTATGTTAGTAATATAATTCATATATTTTCATATATAATTCTACTAAACATGTTTATTAGGTCTCTCCCTCTAGTTGGTCTCCTCCATTGGAATTGGATTCTCTTCTTGATCATATTGTATAGTCATTCGAATCACCCAAAACATTATCCTTTATGAATTTTTTGCAAACAATCACCCTTAACTTCTCATTAAATTAAATAAAAATATGAAAAATAAATCATTTTCCCATAATCCATTATGTATTATCTATAGATCAATTCATAATTACAAAATAAATTTTGACACCCAACATAATTGTGTTTCAAGCACCTAGGACTCCACTATGTCATTTTTGACCTCTATATTGATATGAAATTATAAGGGTATTTGATCCCCATTAATGATTAAATATAAGTTCAATGTAATTGGGAGTAATTTCGTTTCTCAACATAAATTTCTATATCCTATCAATTAATATTGATTTTTTGGGGTTTTTCTCAATAGAATCATATAGCTAATAGCTTACAAGTTTATCAATAGATTTTTTTCGTTTGTCTTATAAATTTTTGTTTTATAAAATCATGGTTATTTTTTATTCATATATCTTTTTTAAAGTTACACTATTGGGATTTATTTCTTTGTGAAAATGACTATGTGCCTCTTTTAAAATGGTTTAAGTGTTTTCAAATGTTTCTTAAAAAATTATATGTTTTCAACATACTCCTTTTGGGTTTTAAGTAGCTTTAAAATTATTTAAACACATGGCATGGACTTAGGTTGAATGCCAACTATTTTTCAACTCACCTAATTTGCTTTCATAAAGGTATGTGAGTGTTTTGAAAGTATATTTAATGATGGTATAATTTTAACATGGTGTGTGTGTAGTTTTAAATGAAAATTTGTAAAATATATAGGGTTTTTGTTCATTTTAAATGATTAAGATTTTTTGGGTCATAAAGTTGTCTTGAATTCTTTAAAAAAAATAAATTGTGTAATTTTGAAAGAGTGGTTGGAATGGATTGGTTTATTTTAAGAATGCTATGCTATTTTAAAAAGGAATTTGTGTAAATGGTTAGTTTTTTAATGGGGTTTCAAATGTGATTTTATAAATATTTTTTAAAGGAAAATCGAAATCTAGTTTTTCCATAATATTTTATCTTTATATTTTTATTGAATTATGAAAACTTATACATTATATAGGAAATACAAGTAGATTGATTATAACATCTTGGAAAGGGAATGTCACTAACTCTATCCAACCCAGAGGATATTTATCGTGACCTCACTCTTGAAAAAGGTGAATTAATTTTTTACCCCATTTAAACTCCTAAACCTACTTTGCATCCAACATCACCTGTATGGATTAAATTAGGGGGCCCCTTGTTTTAAATGTCTTTTTAGGCATTTTCCATTGAAGGTATGTGATTTATTATTAATATGAAATGCTTGATGCTTATTCATGGATGTGAAAATGGTCTCATTATTGTAAGGGTGTTAGAGATGACTTTTTATTTACTACTTATATTATATTTATTCATGTGATTATCAATGACTTGTTATTTCTCACCTCAACTTGTTTGGATGCATGGGAACCCTATGAATTAAGAAATAGGTCCAAATTTATACTACACTAGATAGCTCATGCACTAGCTATTTTCTTCTAGTTGTATGGTTTGATTATTCTATAAGAGTGTCCCTAATGAGGAATGTGTGGGTAATTAAGGTGGATTTTCAAATTTTTAGGATTCAACATAGTTCGATTATTGGATTCATTGTAGTTGAGTACAAAATGAAGTAATACTTGAATTCCCTCTGATTTTGATACATTTTAGATAATAGAATTGGAACCAAAAAAGATGGTTATATATAACAATTAGATTTATCATCTAAATGAGAAAGTGGAGGATAATAAATAGTTAAAGGTGTATCTAGTTGTAAATTTATTTTAATAATTAGAAGTATTAGATTTCAGTTAGATTTTCTCTCCTAATATTAAGCATATAATAATTTATATGGTTCTTTACTTGGTTTCTATTGAAGGTGTATTTCTAGAAAAATGGATGTCATGATTATATTCCTTTATGGACATTCAAAGGAAGATATCTACATAAATCAACTGGAAGGTTTCATGCTAAATGGAATAGAATGTTTAGTTCTGGTCATAAATGGAGGTTTTTGGGCATAAGTAGGCACCAAGATAGTGTAACTAGAATTTAAATGTTTTCATGGTATAATTAATGTTCATAAAATGTAATTTAAATAATTTATACTATTTGAAGGTGTATTATGATCAGATTTTTTTCATTTTACTTATTTATGTTAATGAATTTATTATTTGGACCAATGAATGAAAGGATGGAAGAGCTGAATATTGATTTATCTAGAATATCCCAAATGAAGGAACTTGGTTCTAGAAAGTGTATATTGGGGATAAATATTGAAATATAGTTATAATATATTATTATTTTTTCCTTAGTTACATTTTATATAAATTTTTTGTTTATTAATTTTGTAAAATTTTAATATTAATATATAAAATATGATGGATATTGATAAAGAATGGATGGATTCCAATTGTCTAACAAAATAGTATGAAGATTGAGTGAAAAAGTTCATCAAGTTTGCAAAAGATTATGAATTTTTATGACCTCCCAGACCCGAAGTCCATTCAATGGGTGCCCCAATCCTAGTGGGTCACATGTCCTCAAGCACATCTCCCTAAACACCAGAGGCTTCCGACTAGCAGTGAGGGACTAGGGTGTGTCTATGGGGAGACAATGACCTCATCACCAAAATGTATCATAGCAGGTGAATGTAAACATAGGGTAAATAAAAGAATAACTATAAGTAAACAGATGGAAAAATGGAAAATAAGGACAATAGTAAAAAATTAATAAAACAACTTGAATATAATTCTATAATCGATGATATTTTAGGTCACAATAAAATTAGAAAACATGAATACAAGACAATAGGCATAACATGTTCCATAATAGTATAAAATAAATCAAAGACTATCCCAAGCATCTCAATCTATAACTTGTTCATCTTCTATAAATCTCTATCCTAAACAGCAATAAATCAAGTATTTGAAGTTGTATGCTTCCTATTATCAACACCTACAACCATGTAATCTTCCCTTGGTACCCAACGGCACCTGGAGAGGGTGTGAGATAAATATTAGTGGGAAACCACCAACGGTGTCTATGACATTCGGCCCATGTAATGAAAATGTAAAAGTGTGTAAGTATGCATATATATATAGTTAATTATTACAATGTAACTAAATACCCATGTACCTGAGTCATCCCTAGGTTGGTGTCCAAACATGTCAATAATTCATTATTTTATTATAACCAATTTATAAATAAGTCACATGTCAGCAATTACAAAGTTTCAATGTTGTAACAAGCCAACATGTAATGATATTTAATAGAGAATTCCCAAGGTAATAACCCAGGCTACATAGACCTCAGGGGTCTCCAAATTAGTAATAACAGTAGTCTGGCATGGGTAAGAGCGTAATCCAAGGATCATATTCTAAGTAATTCCACAATTAGTTTCCTACTGAATCTAGGGTGATCGTCCAAGGTAAAACAGGGCTATGTAGAGAAAAGACCCTATGGGATTTAACCACGGCACCTACTTTTCAATGATAGATCCAGGGAGTGTATCCAACACATCCTCTAATGATATGAAGGGATAATACAATGTCATATTGAGCATTAAATAATAGAAAAGGAATAGTATCTAGGTTGTTCTCATCCTAAGCAGGCTGAATCTTTGAATCAGAATGGGGTTCCTGAGTGATCATGGCATTCTACGATCAAAGTCCAAGGAAAGATCAAGTCAGACCATTCATATTTGATTATGAAGTCATCAAATATCTATTATGGTTCAAGACATTTCTTTCATTAGTATGATAAGTTCAAGTAACATGAAATTTTTGGTTCAATCCTTTCCTTTCATTAGTGTGATAAGGTCAAGTAGCGTGCAACCTTTTAATCAAGCCATAAATATTAAATAAGTCCTTTTTTTTGAATCCTTTCCTTTCATTAGTGTGAAAAGTAAAAGTAGAATGAAACCATTCATTCAATATAGTTAAGTTATATTCAATAATTAATGTTCATTTTGATACCTTCCATTAATGTGGTAAGGGGTTCTCCATACACGAAACCAATCAATCATTCACAATTAATCCAGTCATGTCATATACTCAATATACCTTCCAATTTCCAATTCACATTTAATTATCAATTGAAGCACTTAACTTAGGTGGTTCAAGTGTTACTCATACATGGTAAATTCCCTTATGAAATTTAAAATATAAATAATCCATTTAATATAGAAAATATTACACTTAGAGTGGTCATGATAATAACACCCAAATGATGGCGCAAACGTGTCAAAATACTAACCAACAATTATGGCATAAACTTTGACATGAAAATGATGGTGTTTTGGTCATAAAAACCAACAATTAATCACATGTATGTGAAGATCATATCCATACAATTATAATTATTGTTATAATGAAATATAAATCAAATAAATGGGACCCGATGAAATCGTGGGACCCACACAACAGATCCAAAAATCAATGAAATTGAGGGATAAGTTGTAGAACATACACCTTACACTTGTATGAATATCATCCTAGGGTATTGACACTTTATTTGGATCATATATGTGTAGATCTAAGAAAAGGATAAAAATGCTCATACCTTGATAACTCAGTCGAGAGAAAGAGAGAAGGATATTGGCTCAAGTGGACTCTAGAACATACCATTTTGCATCCAACGTGATGAACGAATGATCAATCAGATCCCAAAAGAAGGAGATATCTTGATTCCTACCTTATATCTTCTAGGGGATCCAAATTGAGAGTAATTTAGGTTAATCACACTAAAATATTGATTAGGGAGAAAGAGGAGGGCTAATTAGATCATTAAGGGGAAAAATTTCAAATTACCCATGAAAAGGCTTATGCACAGTTTTTCCACATGGTTAGGAAAACTGTGGACAAAATATGCATGGTTTGCTGGGAATAAGGGAACTTTACATGGTTAGGCTGTATAGCCATGCGCAAACTGTTCTTAGTGGTTCTGTTTAGAAATTTCCATCTACACGATTAGCCAAACCATGCACCAACCACGCACTAACTGTGGAACCTGTCTAGTTTTACCAAAAATATGGGTTCTGAGCTCTGTACTTTCCCTGGGCACCCCCTGAGACGTTTACTAACTCAAAATTAATCAACAAAAGGTCCAAAGTAGATATTTCAACTGAAATTTAAAGGATCGATACCTGAGTGAAAAACTAGGTTCTTATAATCTTCCCCCTTAAAGGAACTTGTCCATGAGTTCACCTTCCAATGGTGTTGAAACACTATTTGAGAAAAACTCTAGATATTGGGCATGTACATCATCTTCCCTCTCATAATTCTAATCATGTACTCATCTGTGATACCATAGAACCCATACTAGAGGGACAGACCGGACTTGGAGAGCCTTCATGCCCTGGTCAACGATTAGTACTGGAAACTCTTCAAAAGTAGAATCAGCATCTAACACAACTTCTTTGGGATAAATTTTATGAGATGGATCAACATGATATTGTTGAATCTGTGAAACCTAAAATATGACATGCATGGCACAGTACCTCTTTGGTAGTAGCGATTGATAGGCTTCCAGCCTGACTCCCTGTAGAATCTCAAATGGCCCTACATAATGAGGTGAAAAATTTCCCTTCTTTCATAACCATTTATTCCCTAGCTTGGTAAATACTTGAATAAAAACATGATCCCTGACCTCGAACTCAAGAGGTCGTCGATGACGATTGGCATAAGATTTTTGTCTAGACTGAGTAGTAGTCATCTGCTTTCTGATCAACTGAACTTGATCTAAAGTCACCTGAATGAGACAAGATTCTAGTAGGGTTGTCTCACCTGCCTCTTGCCAGCATAAGGCTATACAACATGGAATACCATATAAGGCCTCAAAAGGAGCCATCTGAATTGTTTTCTAAAAGTTTTTATTATTGGAGAACTCAACGAGAGGGATATGATCCTCCCAATAACTGCTGAAGTCAAGTAAACATGCTCGCAACATATCCTCAAGAACTTTTATTGTCAATTATGATTTTTCATTGGTCTGAGGGTGAAAATATGTTCTTAGAAGCACATGAGTTCCCATAGGCTTCTAAAAAACCTACTAACTACGATGTGAAACAAGAATCCTGATCTGAAACGATGGTATGAGGGACCCCGTGGAGTCGTATGATCTCACAGACATACGGTCTTCCCAGCTCATCAACTGAAAAAGTCTCCCGACTAAGAATGAAGTGGGATGATTTCATTATTCATTCAATGACTAACCATATAGAATCACTACCCCTCAGTGACTTAGGTAATCTTTCAACAAGATCCATAACAATTTCCTACCATTTCCATTTTGGGACTAGAAGTGGATATAACAAGCCTGTAGGTATCTGGTGCTCTGCCTTCACCTGCTAATGGTGGAACACCTAGTGATAAAGCATGTTATCTAAAACATCATCCCAGAACACCAATACTAGAATCACATATCTTGATACATCTTAGAGATGTCATGATGAACTGCCCACTGAGAAGCATGGGCCTCTTTCATCAACTCCTCTCTCATATCTATAGGAACCAGGATACATCGATGTAGATGAAGGATGTCATATCTTTCTAAGACCAATCTGGAGGCGGGTTATCTCTTGATATACTCCCATGGAGAACCAAGCCTTCAGGATATAAAAACATTCTACCCTTCACCTTCTCAATGATGGAAGAGGTAACTACTAAAGATGAGAGGTTGGACTGCTCATAACTGTCAAGAAACTATAGATGAGTCTTAGAGAAAATTCCCATTAAATTTCATTTATCACCATCTTCCCGTATGACCTATGATTGAGTTTTTGGACTCTGTGCATTAGTGACCACATTTCCCTTCCCATGTGTATAGGCAATCTCAAACTCAAAGGACTTAAGGTATTAGACCCATATTCTTTGTCTGAGGTTCAAGTCACACAGTGAAAAGATATATTTGAGGATCATGTGGTCTGTGTACAAAACAAAGTTATCACCCAAGAGATAATGTCTCCAGTAATGTAAGGAATGGAAAACTTCTACTAGCTAAAAGTTGTGTGTCAGGTAATTTCTCTCAAGAGGCCTAAACTACCAAGATCTGTATTCAATGACTATATCTTCCTACATCAACACTGATCCTAGGCTGATTCATGAATAACCAAAGAAGATGGTATAACCTATAACCAGCTCTATAATAGTCAGAATAGGTGCTAATACAATTCTCCCTTTAAACTCAGGAAAGTATTTGACACGTGCTTGTGACCATATGAACTTGACACCATTCTTTGTAAGACCAGTAAGAGGTGAAGTAAACTAAGAAAAGTCTTGTATGAAACACCTGTAATATCCTTCCAGCCTTAAGAAACTCTGTATATTAGACATGTTCTTAGAATTCTCCAAGGAAACTAAAGAAATAGCCTTTTCTGGGTCAACATATATGCCTAATTATGACATAATATGACCCAAGAAATGAAATTTGTATATTTACAGGTGGAACTTAGCAATCTTGGAATAAAACTGATGCTCTCTCAGTATACTCAGAATGATCTCAAGATGTTTGGCATGGTTTCTATGACTATGATAATATACTAATATGTATTCCACAAAGACCATGATAAAATAATTAAAATTGGGATTGAATAACATATTCCTCATAGCCTTAAAAAAGGAATGCACATTCGTAAGACTGAATGTTATAATAAATAACTCATACAAACTATACCTACTATGAAAAGTTGTCAGAGGTATGTCAGATAGACTTAATCATACCTGATGATAACCTAATCTTAGGTACATTTTAGAGAAGACCTTTTCTCCTAATATCTAGTTGAATTGATCATATATTCAAGGAAGTGGATATCAGTTATTGACTATAAGATGGTCCAACCTTCTATAATCCAAACATAGATATAAGGTTCCATCTTCCTTCTTGTAAAAAAGGATGGGTGAACCCCAAGAGGATGTATTGGTCCGTATAAATCCTTTGGAATCTAAATCCTATAACCACTGCTTAAACTCTTGACTCTCTATTGCTTCCATCCTATACAGAGGAATGGACACTAGAGCTTCTCTCGGAACAAGATTGATTGTAAAATCTACCTATCTATCAGAAGGTAGGCCAAAAAAACTTCACAAAAGACACCCTTTAAATGATCCACCACTGGAGGGAAATTATATTTTCATAAAACATGATCATCCATAAATATATTCACAATATAGGTGGTCACTACACCTTTCCCTTGATGCTCTAGTCCATCTCTACCCTCCTGGACATCCCACTTACCCTTATGTAGATAACTATTACCCCGGGTGATGTAAAAGATACCCTATGCTAATAGCAGTCTATAAAAGTATGAATGTGAACCAACCAGTTCATCTTGAGAATGTCATAAAAGTATATAATCTCGAGAACAAAGAGGTTCCAAAAGAAAGGGTAACTACCTACCTCAAGGGGGAACTCCATACACTAGAGTATTCCCTCTATCCGTACCCCAAATATCATATCTAGGGTCATTAAACAATAGAGATACTATATATTTAGTCTGAAAATCTCCAATATAGATACAATGATAAAAGAGTTTAAAGAAAATATATAAAATAAGGTATATACTATGGAATAGGCTATTAGAAAAGTACCCCATACTTTATATGTTCTCATAGCCTAATCCTTAGGTATCGGTTTTAATGCATGCGGCTGACTTGATCCATGGCCATGTGCAACAGATATACTACCATGATCATAACTGCTCTGCTGGAACTATTGGTGATTAGGGGTATGGATACTATGGCCAAAATATCCTCCTCATCTAGACCTGATGGAGTTATTCCAATTCCACACTTGATGCGGCATAAAATAAATCACTCCTAAAGGTGTAGCTGGTGCAGAACAGTTTCCACTCGAAGTTGGTGGAAAGGTACTACATAAATGCTGGAGATTCCCCATTTGTACATAATATCATCACTACATTAGGTCTCTATAATATCAAGGATACTTGTTCACTTGTATTCCACACTGATGACACACAGTAGAGTTATCAAAACAGGCACTCTGCTTGTCACTTCCCTGAGGAGAAACCTCAAGGGAATGTTTCCTGCCACTAGAAGAACCACTAGCCTATCGTTGCACTGATCCTCTAAACCCAGTACTATTTTTTCCCTCAAGTTATGATCAATGATAAGGTTCTAATTAACAATATTTTAAAAATTAGGCGGGTGAAATACATTCACCTGTGTACAAATGTCATACTGGAGCCCATCCTAAAAACGTCTAGCACGTGAAATCTCATCATCCAAAAGAAGCAGTGAAAAGTGCTACAACTCCGTGAAACTCATTGAATATTATATAACTGATATAGAACGCTTCTAAATATTCATAAACTCTCTAGATATATTATCCCTCAACATATGAGCAAAGAATAGACGATATGAGGTAGTCCGGAAATAAACCCATAACATGCCCAAATGATAACCAGCCTGGGAAATCACATCCCATCAGCACTTCGAAGAATCTAGAAGCATGTATATGGAAGGCTTGACTCTCCCCTCTGGAGGAATTTCTCAATGCTCAAAGATATATAGGGTGGATTATATCCAAGAATCGTCATCCTTTAGACTACCACACCCTGAGAATGTTGGAGGATATTGTTTTTGTAACTCATGAGTTAGATCATCCATCATAGGTGAAAACCGTATAGCACCATGAATTAATTTCATCAAATGTAGGAAACTATCATGAACTTCAGTGTGAGTGACTAGATCAGGTATAGCAGAAATTTCCTCAAGTGGCACTCCTAAAGGTAAGACTAGCGGCTCAGGGCCCACCATGTCTGAATCATGGTCATTTCCACCCTCCTAGCATACGATACAAGGAAGTCGTGGTGGAATTGGTCAACAATAGCCAAGAACACACCTCATAACAAGCTTAGAATCATAGAGGTAGCATCACCAGGGGAAGATAAACATAAGAAAACCCACTACCCAAGGTAAATTACCCAAACTAACCTCTTAGACAACAAGATATCGCTAAGTACTCAATTATAAGTTTCATTTAATTTTATATTTAATTTCTTGGTTTACTCCTTTACCATTCATAAACATGATAAGGAAAGATGAGTGTAGGACCCCGGGACACCCTGAGATTGGAGGAGTGAATCAAGGTGTCAACTTTTCTTTTAAACTGATGGATGTTGTTCCCACATTTGTAAGAACTAGTCAAATCGGTATGATGGATATGATCAGAATTCAAACATTCACATGCAAAGAGATGACACAACACTTTTTACTTGGTTCACCACTAAGGGCTACATCCAAGGAGAATACACTTGAATGTTGTCATTCATACCTAATTCCACTATTCTTCACTAGTATTGGATTATAATGGTTCGAGAACAGTCATTATGTCCCTGGCTCACTGCCTTTACAAATGTTCAGGGATAGCCCATTGCATCCCTCGGGCCGCTCCCGTTGACTCCCCCTGGATCACTGCCTTCGGTGAAGTCTCAGTTAGTTTATAGATGTGAAGGACTCTTCAATAGATTCGCATTGAAGTCTTTCCCTCTGCTTAGCACGAGACTATTCTTGCATCGAAGTCCAGAATTGATGCACTTGAACACACTGAACCACAAAACTGGATAATCAGAAACACGCAAACAGGTTATACTGAAGATTTCATGCAACTCCTATCCTTTGCGCGAAATATCTCACTTTTGCGTGAAATAATTTATTTTTGTGCGGAAAATATTTCACGCAACAACCTCATTTATGCGTATATTTACACGCAACACCATTTTCGTGCAGCTTGGCCATTTTCCTGCATATTGGATTTTTTCACCCAACCTAAAAATTTTCATGCAATGTCTGTGTTTTCTTGCAACTTCACCTTTTTCTCACAACTCAAAATTTTTCGTGCACCTCAGCCTTTTTTTTGAAACTCGTCCTTTTAGCAAAACCTAGCCTTTTTTGCACAACTCCCTTTACATGAACATTTTACGCGCATCAGCACTCGGATCTTCTCCAAGTATTAAATCATACAGAATGAGGGGGGTCACCACTTATTTATAGGCTTTGCTGACCCCCATGCGCAAAACCCATCTTGGAACAACAAACCACTCATTCGTCGCGCAATACTTTTCACGCAGGAATCTTTTTTCGTGCACATCTCCATGTTTTTTGCGCAGCCCATGCCTTTTCCCTTTTTTAATTTTCTGATTCTGAAACACCTCTTGCAGAAAAAATATCTCTCAACTATTTCGCGCACCATATTGTTTTTCACGCACACAGCTGTTTTTCGTGTACACCACTATTTTTTAGTGCACGGCTCCCTTATTTCACGCACCACTTCCTTTTTGCGTGCACCTCCTCTTGCCAACAACCTATGTCTTAATTTTTTGATTTTTAGGTCCAAAAATTTTGCAAACACTGGAGAACAATGCCACTTTCAATACTGTTGTCTACTTGAACTGTTTGGACACTTTACTGGCATGCATTCCGAACCTCCAATGAGGATTGAAAACAAACAAAAACCATACTCCAATTTATGCATAGAACGACCATGGTTCCAAAAATCTTACCCTTTGGGTTTTTTGGCAATCAGTAAATAAATTCAATGGAGCACCAACCACATGCAAACCAAAAATGGAAGAATCAACTTAGCCAACACTCTAAGTCTACAGGAGCAATTCTCGGTGTATTAAACAAGATGGGAAGAGTGAATTAGGATCCTGTGTTTTGGAATTCTCAATGACGCCCAAGAAATTCTCTTAAATTATCCTAGAAGCATTACATGTCCTGAATTCTCATCGTGATTCCATACATGTCCTGAATTTATTCCTTCTCCCCCATTGGAAATAAACCCAAAGATTGTTATTTTCTCATTGAACATCTCAACACACCCCATGGATAGTATCTCCCCCATAAACCTACATCATATCCACAAGCAGATAAAAACAGTTAATAAAGCTGGGGAGAGGGGAATTTTGTAACATCTTTATGCACTGGGAGGTGGCTGAACACCAATGTTCAATTGATGTTTCTCAAACATAGCTGCTGACACTGGCTTGGTTAGGATATCAGTCAATTGGTTGTCAGTTCCCACATGATCTATTCTAATCACACCTTGATCAGCTTTTTCTATCATAAAGTGATACCTGATTTCAATATGTTTTGTTTGAGAATGATGAATAGGATTCCTCATGAGATCAATTGCACTCTTGTTATCACTGTAAATCAGAATTGGTTGCTTTACCTCTTCACCAATATCTGTTAGTTGTTGCTTCATCCATAACAGTTGAGTGCATGCCTTTGTGGCAGAGATATACTCAGCTTCAGCGATACTAAGAGAAGTAAATTCTTGTTTCTTGGTCAACCAGCCAACACATTTATTCCCAATGTAGAATGCTCCACCACTGGTGGACTTTCTGTCCACTAAATCACCAGTCCAATCAGCATCAAAAAACACTTATAATTCAATGTCCCTTCCTGCAGCAAGGTATAACCCAAAGTTATGAGTACCTTGAATGTACCCCATGATTCTTTAAACTGCCTCCATATGTTACTCCTCTAGATTACTCTGAAAGTGGGTCACTAGAAATATTGAAAAGAAAATATCTGGCCATGTCACTGTCAGGTATAGTAGGCTCCCAATGATCCTCCTGTACATGGTGGGATTTACAGAGGTCCTATCCTCATGCTTTCAAATCTTAGTTCGAACTGCAATAGGTGTCGACATTAGTTTAGAGTCATGCATATTAAATTTCTTCAGGAACTCTCTTTCATACTTTCCCTAAGAGATTAACGTGTAATATTTCTTTTGATTCACATGCAACCCCAAAAAATATGTGAGCTCCCTAGTCATTGAAACTTCAAATTCTGATTTCATGTGATTGGAAAATTCGTCCACTGATTTTTTCCTGCTGCCACCAAATATAATGTCATCAACATAAACTAAAACCATGAACTGATATTTCGGGGAATTATTTACATAGATATTGTGATCTACTCCTCGTGTGAATTCTAGTTTATTGAGATAATATTACAGCCGAGAATACCATGCTCGGGGTGCCTGTTTCAAGCCATAGAGTGATTTATTTAGTTTGAAAACCTTTGTTTCATCAGTACCAAGAAGAAAACCCACTGGTTGTTCTATGTATACTCCTTCTTTGAGTAAAACATTTAAGAATTTTGTTTTGACATCCATTTGATATACTTTATATCCTCATTGGAGTGCCATGGCAAGGAAAAGCCCGATTGACTCCAGTATAGCCACTGGTGAAAAGGTCTCTTTAACATCAACACCTTTAATATGTGAATATCCTTTACATACTAGTCGTTACTTTTTTCTAATAATACTTCCATGCTCATAAATCTTTATCTTGAAGATCCATTTTTTACCAATCACATTGTGACCTTCGGGTCTATTGACTAGATCCCATTTCTGGTTCTTTTCAATCTAATCTAACTCTTCATTCATGGATTTCACCCTAGATTCATCCTTTGCAGCTTCTTCAAATGAGGATGTCTCCACAACTAATAGAAATGTATATTGTCTGTTATTCCTAATTCTTATTGTCTGTGTTGGTGAAATCATATCCCCAATTATGTTATATGGATCAATATCAGCTCTTCAATTTCTCCTATGAGGTTCATTCACATTCTCTCCATCCAAGATTTCATCTTCAGATTATTCTTCTAAGTCAACATCATGATGTGACTCCAAAGTGTTTTGTACACCTTCCCCAATTTATGTATTTGTATTTACTCCATGTTCAAATTCATCCACATCTTTTATCTCATCAGCATAGGAATTATTTGAAGCATTTGTGGTTTTTCCTTCAATGATCTTAACATCATTTCTTTCCACAATCCTACCAAAGCGTTTATTGAAACACTTATAGGCTTTGTTGTTTATTGGATACCCAAGAAAAAATACTTCATCTGTATTGTCACCAAACTTCCCTTGATTTACTTCTTTATTTCAGATGAAACATTTGCTTCCAAAAACACAAAAGTATTTCAATGAAGGCTTCCTTTCATGCCACAATTCATATGGTGTCTTTGTTTCTCCCATATAAAGCCTCATTTGATTTTTAATGTGCACTGTAGCTTCAATACCTTCTTTCCAGTAATGGCGAGAGATAAAACTCTCAATCAGCATAGTCCTGGCCATATTGTTGACCTGTCTAATATAGTGTTCAACAACTCCATTTTTATGTGGAGTTCTCACAGTAGCTACCTCATGCTATATTCCATGTTTTTCTAGGTAATTCTCAAACTCAATGGACATGTATTCCCCTCCATTTTTAGATCGTAGGACTTTTATTGTCCATCCAGTATCATTCTCAGCAATCCGGCGATAGGTTTTCATGAGTATTTGTCACTTACTGTGAATAAACATTACACAAGACATTCTACTATAATCATCAATGAAAATGATAAAGTACCTATCTCCATGAGTTCTGAAAACATTTATCTAGACACATACGTCTGTATGGATGAGATCAAGAAGGTGTGATGCCCTTTTCTTCTTTGGTCGATATGAATTATAGACTAGCTTCCCCCATATGCAAGCATCACAAGTCCTTTCTCGTTCACATTTCAGAATAGGGATATCCATGAAAATATTCAGCTTAGATATCTTTTCCATGTCTTTTTGGTTAATTTTCCCCTGTCTTCGATGCCATAGGTGGTTTTCATCTTCAACCGACAAATAACAAGAGTTTACTTTAATGTCAACCTGATATAAGTTTCCATCTGTTCTATAGTATTTCATAAAAGAATTCATTGTTTTTTCCTTTATAGTGCAGCCTTTTTGAATGAAAGTTACTATGAGCCCTAAGTCACATATTTGACTCACACTGAGGAGATTGTGGCATAGACCGTCCATATAAATGACTTCAGTCTTCTTCATCTCTCCATTGGAGAGAGTAGTATTCCCACTACATTTAATCTTCAAAGCACCATCATTACCAAACCTCACTATTACATCAACCTTCTTTTTAATTTTCATCAAAAGGTCAGCATTTCCTATCAGATGTGAAGAGAATCCACTATCAAGAATCCAAGTGTTGCTTCTCTTTGTATATTTGAAGACTACTTCTACAAGATTGGATTTCTCGATCTTCTTCTTTTCTTTCCAAGAGATATTGGATTGAGTATAAGATATTGATGGCCTTCTAATTATTTCTTCCACATAATCAGATTCAACATACCCATAATCTTCTTCTAGAGGAGAAAACCTCTTTGTGAGATCAACACCATCAGGAGGGTGAATATTTACCCGTCTCTGAGAGTTGTATGAATCTCTACTATCGAATCACTACCTGCTGTACAAAGATTTATGGCCAAAGATAGAACAAATAAAACAATATCCATAGAAACTATTTCTTCTATAAGATGGAGGATATGAAGTCAGTCTCCTTTGTTGATGTCCCAGATCTTCCCCATTCAAGTATCTCCTTGCCTCTTTGCAATGTGACATGGTATGGATCAGATAGCCACAGAACTGACACTTCATGAGAGGAAATGTCTTCTCACTTGAATTTTTCCCCATACCATCTTCCTTTGGAGAATAGTTGGATTGCCTATCATTTCTAAAAGTTTGAGGATAATTTCTAGTTCTTATTTTAGTTTGGATTGAGGGTTCCTTTTTCAGAACTTTAGGAAATGTTTCAACATGTCCAACTTTCATATTGTCTTTATTTTGGCTATCTTCACTTCCAGTAGTTGATGTCTCAGATTCATAGCCAATTCCACTCTTTTCCATTCAAGCGGGTCTTTGATCACTCAAGATTCTTCCAACCCCATCTGAACCACACATGGCACTTTCCATTAATTCTACATATGAGAATCTTCCAAAATGAATTTTCTTCTTACCCTCATTTGTGGTTGATTTAGATTCAATTTTACTTCTAAGAGTAACAACTTCTTCCTTAAGACCCTCAATAATATTGGACTTATCTTCTAGTATGGATGAAAGTTCATTTGTGACCTTTTCTTATTATTCAATTCTAAGATTTAGTTCCACAACGTCATATGCACTTTAAAGGATTGAAGACTAAACTCTCACTAGTTCTTCTAGTCATTAAATTTCTGCTTCAAGCTCATCAACATATTCTAATGATTTATCCACCATTTCCTTCCACTTATTGCATCTCTTACATTTATTCTCAATCTTGGAAAAGGAATATTTAATTTGAATCTTTAGATCACCATTAGGAGTAATATGATTATATCTGCCTTTATTGATCTAGGGTCTTGACTTTTCAATGGTAGCCATCATGGAAGCGTGGTTTCCTGTTTTAAATTATGGTTCTTCTTCTTCAAAAAATTCAGTATCATCATCTTCCTATTCATAGAAAATACTCTTCCTTTTTGTTTTCTTTCTATATTTGAAGTCTCACTTTTTGAAAAACCTTTTCTGAGGCTTCTTGATGTCTTCTTCTTCACTCTCATCATCATCAAACTTTCGTTGGCACTGAGAGGAAATGTGCCCAACTCTTCCACAACGAAAACATGCCATATGTAACTTACCTTCAAATTTACCATTTCCCTTCTTTCTCTTCTTGGAAATAAGAGAACGAATTTCTTTTTCCTCATAATCTTCACCAGCACTATCTTCTGAAATTTTCAGTTTGTCCATGGCTTTGAATGCCATTTCCTTTCTTACACGAGTCGTGGCATCTTCGGGTTTGACTCTCATCTCATATGTCACTAGAATACTTAACATATCATCCAGAGATAGTTTTGATAGATCACTTTCTTCAAGGGATGACACCATTGCATTTTACATAAAATGAAGTATTCTCAAGAATTTTTTTACTATATCATTGTCTTTGATTTCCTCTCCAAAACCTCGAATTGATCCCACTACTTCAGTAATTTGATTGAAGAAAGAATCTGCATTCTCATTACGATGCATCTTTTGATTTTCGAACATGTTGTGTAGGACTTGAAGTTTTTCCTCCTTCACTTTGTTCTCTCCTTCATAAATGTTTTCAAGTTTATCCCACAAAGACTTTTCTAAGGTGCAACTCATCACCTTTAGAAATATTTGATCTGAAAGGGCCACAGTGAGAGCATTCTGAGCTTTAGCATCTGCGTAAAAAACATTCCTGTTTGTATCAGTCATAGAAAGCCATGTTGGATCAGTAACTTGTATTCCTTGTACAGTATAAAAGAGGACTTCCATTCCAAGGGATCTTAAATGATATTTAATTATGTTCTTCCAAATCTGGAAATTACTTCCATCGAAGAGAGGTATTCCCTAGCATTGACTGCATTCTCCATGACGACAAAGGACAGATCTACCACCAGCAACCTTTACCCTCTGATACCACTTGTATAACCCCAGGACACCCTGAGAGGGGAGGGGTGAATCATAGTGTCAAATTTTCTTTTAAACGGATGGATCTGGTTCCCACATTTTTAGGAACTAGTCAAACCTGTATGATGGATATGATCATAAATAAAACATTCACATTCACAGAGATAACACAACACTTTTTACATGGTTCACCACTAAGGGCTTCATCCAAGGGGCATATGCCGACTGGTTTTCGGTCACGCCTAATTCCACCATTCTTCACTAGTTGTGGATTACAATGGTTTGGGAACAATTGCTTTGTCCCATGATCACTACCTTTACAAATGTTCAGGGATAGCCCACTGCGTCCCTCAGGCCACTCCCATTGACTCCCCCTGGCTCACTGCCTTCAGTGAAGTCTTAGTCAATTTATAGACATGAAGGTCTCTTCTATAGATTCACATTAAAGTCTTTGCCTCTTCTTAGCACGAGACTATGGTTGCATTGAAGTCCAGAATTGATGGACTTGAACACACTGAACCACTGAACTGGATAATTAGAAACATGTAAACAAGTTATAACAAAGATTTCGCGAAACTCCTACCCTTTGCATGAAATATCTCAATTTTGCGAGAAATACTTGATTTTCGCGTAGAAAATATTTTTCACAACAACCTACTTTATGCTCAACTTTACGTGCAACACCTTTTTCGTGCAGCTTGTCCTTTTTCGTGCAGTTCGGATTTTTTCGCACAACCTAAAATTTTTCGCGCAATGTCTGTATTTTCGCGTAGCTTAACCTTTTTCGCGTAACTCAAACTTTTTAGTGCACCTCGGACTTTTTCGCACAACTCATCCTTTAGCGCAACCTAGACTTTTTCACGCAACTCCATTTACATGAAAATTTTACACACATCAGCACTATGATCTTCTCTAAGTCTTCAACTGTACTTAATGATGGGGGGTCCCCGATTATTTATAGGTGTCGCTGACCCCCACACGCAAAACCCATCTTAGCATGAAAAACCACTCATTCGGCGCGCAATACTTTTTGCACAGGAATCATTTTTCATGTAAATCTCCATTTTTCTTCGTGCAGCCCATGCCTTTGCCATTTTTCGACGTTCTGATTTTGAAACACCTCTTGCGTGAAAAATCCCTCTCCACTATTTAGTGTGCCATTCTGTTTTTCGCGCACGCCGCTATTTTTCGCACACACCACTGTTTTTTCGCACATTCCTCCCTTATTTCACGCACCACTTCCTTTTTGTGTGCACCTCCTCTTGTCAACAACCTATGTCTTCATTTTCTGATTTTCAAGTCCAAAAATTTGGCAAACACTGGATAATATCGCCACCTTCATTACTGTTGTCTTCTTAAACTGTATGATCACTTTATTGGAACACATTATAAACTTCCAATGAGGATTGTCAACAAACAGAAACCATAATCCAATTTATTCATAGAATGACCATGGTTCCAACAATCTTCCCCTTTCGGTTTGATAGAAATCAGTAAATAAATTCAATAGAGAACCAGCCACATGAAAACCAAAAATGAAAGAATCAAGTCATCCAACACTCTATGTCTATGTGAGCAATGCTCAGTGTATAAAACAAGAGGGGAAGCATGAATTGGGATCCCGTGTTTTGGAATTCTCAATGATGCCCAAGAAATTCTCTTAAATTTTCCATGAAGCATTACATTTCTTGAATTATCATCGTGATACCAAACATGTCCTGAATTTGTTCCTTCTCCCACATTAGTAATAAACCCAAAGATTGGTATTTTCTCATTGAACATCTCAATACACCCCATGGATATTATCTCCCCCATAAAACTGCATCATATCCACAATCAGATAAAAATATTTAACAAAACTGGGCAGAGGGGAATTTCGTAACCTCTTTATGCACTGGGAGGTGGCTGAACACTGAGGATCAACTGATGTTTCTCAAACACAGCTGCTGACACTGGCTTGGTCAGGATATCAGCCACTTGTTCATCAGTTCCCACATGATCCATTCTAATCACACCTTTCTCAACTTTTTCTTTGATAAAGTGATTCCTGATTTCAATATGTTTTTTTCAAGAATGTTGAATAGGATTCTTCATAAGATCAATTGTGCTCTTGTTATCATAGTAAATCACCATTGGTTTTTTTACCTCTTCACCAATATCTGTTAGTTGTTGCTTCATCTATAGCAGTTGAGTGCATGACTTTATGTCGAAGATATACTTAGCTTCAGCGGTACTAAGAGAAGTACTTTATTTTTTCTTGCTCAACCATCCAACACATTTATTCCCAATGTAGAATACTCCACCACTAGTGGACTTTCTGTCCACTAAATCACCAGCCTAGTCAATATCAGAAAACACTGATAATTTAATGTCCCTTCCTGCAGCAAGGTATAACCCAAAGTTATGATTACCTTGAATGTACCTCATGATTCTTTTAACTACTGTCATTTTTTCCTCTTTTGGATTACTCTGAAAGTGGGCCACTAGATTTGTTGCAAAGACAATATCTGGCAGTGTCGCTGTCACGTATAGTAGGCTCCCAATGATCCTCCAGTGCCTGGTGGGATCTACAGATGTCACATCCTCATGATTTCTAAGTTTGGTTCCAACTTCAATTGGTGTCGACATTGGTTTGGAGTCATGCATATTAAATTTCATCAGAAAATCTCTTGCATACGTTTCCTGAGATATGAACATGTAATATTTCTTTTGAGTCACATGAAGCCCCAAAAATTATGTGAGGTCCCTAATCATTAACATTTTAAATTCTGATTTCATGTGATTGGAAAATCCTTCCACTGATTTCTGCCTGCTGCCACCAAATATAATGTCATCAACATAAACTAGAACCATGAACTGATCTTTTGGGGAATTCTTCACATAGATATTTTGATATACTCCTCCTCATGTGTATTCTAGTTTCTTGAGATAAGATTCCATCTGAGAATACCACACTCATGGTGCATGTTTCAAGCCATAAAGTGCTTTCTTTAGTTTTCAAACCTTTGTTTCAGCAGTACCAAGAAGAAAACTCATTGGTTTTTCTATGTATACTTCTTCTTCAAGTACACCATAAAAGAATGTTTTCTTGACATCCATTTGATATACTTTATATCCTATTTAGAGTTCCATGGAAAGGAAAATCTTGATTGAATCCAGTCTAGCCATTGGTGTGAATGTTTCTTCAACATCAACAACTTCAATATGTGAATATCCTTTACATACCAGTCATGCCTTGTTTCTAGTAACACTTCCATGCTCATCAAACTTGATCTTGAAGGTCCATTTTTTACCAATCACATTGTGACCTTCGGGTCTCTTGACTAGATCCCACGTCTGGTTCTTGTCAATCTGATCTAACTCTTCATTCATGTCTTTCACCCAAGATTCATCCTTTGCTGCTTCTTCAAATGAGGATGGCTCCACAACTAACAGAAATGTAGATTGTTTGTCATTCCTCATTATTATTTTTTGTGTTGGGGATCTCTTATCCTCAATTATATTAGATGGATCAATATCATCTCTTTGATTTCTCTTGTGAGGTTCAGTCACATTCTCTCCACCCAAGATTTCCTCTTCAGATTCTTCTTCTGAGTTAACATCATGATGTGACTCCTGAGTGTATTGTACACCTTCCAATATTTCTATATTTGTATTTACTCCATGTTCACATTCATCCTCATGTTCTATCTCATCATCATAATAATTATTTTAAGCATTTGGGGTTTTTCCTTCAATGATCTTAATATTATTTCTTTCCATAATCCTCCCCAAAAATTTATTGAAACACCTGTAGGCTTTGTTGTTCATTGGATACCCAAGAAAAATTCCGTCATTAGCATTGTCACCAAACTTCCCTTGATTTGATTATTTATTTCGGATAAAACATTTTCTTCTGAAAACACGGAAGTATTTCAACGAAGGCTTCCTTCCATGACAAAATTTATATGGTGTCTTCGTTTCTCCCATATAAAGCCCTGTTCGATTCTGAATGTGCACTGTAGCTTTAACATCTTCTTCCCAGTAATGGCGAGAGATAAAACTCTCAATCAGCATAGTCCTGGCCATATTTTTGAATTGTCTATTCCGGTTCTAAACAACTCTATTTTGTTGTGGAGTTCTCACAGCAGCTAACTCATGTTGTATTCCATGTTTTTCTAGGTAATTATCAAACTCAATGGACGTGTATTCCCCTCTATTGTCAGATCGCTGGACTTTTATTGTCCGTCCAATATCATTCTCTGAAATCCGGCGATAAGTTTTAATGAGAACTTATTGCTTCCTATGAATAACCATTACACAAGACATTCTACTATAATCATCAATGAAATGGACGATGTACCTCTCTCCATGAGTTCCAGAAAAACATATCAAGCCACATATGTCGGTATGGATGAGATCAAGAAGGTGTGATGCCCTTTTCTTCTTTGGTCGATATGAATTATAGACTAGCTTCCCCCGTATGTAAGCATCGTAAGTATTTTCTCGTTCACATTTTAGAATGGGGATATCCATGAAAATCTTCAGCTTAGATATCTTTTCCATGTCTTGTTGGTTAATGTACCCTAGCCTTCGATGCGAGAGGTGGTTTTATTCATCAACAGACAAATAGAAAGAGTTTACTTTGATGTCAACCTGATATAAGTTTCCATATGTTCTATAGAATTTCATAAAATAATTCCTTGTTTTTTCCTTTATAGTGTAGACTTTTTTTATTGAAAGTTACTATGAGCCCTAAGTCACAGATTTGACTCACACTGAGGAGATTATGGTGTAGACCGTCCACATAAAGAACTTCAGTCTTATTCAGCTCTCCATTGGCAAGAGTAGTATTACCAATGCCTTTAATCTTCAAAGCACCATCATTACCAAACCTCACTCTTCCATCAACTTTATTTTTAATGTTCTTAAAAAGGTCAGCATTTCCTATCATATGTGAAGAGCATCCACTATCAAGAATCCAGGTGCTGCTTCCTTTGTAGCTTTGAAGTCTACTTCGATAAGACTGGATTTCACAATCTTCTTCTTTTCTTTCCATGAGATATTGGATTGAGTATAAGATATTGATGGCCTTCTAATTATTTTTTCCACATAATCAAATTCTTTATACCCATAATCTTCTTCTAGAGGAGAAAACTTGTTTTTGAGATCAACACCATCAAGAGGGTGAAAATTGACCCGTCTCTAAGATTTATATGAATCTCTACTATCAAATCTCTACCTGCAGTACATAGATTTATGGACAAAGTTAGAAAAATGGAAACAGTATCCAAAGAAACTATTTCTTCTATAATACAGAGTATATGAAGTTAGTATCTTTTTTTTATGTCCCAAATATTCCCCATTCAAGTATCTCCTTGCCTCTTCGCAATATGACATTGTATGGACCACATAGCCACAGAACTGACACTTCATGAGAGGAAATGCCTTCTCACTTGAATTTTTCCTCATGCCTTCTTCCTTGGGAGAATAGTTGGACTGCCTATCATTTTTGAAAGTTTGAGGATAATTTTCAGTTCTTCTTTTAGTTTGGATTAAGGGTTCCTTTTTCAGCACGTTAGAAAATGTTTCAACATGTCTAACATTCATCTTGTATTTCTTTTGGATCTCTTCACTTCCAGCAGTTGATGTCTAAGCTTCACAGGCAATTCCACTCATTCCCATGCAAGCAGGTCTTTGATTACTCAAGATTTTTCCAATCCCATCTAAACCACACTTTTCTCTTGCCAGTAATTCTGCATCTGAGAATATTCCAAAATTAATTTTCTTTTTACCCTTATTTTTGGTTGATTTACATTCGATTTTACTCCTAAGAGTAACAACTTCTTCCTTAAGCCCCTCAAAATTCTTGGACATCTCTTCTAGTCTGGATGAAAGGTAATTTGTGACCTTTGCTTGTTCATATATTCTAAACTTTAGTTCCACAACGTCATATGTGCTTTCAAGGATTGAAGACTTAACTCTCACTAGTTCTTCTAGTCGTTCAATTTCTGCTTCAAGCTTATCAACATATTCAGATGATTCTTCCACTGTTTCCTTCCACTTATTGCATCTCTTACATTTATTCTCAAGCTTGGAAAAGGCATACTTAATTTGAATCTTTGGATCATCATTAAGAGTAATCTGATTATCTCTACCATTATTGATTCAGGGTTCTGACTTTTCAATGGTAGCCATCATGGAAGCATGGTTTCCTATTTTAAATTCTGGTTCTTCTTCTTCACAAAATTCAATATCACCATCTTCCTCTTCACAGACAAAAATCTTCCACTATGTTTTCCTTCTAGATTTGAAGTCTCCCTTTTTGAAAAACCTTTTATGAGGCTTCTCGATGTCTTCTGCTTCTCTCTCATCATCATCAAACATTCATTAGCACTGAGAGGAAATGTGTCCAACTCTTCCACAACGAAAACATGCCAGAGGTAGCTTACCTTTAAATTTACCTTTTACCTTCTTAGCTTCTTGTCCATAAGAGAAATAATTTATTTTTCCTCATCATCTTCACCAGCACTATCTTCTGAAAGTTTCAGTTTTTCTATGGCTTTGAATGTCATTTCATGAGTCGTGGAATCTTCGTGTTTGACTCTCATCTCATATGTCACTAGACTACTTAATAGATCATCTATAGATAGTTTTGATAGATCACTTTCTTCAAGGGCTGACACCATTGCATTGTACATAAAATGAAGTCTTCTCAAGATTTTCTTTATGATATCAATGTCTTTGATTTCCTCTCCAAGACCTAGAATTGATCCCACTACTTCAGTAATTCAATTGAAGAAAGAATCTGCATTCTCATTAGGATGCATCTTCATATTGTCAAACCTGTTGTGTAAGACTTGAAATTTTCCTCCTTCACTTTGTTGTATCCTTCATAAATTTTTTCATGTTTATACCACATAGACTTTTTTGAGGTGCAAATCATCACCCTTAGATGGATCTAATCTAAAAGGGCCACAGTGATAGAATTTTGAGCTTTAGTATCTGCGTCAAAAACATTCCAATATGTATCAGTAATAGCAATCCCTGTTGGATCAGTAACTTGTATTCCTTGCACAGTAGCATAGAGGACTTCCATTCCAAGTGATCTTAAATTAGATTTCATTCTGTTATTCCAAATCTGAGAATTAATTCCATCGAAGAGAGGTATTCCTTAGTATTGACTTCATTTTCCATTATGAAAAAGGACAGATATAACACCAGCAACCTTTACCCTTTGATACCACTTGTATGACCTTGGGACACCCTGAGAGGGGAGGGGTGAATCAGGGTGTCAAGTTTTCTTTTAAACTGATAGATCTTGTTCCCACATTGGTAGGAACTAGTCAAACTTGTATGATGGATATGATCAGAAATCAAACATTCACATGAAAAGAGATGACACAACACTTTTTACATGGTTCAACACTAAGGGCTACATTCAATGAGCATACGCTGACAAGTTTTCAGTTGTACCTAATTACACTATTCTTCACTATTTGTGGATTATAATGGTTCGGGAACAATCACTTTGTCCCAAGCTCACTACCTTTAGAAATGTTCAGGGATAGCCCACTGCATCCCCCGGGCCACTCTCGTTGACTCCCCCTGGAAAACTGCCTTCCGTGAAGTATTAGCCAGTTTATAGATGTGAAGGTATCTTCTATAGATTCGCATTGAAGTCTTTGCTTCTGCTTAGCATGAGACTATGGTTGCATTGAAGTCCAGAACTGATTCACTTGAATACACTAAACCACTGAATGAGATAATCAAAAATGCGCAAACAGGTTATACTGAAGATTTCGCGCAACTCCTACCCTTTGTGAAAAATATCTCACTTTTGTGAAAAATACATGTTTTTCAAACGAAAAATATTTCGCGCAACAACCTCATTTATGCACAGCTTTACGCACAACACCTTTTTCATGAATCTTTTCCTTTTTCAGGCAACTCGGATTTTTTTGCAATACCTAAAATTTTTCATGCAATGTCTAAGTTTTCGCACAGCTTAACCTTTTTCACGCAACTCAAATTTTTCATGCACATCATCCTTTTTTACGCATCCTGACCTTTTAGCGCAACCCAGCCTTTTATCACAACCCAACCTTTTTCGTGAAACTCCCTTTACATGAACATTTTATGCACATCAGCACTCAGATCTTCTCTAAGTCTTCAAACATACTTAATGAGGGGGGTCACCGCTTATTTATAGTCGTCGGCAACCCCCGCGCGAAAAACACATCTTGGCATGAAAAACCACTCATTCGACGTGAAATACTTTTCGTGTAGGAATCATTTTTCACGCACATCTCCATGTTTTTCATGCAGCCCATGCCTTTGCCATTTTTCGATGTTCTAATTCTGAAACACCTCTTGCACGAAAAATGTCTCTCCACTATTTCGTGCACCATTCTTTTTTTCATGCAAGCAACTCTTTTTCACGCACACCACTATTTTTTCATGCATGCCACCCTTCTTTTGCACACCACTTCCTTTTTTCGCGCACCTCCTCTTGCCAACAACCTATGTCTTCATTTTCTGATTTTCAGGTCCAAAAAATTGGCAAACCCTAGAGAATAGTGCCACCTTCAATACTGTTATCTACTTAAACTGTATGATCACTTTATTGGCACACATTCTGAACTTCCAATGAGGATTGACAAAAAGCACAAACCATACTCCAATTCATGCATAGAATGACCATGGTTCCAATAATAAGAACATAAAACCATTTCATTTTATATGTCGTGTTTCACTTTATAATGAATATCCATTCCCATTAAGTTAGTTCCCATACACCTCATCAATGAAAACAACACCAATTTATTTATATCATAATGGATTGACTTAGAAAATTACTCATCCCAACACATGAGGGAGAAAACACCTCATAAATTGAGACATGAAATCACTCAATCACAACCAAGATTAATACCATCATAAGCTAACTATCACAGTATCAATCAACAATCACATGCATATCATGAAATTAAAAGAAATGAAATGCACCTATTTGAAATGGAAACATGCATGAAATGTTAATTCTAGGTGCCTTTAATAGTGCATGTAACAATTATCCTTACCCTCATATCATCAGGCTAACGATGAATAAAAAATCCTCAACTCGAGTAATAATTAACAACTCCACACAGCATGTGTGTCACCCAATGTTTAAATAAAATCAACTATAATAGGAAAAATCATAAAAATATTTATAATTTTAGGAAACTTGGTATTTACCCCAAACATGGGTTCGCGATGCCCAAGAACAGCTTATGAACAAGTCCTAAGGGTTCCTAATCCCCAATATATTTTACACAAATAGTAAATAATGAAATTAAACCACCTCTGATACCACTTTGTGACATCTAAGACCAAGATCTTGCTTAATGGGTGCCTCAAGCCTGGTGGGCCACACAGTCTCAAGCACATCTTTCTGAATGCCATAGGCTACCGACTAGTAACGAGGGCCTAGGGTGTGTCTATGGGGAGACTATAACTTCATTAACAAAGTGTAGCACAATAAGTGAATGTAAACATAGGGTAAATAGTATAATTAGTATAAGTAAATAGAAGGTACAATGTAAAATGGAGACAATAGTAAAAATAACTAAAAAACTAGAATAGAATTCAACAATTGATGACATGTCATGTCACTATAAAAATGGAAAACATGGATACAATATAGTAGGCATAACATGTTCCCCAATTGTATAAATTAAATCAAAGACTATCCCCAGAATCCAATGATCTAGCTTGGTCATCTGCTATCAAGCTCCATCCAAAACAGCAAGCAATCAAGTGTTTGAAGTTGTATACTTCCCTTTGTCAACATATGAAAACATGTAATCTACCCTAGGTACCAAATGTAACCTAGAGAGGGTGTGAGATAAATCTTAGTGGGCCACCACCAATGGTGTCTATAATATCTAGCCCATGTAATGGAAATGTAACAGTGTTCAAGCATGCATATATATAGTAAAGTAGTACAATATAACTAAATACCCATATACCTTCTTCATCCATTGGATTGTGTTTGAACATGTCAACAATTAATTATTTTATTATTACGAATTTATAAATAAGTCACATGTTAGAAATTTAAAAGGTTCCAAGTTGTAACTAGGAAACCTATAAAGATATTTAATATTGAAGTCCCAATGTAATAACCAAGGAGACGTAGACCTGAAGGGTCTCCAACTTAGTAATAATTGTATCCGTACATGTGTAAGAGTGTAATCCAAGGATCATACTCCAAGGAATTTTACAATGAGGTTCCTACTAAATCTAAGGAGATAGTCTAAGGTAAAACATGGTTAAGTAGAGATAGGGTCCAATGGGCTTTAACCATGGCACCTACTTTTCAATGCTGGATCCAAGGAGTATATCCAAGGCATTCTATAATGTTATAAAGGGATCCTACAGTATCATACCAAGCATCCAATAATAGACAAGGATTGGGATCTTGGTGGGTCTCAACCTAAGCAAGTTGTATCCATGAATTGGAATGGGGTTCCCAAGTGCTCGTGGCATTCCCCGATCAGAATCCAAGGTGAACTTGAGTTAGGACATTCTTATTTGATTATAAAGTCATGTAATATTTATTTTGGTTCAAGCCTTACATTTCATTTGTGTGATAAGGTCAAGTAGCATTCAACATTTGGTTCAAGACTTTCCTTTCATTAGTGTGATAAGTTCAAGTAGCATGTAACCTTTTAATCATGTCATAATTAATCAATAATTCCATTTGGTTTAAGCCATGTCTTTCATTAGAGTGATAAGGACAAGTAGAAATAAATCATTTATTTAATCCATTTAAGGAATATTAAATAATTAAGGTTCATTCCACTACCATCCATTAATGTTTTAAGGGGTTCTACGAACATTTAACCTATCAATCATTCACATTTAATCCAGTAAAGTCATATACTCAATATACATGCTAATTTCCATTCCACTTTTAATTATAAATTGAAGAACTTACCTTAGATAGTTCAAGTGGTACACATACATGGTACTTCCCATTATTCAATTCATAATATAAATAATCCATTTAATATATAAAATATTACCCTTAGAGTGGTTAAGCCAAGGCACACCCAAACGGTGGCACAAACGGGTCAAAACACTAAACAACAATTATTCCATAACCTTTGACATGGAAAGGATGGATTTTTGGTCATAAACACCAAATATTAATCACATATCTGGAAGGATCATATCCATTTGTTTATAATGATTATAAGCATGGAATATAAATTAAATAAATGACACCCGATGAAATCGGTGGGCCCCACACAACAAATCCAAAATCAACGAGCTTGGGTGATGAGTTATAGACCACTCACCTTAGGCTTGTATGACTCTCCTCCTCTAGTATTGACCATTTATTTGCCTCATATCAGAGTATATACAAGAAAAAGATAAAAATTCCCATACCCTAATAACTTGGTCAAGAGAAAGAGAGGAGAATGGCTCAATAGGACTCAAGTACATATCGTTGTGCATCCAACGTGACAAACGGAAGCTTGATCAGATCTCAGATGAAGGATATCACTTAATTCCTTCTTTAGATCTTAAATGGGATATAAAATTAGAGTAATTAATATTAATCTCACTAAAATACAGATTGGGGTGGAAGAAGAGGGTTTAAATATATCATTAAGGGAAAAATATCAAATTACCCAGAATAAGGGCATGTGTATGGTTTTTTCGCACAATTTGAAAAAATGTGCACAAAATAGGAATGGTTACCTATGAAGAAAGGAACTTTTCATGGTTAGGCTACACTTCCATGCACAAACCATGTGAAGCGATTCTGTCAAAAAATTTCAATCTTCACAGTTAGCCAAATCGTGTGCCAACCGTTCCCTAACTGTGCGACCTATCCATTTTTTTCAAAAATATGTGTTTTGGGCTTTGAAATTTCCCTAGGAACCCATGAGACCTTTACTAACTCAAAAGGAATCCACAAAAGTTCCAAATTAGATATTTAGACCAAAGTTTAAAGGATCCATACCTGATTGAAAAACTAGGTTCTTACAATATGACCCTTCTTAAATACATTATCTATGTTTACATTGTTGTCATTCAAGACAAATTACTACCAAGGATTTGGAAGAAAACATGATCTTTCATATAATAGATCAATGTTATAAATATTGGAATAAACAAGGGGACAAAGAGAATATATCTGGTGGATGGGATAGCACTATGTTTTATGGATCATCTGATATGATTATAAGTGTGTATAATAAAGAATACCATATCGAGTATGTGATTACATATGTGAATGATGATGAATATCTTATTGAGGAAATGAAAAGTATTGTTGAATATGAACTTTGTGATTTCACAAAAAAAATTAATAAGTTAAAGAGTTTTTCAATGATTTCATCGTATGATGGTTGCACTAAATATACAGCATTGTCACTCGTATTGAAGATGTATAATTTAAAATCAGGCAATGGATGGAGTGTCATAAGTTTTAAGGAACTACTTCCTCTCAGGAATAATATTCTCCCAGAATATAATGAGCTCTCTAGATGAACACATGACACTAAATGAATGCTACACTCAATGGGTATGATCTCTAAAAGAATACTTGCCAATCTGAATGATTTTATACTCTTTAGAAAGGACCATAAATCACTTACATAATTCCTAAAATGTGGTGTTTATCGATATAAGAAATATGAATCTGGTTCTACAAATGTTTTATCTTACTTTCCAATCATTACAAGGTATAGGTGCCTATATGGGAGTGATGAGACTACATAGAAATTGATGTGGCATGTAGATACATGAAATAATGATAGGAAACTATTTTTCCTGACAGACTCTCCTAAGTGTATTAGAATTGATCATGAGTATCCTAAATTTGGAAACAACCTGAGAAACCTTTATCTAGTGTTATCTATAGATGGAGTGAATCCTTTCTATTTTCAAAGCAGCACTCACAGTACATGGCTAGTTATGTTGGTAAATTATAACATTCCACCATAGTTATGCTTGAAACTAAAATACATCATGTTATCTATGCTTATATCAGGTCCAAAACCACTGGGTAAGGATATTGATGTCTATTAGGCTCCATTGATCAAAGATTTGAAATTATTATGGGATTCAAGTGTTATGTTGTATGATACTCATAGAAATGAAGATTTCATGATGAGATCCATGTTTTATAGGATGATAAATTAATTTCTTATTGATGGAAATTTTTCAGCATATAGCTCAAGGGGTCTCATTTTCTAACAAGGTATACAATCAATTTGGTAAAAACATTCATCAAAAATTGTGTTTCAAGGACATTGTATATTTCAAACCTGACAGAATAAGTACCGATCTTGGATGAAATCATTTTATGTATGTGTATAAGAATGTAAAACAAATTCTTAACTAATAGGTGATCAATTATTTGAGAAATTAATATACGTAGACATTGTTTTTGGGAAGCCATTTTATAAAAACATTTCAAAAACAAGTTAGAAAAATAGATTAGTTTTTTTGAATTATCATACTAGAATTTTATGAGCATTAGGAATTTTATTGATGTTAATAATTTTGAAAAGAATATATGTGATAGTTTCATTGTCACATTGCTAAATACACCTGGAAAAACAACAGATGGAATTAATGCTAATTTGGACATGTTTTACATTGGAATATGAGAAGAGTTTGTGCTAATGAAGGGTTAAAAACAAACTTCTTTTCCTATAGATACTTACACTCTTTCCAGGTAGGAGAGATGTTAGTTTTTCAACTTCTTGAATTACGTAATGTTTCTAGAGAGGTATTCATCGAATATGAATAAAATCGTGTCAATGACCTATTTAAAGTTAAAGGGTCTAAAATCACTTGAATTCTATGTTTTGATGTATGATCTAATTCCAATATCTTTAAATTGTATTTTTTCCAATAATATATGTCATAAATTAACCAATATTTGTTTCTTCTTCAAATCCATATGCCAAAAAGTTATAAACCTGAAAAAATTTCTGACTATGGAAAGAGAAATTTCCATCATATTATGTAAATTGAAAATATTATTCCCAAAAACATTATTTGATATGATGGTTCATTTGATGGTTCTCTTGGTGAGAGAGATTTGACTATGTGGTCTTATACACTATATATGGATGTACCCCATTGAATGGTATATAATGATTTTGAATGAGTATGTCAAAAATCAAAGTCGACCAGAGGGTTGTTTTACAGAGCGATATATTATTGAGGAAGCTGTTGAATTTTGTACTAAATACCTGTTTGGTGTGGAAAGTGTTGGTCTCCAGAAATCTCATCTCACTGGATGGATTTTAGGAAAAATATTTCTAGAAGATATTTTTTCATAATAAATATTACAGATTGGGAGTAGGCCCACCTTTACATTTTTTATAACAGTTTGGAGTTTTCCCTATATATTGAAACGCACAAACAAATTATTAGGCATTTTAATCCATCAAGTGATGAAAGATAGATATCAAATACACATAATCAACAATTTATATCATGGTTTCATGACCATATTTTTAACGATTCATATGAAATTACGGATTCAATTTCAGAAAAACATCGATGGATAGGTAGAGGACCAAGTGTTTATGTATTATCATACAATAGTTTTGTAATTAATGGTTATATATTCTACAAAAATGAACATGATGAAGAAAGTACCCTGAAAAATAGTGTAGTTGCACTTGTGGATGAAGAAATTCATGTTTCTAGTACTAAGGATAGAAATCCGATTTACATGAATGTGTCATACTTTGGAATCATGAAACAAATATGGTAGTTGGATTATACAGCATTTCAAGTGATTATTTTTAAATGCAAGTGGGTTCAAAACAAGAGTGCTATTAAAGTAGATAAATTGGGATTCGTGAAAGTTGATTTCAGTATGGAATGATACAAAGATGAACCATTTATATTGGAATCTTAGTTAGTACAAGAATTTTATGGTCTAGATCGTAAAAACTGAATGTGGTCAATTATTCTATTATCGACCAAAACCACTAAAGGGTTAGATAAAAATTCAACTAAGGATGACCCTTTAATTGGGACATCATAAGAATTTCTTAGTGTTCCCAATGTAGATAGTGTTTTTTATGTCATAGCAGACCATAACAAAGTGATTTGGATAGTCGGTAGAGGGGTAAAATCCCTTCAACCATTAAAAAAAGAGTTCAATAATTAGTTAATATTTTTTGAAATATAAATCATGATACCAAATGTTATTATCTATTTTCTTCTGAATTTATATACCCTAAATTAAATTTTAACCACTTATACAGATAATGACTTCTGCACATGCTGGTGCACCAAATCTTGAGGAACAATATGTCTCTCAACCTCCTGTTGCTCACAGTGAAAAGGATCTAGGACCTTCTTCAAATTTTGATGCTCCAAATACTGAGGAAAAATAGGTCTCTCATCCTACTTCTGCTCACATTATTGAGGTATGACCTTCTGTATATGCTAGTTCTTCCCATTCCTAAGGGAAAAAAGGTTTATCAACCTACTTCTACTCCCAGTGTAGAGGTTCAACAACCCTCTACACATGTCGATGCTACCACTCTAGAGGAACATATTAATGATGTTGAATCTGGGGAAATGGTAGTTGACAAAGGACTCATGAAACAAAAAAAGGAGCATCTTAGTATGATGGTGTTAGAAAAAAAATCATTAAGGAGACAGTCAAAGGAATTAAATACGATGTCATATGGAATGCAAAAGGATAGCATTTTAACCCCGACAAGGAAATGTTTTGTAGTTAAATTGGAATCGTAACTTGCAAATACATGCCTATTGATGTGAATTTGTGGAACCATGTTGTATCTTGGATTAATAAACTGATGTAGGAAGCGATTACAGTAACATTATGATATCATTTATTTTTTTTACTAAAAAAATAGTGAAACATTGAATTATTATTCATCATATATTCCAGAGTGAATTTATAGTAGATGTATCCCACATTTAATTTGTATAAATTCTTACAGGAAGAATTCATAGAGGATTTCTCATAATTCTAACAAGACATCATATTAAAGATGATGAATGGAAAACAAACCTACACCCACTGCTTATCTATGCACACCTGATAACCTAAGAAGCATGGGATACATTTACTGGCTATTGTGAGGATGTTTATTTTCAGATACATTTTATCTAGTAATACATTGTTTAATGATATGTGTATTCATCAATTTGATTGAATATTTTTTATTTATGAAACAAATACTATGTGTTGTAAATAAGGAATGAGCAACAAAACCCACATACCCATACTATAACACAAGTATGGGGTATGATTCACTTGAAAAAAATTGGAACCTATTTTGAAAATATCATAATTATTTTATTAGACATGAAAAAACACTGTAATTATGTTTGTCTATTTATATAATGATTTATGACTCCTAATCCAATGCCACATTCATCCCACTCCATTTATTATGGAAGGAGACATGTGTAAATAAAGATGAGATAATAATAGATGAAAACACACAAAAAGTGTCAGAAACATGTGTATATATTACATAATAAAAATATATTTAAATTTCAATTAAATAATAATGATCACTTATTTTCCAATATTTTATATTAGATATAGTCACAGGAATTAGAAAAACTTGTACCAGATGAACACAAACTATCAGTGGCCTTGAAGGGGCCAAATCAGTATGGTTGTAACGTCTCAGACCTGGATTCCACCAGAAACGGTGCCTCGAGCTCGATTGGTCACAAGGAATCAAGTGCATATTCTCAAATTCTAGAGGCTTTGGACTAGCAGTGAGGGACTAGGTGAGTTATTGGGGAGACTATGCCCTCATTAATAGGGTATCATAGCGGAATTCAAAAAAAAATCAATAGTGGATGCGAATAAATAAGCAGACAACTAAAAGTAACACAGGAAGACAGGACTATACATATCAATAAATATAAGTATCTCATATACAAAAATGATGCATATGGTACAAGTCTCTTAAAAATAGCCAAAGAAGGTACAAGGAAATGTAGTATAGTACAAGTCCCAAAAAGAACAAAATACCAAAAAGGTATCCCAGCATCACAAGACTCAGTTTAGTCATATACTCCCCATCTCCAAATCCACAGTCAACAACCTGTACTGGGCTGCTTTCCCCTATCATCACCTACAACCATATAATCTGTTTGGGTACCCAAGGAGGCCCAAACCGAGTGTGAGATAAACATACCAGTAGGTAACCACCCAGGTCTATACAATTCTAACAGAAATTCTACAAAGTTTCTACCAAGTGTAAATAATGGGTAAGTAAGTGAATATGACCATAGAATAAGTCTACTATAACAAGTAAAACTGAACAGTCCTCAAGGATACCTGCAAAAGAGAGTAATCTTCTAGCAAGGAAACTATAATAAGTAAACAAGTCACACGGCCACACTGTACATCCATCTATATCATGTAACCCATATCCACATTGTACGAAGTGAACATGTATCCCACATCCATGTTGTATAGTGAAGTATCATCCCACGACCACGGCATAGAGTAAAATGTAGACCCCGAGGGCCGGATCCAAGGTGTCAGTAGACTAATGCATCCAAGAAATAAATATCTAGACCATGGAGGGTCAGATCCATGGAGTGTGTCTGAGGTATCCCATCAAGTCACATGGTCATCCCAGGTGGAAACTCGGTTAGGTACTATTTGGGGTCCTAGGATCGTGGATATAGAAAGTCCTATGTGAGCCCAAGTAGGCTGGATCCTATAGGGTAGCAAAGCCCAAGTTATCCCACCAAATCAAGACCCAAGGGGCATAATCAACCCAATGAATCCAGTACCACATTCCAAACCCATGGTCCGTAGTCCAAGGCATCTATCATACCATTCAATTATGCATTCAAGCATTCAAGAATTCAAGTTAAACATTTATAACTTGGTTATTATACCCACCCACGTCAATAAGCACAATCCATGAGTATACCCACTCAGGAAATCCATTTATAATAAGCATAAGATCCCACCCTCCAATATAAACCATTTAACATGTCATTAATAATTTATATATAGGTATACCCACCCTTATCATCCTTTTAATAGGCCAAGATATCAAAATATATGGGGCATAACATGATATTCATTGAGCAAAGAGGAATTACATCTCCTAAACTAGTTACTCAAGCTATCAAGTCATTAACAGACTTCTTTTAACTAGGAAAGCAGAATAACACACCCCTTGGGTGGTTTAAATAGTCATAAACAAGCTATTCCAATAAGGTGCACCCCTTTGAGGACGTTGTAATAAGAAACGAGTGCCAAAGAACCTAAACGGAACCCATGGTCAACTTCACTAGGTCCAACTACAGCTACTAAAAGCTACTCACTCAAAAACAAGACCTCACCGGAAAGTCCAAAAAATGGAATTTCGGCCAAATGCTTGAAAAAAACCAAGAAAAGACGAAAGAAGGTATATACCACCTACCTTCCCTTAGTATTAGATATCTCATCCAGTATCATTTCTTGATTTTTCCCAGTTTGGAATAAATCTGAAGCACGGATGAAGAACATAATATTAGGGCATCTCAGCCTAAATCCAAATAGCACAGTTATTATTACAAAGAATCAATAATGACTACAAAGGAATCGTTTACTTACCGATATGCTTCCAATGTGGCATAAGGAACTCAAATCTAAGTTTGGATTCCTTCAATACATGAAAAACTAGAATAGATGGTTTTTTAGTTCAAAAATGAGAGAAAACATACTGTCCATCCAAAATATGATCCACTACCTCTTATATGAAAAAAAACATGTTGGGAAAGTACATGGTGTGTACCTCAAGTACACGGCGTGTACTCCAACTTATTTTTTTCTGATCCAGACTGGCTACATGTCGTAATGGCCAAGTACACAACACGTACTTGAAGTACATGGCGAGTTGACCAAGTACATGATGTGTACATGGATTATAGCCAGATTTCAACCTTTTTTCTCTTTACTTTCCTAAAAAACCAGTTGTCCCATGAACTGGCCTAGGTCTAACACAAAGTGGAAAGAAACACATTTAACCCAAAAAAGATCTGATCCTCATGAAAACCTTGATATCTTACAATATTCCTCCATTATAGCAATTCATCCCAGAATTTCTCTCTGAATAGTGGTCAAGATTTGTCTGAAAACAAATTTGGCCACTGAGCATGTATTTTAGCCTCCCTCTCCCAAGTATCATCCGATAAACATTCATTCTTCCATATCACCCATACTAGAAGAACTGACTAGCCTCGGAGAACTTTCATGCTCCTATCAACGATATGAATCTGACGCTCCTCAAAGGATGCATCAACCTAAATCTAATCCTCTTCGGGCAGAAAGATGTGAGATAGTTCTGAGTGATAACGGCGTTGTTGAGATACATGGAAGATGTTGTGCATGGCTCAATACCTTTTAGTTAACTGCAACCCATAGGAAACTGACCCGACTCTCTCTAGAACCACAAATGGCTTGACATATCTCAGTGAAAGTTTACCTTGTCTCCAAATCTGCCTCTGTCCCAACCTTGATTAAACATAAAAGAAAACTTGATCCACAACCTCAAACTCAAAAGGTCTTATACAAATATTGGAGTTTGATTTTTGACAATATTGTTCAATAGCCATCTTCTTTTGAGTCAACTAGACCTGCTCAAGAGTCTCCTGCATGAGACGCGGTCCCAGTAAAGCTTCCTCACCTACCTCTAACCATCACATGGGAGAATGGAATGGACTACCTTATAAATCCTCATAAGGTGCATCTTTATTTTATCATTATATATATTATTTTAGTTGAACTCAACCAAAGGAATGTGCCTCTCTTAAGAGCCCCCAAAATCCATGATGTATGCTCACATCATTTCCTCTAGCACCTGTATCATACGCTCTGAATGGAGATCAGTTTGAGGGTGGTATGTTGTGCTTAGAAGAACCTGTGCACCCAGTTCCCTATGAAAAATCTTCCATAAAAAATATGTAAAGCAGGAATTTCTATCTGAAACAATAGTTCAAGGGACCCCATAAGTCGTATAATCTCTCTGATGTACAAATTTATAATATCATAAACACCGAAGGTCTCCTTGATTGGAAAGAAGTGTGTGACCATCATAATCCTATCAATGACAACCCACACGACATCATTACCTCAAGGTGACCCCATAAAACCCATCACTAAATCCATCATGACATCATCCCATTTTCACTCTGGGATACATAACTGCTTTAAAAGCCCATCTGGTCACTAATGTTCTGTCTTCACCTACTGAAAAGTGGAACACCTCATAACAAAACCATCCACCTATCTCTTCATTCTCAAACACTAGTACTGATTTTTAATGTCAAGGTACATTTTGGTAACACCATGATGCACTTCCCAAGATGAAGCATGAAACTCCCACATCAACTCCTTAGGTATATCCACTGAAACCCAAACACGTCCATGGATATGCAAGATCTCATCATCGCCTACCATCCAACTAGGAGGAGGGTCCTCACCTGCCACACCTTCCAGTAGAAATAGTCCTTCTGAATCCGATAGCTACCTTATCCTAACTCTATCCAGCAGGGTAGAGGTAAAATCTAAGGATGAAATAAAATTATACCCATGTCTATCATGCATCTCCAGATGAATCTTATATTACAATGCCATAAACTACCACTCTCTATTGGCCTACTACACTGCATGTATCTGAGTCCTCCAGCTCCGTGCATCTTCTACTGCATTTCCCTTTCTATGAGTGTAGGCAATCTTGAATTCAAAGGACTGTAGGTAATCCACCCACCTTCACTGCCTCAAATTAAGATCACTCTACGTAAAGATATACATGAGTCTTTTTTTGTCTAGGTACACCACAAAATTCTCTCCTAGTAAATAGTTCCCCCAAAAGTGCAATGCATGAACAACCGCAGGTAATTTGATATTTTGTGTAGGGTAATTCTTCTCGTGAGGCCTCAGCTTCCAAGAATCATACGCTATGACTCGAACTCCCTACATCAGCACTGCCCCTATCCTAGTACTCAAAGCGTCATAGTACAATGTGTAACTCTGGCCTTGCTCTAGAAGTATACGGATTGGTGATGATGTCATCCTCCTTTTAAGCTCATAAAAGTATGTATCATAATATTTTGACCACATAAACTTTACACCCTTCTTAGTAAATCCCATCACTGGCACTGCTAAGCATGAGAAGTACTGTATAAAACACTTATAGTAACCAGCTAGTCCCAAGAAACTCTATATGTAAAAAACTTTCTTGGTTTGTTAGCAAGAAACTAGAGCTCTCCCCTTCTCTAGGTCCACTGACACTCCGGTCTCTGAGATAAAGTGACCCAGGATGTGAATATGATCCATCCAAAAGTGGAATTTTTTGAGCTTAGAAAATAATTGATTCTCTCTCAGTGTATTCAAAGTGATCTCAATATGGTTGTCATGGCCATTTCAATTGGGAGAACACACTAAGATATCATACTCAAAACCCACCACAAAAGAATCCAGGTAAGGATGGAACACTCGGTTCATCAAATCCATGAAAACCACATGTGCATTCGTGAGACCAAATGGTATAACAAGATAATTTTATAACCCATACCTACTACATAAGGTATTGTGATGTATGTGTGTAGGTTGAACATGCACCTGCTAATATCCTGACCTCAATTCGATCTTCATGAAAACTCGAGCTCCTTGAAGCTGATCAAACAGTTCATCTATCTGTGGAAAGGGATATCGTTTTTTAACCATCAACGAGTTCATTTTTCGATAATCCATGCATATCTTAAGAGTTCCGTCCTCATTTTTCTCAAAAGGACCAGAAAACCCCATGGATAAGTACTGGTTCTGATAAACCTTTTCACCTCCAAATCCTCAAGCTACCTCTTGAGCTCCTGGAACTTTATCATAGTCATCCTATAAGGAGGAATGGATACCAGCGCAGCTCCTGGCATGAGAATGATGGAGAAATCCACATCTCTCTTAGGAGGAAAACCACAAAACTCATCAATAATGACATCTTTCAAGTGATCAACCATTGGAGGAAAGTTTTCATGACTCTCTCCCTGATCATCCAGAAATAAACTAGAAATTTGGGTTGTCATCCCACTAACCCAACGATGATCAGGTCCATCTCTACATTCCTAGACATCCAATTCACCCTTGTGAATAAACACGACACCCTCTGGTGATGTGAAATTCACCCTCTGGTGATAGCATTCAATGTATTCTCAATAATATATGAGCCATTCCATTCCATGAATGATGTCAAACCCTGTCATCTTGAGGACATAAAGATCCCAGATGAAGTGAAACCCTTCGACCTCAAGGGGACACTTCGTACACTAGCGTACATCACCTTTTCTAACTCCCAACAGTGTGTCTACCATCCAAATTTCCTCATAAAGAAAAACTAAAAGCCCAAGTCTCTTTACTACTCATGCAAAGATAAATATGTGAGAGGAACCTATAAAAAAAATAGAAGACACAATATTAGAAGCTACTAAAACTGTACCTCTCACTGTAGATAGTCCTAGATCCTGCTCGTGTTGGGTCTGTTGCACTACATAAGTCCAACCTGTACAACGGCAATGTGACCCTGCTTGGCTAACCTAAGATAATCTGACCTACTGCCTCTTTGAACTCAGTGTCTGGCCACCACGGCCATGACCACCAATGACCTGGCCTGGCTGGCCAACACTGCTCTAGCTCCCAGCCTGGTGTGGAGCTGAACACCTTTCTCTTGAACCTGATGTTGGAGCTGACCCCTACCACTGGCAGTTATAGGGAAGGTCCTACAAAACCCCTGCACATGCCCCATCTTACTGCAAGCTTGACACTCAACTCAGTCACAGTCACAAAGATTTTTCATGTGGCCTTGCCTACCACACTATTGTAAAAACTCAAAGATGCATGTACCCACATCATGAATAGCACTCATGTAGCAGGAATCCTCAAAACGGTGATTCCTACCTGAAGACGTAGATCTAGTGGGGCAAGAAACAACACTCCCATTTTTTGTACCCCCATTTTCCCTCAAGTTCCACTCAGTAATCAGTTCTTGATTAACAATCTCAGTGATAGACCTGAGATCTCATAGCACGTCTGAGACCTTCCTCGAAGCATCTCTCCCTTAACAGCTCATCAGTAAGATACATCAGTGAAAAATTTTGCAGCTCTATAATGTGTGTTGAGTATTTCATAACCATCATCATGCCCTGCTCCATATTCATGAACTCACTAGCCTGCTTTGCAAGAAAATTAATGGGATAAATGTAGTCATAGAAGCGGGTTTTTAACTCATTCCAACCCATAATATGTAGCCCAATATCCTGGTCCAGAACATCACACCATCACTTTGCCTCTCCACATAGCATGTAAGTCGCGAGCTTTACCCTTCGCTCTGGAGGTGTCTCAATATGCTCAAAAATTTCTAATGTGGTCTCTAGACATATCTCTACAGCTTGTGGTTCTCCATCCCCAAAAAATGTAGAAGGATGCTGTTGTTGGAACACCCGTGTCAGCTCAGCAATAGTTAAGGCTGGTTGTAGTCCTCCCAGTAAATTCTTCATATAGAAAAATAAACTCTCACAGAACTATACCTCAACACCTATGTTTGGAATAGCCTCATATGCCGAAGCTGGCACTATAGGAGGATCAAGAGGTAGCTTGTGGCCCACCATATCTAAAGCTTGGTCATCGCCTCCATTGTGGAGTACCACTAGAGGTCATCATTGTGGAATGTCTATACAATGAAAAATGATTGCCTTAGAAAAAGACAACATCAAAGCACAAAGCTCAAAGCATAGGATAGGTTAGAACCCTCCTAAAAACCAAGTCAAACCCACAACCTTCTACTAAAGCCAAGACTATATAGATAATATCCATCAAACCACTAGAAATTGTGCCTCTCACCCACTCAAAAGCTGGGACTAGGTCAAGTCTCTTTCACCATTCTAGTTCCCATTTCCATTTCACATTCAATTATTCATGAAATTTTACCATGGTTTTTCCAATTTCCAAATCCATGAGGGCCCATAACACCTCATGAACTCAAAACACGGCTCCCATTCAAACCATACATATAACATGTTCATTCAGCATTTAAATTTTACTGGTGTGTCATTTCCCAATTCATAAAGTCCCATACTCATTATGGATTGAAAGATGATGTCAAACATTTGTGTACTGCACCCAACTAACACAACAGCAGGAATAGCTATCACATTAACTATCACAACAGCATGAAATGTCTAATTCATCCTAGATGGCATGGCATAATTCTGAGAATGTGATTCTAAAGAGTTTCAATATGTTGCATGAGATGGAACATTCTCATCTCATCAAGTTTCAACTAAAATAGAACCCAAAAATTTCATCAACATTAATAGCATAAATCAAGTGCATCACCCAATGGTGAAATCAAATCAACTGTAATAGTCAAAATCCAGAAAATCATAAATCAATTCAAGGAAATTTAGTTTTTACCTGTATGCACGGTAGCTACTTCTGAGAACATTTTATTACAAAACTCCATTTCCTTCCTGTCCTTATCTAATTTTACCAAAAATTATCTCATCCATAAAAAGGAAAACCCTCTGATAACACTTTGTAATGTACCAGACCCAGATACCACCCGAAAGGGTGCCTCGATCCTGGTTTGTCACAAGGCCTCAAGCGTATCTCCCCAAATTCCAAAGGATACTGACTGGAATCAAGGGAATAGGTGAGTTATTGGGGAGACTATTACCTCATTACAAGAGTATCACAACAGAAGTCAAAAACATGCAATAGGGTAAGTGAATAAATAAGCAGACAACTGAAAGTAAGATAGGAAGACAGGAATATATATATATCAACAACCATAAGTATCTCATATACAAAAATGATGAAGATGGTACAAGTGTCTAGAAAATAGCCAAAGTAGGTACGAGGTAATTTAATACAGTACAAGTCCCAAAAATAACAAAAGAGAAAAAAGGTCTCCCAACATCGCAAGCCTCATCTTGGTCCTATGCTCCCATGCTCCAAATCCATAGTCCACAACCTGTACTAGGGTGCTTTCCCCTATCATCACCTACAACCATATAATCTTTTTGGGTCCCCAAGGAGTCCCAAACTAGGTGTGAGATAAACATCCCAGTAGGAAACCACCTATGTCTATAAAATTCTAACATAAATTCTACAAAGGTGATAGAAAGTGTAAAAAATGGGTAAGTAAGAGCATATTCCCATGGAATAAGTGTATTATAACATGTAAAAAATGAATATACTTCAAGGCTACTAGAAAAAGAGAGTCATCTCCTAAAAAGGAAACTATAACAAGTAAACAAGTCACACGGCCACGCTGTACATCCATTTGTATCCTACAACCCACATCCATGCTATATAAAGTGAACAAGTATCCAACGGCTAGGTCGTATAGTGAAGTAGCATACCACAGCCACACTGTATAGTGAAATATATACCTTGAGGTCCAGATACATGGTTTTAGAAAACCAAGGCATCCAAGTAATAAATATCTAGACCACGAAGGGCCAGATCCAATGAGCATGTCTGAGTCATCCCATCGAGTCCTAGGGGCATCCCTTGTTGAAACTCGGTTAGGCACTAGTTGGGGTCCTGGGAGAAAGGCAATAGCAAGTCCGATGTGAGCCCAAGAAATATGGATCCTATGGGGTATCAAGGCACAAGGCATCCCACAGAATCAAGACCCAAGGGGAAGAATCAACCTAAGGTTTCCACTACCGCATTCTAGATCCAAGGAGAGGGGTCCAAGGCATCTATCAAACCATTTAATTAAGTATTCAATCATTCAAGCATTCATGTTAAACATTTATAACCATGTGAGTATACCCACTTATTTCAACAAGAATAATCCATGAGTATACCCTATCATTAAAACCATTTATCATAAGCATAAGGTCCTACCCTCCCATATAAACCATTTAACATGTAATTACTCATTTACATATAGGTATTCCCACCCATATCATCCATTTAAAATGACAATATATCAAAATAGGTGAGTCATAACATAATATTCAAAGAGCAAGGAGGAAGTACGTCTCTTAAACTATCTACTCTTTCTATAAAGTCATTAACAGGATTCCTCTAATTATTCAAGCACAAGAACACACTTGTTGGGTGGTTTAAATAGGAATAAACAAGGTATTCCTTTAAGGTGCACCCCTAGGGGGACCTCTAAATGAGAAACAGGTGCCAATGTACCTAAATGAAACTCATGGTCAACCTCACTAGGTCCAACTACTGCTTCTAAAAGCTACTTGATAAAAAACAAGATCTCATCAAAAAGTCCAACAAATTTCATTTTGGACAAACACTAAAAAAACACCAAGAAAAGCTGAAGGAATGTATAGAAATCCTACCTTGCCTCAGTATTAGACATCTTGTCTAGTATCGTGTCTTGATTCATCCTGGTTTGGAAGAAATTTTAAGAACGGGCAAAGAATGGAATATTAGGGCATTTGAGCCTAAATCCAAATAGTGCATTTGTTGTTCCAACGAATCAAGAATGGCTAAAAAGAAATCGATTACTTACTGATACGGTTTCAATGTGATAGACAGCACTCGAAAAGAAGTCTGGATGGCTTCAAAACATGAAAAACTAGAATAGATGGTTTTTTGGGTACAAAAATGAGAGAAAACATATTGTCCATCAAAAATATGAGCTACAGCCTCTTTTATAAAAACACTTGTTCTGAAATTACACAACATGTACTCCAACTAATTTTTTTTTCTAATCCAAACTAGCTACACATTGTGAGGGCCCAGTACATGGTGCGTAGACTAAGTACATGATGTGTATCTAGCCTACGACTTGATTTCAGTCTTTTTTCCCCTTTATTTCCCAAAAACAACCCAACCGGCTGACAACCTGGCCTAGGTTCTAAGAAAAAATGGAAAGCAACACATTTAAACTAGAAAATAGGATCTTAACCTCAATAAAATATTGGGATCATACAATGGTCATGTCAGAGGTGTCAGTTTTGGGGGGACACCCCGAACATATTTAGAGAAAAAAAGTGGATGATCAAAGTGAATTAATAAAATGTATGAAAGAAAGAATATATACCTTTGAATAATAGTTCCAATGTAAGAGATAGATGATGAAAACTTTTATGGGGGAAGGAAAAGAGAATAAGCAACTCAAGAACATGCATCATGTGGAGATCTCACCCCACCTCCACCAGCTATGAGGGGATCCATTCCCCTAAAAAAGATATCTTTGAGAAGGTAATCAATGTTCTAATAAATGTTTCTATGAAATGTGAATCAGATAGACCCTAATACCTTTCTTATAATAATATTCTATAGGGTGATAATGACTAAAATTTATATCAATCAACACTCACCTGTTGCTTTGTAGTGAGGGCTACGTTTTTCAATATCCAAAACAACATTCTACACAACAGACCACTTCCAAAAGGTCATTTAATAGTTTTTATTAGCATATCCCATGATTTGAGCACCGAGCTACATATTCCAATTCATGAGAAATATATTCATATGGTTGAAAAAACTGATGAACATTCATCACATGGCTTCCATATCTTGCAAAAAAACATATCGACAAAGAGGTATTCATTTCTCGTTTATTTTTTAGGATAAACATTTAACAAATAATGAAAAAAGTTTTGAACTGATAAATGTTATTATAGACAGATAAAGGGAAGTGGTTGAAATGAAATACTAACTCAAAACCATCTGAAGGATCGACCAACCGATTGAAAAGATCTATTGGAATCCCCATTACAACGCCTGTTCTATATCCTCATTTAATATCATTGAAGATTCATGTGGATACGAAGTTAAAAAATTGTTGTAGTCCTATAGTCAATTTTGAAGAAAATATGTATGGAGATAAAGATCAATACTTCATTGGTGTTGAGAGTGTAAGTGAAATCCTCAACTATGCATGTCTAGGCAGGTCATTTTTAAATGTATACATGAGGTTTGTTTTCATTATTTGATTTTCCAAAAGATGATATACTGTGTTAATTATGACTAAATACATTTCATATTTTTGGCAGGCATATATAAGAAAAACAATTGAAGGAATTTTCCCATGAAATAAAATTTGTACTCATTAGTCCTCACATCACCTCTAAAGAACAACCAAAAATAGATACCAAAAAAAGGATGATATAGTGGTAAGTCTGATCAAATCATTTGAAAGAAAACCTTTAGATGATAGACTCTATTTAATACCAATAATGCAGGGGTAAAAATCTACAATTTAATCATGTAAAATATATTTTCATTTTGTTCATTACTTATTCATTTTTTTTTGTTTTTTGGTAGCATTGGATACTCATTGTGGTAAATTAGGATACTCAAAAGATTTATCTCCAAGATCCAATTCATGGATATCTAACAAACCATCCATGCATGATGGTTTTTGTCAATAAGTAATACACTAAATATAAAATTTTAGAACTAAACATAAAGTTATATAATTTAAAATTCTTTTAATGAGGATTATATTATGATTGGGTGGTGCATAAATATCATGAAAAACAATAAATGAGGCCAGAGGCTAAGCATAATAAAGAATCTAATTTATATTAATAGAAAAGTATCAGGGCATATATAATAATATTTCACTATCTAAACACATATCAGAATAGATTACTTATTCTACTAAATGTTTCTATAGTTTCCAAAACAAACCAACAGAAAATATCGCAGTTATTCTATTTGTAAATTTATGAGAGAGAGAATATTCCATGAAAAACTAGAATCCCTGAAGAGGTATTTTCAAAGATAATTACTATTTAATATAAAAAATTTATTAATCCTTTGTGTGTTTAAATTTTTCTATTACTATTATGATTTTCGAAAAGACACATATTCACAAAACGATATTGATGTTCTCAGAAATGAATGGGTAGCATACCTGATGGAATAATGTATAAAAATAGGATGAATATGTGACTTATATAGAAGTAGTGGATTGTTTCTTATTTATTATTAATTTAATTATTTTTATTATTACTCATATAAGAATTATTTTCTTATATAGGTGTATTCCTTTATTCTAGTCAGGGTGGTTTGTTTGAAACTGATAATGCTTGTGAGAGATTAGACTTTGAGGCTACAACTGAGATAATGAAAACAAGGAAATGGGTCAAGAATGTATAAAGGTGAATTCCTAATACTTCTGTATTTTATCTACTATTATTAAATTAATTTTCTTATCATTTTTATCTAATACTTTTTTAGTTTTTTTTTAAATCTTTTGTGAATTCATATTTTCCTTTAAACTATCTTCAAAAAGGAAGAAAAGAGAGAAAATGTTGAATGAGAATTATGAATTCTCGGTAGTTGAATACAAAGTATGACTTACCAGAAGATCTATCATGAATATTTTCTTGAAAAGTGTACTAATCAATTTCATCTCAATCAGTTTCAACTCAATATGATGAAAAATGTGCTCGATATGACTTGAAGTGTATGTTTTTAGTTTATAATATTATTTGATCTATTAAGACTCATGTCTTTTGAACTACCATTATTTTCTCTATGACTCATGATTAGGATCTATGATATGTAGGGTGTGAATTTCTAATGTTAATATCTCTTTCTAACATATTTATTCTCATGTTATCATTATATGATCATTGATATCTCACTTGTTTAAACTTATTGAGAATATATTATCACTCTTTATTATGTTTTATATCCTTAGTTTATTAAGAATGGTTTTATAATTAAAATTTCTAAGAAGGTTTCTAGTAAAAAATAACTTATTGAGAGACTCTTATGAACTAGTTCATTTTATTTTCATGTTTCCAAAAGCACTAAACCAAAAATATTCTGGAATGGATCATTATGTTATGTAAGTAATATTAATCTACTAAGATGTGATATCTATATAAGAAATTTCCAGGTCAACATAGTTGTTATCAGAGCAACTGACCTACTCAAAACAAAGCAAAAAAGAACAAGTGACTGGTACTACTCAATGTATATATTTTTATTTAAAATTGACATTAATTTAAGTAAAAAAGAACAAGTGACATATTGAAAACTAGGAAAACGCATTAGGATTGTTATTATAATTTATTAAAAAGATTAAATGAATCATTTTTGCCATGTAGGAGTCAACCAAACCTCAATACGATGCATGGTGTAACCGGTATGACACATAATGTGTGTTTCCAGTTTGAAATGAAATTTTAGTAAACAAAACTGGTATACTGAAATTTGATAAAATGTATTCATATTGTTTTTATACCTTAGGAAGATGATCTATAAGTAATTTTTGGCATGTAAGAATCATCAAAACCTCAATACGATGCACAGTGTGACCGATATAACTCAAAGTGTCTCTTTCTATTTAGAGTTGACATCAATTTATGTAAAAATAACAAGTTATATACTAAAAACAGAGAAAAAACATTCATATGGTTTTCAATTTTAGAAAAATGATCCATGAGTCATTTTTTATTTTTAGGAATCAACCCCACCTCAATAAGATGTATGGTGTGGCCAGTATAACTCAAAGTGTCACTTTTATTTAAAATTGACATTAATTTAAGTAAAAACAACAAGTGACATACTGAAAATAGATAAAAAACATTCATATTGTTTTAACACTTTATATTAACAATCCATTAGTCATTTTTGACATGTAGGAATAAACCAAACCTCAATCAGACACATGATGTTACTAGTATGACTAAAAGTGTATGTTATCAGTTTAAAATTGACATTTTAGTTCAAAAAGTGTCACTCACTAAAAACAAAGAAAACAAACTGTGATTTTCTTTATGATTTAGGAAAGATATTCATAAGTAATTTTTAAAATGTATGAAGTATTCTCACCTCAAACTAATACATGATGCGACTGGTATGACTCATAATGCATGTTTCTTGTTTGAAGTGATATTTTGTAAAAAAAACACAACAAGCACACTGAAAACCAAGAAAAAAATTGGATTGTTTTTATACAATAGTAAAATTATCTATAATTCATATTTGAAAGTTAATAATTAACTTCACCTTAATAAGATTCATGTTGTGGATGGTATGACTCAAAGTGTCCCTTTTTACTTAAAATTGACATCAATTTAAGTAAAAACAACAGGTGGCATGCTAAAAACAGACCAAAGGCATTCTAATTGTTTTTATATTTTATAATAATGATCCATTAGTAGTTTTGGATGTGTAGGAGTCAATCGTACCTCATTATGATGCACAGTGTGACCAGTATGACTCTAAGTGTGTATTTTTATTTAAAATTGACATTAATTTAAGTAAAAAAGAACAAGTGACATAATAAAAATTGAGATAATGAATTTTTATTGTTTTGATACTTTAGGAAAATGATCTATGAGTCATTTTTGACATTTAGGAATCATCCACACCTCAAACTGATGCATGGTATGATCGATATGACTAAAAGTGTCCATTATTAGTTTAAAATTGACATTTTAATTCAAAACGTGTCACTCACTAAAAATAAAAAATATATTTTTTAATTGTCTTGATGATTTAGTAAAGAGATTCTTAATTAATTTTTTATTTATATGAAGTATCCTCGCATCAATCCAACACATGATGTGACCGTTATGACTCATAATGCATGTTTCCAGTTTGAAATGACATTTTAGTAAAAAAACACAATTGTCACACTAAAAAACATGAAAATGAATTTAGATTAATTTTATACCTTAGTGAAATGATTTATAACTCATTTTTAAAATTTAGGAATCATCTGAACCTCGGTACAATGCACTGTGTGGCTGGTATAACTCAAAGTGTCTCTTTATTTAAAATTGGCATTAATTTAAGTTAAAACAACAAGAGACATACTAAAAACTAAGAAAACACATTCAGATTGTTTTGATATTTTAGTTCAATGATCTATAGATCATTTTTGATGTGTAGGAATCATTTTCACCTCAATAAGATTCATGGTGTGGCTGGTATAACTCAAAGTGTCTCTTTTTATTTAAAATTGACAATAATTTAAGTAAAAACAACAAGTGACATAATAAAAACAAATCAAAAACATTAGGATTGTTTTGATACTTTAGAAAAATGATCCATGTGTTATTTTTTACATGTAAGAATCAATCACACCTCTATCTAAGTCATGGTGTGACCGGTATGACTAAAAGTGTCTGTTATGAGTTTAAAATTGACATTTTAGTTCAAAACGAGTTACTCATTGAAAACCAAGAAAACACACTCCAATTATATTTATAATTTAGAAAAGAAATTAATAATTCATTTGTAACATGTATGAAGTAGTATCACATCAAAATGATGCACGATGTGACCAGTATGACTCATAATTCATGTTTCTAGTTTGAAATAACATTTTAGTAAAAAACACAACCGGCATACTGAAAACTGAGAAAACATATTCAGATTGTTTGAAACTTTAGGACAAAGATATATAAATCATTTGTGACATGTTGGAGTAAGCTTCATTTCAATTTAATGCATGGTGTGGTTGGTATAACTCAAAGTGTCTCTTTTTATATAAAATTGTCATTAAATTAACTAAAAACAACAAGTGACAAACTGAAAACTGAGAAAATGAATTCAGATTGTTTTGATATTTTAAAAAAATGAACCATGAGTCGTTTTCGATGTGTAGGAATCAACCACACTTCAATAGAACACATGGTGTGACCAGTATAACTCCAAATGTGACTTTTTTATTAAATATTGACATTTTATTAATGTATTCTTTCATATTAATGTTTAATTTATTTTTTTTATAATATTACTAGTATAAATTTTTTTCATTATATACACTGCATCTTTTTCTTGGGTTAAGATGATTTTTTGCGAAACTGATACCTTGAGCAGACATTTTTGAGTGGGTATAACGAGCATCAAAAGATGAAACATTATTGTTTTTAAATGTTTGTTTGGTAATTATATGTGTAATTATATAAAATATTCTTTGAAATGTATATAGCAGTGTTTTTTTATATACCATGGGTGGAAATTTTTGTATTCCTTGTGTAACATTAAACGTATATATCATTGTTTGAAATTATAGGTTTTTGCAGGGTTTTTTTGGGAGTGTTGTTATTTTAACAACAAATTGCAGGCAGCAAGGCCTTTATCAGTGCTCTTCCAAGAACAAATAAAGGGCCTCTTTTATCATTGTTATTTAAAGTATTGATAAGGGGGGTCCTTTATCAATGCTGATAAAGGTTTTCCTTTATTAGTGATAAAAATAGCATGAAAAAAGGGTGTCCTTTATCAGTGCTAAAATAGTGCTCATAAAGGGGGTCCTTTTTTAGTGCTTTTTTAGGGCGGATAAAGGACCCCCACCCCTTTATAAGAATTTTTTAGCACTGATATAAGGGACCCCCTTTCATCGCTGTGATTAATAGTACTTTTTTGGAACTATTAAAAGCCATCTTTCATGCTGTTAAAGGGGATATATAAAGTAGTGCTTATTATTATTCATGTTTCTCATATATGTGATGACTCATTTTTTTATGATTTATACTTTATTAGGTATATGATTCATTCATGTTATACCCATGAATCTCGTATGTTCTCACAAATACTTATAAAAATACAATAAATATGTTTAAATAAAAATTATATTTATTATATTTATAATTATAAATTTTTAATTATATATAAATACTTTTTATACATAATTATTTATAATTATAATTATAACTAAACATATATATATAATTATATACAAATATTTATAAATATATTTATTTATACTTTTAATTATAAATATATATATATTTAAATAATTATAAAATTATAATAAATATATTTCTTATACATATAAGGTTATAAATATATATAATTGATCAAATATAGTTATAAATATATACAAATATTTTTAAATAAATACAAATATTTATAAATATAATTCTAAATAAATATAGATATATTTAAATAATTATAAAATTATAATAAATGTATCAATTATATATATTTATAAAATTATAAATATAATAAATATATATTTGTTATTATTTTATAATTATTTTAATAAATATATATATCTTTATAATTATAACAATAAATAAATATTTATTTATTATAATTTTTTTAATTACAAATAAATATATATTTATTCATAGTTGTAATTATAAATAAAAATATATTTATTTAAATAATTATAAAATAAAAAAAAATTACTTTATTATACTTATAATTTTATAAACATAAATATAATTAAATAAATATATTAATAAATATATAAAATATTTATAATTATAACTATAAATAAATATAGATATATTTTAATAATTATAAAATTATGATAAATATATTAATTATATATATTAATAAAATTATATATATAATAAATATATTTTATATAATTCTATAATTATTTAAATAAAAATATATATTAGGTGGTTTGGGGGTATAATGACATCAAACACACACCTCACACAGAGGCCTGAAAGGCAAGCTATAGCCCCCCAAGGGGATAGCCTACCCATCAAGGCCTGTTTTATTTATATGAATAGCCCAAAGGCCTAGTGGGAACACAAAGACCCAAACGTGATCCAAAGACCAATTATTTTTTACTACCCAAAGGCATGCACCGCATCTCCTACGTCGCTGGAATCATGTGATGCCTGTAGATCAGCTGTCGTACCCCACCATACCAATAGTGTCTTTGCCAGTGCCGGTTGAGCACTCTCCGCTATGAACAATCGTAGATCGGTTGCTGCTATCTGCAACACCATCGATGTCCACTGACCCTAACGTCATCCACCTAGTCAGTTGAATAAACTGCACCCCATCGTAACCACATCACCACCGATTTCCACCGACACCAACGCTCGCCGCTCTTGCACCGTATGATCACAAGTAACTGTTGACCAAACACCATAAAGCCCAACCCAAAATTGAGCGGGGTTCATCCGCTCCACCTGGTGCATGCAGCACTCTCGTACATCGCATGTGCTTGCTGGGAATTGAACCCCAGATGTAACCCAAACCGATGCAGTATTACAGGCTCCTCAACCTCTGGGAAAACCCCAACTATATTTAAATAAATATATATATTTATACATATATAATTATAACTATAAATAAATATATATTTGTTATAATTTTTTAATTAAAATTAAAGATATATTTATTTATTATTATAATTATTAATATATATATAATTATAAAATTATGGAAAATACATTTATTATATTTATTATATTATAAATATATATAATTAAATAAATAAATTTATAAATATATAAAAAAATTTATAAATAAATACAAATATTTATAATTACAATAATTAAATAAATATAAATATATTTAAATAATTTTAAAATTACAATAAATATATTAATTATATATATTAATAAAATTATAAGTATAATAAATATAGTTATTACAATTTTATATATTTATTATATATAATTATAAATACAATAAATATATTTAATATAATTTGATAATTATAAATAAATATTTACTTATTTATAATATTTATAATTTTATAATTATATATAATTATATAAATATATTTATTACATATATATATATTTATATTTATAGTTATAGTTATAATTAGAAATTAATAAATATATATTTATTATATATACTTTTATAAATATATAAAATAATATAAATAAATTATTAACATTATATATTTATCAATGCTAAAAAAACCACTGAAAAAATGTGTCTATATCATCACTACAAATCACTGATAAAGGTATGTTTTATCAGTGCATTCTATTTTAATGCTGATATAACATATCTTTATCAGTGATTTTTATGTAGCACTGATAAAAGTGCTACCTGATTTTATAAATGAACCCTAATAGTTGATTTCTTTTATTGCACACTTCAATCTCTCACAGAAGCCGAGTGTCGTTACGTCGCCGATCTTACCGAACCCTGCTCCCACCAATCCTCCACTCTCACCCAAATACACATCGATAGCCCCACCGCACCACCAATGTTGCCAAACCCTATTGTCACTGCGCACCACTCTCCCCCAGCCGCACTACCTTTGCAACGCCACTCTTCCATATTATCGCCTAGCCACCATCTCTCCTTGCCCTTCCGCCCTCTTTCTCTACCTCACCGCCCTCCCTCTCTTTCGTCGCTATTGTTCTCATTACTCCTTACCTTTTCGTCATCTCTCCCTCCACTGTAGATAAGGGTGTTATCATTCTAGCCTATTACATTTTCTATTTGGTGATGTTTTTACCTCTATATTTTCATCATTTTCATCATGCTTGATGATACTTCTAATAGTTCTGAACTTCCCCTTTGGTTTTGTATTTCTACATCTATTCATTTAGATTTTTCTTCAACTATTGTTCATTTTATCTTATGATCATTACTTAGGTCTAAATTTCATTTATCTTGGAACCAGTTTATTGGTCTATTGGTATCTACCCACTACGTAGATTACTATTATACCTCATTTCCGTCTTTAAGAGCCCATGCACATGATCTTTCTTGTTCCATTCTAAGAGCTATAATCACATATTAATCATCACGCCCCTATCAGAACATCCTAACATAAATTTTGAGTTAATTTATTCTCTTGACTATATCATTCAACAAGTTGTTTATTTTATTAATTCTCTAGGACTATTCTACATTCTTAATCCATACCTCAACCACATTTCCAAAATTTCCAAAATTTCTTTATTTGTTTTTTTCAATATCCATTTTGTTATTGGTGTTTTACTCTATTTTTTATTGTATATAGAACTTGGATTATTTAAAAAATCCATTTTATCTCCTTGTTTTATCCCTCCAAATTTTAATTTCCTCAATGGATACCTTGAGTTCGATATTAAGATCAACTCTTCTCTTAATTCCAACAATGTCCCCATCATGTTCTTCATCTTGTGTTGTATATATAACTCCCACCATGACATTTTTTTAGAGTTCGTTATAGTCTATGACCTCCCTAACTATTTCTTATTATTTTCCTAAGAATTATTACCTCATTTTTTTATTGAATTTCCATAGATATAATTTGGGTGGAACCAAAATTTAGAGTAGTTATTTTCTAAAGGAATCCCTTGAAATTAGTTCTATTGTAGTGAATGTTTCTTCTTATTCCATATTCTCATGACTTTTTATAATATTCCTTTTATATTTTACATTGATAAAGTACATCATACCTTTTTCTTCGAACAATTATATTTTTAATTTTCTATAATCTTTATTAGTGGTGACGAAGACATGACAACCTTCCTGTTCATCTACTTTATTCACCTCTTTCATCAAGACAAATTGTAATTTCTCCTCTATAATTTAAAAAATCAACTATCCTAGGTTAATATTAATGATATAATTCCCCATGGATATGAAATTTCATCCAATGATTATAAGTACTTATAATTCTTACAAAATTTCCATAATGGTAATATCGAAGGGAATGATTAATTTCCTTACATAGAACAAGACATCATCCAAAATTCCAATGAAGTACTTGATAGAATGTTCCAAGTTAAATAATAAAATCTATTGTATTTGGATTACTTTTATTGAAAATATTTAGCGCCATAGGCCAAATAGCCCGATATAAATCAAAAAGGGAATTCTATAAAGATCAAACACTGATGTTTCGTGAAATATAAAAGATACATGGATCTTGAAGTTTTAGTGGAAGATTTCATTGAACAATAACTAAGAAATCCTCAATTATAAAAATCACTACTATATCTTTTAATTTTTTTATTATAAATGTGTTCTTTAAGGAACTTGGCACATGATGGAATTTCTGAGATTTCAATTAAAAATGGGATGTTGATGTAATGTTGCTTGAGATTTTCCATTAAAATTTTATATTACTTTGAATCTATCCCATGGATCATCCTATTCATAAATGGATTTTGTGTCATTTATGGATATACTTTCATTAGATTTGATGTGTCATTCTCAGTCCTTTATACATCATTTTATTTTTACTAGATTTCTTATATACCATGTTCCCTTTCATTTATTTCTCCTTAATATTTTCTTTATTATTAAATAATTATTGTTTTGAAAGTCCTTTTTTGTTATACTCATTCCTATATGAGTTCCCATGAGGGATAAATAGTTCTTTCCAAGCAGTTTTATCCCATGTTATGGAATTATATTAGATGAAAAGTGTTTGGTAAAATGCCTAAATCGTTTTTTTAAGAATACTTTTGGTTTTAAAATCATTGGTAATCACTGACTTGATGTTTTAAAAATTATTCTTATGTTAATTAGATCTCAAACAAAGAGTTTAGGTTACTTTAAAGTGTTAAAAATGTTGTAAAAAGTAGTTTTATTTTTAAAGTGGTCAGTTTACCCATGTTATCTATATTTAAAACCACTTTTTTATCCTTTGTTAATTTTAATATCAATGTTTTAGCATGTTTAAATCTTTTAATATTTCCTAATGAGATGGGTTATTTCAAAAGGGTGTGTTTTACCTTGTGGATTTGATTTTGAAATTTATCGTTTCTTTAAATGTCTTTCAATGGCTGCTTAAATGGTAATGTAAATTCCCATTTGTGTTTTAAAGGTGTTTAGGTAAAATTGGTCTGATGAGTAGATTGGGGTGGCTTTTATAAATGATAAATTGGCTTTGTATTTGAAGAATGTTTTGAAAATATAAGACCCATTTGAAATTTTATAAAAAAATTAGTTTTCATAAAAGGTGTTATAGCCTCTTAATCCCCTTTAATTCTTGTATGACCATTATAGCTTTTGATCCAATGTGGGGATGTTTATTATTGATGAACTAGTTTGTTCGATTTGACATAGTGGTGCTTGATCATGTTATTTCTTCCTTCTTTGTAAGGTCTTGTTTTCAAATTTTTTGAAAAGGGACCATGAAAGGTTATTAAAGAAGGAAAAAAAAGGAAAGTGTTGTTTTGAAGTGTTTCAAAATATTTTAATAATGAGTTTGAAAAGTGTTCTCAATTGAGAAAAGTTTTAATGGTTTGTATTTGAAACTCCAAGAATCTGTGAGTTTTAAAAATGAGGTTTTAGGCCACCATGCCTAGTTTTATGGAAATGGTTGGTTTTCAAACATGTTTTAGAAAATTGTACGATAGTTGGAAAATTATTTGAGTTTTGAAATGTGTATTTCAAAAATGGGTTTTTATCAAATAGTTTAAAGTCGTATTTTAAAAAGGTGATTTTACCAAGAGGTGTTGGTTGAGGGAATTTTTTTTCCAAGTGATTGTTTTTATTTAATGAAAATATTAGAAAAGGGTTTTTAACACACTTTTATGTGAACTACTTATTTGGTAAAACTATATAGAAAATGTTTATTATTATAATATATATATCAAACTATATTTTTTTTGTCATAGTACTAAAGTGATCTCTTAGATTTGGTAGGTTGTGGTGATCTACCAGACTTTTAGATCACGCTTATAGTTTATAGGTTCATGTCTGTTCTTGATTGTTTCACTTCCTTTTGATCTTCTTAGTGGGATATATTATTGAATGATGACCCTATTTGAATATATTTTTTGTATTTATTTTGTTAAATATTAATATTACCGAATCAAATAGGATGGATATTAATAAATAATGGATGGACGCTAATCATCTGACAAAATTGTATGAATATGGAGTGAAAGAGTTCACCAAGTTTGAAAAAGATAATGCATATAACGCTTCTCAAATCCTTTGTCTCTATTTACATTGTTGTTATTCAAGACTAAATAGTCTAGAGGAGTTAGAATAACACTTTATCTATCATGGAATAGATTGAAGTTATAAATGTTGGAGTAAATATGAAAAAAAAAATATAGCTAGTGGTTGGGATATCACTATGTTTCATGGATCATCTGATATGATTACAAGTTTGGACAATAAAGAAGACCATATTGGGTATGTGATTATATATTTGAATGATGGTGAAGATGATATTGAGGAAATTACAAGGATATTTGAAGATAAACTTCATGATTTCCCAAAATTGTTTTAGAAGTTAAAGAGTTGTGAAAATATTTCATTGTATGTCGGTTACACTAAATATACAGCATTTTCATTCATACCAAAGATGTATAATTTGAAATTAGGAAATGGATAGAGTGACACAAATTTTGTATAACCATATTCTCTCTTTAATGACATGATCCTAGGATAAAATAAACTTCTAATCTAAACATACGATTCCAAACAAATGATACACTCAATGGGTATAATCTCTGTAAGAATACACACCTTCTCAAATGACTATATACTGCTTCATAAGGATAAAAAATTACATAAAGAATGCCAAATGTTTGGTGTTTATCACTGAAAGAAAGATGAATCCAGTCCTATGAAAGTTGTATGGTACTTTCCAATAATTATAAGGTTGAGGAACCTATATGGAAGTGAGGAGACTATAGGGAAATTGGCATGGAATGTATAAATAAGAAATAAATATTGGAAACTAAGTCACCCAACATACTCACATTAGTATAAGATAATTGATCATAAGTATCTGGAATTTGGAAACAATCCAAGAAAGCTTCTTCTTGTGTTATCTACAAATGAAGTGAATCCTTTTGGTTTTAAAAGAAGAATTTATAATTAATGGCTAGTTATGTTAATAAATTATAACTTGTCACCATGGTTATGCATGAAAAAAACATATATCATGTTATTTATGCTTATATCGGGACCAAAACTATCGAGTATTGATATTGATGTTTATTTGGCTTCATTGATCGAGGATTTGAAATTATTGTGGGATTAAAGGGTTACATTGTATGATAATTACATAAATGAAGATTTCATGTTGAGATCCATGTTGTATGAGATGATAAATGAATTTATAATTTATGGAAATTTTCAAGATATAACATTAATTGAATTTAAGGGTGTCCCATTTTTGAACAAGGTACATAGTAAATTTGGCTGAAACATTCATTCAAAACAATGTTTCTAGGAAATTTTATATTTATACCCTAATGGAATAAGTATTAATCATGGATTACATCATTCAATGGAAGTTTAAAAGAACATTCAACATCATCTCCAATAAAAGTTGATCAACTATTTGTGAAAGTAAATGATATGGACCCTGATTTTGGTGAACCATTTTCAAAAAACCTTACGAAAACAAATAAGAAAAAGAGATCAGTTTTTTTGAATTACCATACTCTAATCTTATATACATCAGAAATTTTATTTATGTTATACATGTTCAAAAAAATATCTGTGATATTTTCATCTGTACGTTTTTAAATGCACCCGGTAAAACAACAGATGGAATTATTGATGGGTTGGACATTGTTGAAATGGGAATAGGAGAAGAGATGGTGCTGGAGAAGGGTTAAAAATGACAATTTCTTCCTCTAGAAGCTTACACTCTTTCTAGGAAGGGGAGATATCAGTTTTTCATCTTCTTTAATGACGTAAAATTTATAGATGGGTATTCAATGAAAATAAAGAACAACTTTTCAATGAAAAATTTAATGCTAAAGGGTCTAAAATCACCAAAATCTATTTTTTGATGAAATATATAATTATAATAGCTTTACATTGCATTTTTTCAATAATTTCTATCATACATTAACCAATATCTTTTTCTTATTCAATGATATATGCTATAAAGTTATAGAACCGATGAAATTACCGACTATGGAAAGAGAAATTGTCATCATATTGTGTTAATTGTAAATGTTCTTCCTATAAAAAATCTTTTATATGATAGTTCACTTGATGGATCACAAGGTGAGAGAGATTTGACTATGTGGTCATGTACACTATAGATGGATTTACTACATTGAATAGTTTATAAAAATTTGGAAACAGTGTGTCAAAAATATAATTCATCTATAGTGTTGTATTGTGGAGTGATATTTTGTTAAGGAAGCAAATGAATTATTTACTAAATACCTTTCCAGTGTGGAAATCATTGGTCTACTGAAATCTCATCACCTTGGGAATCTTTTAGGAGAAGGAATTTAAAGAAGAGATGTTGTCACAATCAATAGTATAGATTGGGAGCAGGACCACCTTTACGTTTTTCATAATATTTTGTAGGTTTCCCCATATGTCGAAACCCATAAAGAAATTATTAGTCATTTGAATACATCAAGGGATGAAATATGGATATCAAATACACATAATCAACAGTTTATAGGATGGTTTCAGGACCATATTTTTAAGGAGTCAGATGAAAATTTGGATTCAATTTAGAATGAAATTAATGACTAGCCAGAAGACCAGGTGTGTATCTATTATCTTAAAATGGTTATGTAATTAATGGTTATATGTTCTTTAAAAATGAACATGATGAATACAGTAACATGTGAAATAGTGGAGTTACACTTGTGGATGAAGTGATTCTTGTTTTTGGTACTAGGGATAGAAATCTAATTTACACAAATATGTCATACTTTGGCATCATCAAAAATTTGTGGGAGTTAGATAATTAAATATTACCAATGATGATTTTTCAATGAAAGTTGGTTGATAACAGGAGTGCTATTAAAATAGATGAATTTGGATTCATGAAAGTTGATTTCAATTTGGAAGGGTACAAAGATAAACAATTTATAATGGAATCATAGGTAGTACAATTATTTTATGTTCCAGATCCCACATACAAAAAGTGTTCAAATGTTCTATTATTGGAAAAAACCACTAAAGTCTCATTTGAAAATTCAACAGAGGATAGCCCTTTCATTGGGACATTGCAATCATTTCACAGCGGTCCAAATGTAGATGGAATATTTTATGTCATATTACACCATAATTAAGGGATTTGGATAGTTGATAGAGGGATCAAATCCCTTCAAACTTTAAAAAAGAGTTTAATAATCAGGTTATATTTTTTTTGTAATATAAATCGTGTTACCTCATGTTATTATTCATTTTATACTATATTTATGTACTATAAATTAAATGTTAAACCACTTCCACAGATAATGACTTTTTCATGTGCTAGTGCTCCCAATCCTGAAGAACAACATGTCTCTCAACTTGATACCGCTTAAAGTGAAAATGAACAAAAAACTTCTACATGTGTTGGTGCTCCCAATCCTGAGAAACAATAGGTTTATCAACCTATTGCTTCTCCCAGTGAAGTGGTACAATGACCATCCGCACATACCGATGGTACCACTCCAGAGGAACATATTAACATTGTTGAATCTGAGGAAATTGTAGGTGATTAAGGTCTGATGACACAAAAAATAGATGTGTCTTAGTTTGATAGTGTTATCAAAAATTACTAAGGTGAAAATCAAAGTAATGAAATATGAGTTTAGATGGAATGCGTTGGGTGATCATGTTAACCCCAATAAGGCCATTTTCAATAGTTACAATAGAGTCTTCACTCGGAAACACGTTTTTATTGATGTAGATTCATGGAACCATGTTGTTCCGACTCTTAATAAACTTATTTGGGAAGGGATTATGGTAACATTATGATATCATTTATTTATTTGAATAAATAATAAAATAATGAAACATTGAATTTCTCTTCATCAACCCTTGAAAAGTTAATTTATAGTATATGACTCCCATAATAAATATGTATTAATGATTTCTATAAGGATTCATATAGGCTTTTACACATTTATAATGAGATGTCATGTTAAATATGATGAAGGGAAAATAAACCCGCACCCACTACTTATCTATGCACACCTGATAACCCATGAAGTGTGGGATTTATTTACTGGTCGTCTTGAAGAAGTGTCATTTTCAGGTACATTGTGTCTAGTAAAATATTATTTTATGATACATCTATTAGATTCGGATGTTTCAACTCGCCGGTAGGTGCTGGATATGGTGGAGATGCTTACTATGGATGGTGAAGATAGTGTTTTTATGATGACAGTGAGGTTGTGATGATGGTGGTGGTGTTTTAATGACACAGTTGCCTCGACGATTCAATATTTCCCAGGAAGATGCGTGATTTGTGGGATTTCCCATTGACGCGATAGTCTCAAGGTGATTCTCTATTTTTGAATGTTGTTATTGCACCTTCATTTTGAATTTTGAATGTAATGTACGATACCCACTCTATCCTCAAAGTGGATTTTATGAAAAAAAAACAAAAAAAGGATTTGGAGGATTGACACTTTTTTATTTATGAAATAACAATTGAGTTCTAAATATAATTAATAGGAATAAAAACCAATGTACCCCTACTGTAAAGAAAGGATGGGGTAATCTCCACTTGAAAAAAATTGGTATGTATTTTAAATTCACCATAATACTTTTATGTGACTTGAAACAACAACATGATTATGTTCCTCTGTTTATATGAATATTCATGAATCCAAATTCAAATCCACTTCTATCACACACCATTTTATATGGAAGGAGGTACGTGTAAATAATTATTGGATTCTAATAAATGTAAACACACAAAGAGTGTGGGAAACATGTGAAGTATGACATAATAAAAAATTTCTTTTCATTAAATTGTTATTACATAATAATGATCACTTATTTGTTAATATTTTTTATCTAACAAAGACACAATAATTAGAAACACCTGCATAGGAAGAACACATACTATCGATGGCCTTGAAGAATCAAAAATAATATGACCATGTCAGAGGTGCAGGGTTTTGGGTGACACTGCAAACATATTTTGAGAAGAAAAAACAAGAGGATGAAAAGGTAAATAAATGAAACATATGAGAGAAATAATATCTGCCCTTTAATAAATATTACAATGGAAGATGGAGTTTCTAGAAACATTTATGGGGGAATTAAAGACAATAAACTACTCAAGAACAACCATCACATGAATATCCTTCCGCACATCCCCACCAACTTTGAGGTGATCCATTCCCCTAAAAGAGATGTTTAGTTGTGGTTATCAATATTCTAATAACTATTTCTATGAAATTTGAATATGATAGAAATTTATTCTATTCCAATATTGATATTCTATAGGGTGAAAATGATTTTGATTTATATCTATCAATTCCCACTTGTCACATTTTAGTGAGGGATATGATATTTAATATCCAAGACGACATTCTACACAACAGAACACTTCCAATAGTTAATGTGAGAGTGGTAATTAACATACCTCATGAGACAAGCACCAAGCTACATATTCCACTTGATGATGATGATATTCATATGGTCAACCAAGTTGTTGGAACATTCATCGCATGGCCATCACATCTTGTAAAAAAACATGTCATCAAGGAGGTATTCATTTCCAATTTATTTTTCAAGCTAAAACGTTAAAATTTAATGAAATAAATTCTGAACCAATGACTGTTATTATAGACAGGAAATAGAAATGGGGTGAAGTGAAAGACCGAATCAAAACCATCTAATGTACTGACCAAATGATCGAAAAGATTTACTAAAAGCACCTTTACCCTTCTTGTTCTATATCCGCGTTTACTATCATTTAAGATTCATTTGGATACAAAGATAAAAAATGGTTTTGGTCACATAGTTTATTTTTAAGAAAATATGTATGAAGAGGAAGTTCAAGACTTCATTGGAGATAAGAATTCAAGTGAAATCCTTGACTATGATTGGATAGGACCCTCAGTTGTAAATGTATACATGAGGTATGTTTTCATGATTTTATTTTTAAAAATCTAATATACTATGTTAATTATGACTAAATACATTTCATATTTATCGTATGCATATATATAATAAAAAATTTAAGTGATTTACCCATGAAAAAAAATGGACTCATTTGTCCTCACACCACCTCTATAGAACAACCAAAAATAGAATCCAAAAAAAGGATAAAATAGTGGAAAGATTATTCAAATATTTTTAAAACAAACTTTCAGATGATAAATTATTCTTAATACGAAAGATTCAGGGGTAAAACTCTATATTTTAATCATATCAAATATATTTTCATTTATTTCATTACATATTCATTTTATGTTTTTAGTCAGCATTGGATGCTCATTGTGGTCAATTTAGATACTCTAAAGATTTATTTCCTGAATTCAATGTATGGATACCCAACAAAATGACCACACATGATGAGTTTTTAAATTTTTAATACACTAAATTCAAAATTTTAGAACCAAAAATCATGTTATGTAATTTATATTATCTATTAATGAGGATTCGTTTTTGATAGGGTGGTGCATCAATATCGTGAAAAACAAGGAATGAGGCTAGGGGCTAAGCATAAGGACCCTGACAAGTTCTACAACTGGACAAGTATCAGAGTATATATAAAAATATTTCACTATCCAAACATATATCAAAACAAATTACTTATTTTTATCAATTTTTTTGCAGTGTTTTAAACAAACAAATGGAAAATATTTTGATTGTGGTGTTTGTAAATTTATGATAGAGATCATATTCAATGAACAAACTAGCATCCCTAAAGAGGTATTTTCAGGATAATTACTATTTCATTTAAAATATTTATAAATCCTTTGTGTATTTATATATTTCTAGTACTAATATGACCATATAGAAGACACATACTCACAAGATGATATATATTTTCTTAGAAACCAATGGTAAGTATGCCTGATAGAAGAATGTGCACAAATAGAATGAAGACGTAACTTCTATAAAATTAGTGGATTGTTCACTATTAATTTTTAATTTACTTCTTTTCAGTATTACTCACATAATAATTTTTTCCCTATATAGGTGGATTTATTTTATCAAGTTTAGTTGGTTTTTTTGATGATGCTCATATTCGTGAGAGATAGGACTTCAAAGCTACGACTCAGAATTCATTGAGAAGGTAATGTTTTTTTAATATACTTTGTTTTTCCATGTAATATTATCTACTCTTTACTATATTAACATTATATAAACTAAATGTTTGACTACTCATGCATATAATGTCTTCCACATACTTCTTCTCCCTCAAAACATTATCACCCATATAGTTTCCATTTTTATTACTTTACTTCAAAGGAAGTGTTGGGAAGTTGAATGAAAGTGATAAATTTTGACAATTTAGCATTTCCAGTTCAAAAAATTGTCTCTTTTTTATTTACAATTGACAATAATTTTAGTAAAAATAATATGTGACATACTAAAAACCATGAAATTTTCTTCCCATTGTTTAGATAATTTAGTATAATGATCCATGGGTAATTGTTTATGTGTAGTTGTCAATTGAACCTCAATAAAATTCATGGAGTGACCAGTAGGACTCAATGTGTTTCTTTTTTATTTAAAATTGACATTAATTTAAGTAAAAAAGAACAAGTGACATAATGAAAACCAAGAAAATTCATTTGTTTCTTGATACTTTATTACAATGATCCATGAGCCATTTGTGACATGCAAGAATCAACCACACCTTAATCCAATGCACTGTGTGACCAGTATGACTAAAAGTGTCTATTATCAGTTTAAAATTGATATTTTATTTCAAAATTTGTCACTTACTAAAAACCAAGAAAACATACTCTGACTATCTTGAAAATTTTGTAAAGCAATTCATAAGTCATTTTTGATGCGTATGAAGTAGTCTCACATAAAATCAATGCCCGATGTGGCTAGTATGACTCAAAATGTGTGTTTCCTATTTGAAATGACATTTTAGTAAAAAAACACAATTGGAATACTGAAAACTAAAAAAACACATTCTAAATGTTTTTATACTTTTTTAAAGGGGTTTATAAGTAATATTTGGCATGTAGGAATCATCTGAACCACAATATGATGCACGATGTGGCTAGTATAACTCAAAGTCTCTCTTTCTTATTTAAAATTGACATTAATTTTTGTAAAAGTGACAAGTGACATACTGAAAACTGAGAAAACACATTTTTATTTTTTTGATAATTTAGTAAAACGGTCCATGAGTCATTTTTGATGTGTAGTAGTCAACCACACCTCAATATGATGCATAGTGTGATAGGTATGACTCTAGGTGTGTATTTTTTATTTTAAATTAGCATTAATTTATGGAAAAAAAAGTGACATAATGAAAACCAATAAAATGCATTAGTATTGTTTTGATACTTTAAGAAAATTATCAATGATTCATTTGTAACGTGTATGAATCAATCAAATATCAATCTGATGCACGGTGTCATCGGTATGACTAAAAGTGTTTGTTGTCAATTTAAAATTGAAATTTTAGTTCAAAACATGTTTCTTACTGAAAACCAAGAAAAACTCTAAAATTTTATTTATATTTTATGATAGTGATTCATAGTTCATTTTTTGATTTGTATGAAGTATTATCACATCAAACCGATGCATGATGCTATTTATATGACTTAAAATGTGTGTTTCTAGTTTGAACTAACATTTATTAAAAAAAACAAAACTAGCATATTGAAAACCATGAAAATTCATTTATATTTCTTTGATATCTAGTAAATTTATCTAAATTAAGTGTTTTACATGTAGGAATCAACAACACATCAATATGATGCATGTTGTGGCTGGTATAACTTAAAGTGTCTCTTTTTTATTTAAAATTGACATCAATTTTAGTAAAAAGAACAAGTGACATACTGAAAAGTATGAAAATTCATTCTTATTGTTTTTATAATTTCATAAAATGATCCATGAGTCATTTATGATGTTTAAGAGTCAATTGACCTTCAATATGATGAATGGTGTGACTGGAATGACTCTAAGTGTGTCTTTTTTATTTAAAATTGACATTAATTTAAGTATAAAGAACAAGTGACATACTAAAAACTGAGAAAACGCATTCATATTTTTTAAAACTATATTAAAATGATCCATGATTCATTTTTGAAATTCTGTAATCAGTCATACCTCAATCTGATGCATGGTGTGACCGGTATGAATAAAAGTGTATGTTATCTGTTTAAATTTGAAATTTATGTTCAAAATGTGGAACTTACTAAAAAACATTAGAACATTCTCTGATTCCCTTGATAATTTAGGGGAAAAATTTATAAATAATTTTTTACATGTATGAAGTATTCTCACATCAAACTGACACATGATGCGACCGGTATGAATCAAAATGATTGTTTCTAGTTGGAAATGACATTTTAGTGAAAAAACACAATTGGCATACTGAAAAATAAGAAAACACATTATAATTATTTTTATACTTTATTAAAATGATATATAAGTAATTTTTGATGTGTAGGTATCAATAGAACCTCAATATGATGCATAGTGTGGCTAGTATAACTCAAAGTATCTGTTTTTTATTTAAAAATTACAATAATTTTAGTAAAAAGAACAAGTGTCATACTGAAGACCATGAAAAAACAATCATATTGTTTTTAAATTTCATTTAAAATGATCCATGAGTCATTTTTGACATTTAGGATTCAACTTTACCACAATACGATGCACAGTGTCACCAGTATGACTTCAAGTGTGTCTTTTTTATTTAAAATTGACATTAATGTAAGTAGAAAGAACAAGTGACATACAAAAAACTGAAAAAATTAATTTTTATCATTTTGATACTTTAGATAACGATCCTTGAGTCATTATTGATGTGTATGAATCAACCACACCTCAATCTGATGCGCGGTGTGACCGGTATGACTAAAAGTTTCAATTATCAGTTTAAGATTGACATTTTATCTCAAAACATGTCAATCACTGAAAACAAATAAAATGATGTCTGATTGTCTTGATAATTTTCTAAAACGATTCATAAGTCAATTTTGACATGTATGAAGTATTCTCATATCAAACTAACACACAATGCGATAGGTATGACTCAAAATGCATGTTTCCATTTTAAAATGACATTTTAGTAAAAAAAACACAACTAGCATACTGAAAATTGAGAAAACACATTTAGATTGTTCTGATACAATATTTGAATGATCTATAACTCATTTTTGATATGTAGGAATCATATTCACCTCAATATGATGTACATTGTGGCCAGTATAACTCAAAGTTTCTCTTTTTTATTTAAAATTGACATTAATTTTAGTAAAAAGATTAAGTGACATACTTAAAATCGATAAAATGCATTAGGATTGTTTTGATAATTTATGAAAACAATCCATGAGTCATTTTTGATGTGAATGTGTCAACATAACATCCGTACAATGTACAGTGTGACTAGTATGATTCCAAGTGTATCTTTTTATTTAAAATTAGCATTAATTTAAGTAAAAAAGAACATTTGACATACTAAAAACTGAGAAAACGCATATGAGTTATTTTTTATACTTTATTAAAATGATCCATGAGTAATTTTTGATGTGTAGGAATCAACCACACCTCAATTTGATGCACAGTGTGACCAGTATGACTAAAAGTGACTATTATCAGTTTAAAATTGACATTTTAATTCAAAACATGCCACTCACTAAAAATCAAGAAAAAGCACTATGATTGTCTTGATAATTTAGGAAAGTAATTCATGATTTATTTTTGAGATGTATGAAGTATTATCACATTAAATTGTTGCATGATGTGACTAGTATGACTCAAAATGCGGGTTTCCAATTTGAAATGACATTTTAGTAAAAAACACACAACTGACATACTAAAAACTAATAAAACACATTCATATTATTTTGATACTTTAGGTAAATTATATATAACTCATTTTTGACATATAAAAATTAATCACACTCAATATTATGTATGGTGTGACTGGTATAACTCAAAGTGCATATTTTTTATTTAAAATTGACATCAATTTTAGAAAAAAAGGACAAGTGACATACTAAAAACTAGGAAAATGCATTTGGATTGTTTTGATAATTTATTAAAACAATCCGTGAGTCATTTTTGACATTTATGATTCAAACACACTTCAATAAAATTCATGGTGTGACTAGTACTAATATAAGTGTGTCTTTCTATTTAAAATTGACATTAATTTAAGTAAAAAAGAACAAGTGACATACTAAAAACCAAGAAAACAAATTTAAATTATTTTTATACTTTATAAAAATTATCCATGAGTCATTTTTGATGAATTTAAAATAACCACAACTCAATCTGAATTGACATTTTATTTTTAAACATGACACTCATTGAAAACTAAGAAAATATAATTTGATTATCTTGACAATTTAACGCAATGATTTGTAATTCATGTGTGATGTGTATGAAGTAGTCTCATATAAAACCAAAGAATGATGCGGCTAGTATGAATCAATATGTGAGTTTCCAGTTTGAAATGATGTTTTAGTAAAAAAACCAAAACTAACATACTAAAAATAAATAAAACGCTTTCATATTATTTTGATACTTTAGGAAAGCAATCCATAAATAATTTTTTATGTTTTAGAATCAATATCACATCAATTTGACGCATGGTGTGACTAGTATAATTCAAAATGTGTTGTTATTTAAAATTGAAATTAATTTTAGTAAAAGAACAAGTGACATACTCAAAACCAAACAAACACATTCTGATTGTTTTGATATTTTATGACAATAGTACATAAATTATTTTTGATGTTTAAGAATCAATTCACCTCAATAAGACGCATGGTGTGATTTGTATAACTCCATATGTGTCTTTTTTATTAAAAATTGAAATTTTATTAATGTATTCTTTCATATTTATTTTTAATTTATTCCTTTATAGTATTACTAACATAATATTTGTTTTCTTATAGAAGAGGAATCTTTTTCTTGAGTTGAGATTATTTTTTCAGAAACTAATAGCATGAGAGCACATTCTTGAGGGGGGATCATGGGCATCAAAAGATGAAACATTAATGTTTTTAAAAAAATTGGATAATTGTAAATGTAATTAGATAAAACATTGTTTAAAATGTATATAGTAGTTTTTTTGTATAAACCATGGGAGGAAAAAAATTTATTCATAATGTTAATTAAATTTATTTATCATTGTTTTAAATTAATGTTTTTTTCTGGGTGTGTTGTTAAATTAACAGCACATTACAACCAACTAGGCCTTTATTAGTGCTAAAATAGCGCTTATAAAGGGGGACATTTTTCAATTCCTTTTTTAGTGCGGATAAAGGACCCCATTTATCATAATTATTAAAATCTATTATGTTCACTATTAAAGAGAATATATATAGTAGTGTTATCACGTAATGACCAAAAATGTACTCATTGTTGGAACCAAAAAGAATCTATATTCCCATATCAAAATACATTTAATACATTTACATACTATGAAATATAACACATATAATCATGATGAGATAATGTCAATTCATGTGAACCAAATGACTCCTTGTCCTTAAAACAATTATCTCCATGAATAAATCTGTTCCCCACACTTGGATTGAAAACCATCATGAAAATTTTCAAGAAATGATAAGGAAAGGGTATCAGTTGTGGGATCATCCTAAAAAAGGATTATTCATAACTTCTAAGGGCTATAAGATGGGAAAAAATGCAATGGTGTATCATTGGGTCAATGAAGCTAAATAAATCGAACAAATTACTCCGCCATTTCATTGCATCATTCAAAATTACTATCACTTGCACAGCTAAACATGGAAGGTTCTAGAAGACATAGCTTGGCATAGATTCCCTCCAAAAAAAGGGAAATATGATATGATGTAAAAATGGTCAATAATCCACATGGGTATAGAAATATAATGTTGGAAAACATAAATGATCACGATTTAAAATAAGTGTCTAAAAAATAATCATTTTTTTGGAACACATTTTCAAAGCATGGAAAGATATAAAAAATCATCTAAATCAGTGTATCAAGAATCAAATCAACGCAAACAAGAATCATGTTCTTTGACTACCCAAAGATACAAGTTGTATAACCATAACTTTGTTACTATAGAGATGAAACTATTTTCATGTGGGTTTAAAAACAACTAAAATGTAATTTTTTTTTGTTTTTTAGCTAGTTAACATAGTGATTTGGAAAGAATAAAATATTAAGGAAAACAAAACACTTCCCTAAATAAGTGAAGATATATTTGTAAAGTCTTCATGTATCTGATGAAGCTTCAAAAATAATGTAACCTATAAAATCTGCTCTTTGACAACACATTATCTCATTATATAAAATAATTTTCACTTTAATCAAAATAATGTGCATGATAATAATATATATGATGAATTCTTATCAACATTAGTGATAATGGAAAACAGATTGTGATAAATGCATTCCATTTTAATACTTAAAAACTAAATTAAATGCAATTAAATGTAGTGAAATGAAAACAAACTAATGATGGGTTCCCTCCCATTGAGAGATAAGTTTACTTAATCTTCATTCAGACATTTATTACACTCCACTTATATCAAAAGGAAATGTGTACCGTGCATCTACTTATTTATTAGTAGAAGTGTGGAATTCATTTATCAAAAAGGAAATATTCTTGTAAGATGTACAATATCTCAATAGAAACTTTTTATTCAAATGATTTCATGTAATGAAATAAAAATATACTAATTCATAAGGGAATGAATATACTTTAGGTTCCGAGCACAGTGGAAACAGGTGGATGGGTGTGCCCAACATTAATTTTAGCACTAAAAATGATCAATCTAAGACCAGACATGAAAATAAAATTCCGTATCTTTGGAATAGAACTAATAATGAAAAAATGATAGAGGTAATTCCCAAAACCATAGATATAGTCATCATATGTTGGTTATAATTAATTTAGTTAAAGACAAGAATTACCTTGATGGAATTATATCTCCATTGATGTTTTTAGTCACAATCTGATGTGATCTATCGTTGTGTCATAGATGTTAAGTTTAAGATTCCCCTAGCGGTGATCCACATGTGCTTCTTGTATCTCTGGACCTCATCGAATGGATCTCTAGTTGCTAGCATGGAAGAACCTTGGCTTCCGATGTCCGCATTCAATCGCCTTGAGAGCTACTTCCAAAGCGCTGTCTTTAATCTGATGGAGGAGGATCTATCTCATAACTTGAGAGCATTCTTGGAGGAAAATAATTCTCTCTTGTCTTGAGAGATTTCTCTAGATTTGTTGTGCACAACCACAAATAATTTCTTGGATAATGATAATAATATAATTGTGATTTTTAATTATATAGAATAATAAAATGAATTAATTACACGAAATCATTTATTCATTTAATTTAATTCTTAGTAAGACACAATGTCTAATAATAACAGTTGGATATTATTATTTCTTGACATATTCCCATCAAACTACACCTAATATTATTTAATTAAATAAATAATATTCTTTCTAACAAATCCGTAGAAAAACTATATGGTGTTTATATTAATATACATGGCATGTACTTTTTTTCCATTTTCTTTATTTCCTCCACCACATTTATTAGACCTTAAATAATGGTTATTTATTAATTAAATGAATATCACTATATTAAACTCTAATAAATTTATTATTTCACCCACAATAGATTCTCTTTAACATGTTTAATGAATAATTATTAAACCACAGTCGAGAATAATCTTTATTCAACAAGTTAAATGAATATATAACTGAGATTCTTGGACACACTTAGTGTGTGACCCTATAGGCCTCTTTCTCAGTGGCATTAAGTGGAGCATGCCTAAAGTAAAAGGTTTGCATATAGCAACATTCCAAGGCACCCACATAGAAAGAAGTTAATGTCGCAATGAAGTGTCACCTCCTACAAACGCTTATCGTGTAATGTAATCCCTTTGTTTCGATATCTCAAATAAAGTGGGTTACATGCTAGTGCCATCAACCATTGTGCTTGATTATTCTTTATTTGACTTCTCGAAATTGAAATTTATCATTCCTCACCGTGGACATGGATTTATTTAGGCTATATTAGTTCCATCAAGGGTCCTGATATATCTACTTCCATTATGGAACAAAAGGTAAAAATCATTTCCCACATTATCTATTAATGCAGTATTACTCATGACGCACCCAACATATCCTACCTCACTATGAATAGTCTGTCATCAAATTTTTCATCAATACATTTAAGTGTGTGAGTTGTAATACCCATTAATAATAATATTAAAGACTATGGACCAACACACATGTCTGTAGATTGGAACATATAATGACACTATGAAATGTGGATATCCAACTAGAAGGTCTCATTCTCATAATATCCTCCTAGATATTACCAAGGGCACATACCATGATAAGGTGCCTCAAAGTTTTATGATTCCTCACCCCTAATGACAAGAATTATTTGTATCCTTCAAATAACATCATCCGTCCATAGAACATATATTCAAGAATAGTGTTATGGCACTTCCGGGTTCTCATTATAGTAGGGATATGTTATGACCCTTTAGTGAAACAACTATCCTTGTGAAATTATCACTTGAATTATCACAAAGAATAACAATAAATATGTGATAAGGTATTTGTTTCTAAATAAAGTACAATGTAGTTGGTTCTAAGACACCAACTCCAACAAACTTCCACTTAGACTAGATCCAACTACTAACAACCTTTAACCCGCTATCTATCGCATGCTATTCATGCTTCTACTGAGATAGGCCTTTAGTCATGGGGTCCTAAAAGTTATCTTCTATGGAAACTCTACTCACTTCAACTTCACCCCTTTGATAGAAATCACTCATGAGGTGATACTTCCAGAGAATGTGCTTTGTCTATTGATGTGACCTTGGTTCTTTTGCAAGAGCCACTGCTATAGTATTATCACAATATAATGTGATAGGTTCTCTACTTTTAGGCACCACATCAATCTCCTGGAAAAAGTTACAAATCTATAATTCGTCTTTGGCTGTATCATAAGCTATTATATATTCAGACTCCACTGTAAAATCGACGACAACTGGCTTCTTTGAACTATTCTAGCTCATAGATCCTCTGTTGAGACAGAAAACATATCCTTATTTTGACTTCAAATCATTCTAATCTGTCTAAGAACTAGCATCGGTATACCCTTTTATGACAAGCTCCTCATCTCTTCCATACACCAAGAACATATCCTTAGTTCTTCTTAGATAATTAAGGACAGTCTTAACCACAGTCTGATGTTTTTCTCCTAGATCTGCTTGATATCTTCCTACCATGCTCAGTGTATATGCAATATCAAGCCTAGTAAATAACATGGCATACATTATGGATCCTATAACTGAATCATATGGGATCTTTCTTATCATATCTTTCTCATGTTGTGTTTGTGGACACATTTTCTTAGAAAGATATAGGCCATGTGACACTGGAAATAATAACCTCTAGGATTGTTCCGTACTAAATATCTTTAGTATCTAGTAAATGTATGTATCTTAACGTAGTCCCAGCAGCCTGTTGGATCTATTATGAATGATATTGATCCCTAGAATGTAGGATGTTTCACCCAAGTCCTTCATGGTGAAACACTTGTTCAAATCGTCCTTAACTAACTGTAAGACTGGTATATTGTGTCCAATAAGTAATATGTCATCATCATATACTACTAGGATAATGACTAAATTACCATTAGACTATTTATAAAGACATGGATCGCATTCATTCTTAATGAAACCAAATACCTTTATGGCTTCATCAAATATAATTCTCCATGACCTGGATGCTTTCTTTAATCCAAAAATGGATTTATGAAACTTGAAAACCCATTTGGCTTCACCTGGTGTTGAAAACCCTTCTGATTGTGTCATAGAGACATCTTCCTAAAGATTACCATTAAGGAATACTGTTTTGACATCTATCTACTAAATCTTGTAGTCATGGTAAGATATTATGGTAAGTATTATTCTTATGGATTTAAACATGGAAATCGGTGAGAAGGTTTCATCATAGTCAATTAATTGATGTTGTTTGAATCTTATATCCACTAGACTTGCCTTATAAGTGCTAACTTGACCTTCCATGTCCATCTTTCTCTTGAATACCCATTTGCATCCAACAGACTCTACATCAACTGGCTCATTGACCAGAACCCAGACATGGTTCTAATACATGGAATCCATATCAGATTTCATATATTCAAGCCATCTTGTAGGATTTGAGGTCTCTACGACTTTCTTGTATAATAGAGTTTCGTAATTGTACAATAATAACAATTCACCATCTTTAGTGACTAGGAAACCAAATCTCTCTAGTTCCCTTACCTTTGTTGAGATCCTACACAGTACTTATGATTTTTGAACTTCTTACACGGGGACCTGTGGAACTTGTTCCTATACCAACTCTTGTGTATCTTGAGCATCAACTTCATCAAAGTCAATATTTCACCCATGAACCCTTTTGAGAATTTTCTCCCTCTCAATAAAGATGGGTTGTCTTGTGACAGTAACTTTCTTGTATGAAGGGTTATATTGGTAATATGCTTTCTTTTTCTTGGGATATACTATAAAGATACACCTCATTCCCTAGGGGGGGGGGGGGGCTAGTTTGTTTCTTGAGAATGCCTTAAAAACACCTTGCATCCCCGTACATGTGTTTACGCCAAAATGGGTTTCTTTCCCTTCCATAAATCAAAGGGAATTCCATTTGATGCCTTATTTGGTATTCGGTTTAATTTTTATGATGTAGTTTGTAATGAATATCCCTAAAAAGATAATGGAAGATCTAAATAACTCATTATTAACCTCACCATGTCTAGAAAGGTGTGGTTCCTCCTTTCACTAACCCCATTCCACTATGGTTTATAAGGAGGAGTGAGTTAAGATCGAATCCCAGACTCCCATAAAAGGTTGATGAACTCTTGGTTCAGATATTCTCCACCTAGATCTGATCAAAGCTTCTTAATCTTCTTACCAAGATGATTCTAAACTTCATTATTGAATTCCTTAAATTTCTACAAGGACTCTGACTTATACCTCATTATGTAGACATAGACATATCTACTCAAATCATCAGTAAAAGTATTGAATTAAGAATATCTACATCTATATTCTTCTGAAAATTGTCCACAAACATCCATGTTTAGTAATCCTAGAAGCTTTTTGGCCCTTTCACCCTATCCACCGAAAGGTAGCTTGCTCATTTTACCTTGTAAACCAGTGTGACATCTATTAAGTGGTTTTAGCTCAGTAGAGTCTAAATAACCATCTTGACAGAGCTTTGTCAAGAGATTATTGTTTACATTACCAATAATGTGATTCCACAACTAGGTGTTGTATAAGTTATGTGAGTTTGTTTATTTATCTATTTCCAACACTTGGTTTTTGTAATTTAATACATAAAAACCATTATTTAAATGCACCATACCATAACATATGTTGTTATTATAAAATAAAAAAACCCTTATTTCCAAACATGAAAAAAATCCATACATATCTAAACAAGATACAAAAATTATGTCCTCTATATCACTAAGCACATAATAATATTTATGTAAAACCAAAAGCATCCTAGTTGGAAATGAGAGACGGTAATCACCAATGGCCAATGCAGCCAGCCTCTTACTATTGGTAGCTCAAAGATCCACCTCCCCTATGGAAATATTTCTAAATCTACTTGGTTATTACATTTGAATACAGATGTGAGCCCCACAAGCAGTATCTAATATCCAATGTGTAGAAATTGAAGGATTAAACTCGATAAAAAACACACCTTTAGCATCCCCATGTTTCTTAGAGTAGTTTCTCTTCCAGTGGCCTGGATTTCCACAAGAAAAACATACCATATATCAATCCTTTCCCTTCCTCAAGATCTTCCCCTTTTTGGAGGAATGAATCTCAGGGGATTCAAATCGTTTATAAATCCTTGTCCCCTTTTCCTTGTCCTTCTTTTTCTTATTCACAATAAGAACTATGGGTTTTTCACGCCCCATGTCCTTATCTACCTAGTGAATTAGGTTCAAAAGTTCTGATAGACTCTTCACATTGTTTCTCATGTTGTATTTGATAAAAAAATCTTGGGAAGGTCTTAGGCAGTGATGATAGGATGATATCTGTGAGCAACGCATCCAAGAAAATAATCCCTAAGATGTCCAGGAATTTAATGTAGCCAATAAGTTTGACTACATGAGGCCCAGCTGGCGTAGACTCTCTAAGATTAGTTATGAACAAAGCATTGAGGATATCATATTTCTCTTGTCTTTCCTTCTCTTTATAGAGATCCTTAAGTTGATACATCATGTTATATGTGTCCATGCTTTCATGCTACTTCAAGAGATTATTAGACATGGATGATAGCATAAAAAATTGGACATATGTGGAATCATTCATATGTTTCATATAGATATTTAATTTCTTATCACTGGCCTCTTTTCTACATTTAATTGCAATAGGCTCCTTCATCACATAAAATTTCCTCTCGTGGCGAATGGTGATGCATAAATGCCTCTTCCATTCCTAGAAATTGGAGCCGGTGAGAAGGTTTTCCTTCTCAAGTATGGTTTTCAATGATACATTAGATGTAATTTTTCTTTTTTGTTTCTAGAAATTAAAATGAGAAAATATGTAGTGCTTTATCTTGATAAAATAAGACAAATAAATAAATTAATACTTATTAGTCTCCTACTATTTCAATGAAATCCAATATCCCTCACCATTGACTTCAGAATATTTGGTTGCATGAATATTTTAGTGGAAACAATCCATATTTCCCTTCACATTACCTCAACTATGGTTGTTCAATCAACTTAAAAGGTTTTAGGTAGGCATTCCTAATGCCAACTGTATTAACTCACATCTCCTTGATCCGTTGAGTGGACTCTCTAATCCCGAAACCCTTTTGTTTCGGATTTCCTCAACCTTTGCCTCTTAGTCACACAAATTATTACTGTGGCAGTCAACCTTTGATGTGAACCAATTCAATTCAACCCAAAACCTTGATTTATAATTCCCTAATAATTGGAATCACCCCAACTAGGTTTGGTCAAACACTTTGAACTATGGTTCGATTCTATCCTAGATTGGGGAAGGCTATACTTACTTAATATTTCTTAGAGGGATTTTATCCTTATACATAAATTTTCATTTTATTGTCTTTCTTAAATTCTTTTTAATATTAAGAGGGAAATACTTAAGTGATTAACCATGTTTAAGATAATATTTACGTATAATCCGGTCTTATTTTAGATCCATCTTGAATGCTTGTTTAATTCATTAATTGTGTGATCGAGACAACACACACACAATAAAAAAACATGAAACTGATAGAAAATTAAATGGTATGATCATGATATTGTTCTATTGGTTATTTTATCTAGCGGTTGATAAACTAACCCAAGACCTAGGGGATAAACACTTTAATCCTTTTGGGTTCGTGTTTATAGATTTCTACCTGTCCACCTTTGTATCCCTTTGGATTGGTTTCACCTAGGCTCATAACTTGAGTCTCATCCATTATCTTTGGAGCTACATTAATTATATATGCTTTTATCTTGCTCGCATTTGAGGGGTAAAATGGGGTTTTACATAAAAGAAACTTTGGGCATGCAGGCCCTACATATTAATGAAGAGAATGCTCACAGACCAAAAAATTTAATTTAAATAAATAAGTTAAAAGAAACCATCCACATATAAAGTTCTTGGTCCAGCTCATGATAATCTATACATGCAACAATATTAATGCATAAATAAAACTAGCATTTAATTCTTTAATCATCATTCTTTAAGATAAATCATGCTTGATCCAATTAATTCTCTTTAATTAATCAATCCTTTTATCTTAAACCCTTTTCATAATTTCATTGAGATACCCATATATCATAATTTTAAACAAATAAATTCATTTAAAATTATCTTTTTACGTAACATGTAACTTTGAGGCAACCCGGTGAATTCTCATTCATAACTACTCAATGTGTAGAAATTAACATTACGTAGATGTTAAATTAAACACATATATATAAAACACCTATCACGTGTTGTGAATTAACTTTATTCCCACACTATGGTACAAATATCCATGGATTTTATAATATAATAATAAATTTTAATAAATCTTCATAATTTGGATAAGTACACAGTGTGTACTATTGTCCACCATCCATCTAATATACATGCTAGGGGACATGGCATGTAGGTGTACTTTGAAAATCATCAGAGTACACAGTGTGTCTAGTGGGCCACATGTCATGTAGTTCCGTGTTACAAGGTCTCCAATCGGGCAAGCCATGTACGTGGTACATGGTCCAACCCTAACCAGAAGGGACTACATGGCATGTCTAGTGGTCCACACAGCACGTAATTCAGATACTGTGTTCCACCTATTCTTGGTCAACACACTGTGTCATTTAATACTTAGATAGACTCCAACACATTGCTTGGTTTGGTGGACCAGTCCTGGTGCATCGAACCTAGACTACACGGCTTGTATTGCCGAATACATGTCGCGTGTTCTAGTGTTGTATGGCCTGAAAGCTTTGGAAACTCTGGATGAGATCCTCTATTTTATTTTAATCAAAATTAAATGAAAATATCATTTTTTTAAGGTGAACGATAATCGAAAGTGGAGGAATAGATCTCAAGTTTCATATTTTCATAACGATTAACTTGAATTGAAACAACTAAATTATTAAATGAGTAAATAATCAATGAAAAAATAAATAATTATAATCAAATATATGACCCCTCTGATACTACTTTTTGGTTCTGGGTGTAGTAGAAGCGTGTGGATGGGTGTGCCCAACTTTAATTTTAGCGTTAACAATGATCAATCTGAGATCCATCCTGAAAATAAAATTCTGGATATTTAGAATAGAACGAATAACGAAAAAAGGGAAGTGGGAAGTCCCAAAACCATAGATAGAATCATAATATGATTTTTATAATTAATTTAATTAAATACGAGAATTACCTTGATGTAATTATCTCTTCGTTGATGTTTCCAGTCATGACCTGATGTGATCCATTGTTGCATCATAGAATCCAAGTGTAGGATTCCTCTTACAGTGATCCACATGTGCTCTACATATCTCTGGATGTCTCTGAAGGGATCTCTGGGTGCTGGCATGGAAGAGCCTTCTCTTGAAATTTCCTCCTTTGATCGCCTTGAGAGATTCTTCTAAAGCGTTATCCTTGATCCGATTGAGGTGGATCTTTCTTGTAACTTGAGAGAGTTATTAGAGGGAAAAAATTCCCTATTGGATTTAGTGCTTTCTCTAGATCTGTTTTGGGAAACCACAAAGAATGGAAGGCTAATGAGAATAATATAACTATTATTTTTAATTACATAGAATAATAAAATGAATTAATTACACAAAAGTATTTATTAATTTCATTTAATTCTTAGTAAGACCCCATGTCTAATAATAATAGTTGACTATTATTATTACTTGACATGTGCCCAACAAATTACACCTAATTTTATTTAATTAAATAAATAATATTATTTATCACAAATCCCCAAAAACACTACACATTGTGTTTATTAATATACATAGTGTGCACTTTGGTTTTTCCATTTTCTTTATTTATTCCACCACATTTATTATACCTTGAATAATGGATATTTATTTATTAAATTAATATCAATGTATTACTCTCTAATAAATATTTTATTTCTCCCATAAAATATTCTCTTGAATAACTAGTGTCGAAATAAATTCCATCATTCATCCTTGAATAATTATTAAACCACAATTTGGAATAATCTTTATTAAACTTGACAAATAAATATTTAACTGAGATACTTAGACACACATAGTGTGAGACCCTCTAGGCCACTTTCTCAGTGGAATTAAGTAGAGCCTACCTAAATTCCAAGGTTAGCATCTAGAAACATGCCAAGGAAACCATATAGAAAGAAGTTAATGCCACAATGATGTGTCACCTCCAACGAATGCTTACCATGTAATGTAATCCCTTTGTCTTGATATCTCGAATCAACCGAGTTCCACGATAGTGCCATCAACCTATGTTCATGATTATTCTTTCGTTGGATTCCCAAAATTTAACTTGCCCATTCCTCACCATGGACATAAATTTATTTAGGCTATATCAATTCCATCAAAGGGCCTGAGAAATATACTTCTGTTATGCAACAAAAGGGACAAATCCTTTCTTGCATTATATATTAATGCAGTATTACTCGTGACGCACCCAACTTATCCTACCTCGTTGCGAATAGTGTATTGTCACAGTTTTTGTCAATACATTTAATTTTGTGAGTTGTAATACCCTTTAATAATAATCTTAATGTATAAGGACCAATTCACACATCCACAGATAGGAACATCCAATGACACTATGAAATGTGGATTTCCTACTGGTAGGTCTTGTTCTCATAATATCCTCCTAGATATTACCAACAATTCACACCATGATAAGGTGCATAAAAGTTTTATGAGTCATCACCTCTAATGACATGTATTATTTGTGTCCCTCAAAGAACATAATTTGTCCATAGAATATATATTCAAGAATAGTGTTATGACACTTTCGGGTTCTCATCATAGGAGGGATCCACTATGAACCTTTAGTGCAGCAGTTATCCTTAGGAAATTATCACATGTATTGTCACACAGAAGAACAATCAAGATGTGATAAGTTATTTATTAATTAATAAAGAATAAAGTAGTTGGTTCTAGGCCACTAGCTACAACATATACCTCATCTAAAGAAATAACCATCTATTAACTGTAGTTTGTGCAAATGGAATCATCGTGAATATCAAGAATATTACCTTTTTGATTTTTCACAATAGAAGAAATTCCCTTACCAAACTATTTTACTAGTTGACTTATATCCATTATATTATTGAATAACTTATCTCGTTAAATGATGTATACCAATTCATTTTCACCACCAACTTATAGTATAAGGAAATCCACTGATTTTCAACTCATCTCATGCTCTATAGATTCATTGATTATTCAAATATCATAAGTATTTATAGAATCTATGGGTATTTCAAGTAATGTTTGTTTAACCTCAGTACATAGAGTAGGTGGGGAATGATCGATTCGATTTGGTGACTATATTGTATCAAGAATGACGTATTTTTCAAAAGTTTATCCTATACTACCCTCATCATATTTCTCCATTAGAACATGTGTCACTAAAAACTTAGGTTCTTATAGGTAATCTTATTCTTCTATTATTTATATAAAATTATGAGTATTTTACACCACCATTACTAGCATATTTTGTGATTCTAGAAATGTTTCATATGTAGAGATTTTAGAAAAAATTTCAAACCTTTTAGTATTTTCATAAAGTGGTGATACAATTCCATCTAAAGTGATGTTATCTTGTGTGTGGAAATCCATGTTGTCTTAGATCAATTCTAAATATATCGCAATAAATAAGGGTTATATTTCAATGCCCTATTCATCCTCAAAAGGTGTAATTTTATAGACATAGAAAAAAAAACTTTTTCATTTTGGGGTGGAAGTGTTTTGAAATAACATAATAAGGATATGGAATCGTATTTTTTGAGGGGTCTTTTTTATTTAACAGATGGGAAGATCAATCTCTTATACTCTGGAAATGTGATTAGATTGGAAGAATTGAATTTTTATGGAGAGGAGTCATCTATGTTATGAAAATATGATTGATCAGTCAAAGTAGTCTCATTATCAAAATTAGGAAATGACTGATTTTTAAATTGAACATATACTCCACTTTCCTCAAAATAATTGTTCTAAATTAGATTATCAAATAGTAGTTAAGTGGTTAGTTGGAAATGATAATACATTTAATTTTATAGATATTTCATTGAGAAAATAAAATTTTCATTATGTTAATCTACAATTTCAAAAATCTTATTTGTCTCATTGATAGCAGAAAACAACATGTGCGCAATTATTGAATTGTTTGATTCACATGGATGTTAGTCAAATTTCATGTCCTCCTCTAGTGTAAATGAAATTTTATAAATACAAATGTTTTTATATTGTGTAGTTTATTGTTAAAAATTTTCTAATATCTACTAAAAACTAGACAAAGATAGAGAATTATCAAGTTCTACATTTTTAATAATGCTTTGACTTTGAAAATGGTCAAATCGTGGGTAGGAACTAGAAGTACGATATGTTTAAGGATTATAGAATGGATCATGAAATTGAATGGAATAATAATCCTTAAAATAAAAAGAATTTCCTAGAGAGTTCATGATCAGTGAATGATTATAATTTGCATTGTGAGTTATGGGAACATTGGTAGGGTGTTGATTATAGTCATACGGTGACAACCTTTCCATTTAGAAATTTTGGTTTTCTTGAAATTTCTTAAAATGAAAAATTACTATAGTAGTAAAATGATTTTTTTGGTTTTTTTAACCTAAATCACTTTTTTATGACTTCTTAATGATTCCATTATCCCTGGAAATGATGCTAAGAATTTGGTATGTGATGTCATGAAACATCAAAATTTTAAATTTATTAACTTATTAAATACTATAGAATCAATTTCCAGGGTTGAACAATATATTGAATGTGCATAGACACTAAAAATATCCTTTTGTAGAAATCTTGAGGCAGACGAGTTTAAAATAATTAAAAAAATAAAAAATTCTTAAAATTAAACAACTATTTGAAAATTATTAATAAAATTAACTAAAGTTATATAAATGATATAAATTAGTTTATGAATGTAAAAAAGGTAGATATATAACTATTTGAGTTATGGCGTTCGTTTAGGTGCATGCAATACAAGTTATTTAATTCCCACATGTGAATATTTATTCATTCAATTTTCATCGATTAAAAATTTAATCAAATTATCTTTAGGTTTTGTTCTTTGATATTAGATAGTATTCTAATTATTCACACAAATCAAGCATCATTTCATTTTCTAATTCGATGAATAACTTGAGTAAAATTTCAGCATCGAATCACTTGGTGAAATGAAGTGACCCATTTCTCACAAAGTCTAAGTATCAATCTATGTCATGTTTACTCACATGAGACCACTGATTAATTATCACTCATGCATGTTTGAAGGATAATGAACACAAAATATTAATTTTTCAATTAATATATTTATTTTTTCAGAATTTCCCCATGTGTGATTTATGATTCTCTGTTGCGCATGATCAACTTATGGATAAATAAATTTTCTCATTATCTCCTTCCCATGATCACTTATAAGGTATCACATGGGTGAGCTCCAAAGCATGAGTGTAGTTCCCTTATGAATATTAGGTTAGACACCAGAATAATTTAATAAATAAAAAAATCAATATTAATTAACTGAAAATCAAATATAAAAACAAAACAAAGTCATTAAAATACCATTGCATTATTCGACACCCCAAAAACATAAAAATTATCCCGATATTATAACAAAAAAAGAAGATGAAAGGAAAATGATAATGATGAAAAATATAAACTCTATACCTAATTGAAAATTATAATGGTATGCTATAAAAACACAATCTTAATATACATATGTATTAAATTACTTGTTTGTAATACTTAAAACATTAAACAAACGGATTCCCAAAGACCGTATATGTCTAGTGCCTTTGGAAACATGGAAACATAAACACAGTTACATAAGTGAGATATATTATCTCCTGCATGGTTATTTGTGGCTATATCCTTTCTTAGAAGCATCATAATTAATACATATCTTCATAAACTGGGGAAGGTAATATAAAAAGGGGTGTGCTAATATGTTCATTAAGGTTAAATAAGGGATACATATAAGCCCAAACATAATCATAGGGGTATGAGAATGTGATCATAACATTTGAATATCATACCCTGCATATCAAATATTATAAACATGAGTAATGGCATAAAGATTGGTGATACATAAGAAATGAATCATAAGGATATAAATAACATAATCCATGAAATCGTTTCATAATAATAGGACATAGAATTTTGGTATTCATAGACATGTGAAATCATTCCCTATAAGTCAATACTTGTTGCTAGAACTTATCAAGGTACTTTATGGGAACCGTACCTATTGGGTGGGTCACACCACCATACCCAGTCACATTACTTTTCTTGTAAGGGATCAGGATTACCCATATTCCCATAGTGTATTGGGTTTCCCCATCTCCCAATATCATGGTGACTACACCTACTAGGCACGACACATCACCATCGTGTGTCCCAGTCATTTCCTTATAAAGGATTGGGTTTACCCATCTTCCTATAGTAGATCAATCCCCTAGACTTGATTTAAATAACTATCCCATGAGATGTAAATATTTACCCAATGTATTTCAGTTATATATAAGTATCACCTATATCATAATAAAATCATTCATACATGTGCCACAAGATTATAAAACTAACATCATATCATGACCCATAAAAAGATATGCCTTTTACAAAAATATTATTATAATCCCATTAAATGAAATAGGTCTCAAAAACATGTAATTATATATTAACATATGGAAGAAGATAGGTTTCATAATAAGTTCATCAAATCCTAACCGATGAAAAGAATCAAGTTTCCCAATAATGAAACCAATGGAAGAGGAACGAGTTTCATAAACATCATGCCATCAAAACATAATCTATTTCGAGAAAGAATATGAATATAAAGTTTTAATCCTTTCCCAGAAGGGAATGAGTAACATCAATAGATGTCATATTATATGGAAAATAATTTTGAAATATCTTTTAAAAACATTTCTTAAGGAAAATATACTTTCTTCTCTGAAAAAATCTCTATAAAACATAAAACCTTTTGAAAACCATTTTCTTACAAACAAACTTGAAAAATTATAAATAATGCTTTGATAACTTTTTGGAAACCTTTTTATATGAAAATATATAAAGAGATATTGAAACCTTTTTGAAAACCATTTTCCATTAAAACACTTGAAAATGTTTTGAAAACTATTTTTTTGAAAATATTTTATAACATATAAATAATGATTCAAAATGTTTAAAAAAAATTTAAAACATAAAAAATATTGAAAAAATATTTCTTTAAAAAATTGCTTTGAAAATTTTTAAAGGAAGTATTGATAACCAAAAAATATTTTTGAAGCAAAAAATTAGTGAAAACTACTTTAAATACAATGAATTTCCTGAATATTAAAAAAATCATTTTTTCCTTAAAAATAAACATGTAAACTAATAATTGAATCTTCAATGAAATAACGGTCATGACAACAGGTATATCCTTAAATGCTGAACATTCCCTTTTTACATTAAAATTTTAAAAAAGTTTATTGATCAAAAAATTATGATAAAATATCCTTTGACATCATCGAATAAAATTAAAACATTTTTTAAATCATTATTAGAAATCAAATTTTTTAAAGAACATAGATTTTTGACAGAAAGGAAAGATACAGTCACATTTTCATAATTTTTTCTCTTAATAATCTTAAGTAAAAAAGAGTGGAAAATGGTACCATTACATGGATATAACATTCATATATCGATTTTAATAAAATTTATGATATTTTTCGAGATATTTATCATTTTATTTCATCAATGGAAGAATAATCATAAACAATCTTGATAAATGATGAGATTGTATCAATAAAAACTTTATCACTTCGTAACTTTGAATCATAATAATCATGTAAGAAAATCTAATTTAATGAAGCTTAAAAATCATAAAATGAATTAAATTCATTATATAATATGTCAGATACACCATGAAAAAAATAATATATATGTATAACAAAACATGTTTCTCAAAGAATGGAAATTGAGACAAAATTATCATATCAATTTGGTGACTTTTAAAACATAAACCCAAAGAAAGAAAGATCAAAAAATGAATATGTAAATTTCCATAAATTTAATATTAAGATTCATGTAATACATCCATGATCATAATACACACCACCCAAACTAAATGACTGGTGATTAAGGCATGTATCTCACAGAAATAAAAAGTGAGATGAAATCCCCTTACCATGTGTCTTGACTCTCGTCGTACTCATTCAAACCTCCTGTATAATAAATATATGATTATTATAAATATATCACAAAACCATATTATTATATCTAATAACATATATGGTTTTATAAGGACTTTATATTACCCACTTGTTAACATTTTTATGTTAAGGTTTCAGTTCAGGTAATATTTTATTTGTTTTTCACATGTGTCTTATTTTGTTGTATCTTTGGTCCTTATACTTATATCATGACTTCCAGAATGTAAAACATGATATAAATATAATTTATATTAATTATATGTGTCTTATAATAATATATATAATATGTAGTTATGAAAATGGAATATATCATTCCTGGAGACGGAAGGTCGTATATACGCATGAATGTTGTTCATGTTTTATTTTCATATTCAAAGAAAGAAATATTATGGAATATATATATAATAAAATTACAGTAGAATTATTATGTCATATATATCATATAATTTAACTAAATACATCATTAATACATTCTTTGTAGTATTTTAACGAATCACATCGCTTTGAGGGGCGGTAGTCCACACTTCCGCAAATTAAATTATCATATTTACACAAGATGGAAAGTATAAATATATGTTATAAATAAAAATTACATATGAATAGAAAAATTATAAATATCATATATATCATATATATCATATATATCATATATATCATATATATCATATATAAATGTAGTTTCTATCATAATATCCACCATGATTGGAAGTAAAGGAATAAATGAACAATCATCATTTCGTGAGGCGGTATTTTGTCATACACGTAAATTGTATGTTCATTACCCATTAGATCGAAGTGTGTGTAAGTGTAGGTAGAACCCTTTGAATAAAAAATACTAGTATATTTAGGATAATGGTTTTTCTATAAAATCATGGAATAAAAATATTTGAGGGAGTGGAGAATAGAAAATAAAAGAATGGAGCTTGAGGAGGGATGTTGTCTCTTCTTTGGGTAACTCCTTTTAGTTTTCACTAAAGGGATTCCTTAGATTAATTTCTTCCTAAAGGAAGGATTAAATGAGTAATGGAGGTATGATGGGAAATATATTAGGAATATATTTTCTGAACCTAAGAGTTTTAATAAGTGTGAAAAAGAGGAAGATGTGGTGGCCTTTATTGGGAAGGGAGGGGACACATTTGGCATTTTTTGAAGCAAGTTAGGTGTACCCACATTTCTACATTAAAAAGTCATCCCAAACTGAAAAAAACTAAATAATTTAAAATTTATGGCCGAAATATAGACATAAAATTGGTGTTGGACACGTTTATGGGCCATTTAATCCCATAAGTGTAAGGTCTAGTCCCTAGTCTAGTATATTTTTTCCTTAATGGATGTAATCTGCCCGAATAAGGCCTTCATTTTTTATCGATGTAATTAATGTTAATTAGTTTCAATAATATTTTTGCTAAAAAAAATTAACCTTATTTTAAATTATAGGTTATTATTATTCCAAATATGGAATCCATTTTTCTAAATTATAATAATATAAGTGGCATAAATTAATTTAAATTTAATCCCATGGATTGGATGACAAAGTGGGTTTTGAAAGTAAAACGTCTAAAAGTTTACTATGTTTTTATAGTCAATTTCATAGTAAAATGGAGTCCAATGACTTAAATTGGATTAATTGATGAAAATACTATATAATTAAACACTAAAACCAATTTAAAATATAATTTAATCTTATAAATACATTATAAGAAAAAGTAGTTTTAAATTAAATTTCAGTATTTTTCACTATTCATTAAAAAATGAAACTTTACAGAAAAATACCAAAAATTGAACCTAACATAATTTTTATTTTTTTATTTCAGATTATAATTTTATTTAAACATATATAATACATAAAAGTTCCAAAAATTGGATTTAAAATAGTGTCTCCCTTAAAAGGTGATAAAAATCCTTAATAAAAATATAATATTTTATGCATAAAATTGGGTTTGTTTTTATCTTAAGACTATAAAATATATTGGATGAATATAAAAAATATATATTTTATGGGATATAATATATTTATATATAACATTAATATCACACACTAATTATAATTAATTTAATTTATTAGGATAAAACATATTTGTGGGCATAAAAATAATAATATTTTCCTTTATATTCAATCAGTTTTCATATTCATTTATAATTCATTTATATCTAATGAATTTATTTTATATTTCTATAAACCATATATTTTCATAATTTATTTAACCATTTAAATAACTACTAATTTAATGTCTATGCTATATTAAATAATATTTTAATAATATATCATTATTATTATTTGGTCTTGAATGTTACACAATCCATCATGGAAAGCCATTGTTGCATGTAATGCAAGATATTCTCAGTGATCCATATTGATAAAGATAAAATTTATGATGTTTTTAGTGCATTATTAACTTGGTTTTTTATATAATATAATCTAGACATAGTTTTTTAATATAAAACAAACTATTTTTAGTGTTGCTTGAAATGAAAAATATAAAGTAGATTAAATTAATTAGAAAATATATAATTTACAAAATCTTGAGTTGTTACATTCTACCCCCCGTAAAATTAATTTAACCCTCAAAATTATTCAAGGTTATCAAAGGTTTAATACTTGAGAGTTTCATTCAAAGAAACCCACATCATAAAAATGAATACTAAAATATCCCTTAAATGGGGAAAATTGGAACCATAATGGTTACCCAAAGTAATATATAACTAGATTTCCACATAGAAGAACATAGGTAGGGAGTGAAGATTGTACATGGTGTAAAACATAAATATTTATAGGGAGTGATTGAGTTCATCAATCAAAAACAAGTGAATGATCAAATAAAATTTTAGGGCCTCAAAGTCATAAACCTTTGATGATTTAAAAGGCTATCGGTTCAACAAAAATTAAGGTATTAGGACAACACATTTTTGTATCATTATCCTATCTTTGAGTAATTATTTGTTGAAAAATAATATAATTAAATATAAATACTTGATATTTTTGTATAAAAAATTCATTCTTTGGTTGTTCTTTTATCTATTTCTAATTGATTAATTACTACAATAAATGGATGTCAATAAATTAACTTTGATTCCTAAAGTACTAAAATACAATATTAGTAGATCTTAAGGCCCATAAATGAATGAAAAGTATAACTATTTTTCTCCATTTATCCTTCAAAATAAATATGGTTATTACATTAATCTCTAAACATAAAAATTAAAACTATTATTTGTTCATAAATATTTATTATTCAAAATTTATTATACATTAACCAGGATATCTTGTTGGATAGTGGTAGATGTGAAACCCTTACCATCCTTCGGTTAGGGGTTTAAGACTTGTGGCCTTGCCATACATGATGGGTTTTCGCCTAAAATACAAGATTTCTTTTTCAAAAACCCCACTAATATACTATCCAAAATAAATATGATGGACATCCATGAAATAATTTAAATCACTAAATAGACATTTAACTAGAGTTTTCAATACAATATCAATACATAAATACTTACTCTGAAGTTTAATATAAAATTTTCAAGAATGGTTAACCATATTACCCTTTGGAAAGATAAAAATTCATAACTTTATAAAGAAAATAAAAAAAATCTACTTAACATGGATTCCAAAAATATCACAAATAAACAGTTGGTTTCACATTCCCAACATGTGAATTCCCTCATCAAGTATTGCCTTGAAACATGGTAATACTCTAAATTACCATAAATCCTTTTGGAAAACATGCATGCTTTCTTATTTTATAGATTACTAGATAAATTCTTTAAATCCAAGAAGTTGTAAACTCCATCCTTGATGACATAGACCACTTTTTCAATAATCAGTTCCAGTTTAATATATACCTTCCAATTTACTTTTCCATATCCTATATATCTTCATCCAAACATCATTATCTCAACGTTAGGCATTAATTAAGGGTTACCTTCCCCTTATCAATAATTTCACTTTTCTAAGTCTTCATCACCATTAAAAATTTCCTTTTTAATCATTAATGAAAACAAAAACTATGAATTATTATATATTTCATGATTTTTATAATATAATCTTTGAATTCCAAAACTTAAATACTTCATTCATATAACTTTATTTTTAAACCATTAATAAGGATTCGTCAACTTTTTGCTTAATACCTCTTTCCAAGAATATGAAATATAAATCCTTTTTTAAGGCTACACAACCATAATCTATTCATGATTCTTATGCTTAATGTAAAAAACACTGGAAGAACATGACATACCCTTCATATATCGTTTTTGATCTCATTATCTTCAGAAGTATAACAATACTCATGCCACCTTACTGATTCTCTTTATGAGATTTCTAATTGGGAAATAGATTTTCATAATGCTCTTACTTTCCACATCTGAAACATTAAAGGTTAACCATGTTCCTTCTAGTTGTATATATTGACTAAAACTAGAAAGAACGGGGTGAGAAACACATATCATGGAAGAGAACCACATAATCATAAAAAATAATTACTTATAGGATGTCTAAATCATGAAACATACTTATTTAATCTAGGTCACCTTAGGTTTATCCTATTTAATTAATATTCATATTCTATATAAATTCTTTAGGATTGTTTGTAAATAGTTTTTTAATTACCAAAGAATATCCCCTGGGGGTGTCAAACTAGGTGTGCAGTAAGGTCATTGTTGTATATCAGGTTATGCCGAGTTAGGCCCAAAACACCTTGTAGGAGTTTTTACCCCTATGTATATTTATGATAGAGCCACTTAAACATATTGTATCTAGGAAAAGTTGTATTTCTAGGAAACCACTAACTCCATAATTTACCAAAATTCTAGTACATTTTCCTAAATTTTAACTCATCCTTATAATTATCCTCAGATACATCCCTAGAAATATCGTTATAAATATACCTAGGGATCTCACTAAATTTTTCCCATCCTAGTTTAAAAAGGTTAAATAAATATTTTCTATAACACCAACAATAATATCCCAGTATTAACATACATATAAATTACATTAATTTTTTTAAATACTTAAAACATGAAACAAATAAAATCCAAAATACCATATTAGTCGAGTGCATTTGGAAACATGGAAACATAAACACTGGTACATAATCGAGCAAAATTATCTCCCACTAGGTTTTTCAAAACTATAACCCTTCTTAGACACATCATACTTAATATATATCATCATAATCAGGAGAAGGAAACATAAAAAGAGGTGATCTCAAATGCTCAGTAAGGGTAAAAAAGAGAGTCATATAAGCATAAACATGAGCCTAGGGGTATGATAGTGTGATCATAACATTAGAAGATCATACCCTACATATCAAAGATCATAAGAATGAATAATGAAATAAATTTTGGTAGTTGATAAGACATTAATCATAAGAAAATAAAGAACTTAATCCATGAAATAATATCATAGGAATAAGACATGGAATTGTTTCATATATAGACATGTGATATAATTACTTATAATTCAAGACTCATTGCTAGAACATATCATGTCTCTTCATGGGAACCGCACCTATAACGAGGGACACACCACCATACCCAGTCACAATCCTTTCTTTATAATGGAGCGAGTTTCCCCATATTACCATAGTGAATTAGGTTTCCCCATTTTCTAACTTCATTTGGTCGAGACACACCACCATCCCCAGTTGCATTCATTTCCTTGTAAGGGATCATATTTCCCCATATTCCCATAGTGGATCAATCCCTTCAACTTGATTGAAATCATTATCTCATGAGATATAAATCTTTTCCCAATTCATTTAAGGGATATATAAGTCCCACCCATCTATAAAAAATCATTATTATATATTCCGTAGGATAATAAAATTTTCATCGTATCATGACCCACATAAAAAGAGATGGATTTTATAAAAATATTATCATAATCCCATGAAATTAAATGGGTGTCAAAAACATGTAATTATATCTTAACCTCTAGAAGAATACAGGTTTCATAATCATTTCATCAAAACCTAACCCATGAAAATAAGTGTATTTAATAAGCATAAAACCCATGGAAGAGGAATGAGTTTCATAAAAATATTTCTATCAAAACATAATCTATTCAGATAAATAGTATGAATGTAACCTTTGAATAATTTCCTAGAAGGGCATGATTAACATCAATGAATGCCATCTTAGATGTAAAATAATTTTGAAATATCTTTTAAAACATTTATTAAAGAAAATATCGTTTGTTATTTGAAAAATTATCTTGAAAACATAAAACATTTTTAAAACCATTTTCTTACAAAAAAACATTAAAACTTATAAATAATGATTTGAAAAAAATTTGGAATCCCTTTTATTTGAAAACATATAAATAGTTCTTGAAATCCTTTTGAAACCCATTTTCTTTGAAAACATATAAATGAGGATTGAAAACATTTTTGAAAACCATTTCTTTGAAAATATTTTGAAAACATATAAATAATTTTTGAAAACGTTTAATATACTTTTTTAAACATAAAACCTTTTTGAAAACCTTTTTCTTTAACAAAAATAGCTTTGAAAACTAATAAATTAAGCATGGATAATCACAAAAAAAAATTGAAACCCTTTTTCATTGGAACCCACGTTAAAGACAATGAATATACTAAATATTAAGGGAAACATTTTTTACTTAAAAATAATAATTTAAAATTATAATGTAATCTTCAAGGAAATGACGGGCATTTCCATACATGTCAACATTCCTTTTTTACCTTAAAAGTTCAGAAAAGTGTCTTGATTGGAAAAAAGACAAGAATATTCCTTCTAAAACCATTTTTTAAATGTTAAAACATTGGTAAAAATTTAATTTTACATCATTTGATAAAATTAAAACATTTTTTAAATCATTTTTATAAATCATAGTTTTTAATTAACATGGATTTTTGACCAAAAAGAAAGATGTATCCATATTTTCATAAAAACAATTTCATAATTATATTAATTACCAAATAGTGGAAAATGGTACCATTACATGAAAATACTTTTCATATCCAAAGGGTAATAAAATTCATGAGAGTTTTTTAGAGATGGATCATATAATTTCATTAATAGAAGCATAATGATAAATAATATCGATAAATGATGAGATTGTTTCAATAAACATATTATCACTTTTTAACTTTGAATAAAAATACTCATGTAAGAAAATGAAATTTTATGAAGCTTAAAATATCATTAAATGAAGGATATTCATTGTATAACGTGTCAAATACACCTCAAAAAAGGAAAATTGAGACAAAATTATCTTACCAATTTTGTAACTTTTGAAACATACACCCGTTGAAATAAAGATTATAGAATGTATATTTAAATAAAAATAAATTTAACAATAATATTCATATAAAACATATATGGTCAATATACAAACCACATAAAATATGAGTTGGGATTAAGAATTTATCTCAGGGAAATAAAAAGTGAGATTAAATACCCTTACCTTGTGTCTTGACTATCGTCGTACTCATTCAAACCTCTTGTATAATAAATATAAGTTTATTATAAATATATCATAGAACCATATTATTAAATATAATACCATATATGGTCTAATTATGACTTTATATTACCTATTTATTAACATTTATATGTTAATGTTTCACTTTGGGAATTATTCGCATTGGTTTTCGCATGTGTCTTAATTTTCTGTATTGTTGGCCCTTATACGTATATAATGATTTAAGGAATATAAAAAATTATATAAAAATAATTTATATTAATTATATTTTTATTATAACAATCTATAGAATATAAAATTATTAAAATGGAATACACCATTCATGAAGATGGTAGGTCGTACGTATGCATTAACGTTGTTTCTGTTTTATTATCAGGTTGAAAGAAAGAATGAAAATGAAATATACGCATATGTAGATATAATAACATTAAATTAACATTATTATTTCATATATATATATTATTTTCACTAAAAAAATTCTTAATACATTCTATGTAGTGTATGAATGAATTGCATTGCATTGGGGGTGTGGTAGTCCACACTTCCTCAAATGAAATCATTGTATTTGCACAAGATGGAGAGAATAAAGGTATTTTCTAAATAAAAATTAGAAAAGTATAAATATATTATAAATATAATATATATAATATATAAATAGATTTTATATCATAATTTATACCATGAGATCTGGTAAATAAAAAATGAATAATTATCATTTCGTGAGGCGGTAGTTCGCCATACACATAAATAGTATATTCATTACCCATTAGATGGAAGTGTGTGTAAGTGTAGGTAAAACCCTTAGCATAAAAACAACTTATTAAATTTATTTTACTGTTTTTTATACAATAATTGAATAAGAAGAGTTAAGGGGTGGATAATATAAAATAAATAAAGGAGTTTGAGGAGGGATGTTGCCTCTTCTTTGGGTAACTACTTTTGGTTTTCACCAAAGGGCTTCTTGTATTTATTTATTCCCAAAGGGATGCTTCAAATAGTAAGTGAGGGATTTTTTTAAGTGTATTTGGATTATATTTTCCTAACCTAATTGGTTTTTTAGGTGCTAAGAAAAGGGATAGGTGGTGGCATTTTATTGGGAAGGGAGGTGATAGACTCGACATTTTTTTTAAAACAAGTATGGTGTACCCAAATTTTTACATAAAAAAAGCCATCAAAAAACAACAAAACTAAATAATATAATGTTTATTAACTAAATATTTCCATTAAAGTGGTTTTTGAAAGGTTTATTGGTCATTTAGGCCCTTAAGATTAAGGTTTAGTCCCTTATTAATCTTAATTTTAACTTAATCGATGTAATTTATTGTAATTACTTTCACTAATATTTTTGGTCTAAAACTAATACAAACATAATATAAATTAGAAATTATTTTTATTAAAAATATGTAATCATTATTTTAAAATTCTAATCACATAAATTTCATCAATTAATTTAAATTTAATCTCACAGACAGGAGGACAAAGAAGGTTTTTAAAGTAAAAAACTCAAATAATTAGCTGTGTTTTTATAGTCAATTTCAAAGTGAAATTGAGTCCAATGAACTAAATTGGATTAATTTATAAAAATCTGATCTAATTAAAATTTAAAACTAATTTAAAATATAATTTAACCTTATAAATATATTATATGAAAAATAGTTTTGAATTAAATTTCATTATTATCACTATTCATTAAAAAATGAAACTTCACAGAAAAATACCAAAACTTTAATATAAATTAATTTTTAGGTTTTTATTTAAAATATTAAGTATATTTCAACATAGATAATCCATTAAAGTTCCAAAAATTGGATTTAAAATAGATTCTTCATTAAAAGGCAGTAAAAATGCCTTAATAAAAATATCATATTTTTGGTATAAAATAGGGTTTTTTTATGTTAAGTCAATCAAATATATTAAATGAATATAAAAAATATTTGAATAAGTGTATAATATATATATATAATTAAAATTACACACTAATTATAATTAATTTAATTTATTAGGGTAAAACAACTTTGTGGGAATAAAAATAATAATATTTTCTTTTCAATTCAATCGGTTTTCATATTAATTTCTAATTAATTAGTAAACAATGAATTAATTTTATATTTTTGTAAACCATAGATTTTTATAAGTTAGTTTACCATTTTCATAACTAATAATTTAATGGCTAGGTTATATTGAATAATATTTTAATAATATATAATTATCATTATTTGGTCTTGCGTGTTACACAAGCCATCAAGGAAAGTCATTATTGCATGTAATGAAAGATATTCTTAGTGTTCCATGTAAATAAAGATAAAATATATGTTGAATTTAGTGCATTATAAACTTTTTTTATGTAACTCAATCAAAACATTGTGCTTTAATATAAAATAAACTATTTCAGTGTTGCGTGAAATGATAAATATCAAAAAGATTATATTAATTCAAAAAAATAATTCACAAAATATCAGAATGTTATATATGAACTGTAGCTGTGTGAATTAATCTCCACTCATTGATGCACACCACACAAAAAAATAATAACTGGTGAATCCTAAACCACCACCCTAGTAAAATTTCATCCAAATAAATGGCTATTGTGGGTTAATACAATAAAGGAGATGTCACTCTAGGTAGATTCATTGCAGGTAGACATGTTTTCATGGATGAGGAGAGGAGGGAAATGTTGGAGGTGATGTGGCTGCTAGTGTGCCTTGGTGATTCATAGATGGTGTTGGGAGGAGGTTCATTTGCAACCTCTGTGTGTGCTAGAGATGATGCTGAGGGGTGCACCTAGGGGAATGTAACACCCCAAGTTTTTATGAACCTTTTTTAATAAATTAGTTTCCATTAATGTCATTAATTGAAATAAGTCAACAATTCCTTACACATAGAATCGATTTGTCTTGTGCTACACACAATACCAACTTGGTGTGTGTTACACACAACAGTGAGTTTCTGTCAAACATCATTTTATTGTTATAATTATTTTAATGATATAATTATAAACTAGTAGTTAAAATTAGTTGTATTAATAGTAATAAATAATTTTAAAATATTATATGTAATGGTTTTATAGAAATAAAATATATTGATAATAAAAATATAATTTTTGGTAGAGTCTTTCTATGTTTCAAAATACTATTTTCTGAAATTAACTTCTTTTCATGATCTTCTATAAAAAAGTAATTTTAGAAAGTTTTAGAAATTTAATTTGATAAATTAAAAAAAATTAAATTCAAAATTTTTAAATTATATTAGGGTGATTTGTTTGGATTTTTCTAAGAAACTATATTTTTTGATAAATAGTGAAAAATACTACATTTTTAGTTAAAAACATCCTTTTTCATTTAAAGAACTAATATACATTAAATTAATTTTTAAAGACATAATAGATCAATTATACATATATTAACCCAATTTGAATCCATATAATCATTTTTATATTGAAATTTGATATAAAAACTTATTGATCTTTTGAACGTTCTTTTTACCCGCCTTCTCTCCACGTCTGTGGGATTGTCGTTAAACTTAATTTTTATGCTTCTGTGAATTGAATTTTGAAAAAACAGATATACATGGTTATAATCAATATGATATATAGAGTCTAGTATTATCAAATTAATATTTAAGATATTATTAACAGTAACATTAGTAAATATTTATTTAGAATGGTTAAGGGTAAATTGGATAATTAAAGGTAAAAATAATATTATATTATAATTAAATTACCCAAACACTTGTCCTTATTTCATTAAATAAGTGTGTTTAGACTAAAATCATCCTTAGTACAAGATTATAAACTTTTTAAGACACTTGGGTTAGTATATGACACTTATTATATTTTATTTAAAGATAAGTTAAAAATGTCTTACTCATATTTTTAATAACTATAACATTTATAATATAGCGTCATACAGAAGATAAATTAGACTATGAATAGTAATTTTAATGAAAAAAAATATCTAGATCATGATAATTTATTTATAATTTTTATTGATAAATTAATTACCTTAAAGTATTCTACATTTATCATGCAGTAACTGTTTAATTAATGGAAATACCAAATAAATGATATTAAAAATATTAAAATAAGTATTATTTCATATAATTAATTACATATGATAATTTTTTTGATTAATTGGACATGTTATGGAAGAGTTAATATATTCTACATGAATATATAATGTTGTTATGATATTTTTACAAAGTCAAATAATCAATAGTGTAAAAATTGACACTAATGATATTTTATGAAAGTAATATTTAATTAAACTATTTAAAAATAATTAAAATATTAACTAAATATAATGGGATTATGTATAGTAAAAAATATCATGAATTTTCTATTTATGGTCCAATTGAAACTTTATATGTAAAAAAATATATTCTCTTAACATTAAAAACATTGTTAGTAGAGTAATAATTAAAATTGGTTAATTAAGGGTTAATAAAAAATATAAGGTTTAACATTCCATCAACACCTACCTAAAATTAATTTTATGATGATAATAAATCCCCATATAATATTATTTTATAATTACTGTCATTTTTGAGGTATTTTCATTGAGATTTATTTTATAATAAATTAATCTTTTGAGAAATTCTGAAAGTTCCCCTCACCTCAATTTTAGAGGGCACCTCCTCCCTCATTTATTCAAACCACATTGATCCTTATAGATCAACCAAAACCACCTTATTTCAATTATAAACTTACCTATCCAAATTATTGTGGTTTGTGTCTTCCCAAAGGCACAACTCTAGAGTCTTTTATAAGAGATCTAAAGGAGTCATTCTGATTAAGAGGTAATCGCTGTAAACTATCATTCTATTTTTCTACTCTTTTATACCTCCTCTAAATTAAAGATATATGTCATAAAATAAAAACATAATAATACTAAATATTATGCAAATTTATTATAATTATGAACACACAATTATATAGCCCCTTTACCATCAAACAAAAAATGAAAGTATCGCTCGTCCGTGTGTACGGCTTACTGTCTTCATGTAGCGATACAATTCATTTTGCATCACCATATTTTATGAGTGATAATTATGATGGGTTTAATATTTATATATAATATTTATGATATGATTATAATTTTTTAATGATAATATCATTTCAACATTATTTTCATCCATCAAATATTTTGGGAAAATGATAACATCGCTCGCGCATGCATATGGCTTACCATATCCATGATACGAAGTGATTTGTTATTCACCTATATTACACATGGATGGTAATATGGATGGTAATATGGATAAATATTATGAATATATATGTGTTATCTATGAAAAAAATGAATCTGGAATGATAATATATGTAACATCCTGGAAATTTGTTTTATAATTTTAAATACATTAAGTTATGAAAAAGAATAATTTAAAATTATGTTTTTTTATTAATAATGCTTATATTTCAAATTTATATATTTCAAATTAATTTTAAATTAATTTTCTAAAAACAAATACTATTTTATAGTATTATTTTGTGAAAATTATATTTTTATATGAATATATTTATTTGATTATTTTTATTACAAAATACATTTTCATCAATAGAATATTTTATAAAATATTTTAAAAATGATATATATATATATATATTGACTAATATAATTATTTTTATAAATACTAAATTACGTAAGGAATATTTTCACTACTAATATAAAACCCCAAGATTTTATGGTATGTTTATTCATAAATAATTTCAATTCATTAGATAACTTATATGCACACAACAACGAGTCTATGAAAGAAATACATTTTTATAGTTATAACCAAGATGTTAAACTTAATTTTTCCACTTATTTGTTTTGAATTTTGAAAAACTGATATACACAGTTGTGTTTAGTAAGATATTAAGATTCTAATAGAATCAACCTAATTTTTGGTAAATAGTAACATGACCCTTATGAATAGGAATGTACCCTTTTGAATAGTAACATGACCCTTATGAATAGTAATGTACTCTTATGAATAGTAACCTCACCCATGTAAGTATAAATAAAATTTAGGCACCTTTTAAATTAGAGTGAATATTTTAAATTTTAATAATTAAGTGTTTGTATTTTTTGATTAATAAATATTTAATTTAAATTTTTTAATTATTTATTTAATATTAAAAGATAATTAATTTTGAAAAAATTTATTCATAAATAAAAAAAATGTATCCTGTGATTTTTTGATAATTTAATGAGACCTTATTTAACATTTCAGGGTATTATAAAATCAGTTATAATTTTAAGAAGTGTATTTTTCAAGTAAATGGTGATTCTAATTAAAAATTAAATTTATAATATTTAAAAAATTATTTTCATAATATGGATTTCATTTGTTGATTCTACACATTGAAAAAATGTTTGTGTGCATTTTTGGGATTTTTTTGAAATACATGAATTTTTGGTGAATAGTGAAATTTGATAATTTATCAATTATGGTAAATAAATGAATTTATGCATCATGCTTGCATTAGGGATGATGTAAATGGACATTGTTTCAACCTCACAAGAACTTATAACTAGTTTTAGTCACAATAATCAATACTATTCATAGTCTTGATCCAAAATAATAAAATAATGACTAAAATAATGGAAAAACTTTTATCTCCTCCACAATAAAAACCACCCCTCACTCCCTATTCTCTTCACTCCTCTATGCCTTAAATATTATGAAATTTCTTCCCAAATACTCTTATCTAGTATCTACCCATGTACATAATCTCTTGGCATTTCCAAAATTTCAAAACCCCTTACCTTGAGGAGGTTCTCAATGAAGATATTTCAAGCGGTAAAATCTTCTTCCTTTTTCCATTTAATTTATTTTTAAGTTATTTCTTTTATTATTGTCTCTTAAACTCCTCGATCCAATTGATCTTTATAAATCTAGTATCATATATATAATTTAATTATATCATGTTAATGTAATAACCATTATCAATATCCTCACTCCCACTCTTTTATTTTATATACAAAATCATCGTCCGGGAGGTGCCAGTTTACAATTTTCCAGGACAATGAAGTTCCATTCTTCAATTTCTTCTTCAATTCTGGTCATTAAACCATTTTTATGGTTGAACCATATTTTAAAATATTTATTTTATCTTATTTAATGATTCTAGAACCATCATTTATACATTATATTAAATAATAGAAGAAAAGTAGTTCGTTATGTTCAAAAACCCATCGTAAAAATCTAAAAGGTTATCACTAAATGTCTTATCTAGTGATTCATCCTCATACCATGTAACAAAATGATATATATAACCATTTACACTAATTTAATTTCATTAATATTATATAAGGTTAATTCTAAATAATTATAACCATTCCACATGATCTCCATTACTTATAATCATGTGAACCAGTCATGAAATCAAGGAAACAAACACTTCAGAACGACATAATTCAATATTATAACTTATCAATAAGGTCATAAATGAACATAAAAGAACTATAAAGAATATAATATATGTATATTATGTTCTTAATTAATTAATGTATGGATTTAATTTGATTATATAGGACATTAAGGTCAAGTGCAGAATACATTTGAACATAAGGTAAGGGTTTTCTCAATTCACTTTCATTTCCATGAGATATGACTTACTCTCCAGCAATTATTATGTGTGGTGTATGTATACTACCCATTGATGTATAATACCATGAATCTATTTATTTTCACGGTATTAAATTCCTTATCTAGTGATTCATCTTCATTCCATGTAACAAAATAATATATATAACCATTTAAACTTATTTAATTTCATTAATAATATATAAGATCAATTCTATATAATTATATCCATTCCACGTGAACTCCATCGATTATAATCATGCGAACTGATCATAAAATCAAGGAAATGAACACTCTGTAATGACATAATTCAATCTTATAACTTATCAATATGGATATAAATGAACATAAAAGAACTATAAATAATAAAATATATGTATATTATGTTCTTAATTAATTAATTAATGGATTTAATTTGATTATTCAGAACATTAAGGTCAAGTGTAGAATACATTCAGACATAAGGTAAGGGTTTTCCCAACTCACTTTCATTTCCATGAGATATGCCTTACTCACCACTAATTCTTGTGTGTGGTGTATGTATACTACCCATTGATGTATAATACCATGAATCTATTTATTTTCATGGTATTAAATGTATAATTTTATAACTATTAATTTTTTGGGGCATATGATTTGATTGGTTACAAAGTGCAAAGGGTTTTCTACCCAAACCTCCATTTTCATTCGGGTTACTCTTATTATCTACTTAACTCAATTAAATTCTTACTTTTTATTATTTACTCATATAAATTATAAGTTAATGTTCTATATACACGTACCAATCATAATACTTCTTTATTTTATGGGGAGTTACATGTTTTAAAATGATATTTCAAAAAACTTCTTCCCGATAAACAAGCCTGTATCAAACGAACTTCTCGAATTCTTACCTATATTTAAATGCACGCTATATTGTGTTTAAAGACAACATTATTTTTCTATAATAACTAATTTTATTATTAAAAAACCACCTTAAATCACTTCTAGTTTTATACAAATATTTTTCCAAAATAAGTCTTCTTTTCAAAGTAAAAGGTGTTTCTATCAAGAATTATGCGATGATTTTATAAGAGTATTTTCATATATTTCAACACTATTGTTGATTCTTATATTTAATTGTGATTAATATTTTATGATATCATATACCTTTATTTATTTAATGTTTTATGATTAGTTTGACTATGGATTTCTTATCTTGAAACCATCGACCATATTACTCAGAATGGTTGGTGTTATGTTTAATGATTGGGGAAAGTGGTTTACATTTCATATGTTAGTTTCAATATGAATGTATATGTTGTTTAAGTTTATCCCCTTTAATATGAGGAATTAAGTGGACCTATTAATTTTTGGGTGGGTCCCTATATATCCCCTCAGTGCATCAGTAGGTCTCATGAGACAAGCTATTTTGGGTTTTTACTTATTTATGTATGGTCCTATCATGAGGGATTGATAGAATGGTTATGATGTCTGGTATTATGAATTCCCTCTTTATGAAGCTAGTAATTGATATTCCATGTGATTATTTGACTAGTAGAATATCTATGGTTATCTTTTATTATGGAATTATTCATTTAGTTGTTATTCCTGTCATAGTATTCTCAAGATTATGTTTTAATTTAATGTGTACTTTTATTTTAATCACCATGCCATATTATTTATGCTTGTTTGGTATTACTTACCCTTACTAAGAATCAAATATCACCCCTTTCTTATGTTTCATTTCCCCAGTTTATAAAGAAGAAGAAATTTTATATTCTTTAAAGGATACATTTTATTTTATTTTATATTGTATCATGTTTTAGTTTCTTTTCCCAATGTATTATTGGTATCATGTATGTAATATGGTTCTCCAAGACTGCTAAATTTATTGTTTCTTTGGGATTTTATTCCCTGTAATCATTCTAATGTAATAAAATAATGCACTGGATCCAGGCTTCTGGGGTGTGAGTGTTACATTTTATATCAAATGAAATTTAGTAGAAAACATGGAAACTAGATTCAGAAAATGTAGTTTAGGGAACAAAACCCTAAGATATATTTTTAGGATAAACATACAGGAACATCCAATAATTTTTTTAAGGAAGATATTATGTGGATTTCCAAGAAAATATATCCCTAACTCGATACTACATGTGGATGTGGTTCAGGCATAGATGTGCCTAGGAGTAACAAATCTGACAAGGTGTTTCTGGCTTGACCTGGGGTAACTTGGAACATGACAACGAGCCTTAATACACTCCTAGTTTGACACTCCCAAGTGATATGCTTGGGATAATTCACATCTTCCTTAAAATACATTATGAAGGATATAAAAGTAATTTTTTCCTCAAAGAAACTATGTTTATGATTATGGGATTAGTTATTCATAGGATTTCAATTTAAGTTAATTATTATACTAGTTGAGATTATGCACTAAGATCCATAACTTAATCTAGTGTATTCCCTCATTTATAAATGGAACCTAGCGGAAGGATTGGTAATTTCATCAATGAACATAATCCAAATAGTAATAATGGTCATTCATTCGATGGTTTTAATCCATTTTTTTTAAAATTAAATAGTCTCTCAAACATTCTTATTATATGAGGAGATAGTATAATTTCCTAACAATAAAGAGAAAGGGTTTTCTAATTATTATGTATTTTGAATGAAGTAGATGAAGAAGTGGACAATTTGGAAATAGATAGATAAAAGGAACAAGGGAAAGAATTATTTTTTCACATGTGGAAATTTTGGAAGGAGTAGAATTGGTATATGCTTAAGAGGAAAATTAGTTTTCTTCAAGGAAACATGAATTTATTCAATAAGGTTTTTTGGTAATATTTTTTACTTAATGAATATGGAAACATGAATTTATTCAATAAGGTTTTTTGGTAATTCAAGTTATTATAATTCTTCAAGAGAATACAAGGAGAATGTACTCAAATGTTTGTAAGTGACGATTAAGAGACCCTTCATTTTGATTAATTTGTTCATTATAGAAATTTAGTGACCTTGTTTATAAAGAATTGGATAATAATGTTTTGGAAAAGTTAACCATTTATGAAATGGTTGAATTTGATCTTTCTACAAGGTTATAGAAATTATTTTACTCTATGATACAACTTTTTCCATGAAATAAAGTAAGAATAGTTTAAGGAACAGTCGAAGGATAATATTATGTATCAAGTACTTATATTTCTTTACATTATTGAGTGAAAGAATTTCCCAATTTTATGGAAAGGATATTGAAACAAAAAAATATTATCCTAGTACCCTCTTTTCTAATGAATCAAATATTCCCTCATAACATCATTCGTTTATGGATTTTTGATTGTTAACTTCCTCATAACCATGTCATTTATCACTTTCCATCAGAACATGATGGTTATATTATTCTTCCATGTCCATATTTTCACTTAACACTAATGTTATCCTATTTAAATGTGTAGTTTTGTGGTAACCTATGAATTTGACTTTCCCCCTTGTTATGAGAATATTTTATTAACCCTGTTTTCGATATGGGTTTCCCACAATGGAATTTTCAAGTATCAACCTTTAACTTTCATAGTGCAATTTTGAATTGTGAGGACACAATTCCATTGAGGGGGGAATAATTTAACATCTGAATAATTTGTTTTATAGCTTTAAAATAATTAAGTTATGAAAAATAATAATTTAAAATTATGTATTTTAATTAATAATACTTATATTTTAAATTTATGTCTTTAAAATTAATTTCAAATTAATATTCTAAAAATAAATACTATTTTACAGTATTATTTTGTGTAAAATAATATTTTAATATGAATATATGTATTTGATTATTTTTATTAAAAAATTAATTTTTATCAATATATTATTTTATTAAAAAAATGAAGAATAATAAACATATATAATATTATAATTATTTTTATAAATAATAAATTATGTCACAAAATGTTCAATATTAATATGACACCCTGATATTTTATGATATTTTTATTCATAAAGGATTTCAATTCATTAGACAGCTTATATTCGCACAACACTAAGTCTCAATGAAAAAACACCTTTTTATTATAATAACCTATCCGTTAAACTTAATTTTTCTACTTTTGTGCTTTGAATTTTGAAAAACGGACATACATGGTTGCATTCAGTAAGATATTTAGATTCTGATAGAATCAACATAGTTTTTTTTGAATAGTAACATGACCCTTATGAATAGTAATATACCCTTATGAATATTAAATTGAATGTTATTAATAGTAATGTAACCTTATGAATATTAACCTCACCCATGTAAGTATAAATAAAATTTAGGTACCTTATAAATGAGATTGAATGTTTAAAAAATTAATAATTAAGCGTCGGTAATTTTTTGAGAAATAAATTTTTATTTACAATTTATAATTAATTAATTATTTTAAAATATAATTAATTTTCATAAAATGTATTCATAAATCAAATTTTTTTTCTTATGATTTTGGGATAACTTAATGAGACTTTATTTAATATTTCAGGGTATTATAAAATTAGTTATAATTTTAAAAACTGTATTTTTCGAGAAAATGGTTATTCTAATTAAAAGTTAAATTTATCATATTTAGGAAATTATTTTCATAATATTCAGTTCATTTGTTTATTCTACAATCTAAAAATGGTTAGGGATAATTTTAGATATTTTTCTAAAATACTTAAATTTTTGTGAATAGGAAAATTCGATAATTTAAAAAATATGAAAAATAAATGAAATTCTGCATAATTAATGAGTTATGGATGATGTAAATGGTCATTATTAATAATTGACATGAATTTATTACTTTTTTTAGTTACAATAATCAAGGCTATTCATATTCTTGAGCCAAAATAATAAAATAAAGATTAAAATAATGGTAAACCCCTCTTCTCCTCCACTATAAAAACCACCCCTAACTCCATATTCTCTTCACTCTTATAAGCCTTTTATCTTCTAAAAGTTATTCCAAAATACTCTTCCCTAGTCTCTCTCCACATCCAATAGCTCTTGTTTTTTCCAATAGGCAAAAACTCCTTCCCTTAAGGAGGTTCTCAAGGAGGATATTTCAAGATGTGAAACTCTATTCCTATTTCCATTTAATTTTGTTTTAAGTTATTTCTTTTTTTATTCTATCCTAACCTCCTATTCCCAATTAATCTTGATAAATATAGTATAATCTATATAATATAATTATATCATGTTAATGTAATAATAACTATCAATCTCTTCACTCTCTCCCTCTTTTATTTTATAAATGAAATTATCATCAGGGAGGTGCCAATTTACAACCTTTGTGGACAACGAAGTTTCATTCTTCAATTTATTATTTAAGGTTTGTCATGAAACAATTTTTTTGGTTGAAAAATATTCTAAAATTTTTATTATATCTTATTTAATGAATGTGGAACCATAATTTATATATGATATAAATAATATAACAAAACCAGTTTGTTGTGATTGTAAACCCATCGTAAAAATCTAAATGATTATCACAAAATGTCTTATCTTGTGATTCATCCTCATACGATGTAACCAAATGATATATATAAGCATTTACACTTTTTTCATTAATAATATATAATATAAATTCTATAAAATTATATCCATTCCACATGAACTCCATTACTTATAATCAAGAAAACCGATCATGAAATCAAGGAAATGAACACTCTAGAATGACAAAATTCAATCTTATAACTTATCAATAAGGATATAAATGAACTTAATAAAACTATAAAGAATAAAATATATGTATATGAGGTTATTAATTAATTAATTAATGGATTTAATTAGATTATCCAGGACAATAAGGTCAAATGCAGAATACATTCGTACATAAGGTAAGGATTTTCTCAACTCAGTTTCATTTCCGTGAGATATGCCTTAATCACCACTAATTCTTGTGTATGGTGTATGTATACTTCCCATTGATGTATCATATCATGAATATATTTATTTTAAAAGTATCTGTTGTATCATTTTATTATTATTAAATTTTTTGGAATATAATTCGATTGATTACAAAGTAGTAAAGGTTTTCTACCTGAGCCTCCAATTTCATTTAGGTTACTCTTATTCTATACTTAACTCAATGAAATTCTTACTTATTCTTATGTAATCCTCAAAAATTCTGTGTGAATGTTCTGTATATATTTACTAATCAAAATTTGTCTTTATTTTATGGGGATTTACATGTTTTAAAAGGATCATTCAAAAACATTCTTCCTGATAAACATGCTCGTATGAAAGGAACTTCTCGAATTCATACCTATATTCAAATGCACTATATAATATATTTTAAGACAAAATTATTTTTATAAAATCACATATTTTATTATGAAAAAAATTTTGGATCGGGTTATACTAAATATGCACAATAGGGGGTGAATTGTGTCTTTTACAAATTCTTCATGAATCGTGATGATTGTCGAGCCTATCATTTTATTTTTATCAGGTTGTTTGTGCAGTGAAAAATATATAGTTAAAGGACACAAGAATGTATTGTGGTTTGGAGAAAATAAGTCCCCTAGTCCACTCCACCAACACTCTACTCGATGAGCTTGGTGATTCTCACTATCTGGCCCTCTTATCAATAGACTGTCCACAACTGAGTGCAAGAAGCTGACACCTTTACAAGTTAAGGCTAAAAACAAAGCCTTTGGTTCATACATAGAACCAAATACATAGCTTAGTATGAGAATCCAGTTACTAAAAATAAAAAATAGTGTTTGTCTTGAAATACATTCTAGATTCTCTTCATAGTTACAGCAACACGCAACTGACAGTAGATAGATCGTCATCTTCAGAAAAGTTGTTCTTCAGATAAGAGCAGTTCTGAGTCAATCCAGTTGCAATAGATATAGAAATAAATTTAGCAACTTCAACAATAGTATATTCACAATATATAATCAATGCATAATTGATGAATCTTCAATATGTTTCTTCTTCTTTAGAAAACAGAGTTTGATCGTGCCTTGTAACAGCAGATCTGTAAATCTCGAATGACTCTATAAAATGTAGTCGTGAAAAACTCAAGAGCTTGTTATTATAATATTTCTCACAATGATCCATCATACACAAATTTTTTTAATTCAAAATAACATTGAATTATATATAGAATAATGATGAGCATTTACCTTAAAATTTTAGATCCACAAATGTCGCCTTTAGAATCACGATATTCAAATGTTCGAATAACAAAGCATTCATAACTCCCCTAAATATTCGGCATGAAAAGATCATCTTAAGTCAATCCTTTGAATCACAAATAAATGGCTTTGAATCAGTCAAAAATGCACTTTAAATTCAGTCCTTGAATCTGGCTTGAAGTCAGCCTAATAATCTACATAATTATCATTGCTTAATAAAGTGGTAATTTAAATCTCAGATGTTAAACGTAGGGTTAAACTACATAGAATTCTTTCTCTGAACGTAAGGATCACAATGTAAGGTTGAAAACATAAGGTTGATCCACCATACTTTTATCTTCAACTCCCAAATGTATTTTCTAATATCCATACCTTCATTTTTAGTAAAACATAAGATACATGATCCGTAAGAATCATTATAAAAGTAAGGTTGATGATCCATACTGTTATTAGCTTCTAAATTTAAGGTATATGATCCATACTTTTTGATAAAACGTAAGGTTTTTTTTAAAGTAAGGTTAATGAACCATACTTTTGAAAAACAAGCATAACGTTCCAAACTAACGTAGGGTTATTTTTCCATATTTTTCTCATATCCCGAACTTAAGGTTCCTTCCAAACATAGGATTATTCTTCCATAATTTTGTCTATAACCTATGGTTTCTTAACCATAATTTTCTTATATATCGTAAAGTAAATGATGGAATCCATCCTTGCACTACACTCCTCAATGTAGGGTATAAACAGTGTTTCTAGAACATGTGAAAGTTATTTCCAAACACATATAGAATGGACAGTGTTTCCAAAACATGCTAATATGCTAAAACGATTTCCTAACACTTTGTCAAATATTCCATGCGGATTAAATATTTTAATATTATTCCAAAATAGAGAAATAAAGAATATTAATTTCCTGAGATATACTCAAAGTAAAATCATTATAATAAAAAATTAGGGTATTTGGGAACATCCAAATAAATAAATAGATAGAGTATTGTTCTCAATAATCTCCCCTTTTTTGATGATCACAAAACCCATGAAATAACTAAAGAAATTATCTTACAAAATTAATTGTATATATTTTATAATTTTTCAATGACAAAAGCACTATTTTATTTTAACAAAATTATTTCATAATTTTTACATTTTCTCCCCCTTTATAAAGTAAAAAATTATATCCACCTTTATAAATAAAGAAAATAAAATTTTGTGTTTATCCAAAAATTTCTCATTTACAAAAAACTTATAGAAATTTACCCCCTTAAAATGAAAAGTTTTATTTTATCCCTCTAAGTAAAATATTTAAAATTAATTTTGTGTTGTTGTGTTTATCCATATTTCTCCCCTTTTCTATGATATCAAAAATAATGATAGAATAAGGAATATAACACATTTTAATGTATCACTTGAACTTAAGTAAATGATATGATAAACTATTTATCAATATGTGAAGCTAGATTACTGGAATTCTAACATAAACAGTACAGTAAAACAAACTAATAACACATAAACATGGGATTAAAATATATTTTATTGAAATATATAATTACAAGTATAGTAATGACAATGAGAATCGAGGTTGGGCCAAAAAATTTTGGGAAACAGGTTTCAGTGCCTCTGAATGACTTCCTTGAGCTCTGACATCTACAGTCACAACTTTTTCATTAGTCCATCACTTAGTTATACAATGAGATCCCTTACTTTCTAATTCAGATAGATATCTTCAATCAAATTGACTCAAAAAAACTCTTGTAACCTCTCTTCCTTCTCTATAAACTGATTTAGCTTCTCTGTGAATCTATTCAACAAAACTCTGAACCCTGGTTCATCTGATGTAAGCTGGTCAACAAGATGCTTTTTATTATTCAGAAAAATAGATAATGGAGCATTATTACACTGTAATTCCTTCAATATGTCATTCATATTTCTCATTACTGCGGTAATGGCCTGAAATATCCTTATCATATCAGGAGAAGTACTTAAGGTACCTGCATGATAGTCCCTGAAAGTTGAAAACTTTTACTCCATGAAAATTTTGAATTCTTTCAAATATGATTTCAGTATAATTTAATATTTCAGTTTTCCAACTTCAGCTAACATTTCCTTATTAAAAACTTCCACTTCCATTTTTAAAATTGAACTATCTTTCAATTTCAGAAACTTCTATCTCTCCTTTTCTAATTCTCTTCTCAAAGAATCATTTCTGGCATGAACTTTATTAAATTTTTGGATTAACTTCTCCACATGATCATTCTAAGAATCAAATGTGCCTTGTGCATGATTCTCAACGTGATTTATTAAACTTAAAGGCAATGATTGATCATCAGATATCTGATCTGTATCCTTCTTCACTGGTTTCTCAACAGATTTTTCCTCAGAGTCATGAACTAACTCATCCATTGAAAAAATTTCATTAAGAACTTCAGTGTGAATATCAGAAGTATTCTATTCTAGATTCACATCAGTTGGATTTTTCTCCTCATGAGAATCTTCTTCCTTGAGTTCCTCTAAGATTTGATCCACTAATACATGTTCCTCTTGAGATAATTCCTCTTGAACAATATCAATAGGTTGTACAGTTTGATCAGATTCTTGTCTATCCACTTAAATTTCTCTAGGATTTTCAATAGTTTGAGGTACAAATTCTTTTTCCACTTGAGGAGTCACTTCAATATGAGAAACTATTGGTTGTTAAATTTTTTGTACTATATATTCTCTAATAAATCTATAGATAAAAAGAGGTTCAGTTGCATCAGATTTTGCTTGAGTAGGCTCCTCACCAGCTTGAACCACTCTGTGCTTTTTTCTCTGAAGTCCTTCTAGACTTTCCTCATTAGCAAGTGAATCAACTAATTCAAATATTAATCTTCTTGTGGTTCCACATGATCTAGATTCTGTAATTCCTTCCTTAGATTTAGTAGATTTCTCCCCCCTGAGTCGAGTCCTGGTCTTCCTCAGCTCCAACAGGCATAAGCTTTCCCTTTATAGTAATCATGAAGAATCCAATATTCCTTATAGTTCTAGAATTGAAAATATTATTGTAATGGCATCTTACTATGGAATCTATTAATCTCACTATATCAAACTTAAACAATAATTTTGGAATGAACCTTTTATAGGGATAAAAGTTCATTCTAGCCTCTGGTTGACAGTAGTAGTTGAAATATATTACCATATATCTTGGAAAATTCAACATGATTTCACTCATAAGAAAAAACATTATGTACATGTCAGGAAACAAAATCTTCTCCATCTCTTACATCCTACGTGAAATCCCTATTTTCACAAACTTTACAAGATTCTTTTGATCAGGTTCTAGATCCTTCACTAACATTTTTCTTGTACTTGTAGAAAAAAATAAAAATGACATAATGTCCTCTGACTTATGTTTATTATCTCTAATATTCTTTACCTCGAAATGATAAACTCTCTCATGATGACAGTTTAAGATTTTAGCTATTTCTACAGATGAAATTGAAAAATCCCAATCTTCTATTTTTGCAAATATGGTGTCCTTTGTATCTCCAATACTGAATTGAACGAATTTGAAAAAGTGACTAAGCTCTACCTAATATAGAAACACTATTTTTTATCCACTGAAATTTTTCTCGAGATTCCGAAAAGCGAGGGCTTTCCGCAGCATGAGATCCATTTGATACAACCATTCCAGGTCGATTACTTTTCCCTGTAGAATCTTTCTTCCTGCCATACGCTAATGCGTGGAATTACTAGCTTCTCCTTCCTCGATTTTCTATATCTTGGTCATTTCTGTTTCAAAGTTCTGAAGGCATGAAGGTTTAGGGTTTTGAATGTCTAGTCAAAGGTAGATGAAGAAAGTAGGGGTTTTTGGTGTTTTGAAAGGTTTTGAGAAAATTAACGGGTTTGGAATTTGAAACAGTTTCTAACATCCTTGATTCCCATGTCATTTACTTAAATAATAATCATTACATTATTTAAATAAAATAAAAATTATGTGGAAAAAAATACAAATGAAATTATAAATTATTCTAAAAATAAATAATTAAATTATTTAAAATAGTGAAGAAAAAAACATGTAAAAATTAAAATTAAAATTAAAATTTCATTTAAAATTAAATAAACCTAGCTCCCCCTTAATAAAATCAAACCTCACAGTGGGAAGTGGCTTAGTAAAAATATAAGCTAAAATAATTTTAGTACTTACAAATTCTAAGAATATATCTTTTTTGATAACATGATATCTTATTTAATGATGTATAATATCAATATGCTTAGTTCTAGAATGATTAATAGGGTTTTTTGAAATATTCATAGAACTTTTATTGTCGCATAAAATAGGTGTGTTATTAAAATTTAGTCCAAATTCCACAAGAGTGTTTTTCATCCACAAAACTTGTGCACAACAACTACTTGCAGATATATATACTACCTCAGCTGTTAACTGGGAAACTGAGTATTGTTTCTTACTAGACCATGACACTAATGATTTACCTAAAAGGTGACAAGTCCCTGAGGTTCTTTTTATATCTAATATATAACGTCCAAATTCAGCATCTGAATATGAAATTAAATTAAAATTAGAAGTTTTTTGATAGAGAAGATATTGAAAATAAGTTACTTTTAAATATCTAAAAATTCTTTTAACCGCACATAAGTGAGATTCTTTAGGATCAGATTGAAATCTATCACAAAGACATATTGAATACATTATATTTTTCCTGCTAGTTGTAAGATATAAAAAACTACCAATCATACCTCAATATAACTTGTTGTCAACTGATTTTCCAGCTTCATCCAAATAAAGTTTTATATTAGTAAACATAGTAGTTGTATATGTCTTGTTGTTTTCAAGTCCAAATTTCTTTAGTAAATCAGTAATGTAATTTCTTTGATTTAAAACATTTCCAAAATCTTTTCGATAAATCTAAATTCCTAAACAGAAATTTAATTCTTTCATCATAATCATTTCAAATTCTCTTTGCAGTAAATTTGTAAACTCGTAACAAAGTTTTTTTTTGTTGAATCAAAAATTACATCATCAAAATAAATTTGAACCAATAAAATATTATAGTTAACAGTTTTTTTAAAAAATGTGGAATCTTCCATCACAAAAATAAAATCATTTTTCAAAATAAAAGAAATTAATATTTCATACCAAGCTCTTGGTTCTTTTTTAAGGCCATAAAGATATTTAGTAAGTTTAAAAGAAAAATATGGTTTTTTTGAATTTTTAAAACCAAGAGGTTTCTCAACATAAACTTTCTCCAATAAGTAACCATTTAAAAAGTCAGACTTAACATTCATCTTAAATAATTTAAATTTCATATGTTATGCATAGACTAAAAGGATTCCAATAGCTTCAAATATAGCTACTGGTGTAAAGGTCTCATCATAATCTATGTCTTCTTCCTGATTATATCCTTCAGCTACTAGTCTTTCTTTATTTCAAGTTATTATTCCTTGATCATCTTCTTTATTTCTAAAGACCCATTTAGTTCCTATAACTGGATAGTTCTGATGTCTTTCAACTAAATTCCAAACGTCATTTCTCTTGAACTAGTTTATTTATTCTTGCATTTCTATCATCTAACTTTCATCAAATAAGGATTCTCTAATGTCTTAGGTTATAATTGGGATATAAAGGTAGATAATTCAAAAATATTTCCTACATTTCTTCTAGTTTTTATTCTAGTGTCTATGTCCCCTATAACAGTTTCTAAAGGGTAATTCTTTAGGGTTATAGGATATCTAGGTAGTACACTATTAGGTTCTTCAATGTCATGTTCTTTTGAACTATACTGATTTTCATTTAAATCTTTTTCAAAATAAGCTTTTAATTTATCAAGTCTCATTTTATCATTAGAGTCAGATTCATCAATTTGGTCTTTCCTTTTCTCAAACGGATCAGATTCATCAAATTTCACATGAACTGATTCTTCAACAATCCTGGAATTTTTATTAAAAACTCTACATGTTTTTGAATTAGCAGAATATCCTAAGAAAATTCCTTCATCAGATTTTGTATCAAACTTATCAAGATTGTCCTTGGTGTTTAAGGAGTAAACCTTGCATCCAAAATCATTAAAGTAATTTACATTAGGTTTTCTATTATTCCAGAGTTCATAGGGTTTCTTTTTAAATATTTGGTCTGATTAAAAATATATTCATTATATAGCAGGATGTACTTACAGATTATTCCCAGAAGTAGGTAGGAAGATTGTACTCATTTAGCATAGACTTAGTCATTTCTTGAATAGTCTTATTTCTTCTTTCAACAATTTCATTTTTTTTTTGAGGTGTTCATGGTGTAGAGAAGGTTTGTTTAATACCCATATTTTAGAAAAAGGAATTAAATTCCAGATTCTCAAATTCTCCACCATGATCACATCTTAATGAAATTATTTTAAAACCTTTTTCATTTTGGACAGCTTTGCAAAAACCTTCAAATATAGTAAAAGATTCATTTTTAAATTTTTTAAAATAAATCCAAGTAAATCTAGAATATTCATATACTAAAACATATACATATAATTTACCATCCAATATTTCTATTCTTGAAGGTCCAAAAAAATCCATATGGATAAGTTCTAGAGGTTTAGATATAGAAATTTTGTTAATAGATTTGAAGGATGATTTGTGCTGCTTGACAAGTTGACATGCATCACAGAATCTATCACTTTCAAATTTGAGACTAGGAAAATCAAAAACTAATTTTTTCTTACATAACTTATGTAAATAATATATATTTCAATTTCCAAGTCTTCTATGAGAGATCCACGATTCATTTATCTTATCAGTTAACTAGTTTAATTTTTGTTTACACAAGGAATTTAAGTCCAGGGTATAAACATTATCAGTTCTGGGTGCTCTAAATTTAATCAATTTATCTTTAAAAATAGAACGACATTTGTTAGAAAAATCAACAAAATAACCATCATCATAGAGTTGAGAGATACTTATCAGATTGTGTTTTAATCTTTGTACATAGAGTACTTTATTAATTGGGACAGCTTCTAGGTCTCCAATAGTTCCAATGGAAATATTTTCACCTTTGTCATTGTCACCAAATGTGACAAATCCTTTATACATTTGAGTTAATGTTTTAAAGTTCGATTAATTCTCACTCATATTCCTAGAGTAGACACTGTCCAAATACCATATTTCAGTTCGACTTTTATGTCATGCTTCCTGAAATGGAATTAAAACAAAGGTTTGTTTTCGTACCCATATTTTTTTGGGTCCAACAGTGTTAGCCAGCAAAGACCTGGGAATCGAAACTTGGTTTGTTTTTCTATAATCAATAGAATCACATAAACTGAATGTAACAAAGGCTTTCTTAATCCCACTTATTTTTGGTTTCCTTAAATAATAGTTTTTAGATATATGACCTTTTGTTCCATTGTAGTTGAAAGTATTTCCTTTTGTACTTGGAACAAAATAGTTTTTATACAGTTTGTGTTTCTCACCTTTACTACCTATTCCATATATTTCTTTTTTAATCACATTATTTCCAAGAATTTCATTTAGTGTATTTTATAATTTTGTATAAACAAGATCTTTACTTTTGTATGTTTCTACTTCTGTTTGCAATGTTTTTATTTTAGTTTCATTTTATGTATAGTTTGTGTTTGTTGAGTTATATTTTTCAATTAACTCTTGATGTTGTTTTAGAAGAGTGTCTCTTTCTCCTAAAATAGTAGTGTGAATATCTTTCAGTGATTTATGTTTTTTAAATAAAGAATCATATTTTTTTTCCAGCATGTTGCAGTAGGATGCAAATTTATTATTTGAAAAACTAGAACTATAATCAAAATAAGATGAGTAATAATATTATACCTCATTAGTTTCTGCCATAATGAACATATTTGATTTTATATTTGATTCTTATTTTTCTAAGTTAGACTTTGATGAGATGTTGGAGTCTTTAGAAAAACTCCAAGTATATTTCATTTCTATTTTTTATTTCTTCTCAGAATCATTGTTTTTGAAAATTTTCTTTTTCTTTTCTTCTTTTAATAGAGGACAATCAGGTCTAATGTGCCCCATCATTTTTCATTCATAGAATCTGAATTCCCTTAGTACGTTTTCATTCATTTTTAAGGATTTTATGAATCCCTTCTTCTTTATGTATAATTTACTAAACTTTATGGTTTGATGATCCTGTTCCACATCTATATTAGATGAATTAGAACTCTCTGATTTCATTTTGATTTAATTATTCATCTTTCTACTCTTCTTTTGGGATGTTACTTTCAAATCATTATTTTCACTCTTGATCAAGAATTTATGCTCATTTGCTTCATCTTGCATCTCAACTTCATACATCATCATAGTTCCAATTAATTCTCTCATAGTTATATATTTGACATGTGATGATTTTCTAATAGCCGTTGATATCCCATTCCATCTAGGTGGTAGTACTCTTAGTAATTTCAAGTCTTGATCTGCTTGTTTCATAGGATCTTCCAAGATAGTGATGTTATTAACAATTTCTATATGTATTCCATTCATCTGGGTGATGCTTTCTCCTTCAAATATTCTGAATGTGCCAAATTTCAATTTAGCAGTGGGAAACCCCATCTGTCTGAAATAGTTAGTTCCTTCATAAGCAACTGCAATTGTTTACCACATTTCATAAGCAGTCAGGCACTGAAACACTCTATTGAATTCATCTGGTCCAAGACCACAGATGATAGCATTCATAGCTTTCAGGTTTATGTCATACATTGCTTCTGTATCAGCACTCCATGTTTCAATTTTCTCTAGAATCACATAGGGAGTTATAATTTTTGAGTAGAATCTATATAAAAGGTTCTTTAATTAAATGATCATCCTTGATTTCCAACATCAATAATTTTCACCATTGAATTAGAGAGCTCAAACCATTGGCATACCCTCTCGTGTATCAGCCATTATTCTCAGTATAATCCAAAAACTTTTATCTTCTTATAGATTTGGAAAAAGCTTCTCCTCCGATACCAATTTTTCGATCGAGTTATACTAAATACACACAAGAGGGTGTTGAATTGTGTCTTTTACAAATTCTTCATGAATCATGATGATAGTTGAGCCTATCCTTTTATTTTTATCAGGTTGTTTATGAATCGAAAAATAAATAGTTAAAGGATGAAAGAATGTATAGTGGTTCAGGGAAAAGGAGGCCCCTAGTCCACTCCACTAACACTCTACTCCATGAGCTTGGTGATTTTCACCATCTAGTCCTCTTATCAATAGACCGTCCATAATTGAGTGCAGGCAGTTGAAACCATTACAAGTTAAGGCTAAAAATAGAGCCTTCTGGTTTATACACAGAACCTAATACACAGCTTAGTACGAGAAGCCAGTTACTCAAAATAAAAAGAGTATTTGTCATGAAATACTTTCCAGTTGTTCTTCATAGTTGTAGAAGCACACAACTGACAGCAGATAGATCATCATCTTTAGAAAAGATGTTCTTTAGATAAGAGAAATTCTGAGTCAATCTAGTTTCAATATATATAGAAATAAATTTATCAACTTCAAAAATAGTATATTCATAATAGATAATCAATGTAGAATCAATTAATCTTTAACATGTTTCTTCTCCTTCAGAAAACAATGTTTGATCATACCTAGTAAGAGTAGATCTGTAAATCTCAAATGACTCTGTAAACTGTAGTCATGAAAAATCGAGTGCTTGATCTTCTAATATTTTTCACAATGATCCATCATATACACATTTTTTTAATTCAAAATAACACATAAATATATATAGAATAAAAACAACAATTTTCCTTAAAAATTTAGATCCAAAAATGTCACATTTAGAATCTTGATTTTCAAATGTTTGAATAATAGAGCATTCGTAACTCCCAAGAATATTTCGCATTAAAATATCCTCTTAAATCGATCCTTTTAATCACAAATAAATGGTTTTGAATCATCAAAATATGCACTTTAAATTCAGGCTTTGAATCTAGATTGAAATCAGCCTAATAATCTACATAAATATTTTGGCTCAATAAAGTTTCAATTTAAATATCTGACGCCAAACGTAGGGTTGAACTGCATAGCATTATTTCTCTGAACGTAAGGTTCACAATGTAAGGTTGAAAACGTTAGGTTGACAACATAAGGTTGATCAACCATACTTTTCTCTTTAACTTTCAAATGTATGGTATAATATCCAAACATTCCTTTTTAGAAAAATATAAGATACATGATCCATAAGGATCATAATAAAAGTAAGGTTGATGATCCATAATTTTATCTGCTTCTAAATGTAAGCTATATGATCTATACGTTTTGATAAAACATATGGTTGTTTTTAAAAGTAAGGTTGATGAACCATACTTTTTAGAAACAAATACAACATTCCATACTAACGTAGGGTTCTTCTTCCATACTTTTCTGATATCTCGAACTTAAGGTTCCTTCCAAACGTAGGGTTCTTCTTACATACTTTTGTCTATAATGTATGGTTTCTTAACCATACTTTTCTGATATGTCATAAAGTAAATGATATATTCCATCCTTACACTACGCTCCTCAACGTAGGGTATGAACAGCGTTTCCAAAACACATGAAAGTGATTTCTAAACACGTAGAGCATGAATAGTGTTTCCAGAACATTTTAATACACTGAAACGATTTTCGAACACTTTTTCAAATATTCCACGCAGATTAAATGTTTTAATATTATTCCAAAATAGAGAAATAAATAATATTAATTTCCTAAAATATACTCAAATTAAAATCATTAGAGTAACAAATAAGGGTATTTGTGAACATAAAAATCATCATATAAGGAGATAGAGTATTTTTCCCAACAAAAACTACATAAATTATCTTCTGGTTTTATATAAATATTTTTCCAAAATAACTCTTCTTTTCAAATTAAAATAGTATTTCTATAAAGAATTACACAATGATTTTATAGAATTATTTTCATCTATTTCAAAACTCTTATTGATTCTTATATTTAATTGGGATTAAAATTTTATGATATTATATACCAATTTTTATTGAATTTTTATTATTAGTTTGAATATAGATGTTCTATCTTGAAACCATTCACCATATTACTTTAAATGATTAGTGTTATGTTTAATGATTGGGGAAAGTGATTTACATTTCATATATTAGTTTCAATATGAATGTATATGTTGTTTATGTTTCATCCATTTAATATGAAAAATTAATTAGACTTAGTAAGTGTCATTTTGGGCTTTCTATAGCCCCCCGGTGCATCGATAGGTCTCATGAGACAAACTAGTTTGGGTTTGTACCCGTTTATGTTTGGTCTTCGCATGAGGCCTTGACAGAATAGTTATGATGTCCTGAAATATGAATTCTCTCATTATGAAGCTAGTAATTGATATTCCATGTGATTATTTGACTTTTATTATATCCACGGTTATGGTTTATTTTGGAATTATTCATTCATCTTTTATTCCTTCCATATTAGGATCAATATTATGTTTTAATTTCTTGTGTACTTTTATTTATTCACCAAGTCTTATTATTTATTCTTATGTTGTATTACTTACCCTTACCAGGAATTTGATATCACCCCTTTATTATGTTTCATTTCTCGAGTATATGAAGAATAAAACATTGTATAAGCTTTCAAGGATGAATTTTATTTCAATTTATATTGTATCATGTTTTATTCTTCTCCCAATGTATTATGGGTATCATTTTTGTAATCTGGTTCTTGAAGATTGCTAAAATGATTTCTCATTTGGGATTTGATTCCTTATAATCATTTCAATTTAATAAAATAATGCATTATATCTGGGATTCTGGGGTTGGGGCATTACAATATATCATAGAATTTACTTTTTTTTACCTGACAAGAAAATGAAAGCAACTTTCATGCATATATACGGCCTATTGTCTCCATGAAAAATGTATTTTATTTTCTATATAGAACTTTTATGAATCACTATGAATACATATATATTGAATATATATATATATATATATATATGATATTTATATCATTATTATCATTCTGGATATGATTAAATCATGATCAATATAAGAGTACCAAGGATAACAGGTCAAAACATGAAGAAAAACAAAGTAGATATTACCTGAAGCTTAACACTAAAAAAGAATTATTAATAAAAGGGTAATATTAAGTCATAAGTAAATCATATATAGAATATGTGTGTGTGTGTGTGTGACTATTATTATATGTTATTTTTATAATAAACTCATATTTATTATATAGGAGGCTTGTACATGTATGACAAAAGTCAAGACACAGGGTAAGGGATTTTTGTATCACTTTTATTTATGTGGGACGCATTCTTTATACACTACTCATTTAATATGTGTGGTGTACATACTGACCATTAATGTATTATATGATTATTATACTTAAATTTATGGGTATTTACATATCTGTTTTTTTATCTTACTTTCATGAGGTTTACGGTTCAAAAGTTACCAAGTCGGTAAGGTAATTTTTGTCTCAATTTTACTTCTTTGGGAAACATGTTAAATCATGAAACTATATTATTTTATTAGTGGTATATAATACCACTTGAAATTTTGTATCATTAATATCCTTCATTTCATGATATTATAAGTTTCATTTAATGTTATTATCTCTTCAGTAGGAAATTTATGTTCCTTTTAAACAATGTTTTATAAAAATGTTCTAAAAGTGTTTTAAATGATATTTTATGAATTTTCAAGGAAAAGGAATTAAAATATGTTTAAAATGGTTTTAAAATCTTCCTTAATAATTTTACAAGGTTATTTTCAATAAAAAAAATTTGATAAATGTTTTATGATTTAAAAATCATTTTTTTAATAAGAAAGGATATCTTCCTCAAGAATTATTTTCAAGTGATCTCTCAAAATTATTTCCTATCAGAGATTTCATCAGTTGGTGTTACTAATTAATTATTGGATATAAGATAAAAGTTTCCATTAAATTATTTCTTTGAATGGTTTATCTTTTGATGGAATTAAATTCACAAAACTTGATTCTCTTTCATGAGTTATATAACTATGAAACCCTCTTCTTTTAACAGGTTAGGATTTTATTATTATAAAACATGACACTTTTCTATAGGTTAGGATAATATTAAATGTTTGTGATACCCATTTCATTTCATGGATTGTATTAGGAATACTTTTTATGATCTACTGGAACATGTATGAATGATTTCATTATGATATGGGTGGGACCTATATTTCCCTCCAATGCATTGGGTAAAGATTTATATCTTATGAGATAGACATAAAGGACCTTTCCCAATAAGATGGTGTTGGGAGTGAACCTTTACTACTAAGATGGTTATGGGAGTGAGCCATGACTACCAAGATGGATATAGAAGTTAACCATGACTACCAAGATGGTATAGGGAGTGAACCCATACTAATAATATGGCTTTAGAAACGATTCTTTGACTAATATGGAAATAATTTTTATATGATTATGTATAAGGCCCTAGCCTTAAACATTACATAATCTTGAATTAAGTTAATAATTAACATTGAGGATCTTTTCAAGTTTATAACTTTAGAGAATTAGGTCATAACTTATACATAAAAACTTGAATATTACATGTAGGCACTTATACTTAGTATCCATTTTTTCATAAGATAAAAACTCTTAAAAAAAGAAACATGTTTAGTTCCATGTTTTAAACAGCATGAATTTTCCCTGATCCCATACATGACCCTATTCCACTTTAAATCCTATGAAAAATATTTCAAAAACATTGTATGAGAATAAAAATCTTATTAAGGGATACATAAATAAGTAAAACTATTTTTTTTAAAAACAATATGTAAACCATGAATACTTTATCATTAAGTAATACTTTTAACCTTAAAGAAGTATCAAAAACACTTCATTGAATATAATATCATTTATTAATCTTATTTTGTAACCAAAAGATTACCATGAAACCCATATAAATCAAACATAATATATAAAAGGTAAACTTGGTACATAATCATAATTAAATGTAATAACCTTACAGTTGACTTCCACAAATCATTCTTACAAATGGAATAGCCATACGACTCACTTCCATACCCAATACATTGGAGGATATAATGTAACCACCCATCCTTGGTTTATCACGAAACTACCCATCATTTGTTTTATCAAGTAACCACCCATAAAATGTACAAGTACCATTATTTCACACATAAAATATTGCAAATATCAACATTTCAGACATAAATTTCATTTGCAATCACAAGAAATAATTCCAAGATATTGAAATAGTAAATTCACATTCAAAACCATTTTTAATAAAAAAAATATATAAAAAGGGTATATGGTATTTATTTTCCATTTAAAAACCTCACGTCTTGTTAAGGAATCCAAATATCAAATAATGCTTGCGTCGGAAGAAAGGTCATTGTCACCGCATAAATTAGAAAGAAACATTCCCTTTGTCATTTAGTAAAACGCTACGTAGAAAAAGATTCAATTTGAATGAAATGAAAACTAAAATGGCTTTTATACACCATATAAAATAATTTCGTGTATAAATAAAATTATTCCTCAATGAAATAATATTGAGATGAAGTCCCTTACCTTGTTTCCGACTTGACTCATTTATTCTTTGATTTCCTCTAATCGGGTACCTTATTTTGATTTGAGACAAAGGGATCTTTTGAATTTCCTTATGGATGAGGGAAGGATTATTGAAGGAAGAGAGGGAGGTAGGGATCATATTTGGTCAAAGTTTTGATGATCCAAGGGGCTTGAGATGTGTGAGTAATGTGTTAGAGGTGGTGTCCTTTTATAAGAGGGAAGATGCGCACTTAAGGAATATCTTGAATTATTATTTTATTATAAATTATATTTAGAGTATAAATTAGTCAAAATGAAGCTATTTATAAGATAAGATATATATAAGTCGAAATAAAATAATCCAATGAGAATTAGATAGGTTTTGAATATTTTTTAATCTTTATCTTTTTTATTTAACCCTTTTTTACTATTACCATTTTAACAAGCATTTAACACTTTTGGAATCAAAATAGTAACCAAAACATGAAAAATATCCAATTAAAGAGTCGATAATAAAATTTTATACTTATGATAACTATTTTTACAAATCTTATATTTTTGAGATTTTTTTAATATTTTATAAAATATTTTATATTTTAAAATATAAATTATGTCAATTTTGAAACTATTCATATCATGACTTTTTTTAAAATCCATAACAACTTGATTCATTTAAAAAACATCATTAATATAAAGATAACATGTAACTACCATCTATAAAATTCATGGATGACATATAAATAACCAAATTGTATTTATTTTAACATTTATAATATCATTTATTTGAATCCTTTATTAATGAAGCAATCATTGCATCATCATTGTGTCATAATTAAATTTATTTATTTAATATCTAAAAAATATAAAAAAAATACCATGATTTATGAAATATTTTTAGATTTATAATTACTATTTATAGTTTAAGATATAACATATATAACCCCATATAAAAAAATTACCAGAAGATACATGTTTAGGTTATATTTTCCTTAACTTTAAATTAAAAGTAATTAAATGTCATTTTTACGCAAAAGTGGTTCCATGGGGTCCTAAAATCTACCCAAGGATTCCCATAGTAGGATATATCTCATCCAATAGGATTATGACACCTTTTAAGGTAATTTAATATTACTATAATATTATTTTTATCCTTATTTACCAGATTTATCCTTTAACCATGGTAAAAAAATATTTACTGAAGTTACAATTCATGATGTATAAAAATAAAAGATACCAATTTAAACAATTTGGATCTACTAATTCCAAATATGGAATCTGTTTTCAAAATTAAAAACACAGAATTTTCAAAAATTAATTTAAAATTAATTCTAGTTGTCAAAACCAAAAGGTCTATTTTAAAGAAATAATAACAATCAAAAGATTTACATTTGTTTATGTCTAACTAAAAAGTAAAATTACTTACAATTACCAGAATTAGATTAATTTGTAAAAACATAATCTAATTAAACTTAAAAACCAATTAAAAAGATAATCTAATCATATAAATAAATCAGATGAAAAGACAGTTTGGACTTAAAATGCAGTATTTTTCACTATTTATTAAAAATAAACTTTATCAGAAAAATACCAAAAATTTACCCAAAGAAAAATTTGATGTCTAAATTATAAATAAGAAATTTATTTTGTCAAATGGGACATATAAAAGTGAAAAATACTTGATTTAAAAGTGGTTCTCCATTAAAAGGTGGTAAAACTTCCTTTTAAAAATATTAGAGTATTTATGCTTAAATTTGATTCATTCTCATTCTAAGCCTCTAAATTTTATTGGATAAATTTAAAACCATTTAAAAAACATGCTTAATAATAACATGGTTAGTTCTGTTCATTCCTGTCAATACAATGGCTGGGCATTAACTACCATTTAAAATAATAATATTATGTTATTATTTTTCAGTATGACTCAACCTTTTGTGAAACATGAGATTTTGGGGAAACTCATTATTGTGTGTTGGGTATACCATTGAACATAGCAACCTCATTTAAATTTAAATTAATATTTTATTCATAAGTATTAATAGAAATCAAAAGTTTTATTCTATAAATACTTGTTTCATTACAACATTCCCCTATTTTGGGAATTGTGTCCCTGCAATTATATTCACTTATCAAATAAGTGGGGGTATTTATCCCTCATAGAATTTTCAGATTCCAATGTTACCTATTCAACCATGTTGTTTTTTCACAAAACTTTTACCTTAAGAATTACCTTATTCCTTAACACTTTCTCTCTTCGGTCAAGAATCTGGACTGGTTGTTCCTTATAAGAAAGATTCTCTTCCAACTGAACTACCTCTGGACTCAAAACATGAGATGGATCCAACATATACTTTCTCAACATTGAAACATGAAAAACATTGTGTACCTGGGATAAACATGGAGGTAATTCCACTCTTTAGGCAACTGATCCAACATTCTCCATGATTTCATAGGGTCTAATGAACCTCAGACTCAGCTTCCCCTTCTTACCAAAAAGCATCACACTTTTCCATAGAGAAACATTGAGAAAGACATGATCACCTACCTCGAAAGAAAGATCCTTCTTTCGGTTATCCTCATAACTTTTCTTCCTTCTCTAAGCTTTCCTCATCTATTTCTATATCAGCTAAACTTTCTCTGCCATATCTTCTCCCAATTTTGGTCCCATCTTTTACCTTTCTCTTACTTCATCCCTAAAAACTGGATTTCGACACCACTTCCCATATAATGCCTCAAATGGAGCCATCTGTATATTAGAATGAAAACTATTATTATAAGAAAACTCAACCAAAGAAATATTTTGGTCCAAAATTCACTGGTAATCCATTTAAGAAGCACGTATCGTATCTTGCAATGTCTAAATTTTTCATTCTGGTTACCCATCTGATTGAGGATGAAAAGTTGTACTAAAATTTAATTTAGTACTCAATTACTTCTGAAGGCCCTTCCAAAATTTAGAAGTGAATATGGTATTAGGATTAGATACAATGGAGAGGGAAAATCCATGTAACCTAACTATCTCTTTAATATATAATCGAGAAAGGTGATCAAGAGACAGAGTATCTCAAATAGGAAGAAAATGAGCAGATCTAGTCAATCGATCAAAAATAACCCAGATTGCATTATTCACTCGATATGACTTCGGTAATCTGACAATTAAGTCCATGGATATATTTTCTCATTTCCACGCTAGCACTGATAAAGACAGAAGCATCCCTTTCTATAACTGTCACTTTTCTTTAACCTGTTGACAAGTCAAACACTTCACAGTAAAGTCAGTAATTTTTCTTATCATTCCATCCCACCAGTAATACTCTTGAAGATCTCTATACATCTTATTATTGACAGGATGAACTGAAAATGGAGAACTATGAGCTTAACATAACAACACTTTCTTTAACTGTGAATCACAAGGCACACATAATCTCTTTCTAAACCTCAAAACACAATCTTTGTCAATGTTAAATTTAGGTAATGAACCCTTATGAACCAACTCTACTTTTTTCTTCAAATCACTTTCTTCTTTCTATGATTTCATTATTTTGTCTACTAGAGATGATTTCACTTCCACTTGAAACAAAATAGAGGAATTTCCTGCACCAACAACTTCTATGCCAAAGTTCATCAAATCGTTAATCAAAGGATCTTGTTCCAGACATAGCATGGTTAATGTAGTATTACTCCTTCAGATCAAAGCATCATCCACTTTATTTTCCTTTCCTGGATGGAAATGGATCATGAAATTATAATCCTTTATTAATTCTAACCATCACCTCTATCTCATATATAATTTCTTCTGAGTGAATATATACTTCATACTTTTTTTATCAGTATATATTTCACACTTTATGTCATACAAATAATTCCTCCAAATTTTTTAATGAAAAAACAACAACAACTAATTCCAAATCATGTATAAGGTAATTTAACTCATGAGGTTTCAACTAACATAAAGAATAATCAATTACCTGATCATTATGCATTAGGACACAACCAAGTCCTTTCGAAGAAGCATCACTTTAGATAACAAACTCACCATTTCTAGAAGGTAATTCCAATACTGGAGGATTCACCAATCTTATTTTCAATTCCAAATAAAAATCATCACATTTATTTTTTCAGATAAAATTAACACCTTTTCAAGTTAACTTTGTCAGTGGGCTAGATAACCGTGCAAAAATCTCAAAAAACATTCTATAATTGCCTTCCAAACTAATAAAACTATGAATATCAGTTATATTTGTAGGTCTTTCCCATTCTTCAAATACTTTTTTTTAGCAGGATCAATAGTTATACCATTTTTTTAAACAATGTGACCAAGGAATGAAATTTTTTGTTACCAAAACTCACAATTTCTGAATTTCCCATACAATTTCTTTTCTATTAAGGTTTGAAATACAACCCTTAAATGAATTTAATGTTCCTCTTTACATTCAAAATATACCAAAATTTCATCAATAAACACCACCACAAACTTATCCAAGAACCCACTAAAAATTCTATTCATAAGATCAATGAATACAGTAGGTACATTGGTTAACCCAAAAGGCATAACTACAAATTCATAATGTCTATATCTAGTACGAAATTTGATCTTTGGAATGTCACTTCCTTTACTTTCAACTAATGGAACCCCGACCTCAAGTCAATAATCGAAAAATACTGATCTCCCTGGAGATGATCAAACAAATAATCGATATGAGCAAAAGAATACTAGTTCTTAATAGTGATATTATTCAAGGATCTATAATCAATGAAAAGTATCATTGAACCATATTTATTTTTAACAAAAAAAACTGGAGAAACCCACGGTGATGTGCTAGGTTGAATGGAATTTTTATCTAACAATTCATGCAAATGTTTCTTTAACTCTAAAAGTTCAATTTGAGCCATTCGATAAGGGGGTTTTGAAATTGGATTATCATTAGGAACTAAGTCAACTATAAATTCAAATTCCCTGTCAAGTATTATACCAGGAAACTCATTAATAATAACATCAAGATACTCATTTACTACTGGCACATCATTAATTTGAACAGTTCCATTGTTTTCATAAATATGTGCAAGGTAACATTTATTTCCATCTTTGACTAGTTTCTCATCTCCCTGATATGTTATCAGAGATAAGGGTTCATTCATGTACACAAATAGAAATTATTTTTGAAAACAAACCTATTTAGCTCTATAGTCATTCTTACCATGGTAAATAAAAAGCCAATCCATTCCCAAAATAACATCAAACTATAATAGAGTAAAAACAACAAGGTTTTTATGTAAATTCTTTCCTCAAATAAGGATAGGAATATTATTATAATTTATTTTTGACTCAACATTTCTCCTAGGTTTTTTACCATAAGTTATGCATTCATTTTTTAATATAAAATTCCCAATTTACTAGAAAATTTCATAGAAATGAAAGAATGTGCAGATCCTGAATCAAATAATACATTGGCATAATCCGGAAAAAAAAGTACCAGGTACCACTTCATTTTATAGTCCCACATCAACAAAAGTAGTAGAAAAATATTTTTCCCCACCCATATGCTTTTGGTCTACTGGTTTCCACCCTGGGTAATAAAATTTGGAAACACATTGGCATAATTACCAAACTTGTTGAAAATAAAACTTCTCACTATTGTATTTTCATTGCATGCTTGATCATCTTCCTTATAGTTACAAGCAATATGACCAGTCTTACCACACTAGATTCACTTTCTAGATTTTGAGATACATTCTCCGGGATTCTTTTCACCACACTACTCACAAGATAGAAATTTAATTTTCTTACCTCCAAGATTCTTTGATGAATTGTTTGACTTTTCCTACCAACCAAACCACTTGTTTTTCATGCTATCTTGGAACACCTGATCATTAAAAAACTATATTTCTACCTTCTCAGAACATATGACAAGTTTCTCATATATTTTGAATTCATTAGAGGCTAATGATCTTTGATACTACAACTTCAGTCCTAATAAAATTGATTTATCTTACTATCAAGATCTCGAAAGTAATTTGGAGTATACTTTACCAGTCGAGTGAAATTATCTTTGGAAGCAGCCACAGATTCATACTCCTGCCTCAATTTCAAGAATTGTTTTTTCATTCTAAGTCGAACTGCCTTAGGAAAATATTTCTCAAGAAACATACCTTTGAATTCTTCCTAACAATGAGCATTAATCTCCTCACTGTCCCTTATATTTTTAACCATCATCCACCAATGATCTACTTCTCCTTAAAAAATATAAATAGCAAGACTAAACATTTGATTGTCTATACAACCCATGACATAAAAAATCTTTTCAAGTGAGTTGATCCACCCTTTAGCTTGAATAGGGTTAGATGATCCTCTGAATGATGGGGGATGTTGTCTCATTAAATGATCCACTGTAGACATGTTCCTCTGGGGTTGATCTGATTGATCTCATGCATGTATACCACCACAATTTATATCCTGAGTAAACTGCACCATTACTAAAAAAAATCAGTTCCAATTCCAACCATCTTAGGATGCTGATTTGGAAGGTTATTCTCCTCTGTATGCCTTCCCTGAACTGTTTCCCTGTCTCCTCTACAGAAAAAAATTCTGAACAAACATATCTTGGAAGAAGAAACATGGTAATCTTCAAATGATATATAATTTCAATTTTACCATAATGTAAAAAGAATTTATGGGTATTCTATTAACAAAATTATAACTCCTGAAGTTATCTAAACCGACCTTTGATACCAACTATAAGGCCCCAGCCTTAAACATTACAAAATCATGAATTAAGTTAATAATTCAACTTGAGAATCTTTTTAAATTTAGAGATTTATATAATTAGGTCATAACTTATACATAAAAACATGAATATTACATGTAGACACTTCTACTCAGTATCCATTTTTTCATAAGATAAAAACTCTTAAAAAAAGAAACATATTTAGTTCTATGTTTTAAACATCATAACTTTTCCTTGATCCTATCCTTGACCTTGTTCCACTTTAATTCATGTGAAAAACATTTCAAAAACTTGTTATGATCATAAAAATCATAGTAAGGGATACATAAATAATGAAAACTATTAGATTTCAAAATAACATTTAAACCACGAATACTTTATCATAATGTAATACTTTTCACCTTAAAGATGTAGCAAAAACACTTCACTAAATATATGCTCATTTCTTACCCTTCTTTTGTAACCAAAATATTACCATGAAAGCCATATAAAGCACACATAACATTTAAATGGTAAACTTGGGACATAATCATACATAAATGGAATAATCATACGGTCGACTTCAACAAATCATTCTTACAAATGGAAAAGTGATATGGCCGACTTCCATACCCAATGCATTGGAGGTTATAACGTAACTACCGGTCCTTGGTTTATCACAGAACCACCCTTCATTTGGTTTATCATTTAAACACCCATAAAATGTCTGAGTACCATTATATCACACAGAAAATATTAAAAATATCAACATTTCAAACAAAACTTTCTTTTGCAATCACAAGAAATAATTCCAAGATATTGAAATAGTAAATCCACTTTCAAAACCATTTTCAATACAAAAATATGTAAAAATGGTATATGGTATTTATTTTCCATTTAATAACATCATGTATATTTAATGAATCCAAATATCAAATAATGCTCGCATTGGTGGAAAGGTCGTTGTCACAGCGTATGTTAAAAAGAAACATTCCCTTTTTCATTTAGTAAAACGCTACGTAGAAAAAGATTCCATTTGAATGAAATGAAAAGTAAAAGGGATTTTATACACCATATAAATTAAATTCATGTATAAATAAAAATATTCCTCAATGAAAGGATATTGATACAAAGTCCCTTACCTCATGTCCGACCTGACTCGTTCGTTCTTTAATTTCCTCAAATCAGGTAACTTTTTTTGATTTGAGAAAAATGGCTCTCTTGAATTTCCTTATGCCTAAGGGAAGGCTTCTATGAGGAAGATAGGGATTTTGGGAAATTATTTGGGTAGATGCCAGATGATACAAGGTCTTGAGATGTGTGATTAATGGGTTAGAGGTGGTGTCCTTTTATAAGAGGGAGGAAGGGAACTTAAAGAATATCTTGAATTATTATTTTATTATAAATTCTACTTCAAGTATAAATGAGTCTAAATTGAGATAGTTCAAAGATATTATGAATTTAAGTCGAAATAAAATCATCCAATAAGAATTAGATAGTTTTTGGATATTTTTTAATCCTTATCATTTTTATTTAACCCTTTTTTACTCTTACTGTTTTATCAAGCATTTAACACTTTGAGAATCAGAATACTTACCAAAACATGAAAAATATTCAATTAAAGAGTCAATAATAAAATTTTAGACTTATGATAACTATTTTTAGGAATATTATATATTTGGAATTTTATAATATTTAATAAAATATTTTATATTTTAAAATAAGAATTATGTCAAATTTGACACTATTCATATCATAACTTTTTTAAAAATCAATAACAACTTGATTGATTATAAAAAACTTCATTAATACATATATATCATCTAATTAAAATCCATAAAATTCTTTTATGACATCAAAATAACCAAATTACCTTTATTTTAGCATTTATAAAATCATTTATTTTAATCCTTTATTAATGAAGCAATCACTGCTACATTATTGTGTCATAATTAAATTTATTTATTTAATCTATATAAATTATAAATAAAATATCATGATTTAGGAAATCTTTTTATATTTCTAATGACTCTTTATAGTCGAATTTATAACTTATATAACCCCATATAAAAATTGTTTTACCAAAAGAAACATGTTTAGGTTATATTTTCCTTCACTTTAAATTAAAAGTAATTAAATGTCATTTTCACACAAAAGTGGATCCACTGGGTCCTAAAATCCACCCAAGGATGTCCGTAGTCATTTATATCTCATCCAATAGTATAATGAAATGTGTTAAAATAATTTAATATTATTATAATATTGTTTTATACCCTTGTTTACCAGATTGACCCTTTAACCAAGGTAAATAAAATATTTACTAAAGTTACTATTCATAATGTCTAAAAATAAATTTACCTATTTACAAAATTTTTACCTCATGATCCAAAATATGGAATCCATTTTTCCAAATTAAAAAAAGATATGTTGTAGAAGTTAATTTAAATTTAATTCCCGTTGTCAAAACCAAAAAGCGTGTTTTTAAGAAATAATAACTATAAAAAGATTGACATGTGTTTATGTCTAATTAAGAAGTGAAATTACTTCCAATGACCAATATTGGATTAAATTTTAAAAACATAATCTAATTACACTTTTAAACCAATTAAAAATATAATATAACCATATAAATAAATCAGATGAAAAGACAGTTTTGACTTAAAATGCATTATTTTTCACTATTCATTAAAAATGAACTATATCATAAAAGTACCAAAAAATTTCCCAAAGTAAATTTTGATGTCCCGCTTCTAAAGAATGATTTTATTTTGTAAAATGTAAAATATAAAAGTGTCAGAAACTATATTTAAAATAGGTTCTCCATTAAAAGGCGGTAAAACTACTTTTTTAAAATATTAGAGTATTTATACTTAAAATTCGATTCATTCTCATTTTAAGCCTCTAAATTTTATTTCATATATGTAAAAATATTTAAAAAACATGTTTAATCATAATATAAATAGTTTTGTTTATTCCCACCAATTCAAAGGCTAGGTATTAACTACCATTTAAAATAATAATATTATGTTATTATTTTTCAGTATGACGCAGCCTTGTGTGCAACATGAGATTTTGAAGAAACCCATTACCGCGTATCGGGTACGCCATCAAACATAGAATACCATTTAAAGTAAAATTAATATATTATTCATAATTATTAATATAAATAAAAGTATTATTCTATAAATACCTAGGTCGTTACATTATGTCTCTGCAAAAATTTTATTGTTATGTTATTCTTTCATGGATTATGTTTTTTATTTCCTTATGACTAATATATTGTGAACTACCAATATTTATCCCATGATTCATTTTTATGATCTTAAATAATCAAGTTATGATCTTCTCGTACCCTTATACTCATAATTATACCTACAAATCTCCCTTGTTTACCCTTACTGAGAATATGGGCTCATGCTTTCTTATGTTTTATTTTCAATAGGTTTTAAAGAAATCTATTAATTTGTATTAATAAAGGTGAATATCTTCATGGGAAACATTTATGATATATCACTAGACTATAAGTTTGTGTTCCATGTTTCCAAAGGTAATAAACTAATACAGTATTTGTGTGTGTGTTGTGTAAAGTATGTGTATTCTGCAAAAATGATGCCATATCCATGTACATAAATCCTGGGTTGTTATAGTTGGTATTAGAGAAAAGGATTAGTCAACATTTTCAAGCTATTATATCAATTTTTTAGTGATATACCTAGGGATATTTCTAAGGATATGTCTAGGGGTGTCTCTAAGGATAAGTATTAGGATGAGTTAATGTTTAGGAAAATGTCCTGGAATTTTTGCAAAGGATAGCGTGAGTGGTTTACAAGAATGAAATACCTATCTAGATACTACAAGTGTATGTGGATCTATCACATATGAACCTAGGGGTAACAACTCTGACAAAGTGTGTCGGTCCTGACTCAAGCATAACCTAGTACATGACAACAGGCTTTGATGCACACCTGGTTTGACACTCCTATGGGTTATGATTTGGGAATTAAAAATCTCTTCATGAACCATCATAAAGGATTTAAATATAATTTGACTATGAATAAAAAATGATAAACCAAATGTGTCATATATTATGGAAGGTGTCATAATTTAGACATCCTATAAGAGACTTTTCATGATTATGTGGTTCTTTATTATGATAAATTTTTCTTACTCTATAATTTTGGTTTTAGTGAATGGTTGGAACCCAAAAGAACCATGTTAATGGTTTTTGTGATAGATAATGCAACAATTTTTCTCCTAAAAAACGAATGTTATGGGATCTGGAATACAAAATCCTGTTTCTATTCTCACAAATCTTTCTCAAGATATGAATCATGGTGTAATTAGAAATGAGCAAAAGATAGAATAACATTCTGTTGAGAATTTCATGAGGAAAATTCTACCTTCTTTTAGTGGTTATTATGATCCAATTGTTGATGAACATTGGATCAGGACTACTTAAAATATATTCTTCAATATTTAGTGTTCATAGCATGTGAAATTCATTCTGGTTGTTTATCAGTTAGAAGTAGAAGTGGACCAGTGGTGTAATCTAATTAAGAATAAAAGGAAATGAGATTATATGGAATATATGGATTGGGATGAGTTTAAGAAATTATTTTTTGGTAAGTATTTTTATTATATTATTCATACCAATATAGATAAAGAGTTTCATGAGTTGAATCAAAGGTATGATGAATCTGTCAGTACCTATGAGGATAATTTCATGAGACTTGTGAGGTATGCTTCAGGAATTATCATACAACCTTGAAGTAATGTTGATAGGTTATTCAGTGGGTTAAATTCAAGTCTCAAAAGGGAATTATCCATAAGAAAATTTAGTATTATATGAAGAGATTGTGCGTTTTGAAACCAAGGTTAAAATAGAGGTTGGAGTTATGTATCAATCTCATTGTTTTGAAAATAAATAAAAGATGGATTTTAAATGAAAATATAAAAACCATGAATAGAATATGATGATATTTCTTTTATGCACTGAGTTTGGGAAGAATCATGGAGGAAATTTTCTTAAGGGGTCCAATAAATGTTTCAAGTGTAGAAAAGAGGTTCATTAGGCATTTGATTATCGAAGTGATGGGAATAAGTTAGCTAATTGTGTGAATGGAGAAAAAGGTACACAAAATGAACCTAGCCTTATTTAGTGCTACAAGTGTAAGTAGAATGTGAATTATGCTAACTAGTGCCCAAACCCAAGGGCTGGTGCTGATGATCGGTGTCAAAAACTTATTAATCCAAGGGAAAAGGGGAAATGTCATGCGATCACAATTGGAAATGTGGAGTATGAAAAATAATTTATGTACTGACTGACTATTTATGTAATGGAATTCATGAATAGTTCTGTATAAGTACTTTTATAGTATTATGTAATAATTAAACACCTATTTATTGGTCCACTGTAGTTTTTCCATAAGGATTTAAGAGCATATGTTGAATGGTACTGGTAACCATGAAAATTGATTGAGGTAATAAGGTGATATTTTTGGAAAACATATGATTAAGGGAAGGATAACCATTAATATGTTCATGATGTTGAGATAATGATATTTTGATAAAGATATGTTGTATATGAATAAGTAAAGCGACGACACTTATTTCCTTCGAACTAATTAAGGATTTATTGAAAAGTGGATTATGCTTTCATGGATGAAGTTTACACTTTTTATACTTAAGGAATATATCCAATAAACTTTAAAATATGGAAATATTATGTTTTCAATAATTATTTATTGTAGTTTAGGTTATTATCATGTTTGAAGAATACTTGATGAGGGTATTCATATTTTTGGAATGTCGCAACCAAGAGCTATTTTATGATATATGGGAGATCAATTTTAAGGTGATTTTTTGACCTTTTTCCTAATGTTTATGATTTTTATATTTTGTAAGAGTTAAATATCTAGACATTTTGGGGAAGTATTCAGTTAAACTTGTGATGAGGTCTATGAGATTAAAGTAATATCTCTCTATATGAGGATTTATGCATATTGGATAATTTGTGCTAAAATTTTTGTTGTGATAAAGATATATGGAATGATTTATCATTATATTTATGGATATCATGATCTGATAACACTTTAATAATGAAAAATTAAAATTAATTTCTTGTAATAAGATATGTGGTGGAAATTCACCAAGGAAAAAAAAGGGTGATGTTGTCCTAAAATCAAGTAACTATTTCATCTCACAAAAATTCTTTAACTCTGGGGAGAGGATCTTGAAACCAACAAATTTATCCTAGTACCTTCTTTTTCAATGAATCAAATGGTCCCTTAGATCATCATAGATTTATGAATTTTTTATTGTTAAATTTATTTTTCCCATGTTCTCTGTCACTCTCCATAAGAACAAGATAGTTAGATTTCTCTTCCATGTTACTGTTTTCACTTACCACATATGTTCTCCTATGTGGAAACCTAGTTATGAGTTACTTTTGGTAACCATTATGGTTCTAAGTTTCATTTTTAAAATATTTTTTTATTATTTTTTAAGATGTGGGTTTCTATGAAATGAACCTTCAAGAATTAAACCTTTTATAACCTGATGAATTTTGAGGATGAAGTTAATTTTAAGGGGGTAGAATGTAACACCCTGAGTTTTTATGAATCTTTTATTTCTGAATAAATTAGATTTTATTGATGTCCTTCATTTAAATAAGTTAAAAATTCCTTAAAAATGGCAATGACTGGTCTTTCACACCACGCCACACCAACTTGGCATGTGTTACATGCAACACTAAGTTTCTATGAAATGTCATTTTATTGTCATAATTATTTAAATTGGATAATTATAACATGGACATTAAAAATAGTTTTATGAATAGTAATAACTAATTTTAAAATATTATATATATTGGATTTATATAAATAAAACATAATAATAATGAAAAATATTATTTTTTGTAAAGTCTTTATATGTTTTAAAATATTATTTCCGTAAATAAGTTGTTTTTCATATCCTTCAATGAAAAATGATAAAACTAATTTTAGACTCTTTTAGAAATTTAATTAAATAAAATAAACTTAATTTTTGGATTCAAAATTTTGAATTTATATTAGGGTGAATTTTTTGGTATTTTTCTGAGAAACTTCATTTTGTGATGAATAGTGAAAAATAATGCATTGTAGTTAAAAACTGCCTTTTTCATTTAAAGAATAATTATACTTTAAATTGATTTTTAAAGTAAAAAATAGATCAATTATACATATATTAATCCAATATATTTCATTGGAATCATCTTTATATTTAAAATAGATATAAAAACTTATTAAACTTTTGAACTTTCTTTTTACCCGCCTTCTCGCCATGTCTGCAGGATTAGTGTTCAACGTAATTTTTCTGCTTCTATGAATTGAATTTTGAAAATAAAAACATACATGGATGTAATATATATTATATTTAGATTCTAATAATATCAAATTAATATTTTGGATATTATGAATAGTAACTTTAGTTAATGTTTATTTACCATGGTTAAGGGTAAATTGGAGAATTAAATATAAAAATTATATTATTATATTATTATATTACCCTAACAGTTGTCCTAATTTCATTTTATAAGTGATTTCCGACAAAAAATCAAACTTATTATTAAATTCTAACCTTTTTAGTCCACTTGGTTGAGAATATGACATTTATTATATTTTTTTCAAAGATAAGTAAAAAATGTCATACTCATATTTTTAATAACTATAACATTTTTAATATAGGGTAATACAGAAGATAAATTTGACTATAAATAATAATTTTAAATATAAAATGTTTATATACATCATGATAATTTATTTATAATTTTTAGTGATAAAATAATTACTTTAAAGGCTTCTACAATGATGATGCAGTAATTATTAAATAAATGGAAATACCAAATAAATGATATTTAAAATATTAAAATAAATATTATTTCAGATATTTAATATCATACACAAATTTTATGGACAAGTTTTAAATGTTAGGTGTTATTTAAAATATTTTTTTCGAATGTATCATGTTTTTATGATATTTTTTAAAAGTCAAATAATCAATAGTGTCAAAATTAACACTAATAATATTTTTTGAAAGTAGTATTTTATTAAGTAATTTAAAAATAATAAAAATGTTAATTGAGTAAAAGGGTATGATATATGGTCTAAAATATCATAAATTTACAATTAATGGTCCAATTTACACTTTATATAAAAAAAATACATTCTTTTGACATTAAAAACTTTGTTATCATAGTTTAAATTAAAATAGTTAAACTAAGAGTTAATAAAAAAGATATCATTTTAAATTACATCAAAAACTATATAAAATTAATTGGATGATTATATTATAGCCCTATATCATATTATATTCAAATAAATTTCATTTTTGATGTATTTATATTGATATTTATTTTATTGTAAATTAGTATTTTGAGAATTTCTAAAAGTTACCCTTGCCTAAATTATAAAAGGGAACCTCCTCCCTTGCTTATTTACACCACATTGAGCCTTATAGATCGACCAAAACCTTCCCATTTCCCTTAAATAAAAACGTATTCACATTATATATGTGATTTAATTCACAATTTACCAACTCTATGTTTTTTATAAAAGATATAAAGGAGTCATTTCAAAGAAGAGGTACCCACTCTAACCGATCATTCTCTTTTTCTACTGTTCTATACCTCATATAAAATTATTATATATATCATAAAATAATAACCTCATCATAAAAAATATTATTAAATTTTATTATAATTATTAACAACAATTATACATCTTTTTTACCATGAAACAAAAAATGAAAGTATCGCTTGTGTGTACGTACGACTTATCGTCTCCACGTAGCGATACAATTAATTTTGCACCACCATATTTTATGAGTGATAATTATGATGGATTTAATATTTATATATTAAATTTATGATATAATTATACCTTTTTAATTATAATATCATATCTACCTTTTTATCATCCATCTAATATTTTTGGGAAAATGATAACGTCGCACGTGAATTTGTATAGATTGTCATCTCCAAGAAGCAATGTGGTTCGTTATTCATGTATATTTCAAATGGATGGTAATAAAGATGAATTTTATGAGTATATATGATATATATGAAATAAAAATTATTATTTAATGATAATATATCATATAATTTCCTTTATTTAAACCTAATAAGAAAAATAAAACAACGTTCATGCTTACATACAACCTACCATCTCCATGAACGGTGTATTTTATTTTCTATATCTAACTTTTATGAATCACAATGAATAAATATATATAAATATATATATGATATTTATATCATTATTATCATTATTTATATGATTAAATCATGATCTATGTAAGATGACCATGGATAACAATTCAAAACATGAACAAAAAACAAAGAGGATATTACCCGAAGCGTAACATTAACTAGGTATTATTAATAAAATGGTAATATTAAGTCATAAGTAAATCATATATAGAATGTGTGTATGTATATATGACTATTATTGTATTCTATGTGTATAATAAACTTATATTTATTATACAGGAGGCTTGTACGTGTACGAAGAAAGTCAAGACCCAAGGTAAGGGATTTATGTCTCACTTTTATTTATATGTGACACATGAATTATATGATAATAATTTATTATGTATGGTGTATATAATTACCATGAATATATTATATATTATTATACTTAAATTTATGGGGATTTACATATCCATTTGATGATCTTTCTTTCATGGGGTTTATAGTTCAAAAGTTACTAAATCAGTAGGGTAATTTTTGTCTCAATTTTCCTTCTTTGAGAAACATGTTAAATCATGAACATATATTCTTGTATAAGGTGTATATACTACCCCTTTACATTTTTAATCACAAATATCCTTCATTTCATGATATTATAAGTTTTATGTAATTTTATTCTCCCTTCATTTTGAAATTTGTGTTCCTTCATAATAATGTTCTCTAACAATGTTCTAAATGTGTTTTAAATGATATTTTATTAATTTTAAAGGAAAGGGATTTCAATGAAGTTTAAAATGGTTTTCAAATATTTCTTTATTATTTTGCAAGTTTATTTTAAATGAAAATGTTTTGATAAATGTTTCCGGATTTAAAAATCATTTTTCAAAGAAGAAATGATATTTTACTCAAGAATTATTTTCATATGATCTCTAAAAATTATTTCTCATCTAAGATGGCATGTGTTGGTGTTACTCATTCCTTATTTAGGATATGATCCAAGGTTCTATTAAATTATTTCTCTGAATGATTTATTTTTTTTGTATGAACATTCATTAAACCCATTTATCATTCATGGGTTATATGACTATGAAACCTAATTCTTTTCATGGGTTATGCTTTAATGATTATGAAACATACCTCTTTTATAGAGGTTTGGATAATATTGCATGTTTATGATACCCATTTCATTTATTGGGTTGTGTTATGAATAATTTTAATAATCGTGTGGCATATGTATGTATGATATCATTATTATATGGTTGGGACCTATATCTCCCTCCAATTCATAGGGTAAATATTTATATCTCATGAGATAGATATTAAGGACCGTGTCTGCTAAGATGGTATTCAGAGTGAACCTTGACTACTAATATAGTTATGGGAGTGAACCATGACTACCAAGATGGATATGGGAGTGAACCATGACTACCTAGATGGTTATGGTAGTGAACCCATACTATTAATATGTCCTTGGTAGTGAATCCTTAACTACTATAGAAATCATTTTTTTTCTTATATGTCTTCAACAATTCTATTCCTATGTTATTATTTCATGGATTATGTTATTTAGTTTCTTATGATTAATGTCTTATGAACTGCCAATATTTATTCTATGATTCATTTTTATGATCTTTGATATACAGAGTATTATCTTCTCATACCCTTATGCTTATGATTATACCTACATATCTCCCTTGTTTACCCTTAATGAGCATCCAAGCTCACCCTTTCTTATGTTTTATTTTCCCAAAATTATAAATAAATGTTTTAATTGGGAGTACTAAAGGGTAAGATATTTATTGGAAACATTTAATATCTTTCACTAGACTATAATTTTGTGTTCCATGTTTCAAAATGCACTAAAATAATATGGTCTTTGGGCTTGTGTTGTGTAAAGTATGTGTATTTTGCAAAAAAATATGTAGTATCCATGTATGTCAAAATTGGTTCGTTATAGTTGGTTTCTGGGAAAAGTTTTATTAAACCTTCGGAATCTAGGATTAGATCCCTAGGGATATTTCTAAGGATATGTCTAGAGGTGTCTCGAATGATAAGTCTAAGGATGAGTTAATGTTTTAAAAAATGTACTAGACTTTTAGTAAAGGTTAGAGTGAGTCATTTCCTAGAATTATATCCCTATTTGGATACTAAAAGTGGATATGGCTACGTCATAGATATACCAAGGGTAATAACTCTGATAAGGTGTGTTAGGCCTCACTCAAGCATAAACCGGTACATGACAATAGGCCTTGCTGTATACCTATTTTTACACTCCCGAGGGATATTCTTTAGGAATTCACAAACTCCTTACAAACCATCATTAAGGATTTAAATAGAAGTTGGATATGAATAACCAAGGATAAACCTAAGGTGTCATCGATTATGGAAGGTGTCATAATTTAGACATCATATAAGTTACTTTTAAGGATTATTTGGTTCCTTATTATGATAATTTTTTCTTACTCTATGCTTTTGGTTTTAGCCAATGGTCAAAACCTAAAGAATCCATGTTAATGGCGATTGTGATGGATAATGCAATGATTATCCTCCTGAGAAAAAAAAATTATATAGGAGATGGAATGAGAAATCTTATTTCTATGGTAATATAACTTTCTTAAGCTATGAATCATTGTGTACATCCAAATGAGAAAAGGAGGGAAAATATTATATTGATTCCTTAATGAGGAAATTCCACCTTCTTTCAGTTGGACTTCTGATCCATTTGATTTTTAACAATAGATCAATAAAACTAAAAAGGTATTCTCTATTCTCTAATTTTAGAAGCATGATAAATTCATTGTAGATGTTTATCAGTTAGAAGGTGAAGTGGACCTGTGGTGGACTCTAATTAAGAATATGAGGCAAAAGGATGATATTGAATCCATGGATTTGGATGAGTTTAAGAACTTATTTAGTAAGTATTATCCTATGATTCTTCATACCAAATGGATAAAGAGTTCCTTGAGTTGAATCAAATGGATTATGAATCAATTGGTACCTTTGAGGCTAATTTCATGAGGCTTGCAAGGTACGATTCAAGAATTATCATCCAACCTGAAAGTAAAGTTGATTGGTTCTTTAGTGACTTAAATTCAAGTATCAAAATGGCATTATCCATAAGAGACTTCAGTTTCTACAATGATATTGTGCATTGTGCAATCAAGGTTGAAATGAAGGTTGGAGATACGTATCAATCTCATGGTTTTGACAAGAAAATAAAGATAGAGTTTAAAGGAAAATCTAAAAACCATGAAGAGAATTAGTTAAGATTTCCTTTATGCTATATATGTGGGAAGAAACATAAAGTAAATTTTATTAAAGGGTCTAGTTAATTTTTCACGTGAGGAAAGGAAGTTCATGAGTAATTTTATTGCTGAAGTGATGGGAAGAATTTATCTAATGTTGAAAATGGAGATAAAGTTTCACAGAATGAACCTCCCCTACTTCAGCTCTACAAGTGTAAGGAGAATGATCATTATGATAACCAGTGCTGAAATTCAAGGTATTGTGATGATGATCGACGTTAGCAACCTATTAAGCCAAGGGAAAAAGGGAAATCTCATGTGATCACTATTGGTGATGTGGAGTATGAAAACAAAGTTATAGAATGTTTGAGTATTTATGTAATGTAATTCAAGAATAATGTTATAGAAGTAATTTTATGGTATTATGGAATAATGAAAAAACTATGTATTGGTCCACTGTAATTTTTCCATAAGGATTTAAGAGCATATATTGAATGGTATTCGTAAAAATGAAAAGCATTTGATTTAATAAGGTTATTTTTATTTGAAAACACGTGATTAAAAGAAGGATATCCCTTAATATGTGCATGATGTTGAAATAATGATATTTGTATAAAGATATATTGGATATGAATAAGTAAACTAGACGATACTAATTTCCTTGGATCTAATTTAGGATTTTTTGAAAAGGGGTTTATTCTATCATGGATGAAGTTTACACTTTCTGAACAGAAGTAATATATCCAATAGACATTAGAATAAGGAAACATTATGTTTTCAATAAGTATTTATTGTAATTTAGGTTATTACCATGTTTCAAGAATACTTGATGAGGGTATTCATATCTTTGGAATGTGAGAACCAATAGCTACTTTATAATATATGGGGGTCAATGCTAAGATGATTTTGTGACCACTTTTATGATTTTTTGGATTTTTAGCTTCTATAAGAGTTAAATGGATAACCATTTATGGAAGGGCTAAAGACAAACATCAAATCAATTCTCTGATATTAAAGTAATATCTCACTGAATGGGGATTCATGCATATTGGATAACTTGTACTAACCTTTTTTTGTGATAATGATAGATAGAATGACCTGTCATTCTATTTATGGATCACTCATTTCTTGGAATAACAGATGAATTGGAAATTGACCAAGTAACAACAAAGGGTGACTTTTTTCAGAAATCAAGTAATTATTTATTCTAATTAAAAATTTTATACTCCAGGGAAAGGATCTTGAAACAAAAAATGTTATCCAAGTACCTTATTTTTTAATGATTAAAATGGTTTCTTAGATTATCACAAATTTATGAATTTTTTATGGTTTCATTTCTCTTGACTATGTTCTCTATCACTCTCCATCAGAACATGATAGTTATATTTCTCTTCTATGTCTATGTTTTCACTTCCCACCTATGTTATCCTATATGGAAACCTTGTTATGAGTTACATTGGAAAACCACTATGTATCTAGATTTCCTTTTTAAAATGAAGTTTTAGTATTCATTTTTATGATGTGGGTTTCTATGAAATGAACTTTCAATAATTAAACCTATGACAACCCAATGAATTTCAAGGATGAAATTCATTTTAAGGGGGGTAGAATGTAACACCCCGATTTTTTATCAACCTTTTTTTCTAAATAAATTGGTTTTCATTGATGTCTTTCTTTGAAATAAGTCAAATAGTCCTCACCCAAAACATTAACTTATCTTGAGCTACAGACAAAACCATCTTGGAATGTGTTACATGCAACATTGAGTTTTTATGAAACATTATTTTATTTTTATAATTATTTAAATGAGATAATTATAACCTAGATTTTAAACTTAGTTATATGAATAGTAATAACTAATTTTTAAATATTATTTAAAATGGATTAATATAAATAAATCATAATGATAATGAAAAATATAATTTTTGGTAAAGTTTTTATATGTTTAAAAATATTATTTTCTCAAATGGACTGTTTTTCAGGCCCTTCTGTACAAAATAATAAAATTAATTTTAGAAACTTTTAGAAATTTAATTTAATAAAATAAAATTTATTTTTGAATTCATAATGTTGAAATTATATTAGGGTGAATATTTGAAATTTTTCTAATAAACTTTATTTTTTGATGAATAGTGAAAAATACTCCATTATAGTTTGAAACTGCCTTTTTAGTTTAAAGAATTATTATAATTTAAATTGATTTTTAAAGTCACAATAGATCAATTATACATATATAACTCAAATTTATTTCATTGGAATCATCTTTATATTGAAATTAAATATAAAAATTTAATGAACTTTTGAATGTTCCTTTTACCCGCCTTCACACCACATTTTGGGGGTTAGCTTTAATCATAATTTTGCTGCTACTGTGAATTGAATTTCAAAAAATTTAGATACATGGTTGTAAGATATTATGAATGGTAACTTTAGTAAATTTTTATTTACATTGGTTAAGGGTAAATTGGATAATTAAAGGTATAAATAGTATTATAATATTATTAAATTACCCTAAAACTTGTCCAAATTTTATTGGATAAGTGGGTTTCGACTAAAATCTACGTTAATCTGAAATTATAACCTTTATAAGCCTCTTGGGTAAGAATGTGATATTTATTATATTTTATTTAAAGATAAGTTAAAAATGTCGTACTCATATTTTTAATAACTATAAAATTTTTAATATAAAGTTATACATAATATATATTTGGCTACAAATAATAATTTAAAATTTAAAATTCTAATATACATTGTGAAAATTTATTTATAATTTTCAGTTATAAAATAATTACCTCAAAGGCTTTTGAAATGATGATTTCATAATTGTTTAATTAATGGAAATACCAATTAAATGAAATTAAAAATATTAAAATAAATATTATTTGATATAATTCATGTCATCAATGAATTTTATAGATAAATTTGAAATTTTAGGGATGAGTAAATATATTTTTTTAATATATAATGTTTTTATGATATTTTTAGAAAATAAAATAATCAATGGTGTCAAAATTGACACTAACGATATTTTATGAAAGTAATATTTTATTAAATTATTTAAAAATAATAAAAATATTATATTAGGAGAAGGGGATGATATATGGTCTAAAATTTCATAACCACGATCTCCTTCCCCCTTTTCCTCAAGCTTTGATGTGCCCGAATTTATTGGATGGGTGCTATAACCTCTTAATATGAATCGTGGAGTTTACTAAACCTTGGCGCCCCAAAATCCTACTTTGATTGCTCGGTTCAAGCAGTGACATCCCTTGGTTGATTCATTTAATAGGTATGTCTTCAGATCATGGGATTTACAGGAGAGGGAGATAGTGGGTCTACATGATAGAAAACATATTATGATACATTTCACATTAAAGGATGACTTAATCAGAGCTTGTTCTAGTTCCCCCTATAGCTTCTACGGATCTCAGTTATACCTCTTCAGATGGAAATATGACTTCTATATGATGTGATATTCCCCTAAAGTGGCCATTTGGGTGTTTTTCCCTAATATCCCCTTACCGTTTCAAAATCCCTCAGTTATTAGACTACTTGGGAACCTAGTTTGTAGATACTTATGCTCGGATAGCCGCACTGAGTCTATTTTTCATCCTGTTAACCCATGTGTATATGTGGAAATGGATGTGTATATATTTCCATATGATTATGTTTTGATTATAGTCAATGAAGAGTTTCGGTGAAAATAGAATGTGGCATACGAATCATGGTTTGATTTCTATTCTGTCTGTAATTGTTTGGAACATTCAATGAGAAATTGTCGACAGGGGCCTCATAATCCCCCAAAGAAGATGGGTGAAGCCAGTGGTAAGGAACCAGAGGATTATTCTAAATAATTATTTCAAAAACATAAGACTCTGAGAATGGACTCTAGGTTTAAATATACAACGGATGCGGAGTGTGGATCACGGTGCATGAATCCATCTTTGATCGATGTCTTTAGTTTCATGAGGAAAGATCAGGGTATACCTTAGTCTCCTCTTCCTACTCCTTTCACTACTACAAAAACGGCATATATCAGCACTCAAAATGGTCTTTAAAAGTACTAAAAATCATTGTAAAGTTTAGTGGAAATATAGTGGGGTCCCTTTTATCAGCTCTTCGAAAAGCACTGATAAAGGCCGCTTTTATCATCACTAAAAAAGAACTGATAAAAGACCCCTTTATCAGTGATTTTTTTAGCGCTGATAAAGGTCAAAAAAATTAAAAAAAAATTAAAAAAATGAGAGGAGTGCTTTTATTAGTGCTTCACACCCCCTTTATCAGCGCTAGGAGGTCTCCCGCACACTACCCTTCCCACGCATCCTCATACGCGTGCACCCCCTTCGCTTCCACCCAAACTCGAACCCGGGACCTCCCCCTTTCGCGGCTGCAACTTTACCACTATGCCATTTCGTTTTGTTCTCTATTTAATGATATGTCTATATATGTATAGTTATATTTATTCATATATTGTATAGATTCATATTAATATAAATATATTTATTCATATATTAGTATATATATATATTAATTCGTATATTAATATATTTATATATATTTTTTTAGTTATAATTTTTTATACGTATATTTATTTGTATACTAATATATACTTATAAGATTAGTTTTAAATAACTTTATGAAAAAATATGTTTTTTTGTGTGTTTATAAATAAATACATACATACATACATACATTGATATATACAACACACAGACACACACAGAGAGACACACACACACAAACACATATATATTTACAAATAAATACATATATATGTATATTTGAAAATCCATAGAATGTACTTATAAATATTAGTTTTAAATAAATTTATGAAAAAATATGTTTTTGATGTGTGTTTATAAGTAAATAAATAAATACATTCATATATACATATAAACAACACACAGACACACACATAGACACCCACACACACAAAGACACATGTATATTTATGAATAAATACATATATATGTGTATTTGAAAAGACATAGAATGATAAAATGACAATAACTTATAATCTAGAATTCTGTTTCAATGCCACAACCATTCAAATATAAAAGAATGAAACAATCTTTGATATGATATGTGGTATAGGCCTAACAGACATTCAGATCCGAAGTTATACATGTTTGAATATTAAAAAATTGGGGTATCCCGACAAAAAACTCAGTTTTGGAGGCCTTATAGGCCTTTTTTGGACTCGAAAAATATGACAGAGGCCTCTCCTAGGTCATTAGTGCATAGAGCTCGTCACAGGCTTCGATTTGATATGTTGTAGAGCTCAAACGGACACCCGGATAAAAAGTTATGGTCGTATGAAGTTTGAGTTACATTTTCAACATATTTTAGATCTTTTATTAATTGTTTTTATTTTTTTGTCCTCAAATTGTTATTAAATGATTTTTAATTGATAATAATTAGGAAATTATTAATTAATAATATTTTTAAAAAATATTTTGAAGCCATTTTCACTAAATTTCTTATATATTAAATGTAATAGTCTATTTATATGTATCAATAACATATTTAAAAAATATATATTGTATTTATATCAATATAAATATAGTTATATAAAAAAATATTATTTTTCATGATTTTTTTTTGAAACTTAACATTTATCAGCGCTAGGGAAAAGCACTAATAAATCCCCCCTTTATCAGTGCTACTAAAGGAAGCGCTGATAAATGTGTAGTGCATCCCTTGCCCATTTTTGTAGTAGTGTTTGGGATAATAAGGTCATGTTGTGGAGGATGATATACCTAACAGTGGTTTCAACTTGGTGAATCCTCAAATGGTGGATAAAGGAGGCCCCAAGACATCCGTTGTGCCTCATACTCCAAGGCAATGTGCTCAGGGATTGGTAATAGTTCCAATGTCTTGGAAAAGGATTCTAATTTCAGCTGGTTGAGGAAGGAGTTGGGTGATCCTCGTCATCTTTGAAAATTTCATTAGTGCAATCAAGCTCAGATGTAGAGATAACTATTGTTCATGGTTTCAATGGGCATATATCTGATGTGGAACTGAAAATGGTGGTTGAGGGAGATCCCAAGACTCTCTTAGATGTTTTAAATGCTGAAGTGGTGAGCTTAGGGAATGGTATCAATGTTAGTGGATAATTTGAATCTAAAAAGTAACATAGATAGAGGTTTCCTACAAGTTGAAATGTTCTGGAACAGGCAGTAGGGGTGAGGTATTGATTAGGAAGATTCCTAGGAAGGTGGAAGGTCTTGTGTTGGGTAACCATTTTGGGATTTTATCCCATGGTGATCTAGTACAGTGTTTTGAAAAAGATCTAGTAAGAACTTATAGGTAGGAGAAGAAGGTCCCTAGGAAGGGTTCCAGTAATGAATGTTCCATCCACTTTGTAGGAGATACAGAGGATGAGGTTCAATATAGTATGTATCCAAGCTTAAGGAGAAGTAAAATTGGAAGTGGAAAACATAAATAATGGAATGATTACTCGTATTTACCTCTTCCAAAGGAGAACATATCTACAATGAAGTTTAATGCCTAGTAGATGGACAATGATCACCATATCTCCAAGTCGACTTTCCAGTAGTGTGATTCTGATGCAATGCCTGAATAGTATTTGGAATTGGTTATGAGTTCAGAAGAGGTAATTATTTAAATATTTTTTACAATAAATGATTTTGACGAAGAGGCTAAAATAATGGTGTCAAGGGCTCTAAGGGTGTCTCCCAATGAGGATCAGGGCACCTAGATTGATAAGTAGGACGTGATTTTAATAAAGAGATTTAATAAGGGGAAGATTAGAATTGAGGAGTATATCCAATCCTGGGAAAACATTGTGTTAAGTCTCGAATATATTCTGGTGGAGGAACCTGACACTCGGGTAAACACTATATCTTGGAAACTATTTAGGGATATTAAAATTGATAGGCTGAAATTGTGCTTTAATGGCTCAGTTATTTCCTTTTATGCCTAATGTAATGGTTTCTCACTTTTTCCTTAAAATTATTTTATAATTATAAATTTAATTTTGAGTGAATAAATTTTATTTTGGAAATATTTTTATTGAGATGGATTTTATTATAAATAAATCTTTTGAGAAATTCCAATAGTGTGTCTCACCCCAATTATAAAAGGGAACCTCCTCACTCACTTATTCACACAACATTAAACCTTATATATCAAAAACATCCAGCCTATTTCCTTTCTCAACTTCCATATCCACATTATATAGGTGATTGTATTCCCAAAGTACCAACTCTAAAATCCTTTATAGGATATCTAAAGGATTCGTTCCGAAGAAGTGGTAATCACTCTAACTAATTATCCTCTTTTTCTACTCTTTTATACCTTCTATAAATTTATGATATATATCGTAAAATAATAAATTTATCATAAAAAATATAATTAAATTTTATTATGATTATTAACACACAATTATAGAAGCCTTTTCCCATCAAAATAATGAAAATAACACTTCTGCGTTCGTATAACTTATCGTATCCATGAAGCAATACAATTAATTTTGAATCACTGTATTTTATGAGTGAAAATTATGATAGTTTTAATGTTTATATATTATATTTATGATATAATTATACTTGTATGATTATAACATCATTCTTACCTTTTTTATAATCCACTTAATATTTTGGGGAAATGATAACGCCGCTCATTCATACGTATGTCTTACCATCTTTATGATGCCATGTGATTTGTTATTCACCTATATTCCACATGGATGGTAACAAGGATGAATTTTATGAATATATATGTTATATATGACATAAAAATGATTCTATAATGATAATATATCATATAATTTCATTTTTGTTAACCTGACAAGAAAATGAAAATAGTGTCCATGCATATATACGGCCTATCATCACCATGAACGGTGTATTTTAGTTTATATCCCTAAATTTTATGAATCACTATGAATAAATATATGATGAATATATATATATATGTTATTTATATCATTATTATCATTATAGAGAGTATGAAATCATGATCTATGTAAGAGGACCAAGGAAAACAAGTCAAAACATGAACAAAAAACGAAGAGGATATTACCCAAAGCGTAACATTAACAAGAAATTATTAATAAAATCGTAATATTAAGTCATAAGTAAATAATATATGGAATATATATATATATATATGAATATTATTCTATGTTATATGTATAATAAACTTATATTTATTATACAGGAGGATTGTACATATACAATGAAAGTCAATACACAAGGTAATGGATTTATATCTCACTTTTATTTATATGGGACACATGCCTTATACAATAATAATTTATTTTGTGAGGTTTATATGCATCCCATTAATGTATTATATAATTATTATACTTAAATTTATAGGTATTTGCATATCTATTTATGATATCTTTTTCATTGGGTTTATGGATCAAAAGTTACCAAATCAGTAATGTAATTTTTGTCTCAATTTTATTTATTTAATACAAATGTTAAATCATACATCTATATTCTTTTATGAGGTGTATATACTTCACATTAAAATTTTTTATCATGAATCACCTTAATTTCATGACATTATAAGTTTCATCTAATTTTATTCTCTCTTCGGTCAGAAATCTTTGTTCCTTCAAAACAATATTTTCTAAAAATGTTCTAAAAGTGTTTTAAAGGATATTTTATGAATTTTTAAAGAAAGAGAATTTAAAATATGTTTAAAATAGTATTAGAGCTTTATTTATAAGTTTTCAAAGTTATTTCCAATGAAAATGGTTTGATAAATGTTTTATTATTAATAAATCATTTTTCAAAGTAGTAAGGATAGTTTTCTCAAAAATTATTTTCAAGTGATCTCTTAAAATTATTTCACATCTAAGATGACATTTGTTGGTGTCTCTCATGACTTATTGGGGATATTATCTAAGATTAAATTCAATCATTTATTTTAATGGTTTATGATTTGATGGAATAACATTCATGAAACTTGTTTCTCTTTCATGGGTTATATGAATATGAAACTCGCTTATTTTCACGGGTTATGCTTTGATGATTATGAAACCTACCTCTTTTCTATAGGTTAGGATAAGATTACATGTTTATTATACCCATTTCATTTTGTGGGTTGTATTATGAATAATTTTTTTGATCTCATGGAACACATATTTATGATTTCATTATTATATGGGTGGGACCTATATCTCCCTCCAATGCATTAGGTAATTATTTATATCTCATGAGATAGACATAAGGTACCTTGTCTACTAAGATGGTATTGGGAGTAAACCTTGAATAATAAGATGGTTATGTGAGTGAAACAAGAAAACCAATATGGTTATGGGAGTGAATCATGATGGCCAATATGGTATGGGGAGTGAATCTATACTATAAATATGGCCTAGGAAGTGGTTCCTTAACTATTATAGAAATCATTTTTATATGCATATATACAGCCACAATTCTATTCCTATGTTATTCTTTCAAGGATTTTCTTCTTTATTTCCTTAAAATTCATGTATTATGAACTTCTAATATTTATTACATGATTAATATTTATGATATTTTACATGTTTTAGAGACCCAAATCTTGACATACATGGACATTACATTACTTTTGCGGAATATCTAATACATAACAAAAACAGACACCAAAGGACCGTAATAGATTGGTGTCTTTGGAAACTCGGAATATAATCTTCTAATCCTGGTGAAAGATCTTCAACATCTCCCATAAATAACTTCCCTTTCTTTCTTACCTAAAACCTTTCTTTATATCTTGGGGAAAATAAAACATATAAAGGGTGAGCTCAAATTCTCAGTAAGGGTAATAATGGAGAAAATAAAACAAACCATATACATTTGAACTTCAAAACATGAACATAAAGTTTAAACATCAAAATCTTGAGTTGTGAAATAATTCTTGGCAGTACGTAAGGTATTGATCATAATGGAAGATCAATCATGACAAAATAGAATGGGAATAAAAAATTTAATTTTGTCAAACCATTAAGCACATGATATTATTTCTATAGGAGCCAAGGCATTGCTTCCAAGACCATGTTAGTGGACAAAGTCTCTTTCTGAATTGAGTTCACTCTTTATTCAAGTCTTGTATCACTGAACCAGATTAACTTACTGTTCCATCCATGTCTATCTCATGAGATATAAATCTTTACCCAATTCATTGGAGGAAGATATAGGTCTCACCCATCTCATAACTAAATCATTCTTACTTGTGCCGCAACATAAACATAAATCATTCATCATAACCCAAAGAATAAAAATGGGTTTCATAAACATCATCCCATCATAACATAATCCATATATAAAAAAATGGATATCATTTCATCATATGAAAATTGAAACCATGTAAATAATAGAGATATTATACTTGAAACATACACATATAAAATAATGTCATCTTAGAAGGAAAATGGTTTTGATAAAACACTTGAAAATAATTCTTGAGGAAAATATCATTTCTTCTTAAAAATAATTTTTTTTCAAAAAATGCCACGCAATTTTAAAAGAAAAGTATTTTATTGAAAATAAAAATGAAATATTGTAGAGTAAACTTCATAAAAATAAGTCGTTATGAAACCGTAAAAATCTTTTCATGCCGTATAAGTTAAAAAAACATTCTCCTTGTACTTTTAACAGAAAAGTCAAAAAGTACCACATATAGTAATCAAAAGAAATATTTCTTCCATAACACAAAGTAAAAGTCAAATAGGGGTAAACATGACTTTAAATATACATGTTAGAATATTAAACACTTTATGAAAAACATTTTTATGGACATGGATGAAAAATATAACCCCAGTAAATACTAACGTATAAGCAATCTCGAATAAAAATGATATTGAAAAATTATCCCTTACCTTAGGTCTGATATGCTTTATACGTATCCAAAACTCCTGTATAATGATTTAAATAATGTCATTTACTTATTACAGAATCATATTAATTGTTATGATATCATATATGGTTCACCTATCACTTTATATTACCCATTCTTTTTTAAATTCCATGTTAAAGCAGCGTTTTGGGTAAAATCGTTTTATTTATCATACGTGTTTGGACTTATTGTTATTGATATTATTATTAATTATATCATGATTTAATTACTTACAGAATTTAAATCATGATTTATATATCATATATATTTAGTATATATATATATAACAGATAGATAAATGAAATGAAATACACTGTTCATGGAGAGGGTAGGTCGTACGTACGCATGAACGCTGTTTTCCTTTCCTTATTGACTTGAATGGAAGTAAGTAGATGTCATATATATATATATATACATAAATAAAGTAGCTTTATCATGTCATATATTTTATTATTATTCATTATATATACTTTATAATCATTCTTGAATGGTTAACATGGAGAATGAATCTCGTCGCGTCGTGGAGACGGTAATCCGTACGTACGTAAGAGCGATGATATCATTCCCATAATTATTGAATTGAATTGGATTGGATGATATAATATATAATAATCAGTATGATTTTATAATAACTATATATAGTAATTATTTACACCATTATACCCATCTATGTAAGGTGGTGGTGGAAAAACAGATTACACCACGGCGTGGAGACGGTATTCCGTACGTACGCACGCGCAGTGATTTCGTTTTCCATAGGGTGGATTGAAGGTGAAATGGGGATGTTTAATATTTATAATAACATATCAGTATATTATTTATACTTATTCTATTACTTTATAATGAAACATCTAACGAAGAAGAAGTTTAAGAATAAATAAAACTTGAAAGAATTGGTAGAAGAGATTACCTCTTCTTCGACGCACCTCTTTTATGCTTCCTCTTAAGGCAAACCTCTATAATTTTTATAGGTAAGTTTATAAGGGAAATGTTCAGGGTTTGTCCAAGCTTGAAAGCTCAAAATTGTGTAAAGAGAAGAGGGAGGAAGTGCCCTTTTATAAGGGAGGAGAGGGGCACCTTAGGAAAAACTTAAAATATTATTTTATAATAAAGTCATATTCGGTTTATAATAGCTCCAAATTGATTTTTTTAGAATCTAAAGTGGGGATGGGTCTAAATACTCTCATCCAATAGGTTTTAGACAAGTTTAGGTTACTATTTTATCCTTATCATTTAGATTTAACTCTAAGTTAAAGAATTTAACTTTTACCGTGTCTTCTTGTTTTCTTACACTATATGGTTAATAAACATACTATAACAAGCCAAACGAACCCCAAGTGGTTCATTATTAATATATATAACCTTATCTAAGTCATATGGATCAAAGTTAGATTTTTAGGAATAGAATTACAATTAATAATATAATATTTGTTGTAAAAACTATTTTATGTCAATTTTGACACTATTTGGTATTTGATTTTTGTGAAAATAATAACAGGATGATTAGTTCAAACAATGTAAATTGAATCAATACTAACAAGTCATATAAACCTAAAATTTTAGTGTAATTTATAAAAAGTCTCAAATTACATTTATTTGGGTATTTATAACATCAATTATGTTAATATTTCACTAATAAGTTAATTACTGCATCGTAATTGTTTCATAAATAAATTAAATTATTTAATGTATAAAAATTATAAATAAAATATGATTATGTAGTAAATCTTTTTATATTTCTAATTAATATTGATAGTCGAATTTATCTTATGTGTAACTCTAAATTAAAAATGTTTTAGTTATTAAACATTGATTTTAACTATTTTAATTCTTCTTTAAATAAAATAATAATAAATGTCCTAATCAAATCCAAGTGGACCTAAAGGGTAATATTTTCTTCCTAAGGTTGATGTTGGTCTAATTATACTTATCTAATAGAATTAGGACATGTGTTATGGTAATAATAATATCATTTTTACCCTTAATTACCCCTTTTATTGTTAACCGTGGTAAATAAAAGTAAAAAATTTACTATTCACCAAAAAAATATTTTTATCTTATTGAACCACATTTTACTCCTTGATATTAACCATGTCTCTTGGATTTTAGAAATTCCACTCACAGAAGCGGTAAAATTAAGTTTTATGTAAATTTTGAAATTCTCCTAGGAGGTGGGTAAATGACGGTGAAAAGTTCAATAAAATTTTTATATATCTAAAATTATTATAAAATGACTCCAATGAATTACATTGAACTTATATTGGTATTATGTATCAATTTTTACCATAAATAAATTTAAATAAAATAAATAATTATTTAAATAAAAAGTCGGTTTTTTAAAAGTAACCCAGTGTTTTCACTATTCATCAAAAATTGAAAGTTTTCAGAAAAATACCAAAAATTCACCCTAGGATAATTTTGATATTTCAAATCCAAAATTAAGTCCATTTTGAAAGATAAAATTTATAAAATTTTAAAAAGTGGGTATTACTATTCATAACGGCTAGTTTATATAATATTTTAATAACATATCGTTGCTTAGTGAAACTCGGTATTGCATACAACACACGCTATCTTGGAAGGTCACGATTGTGTGTAATGCAAGCCAAGTCAGGGTTGTGTGTAGTGAAAGATTTCTTTTTTGTTGTGTATAATATAATCCAACCATATTTCATTTAATCATTGAATATATATATATACATACTCAATGTTGCTTAGAATAACTTCTATCAAACGAACTTGAAATTGTGTGTAACATGATCCAAGAATAGTGTTGTGTATACTGCAATAGAATACGGTGTTGCGTATAACATAGGATAATCTTGGTGTAGCATACTACACAAGACATCAAATAAATTTAAAATATTACTTCTCATAAAATCTCGGTGTGTTACATTCTACCCCCCTTAGAATAAATTTCACCCTCAAAATTCTTCAGGGTTATAAATCGTTTACTACTTGAAAGATTCTTTCATAGAAACCCACATCATAAAATGGAATACTAAAACTTAATTTTAAAAACTAATGTATGAAATGTAATGGTTACCCAAATTAACTTATCCTTGGGTTTCCACATTGGAGAACATAGGTAAAAATATGGATATAGAAGAGAAATCTAACCGTCAAGTTCTGATGGAGAGTGGTAGAGAACATGGCTATGAAAAAGCCAACAATCACAAATCCATAAGTTTGTGACGATCTAAGGTACCATCTGATTCATCAGATATGAGAGTACTAGGAAAACATTTTTGGTTTTCAAGATCATTTCCCTAACATTGATGAATTTTTACATAAGGAGAAATACTTACTTGATTTCAGTGTAATATCATCATTGGTCATTCCATGAACAATTTCCACTTCATCTATATTTAAATAAATGAAGTTGATTTTTTCATTCATGAAGTATTAGCAGATCATGCGATAGAATGATAAGTCATCCCATCTGTTTCTATCACAAAAAGGTTATCATAAGTTATTAAAAATACATAAGTCCATATATGGTGAGATTAATCGTATATGATTCCAAAAATGGATGCATAATTCATCTATCATACCGCTTAATAAAATAAAACTAGTTTTTACTGACTAGGGACTTACTGTAGGCCAGAGGTAGGCGATAAAGGCCGGTCGCACTTCATTTGTGGGTTCGATTCCCGCAACCTTGTCCGGCGTGATGGGTTGTCGCCTGTCCTACAGGTTGTCCCTTTTTCTAAAACTACACTATTATAACATTCGATAAATAATATCTAAAAAAAAATTATCCTTAAACAATACTATCTGATGTCCAACATAATCCATTCCAATATTTAGGATTATCTAAAATACTTATGTCCAAGCTCATAGTATAAAGAAAACAATTACTAAAAATGTCATCTACTGAGCATGTGAATACCATCATTTATCCCCCATATATCATACGACATATCTTTTTTGTCACATTCCAAACATGTGAATACCTTAATATTGTATTCTCTTGAAAAATGAATACCCATTTAACCCTAGTGAAAACATGAATGCTGTCAAAAGTTAGCTCTTTCCACATACCAAAATCCCAAAATTTCTATATACTCAAACCATGATATAACTTTTTCCGTATATGAGATCATTTAATTTTCTCTTTATCCCTTCATTGTACGCATATCATCTTCTTTCCAAAAATATTTCAATCACTTTTCATGGTTACTGGAGCCATATAATTATTGAAAACCAATACATAGATATTCCAAAATTCCGCAATACCATAAATGGGATTCCATGATAATATTTTGAAATCCCATTACATAAACACTTAATCATTCCACAACATCATTTTCATACTCAACATCACAAATAGTGATCGCATGTGACTTCCATTTATCATTTTCTTTAAGAGGCTGCTCACATCGATCATCATTAACCCTTGGATTAGGGCATTGATTATCATAATTCCCCATTTCCTTGCACTTGAATCATTGAAGTGTTGGTTGAGAGTTTTCTGTAGTCTTTTATTTATTCACATAATTAGCTACCTTTTTTCCATTACTTCGACACTCAACTGCTCGATGACCTTATTTTACACAATTAAAACTTTTTCTAGTACCTTTTAGACATTCTCTACCATGCTTCTTTCCACACTTTGAGAATAAAGAAACATTCATCTTCTTTTCACCATTGTTCTGAGATTTTTCCTTGAACTCCATATTTCATTTCTTTTCAAATCCATGAGATGGATATGTAACACCAACTTCCTGTTCTACCTTGATAGAACAACACATAATTTCTTCATATCTACTGAAGTCTCTTATAGCTAATGCCCTTCTAAGACTTGGTTTTAAGCCACTGAAGAATCGATCAACTTTAATTTCAGGTTGGATGATAAATCCAGATGCATACCTTACAAGCCTTGTAAAATTCGCTTCATATATACCAACAGATTCATCATCCTTTTGCTTAATCTCAAGGAACTCCTTTTCCATATTTGTTTGAATAATATTATGGAAGTACTGATTGAAAAACAAGTTCTTGAACTCATCCCATTCCATTTATTCAATTTCATCTTGGGGCCTTGTATTCTTAATTAGATTCCACCACTGGTCTGCTTCACCTTCTAACCGGTAAATAGCCAAAATGACTTTTTCATGTTTTGAATAGCAAAGTATTGAAAATATCTTTTCAATAGTACTAATTCATTGTTCAGCAACAAGTGGATCAGAAGACCCACTGAAAGAAGGTGGGTGTTGCCTTATGAAGTACTCAATATAATATTGTTCCTTTCTCTCCTCATTTGGAAGTCCATAATGATTCATAGCTTGTGTAAGTATAGAAATAATATTTTTCACTCCATCTCCCATAACATTGGTTTGTTCAGGAGGACAATCATTACATTTTCTAATACATTGACCAACATGGTTCCTTCGGGTCCCATCCATCGTCTAAAACCCAAAAAGAATAGTGTGAGAGGAAAAAATCATGCTAGGAAAAAATCATAATAAAGGAGGATTACTTTCAATATATAACATCTTAGGTTTAATTCTAAGATCGTTACCGTAATTCTAGGACTATAACCTATCCTTAGGGACATCCCTAGATATACCATAGAAATTTCTCTAGGGATTTCACTAAATTTTTCGCATCCTAGTTTCCAAAGGTTAACTAAACCTTTCCTATGATACCAACTATAGAGACCCAAAGCTTGACATACATGGAAATTACATTAATTTTGTGGAATATCTAATACATAACAAAAACAGACACCAAAGAACCGTAATATTTTAGTGTCTTTGGAAACTCGGAATATAATCTTCTAATCTTGGTGAAAGATCTTAAACATCTCTCATAAAGATATTCCCTTTTTTTCTTACCTAAAACCTTTCTGTATATCCTGGGGAAAAGAAAACATATAAAGGGTGAGATCAAATTCTCAGTAAGGTTAAGCATGGAGAAAATAAAACAAACCATATACATTTGAACTTCAAAACATGAACATAATGTTCAAACATCAAAGTCTTGAGTTGTGAAATAAATCTTGGAAGTACGTAAGGTATAGATCATAGAGGAACATCAATCATGATAAAATATAATGGGAATAAAACATTTAATTGTGTAAAACCATTAAACACATGATATGATTTCCATAGTAGCCAAGGAATTGCTTCCAAGACCATCTTAGTGGACAAAGTCCCTTTCTGAATCGAGTTCACTCCTCGTTCCAGTCTTGTATCACTGAACCGGATTACCTTACCGTTCCAAATGTATCTATATCATGAGATATAAATCTTTACCCAATGCATTAGAGTGAGATATAGGTCCCACCCATCTCATAATGAAATCATTCTTACTTGTGCCACAACATAAACATAAATCATTCATCATAACCCAAAGAATAAAAATGGGTTTCATAAACATCATCTCATCATAACATAATCCATATATAAAAAATGGATATCATTTCATCATAAGAAAATTTAAACCATGTAAATTATATAGATATTATACTTGAAACATACACATATAAAATAATGTCATCGTAGATGGAAATTTTTTTTGATAAAACACTTGGAAAGAATTCTTAAGGAAAATATTCTTTCTTCTTAAAAATCATTTTCCTTTCACAAAATGCCACACAATTTTAAAAGAAAAGGATTTTATTAAAGATAACCATGAACTATTATAGAGTAAAATTCATGAAAATAAGGAGTTATGAAGCCATAAAAATCTGTTCATTCTGTATAAGTTAAAAAAACATTCTCCTTGTACTTTTAACAGAAAAGTCAAAAAGTACCACATATGGTAAACAAAAGAATGATTCCTTCCATAACACAATGTAAAAGTAAAATAGGGGTAAACATGACTTTAAATATACAAGGAATAATATTAAACACTTTATAAAAAACATTTTTATGTACATGGATGAAAAATATAAACCCAATAAATACTTACGTATAAGCAATCTCGAATAAAAATGAGATTGAAAAATTATCCCTTACCTTAGGTCTGATATGCTTTGTACGTATACAAACCTACAATATAATGATTTAAATAATGTCATTTACTTATTACATAATCACATTTATTGTTATGATATCATATATGGTTCACTTATGACTTTATATTACTCGTTCTTTTGTAAATTCCATGTTAAAGCAACATTTTGGGTAAAATCATTTTATTTATCGTACGTGTTTGGACTTGTTGTTCTTGATATTATTATTACTTATATAATGATTTAATTACTTCCATAATGTAAATCATGATTTATATGTCATATATATTCAGTATATATATATATAATAGATAGATAAATGAAATGAAATACACCGTTCATGGAGACGGTAGGCCGTACGTACGCATGAACGATGTTTTCCTTTCCTTACTGACTTTAATGGAAGTAAGTAGATGTCATATATATATATATACATAAATAAAGTAGCTTTATCATGTCATATATTTCATTATTATTCATTATATATACTTTATAATCATTCTTCAATGGTTAACATGGATAATGAATCTCATCGGGTCATGGAGACGGTAATCCGTACATACGCAAGAGCGATGATATCACTCCCATAATTATTGAATTGAATTGGAGTGGATGATATATTATCTCAGAATCAGTATGATTTTATAATAACTATATATAGTTATTCTTTACACCATTATACCAATCCAAGTAAGGTGGTAGTGGAAAAATAGATTACACCATGGCGTGGAGACGGTATTCCGTACGTATGCACGCGCGGTGATTTCGTTTTCCGTAGGATGGATAGAAGGAGAAATGGAGTTGTTTCATATTTATAATAAAATATCGGTATATTAGTTATACTGATGTTATTACTTTATAATGAAACATCTAAATAAGAATAATTTTAAGAAGAAAGTAAACTTGAAAGAATTGGTAGAAGAGATTACCTCTTCTTCGACGCACCTCATTTAAGCTTCCTCTTAAGGCAATAGAGTTGGTATTTCAAGGAGACCAAAACCTCTATAATGTTTCTAGGGAAGTTGATAATGGAAATTTGCAGGGGTTGGCCGAGCTTGAAAACTCAAAATTGTGTAAATAGAAGAGGGAGGAGGTGCCCTTTTATAAGGGAGGAGAGGGGCACCTTAGAAAAAACTTAAAATATTATTTTATAATAAAGTCATATTCAGTTTATAATAGCTCCAAAATGATTTATTTAGAATCTAAAGTGGGTATGGGTCGAACTCCTCTCAGCCAATAGGTTTTAGAAAAGTTTAGGTTACCATTTTATCCTTATCATTTGGATTTAACTCTAAGTTAAATAATTTAACTTTTACCGTGTCTTCTTGTTTTCTTACACTATATGGTTAATGAACATACTATAACAAACCAAACGAACACAAAGTGGTTCATTATTAATATATATAACCTTATCTAAGTCATCTGGATGAACCTTAGATTTTTAGGAATATTATAACAATTAATAATATAGTATTTTTTTAAAAACTATTTTATGTCAATTTTGACACTATTTGGTATTTGATTTTTGTAAAAAACATAACAGCATGTTTAGTTCAAACAAATTTAATTGAATCAATACTAACATGTCATATTAACCTAAAATTTTATTTTAATTTATAGAGAAGTCTCAAATTACATTTATTTGGGTATTTATAACATCAATTATGTTAATATTTCATTAATAAGGTAATTACTGCATCATCATTGTGTCATAAATAAATTAAATTATTTAATGTATAAAAATTATAAATAAAATACCATAATGTATTAAATATTCTTATCTTTCTAATGAATATTTATAGTTGAATTTATCTTATGTATAACTCTATATTAAAAATATTTTAGTTATTAAACTTTGAATTCAACTATTTTAATTCTTCTTTAAATAAAATAATAATAAATGTCCTAATTTAATCCAAGTGGACCTAAAGGGTAATATCTTATTCTTAAGGTTGTTTTTTGTCGAATTATACTTATCCAGTAGAATTAGGACATGTTTTATGGTAATAATAATATCCTTTTTACCCTTAATTACCCTATTTACTTTTAACCGTGGTAAATAAAAGTAAAAAAAGTTACTATTCACCAAAAAATATTTTTATCTTATTGAACCACATTTTACTCCTTGATATTAACCGTGTTTCTCGGATTTTCAAAATTCCACTCACAGAAGCGGTAAAATTAATTTTTATATAAATTTTCAAATTCTCCTAGGAGGTGGGTAAAAGACGGTGAAAAGTTCAATAAAATTTTTATATATCTAAAATTATTATAAAATGACTCCAATGAATTACATTGAACTTATATAGGTATTATGTATCAATTTTGACCTAAAATAAATTTAAATAAAATAAATAATTATTTAAATAAAAAGTCGGTTTTTTAATAGTAACCTAGTGTTTTCACTATTCATCAAAAATGAAAGTTTTCAGAAAAATATCAAAAATTCACCCTAGGCTAATTTCGATATTCCGAATCCAAAATGAAGTCCATTTTGAATGATAAAATTTATAAAATTTTAAAAAGTGGGTATTACTATTCATAACGGCTAGTTTATATAATATTTTAAAAACGTATCGTTGTTTAGTGAAACTCAGTATTGCGTACAACACAAACTATCATGGAAGGTCGCGATTGCGTGTAATGAAAGCTAAGTCAGGGTTGCGTGTAGTGCAAGATTCTTTTGTTGTTTTGTATAATATAATACAACCATATTTCATTTATACATTGAATATATATATATATATATGTACACACAATGTTGCGTAGAATAACTTCTATCAAATGAACTTGAAATTGTGTGTAACATGATCCAAGAATAGTGTTGTGTATACTGTAATCTATTACGGTATTGTGTATAGCGCAAGATAATCTTGGTGTATCATACAACACAAGACATCAAATAAATTTATTATATTACTTCTCATAAAATCTCGGGGTGTTACACATGTTAGGTATGATATTCTCATACCCTTATGCTCATGTTTATGCCTATATCTCTCTCTTATTTACCCTTATTGAGCATCTGATCTCACCCTTTCTTATGTTCCCTTTTTCCCAAGTTATAAAGAAAGGTTTTATGGAGGATTACTAAAGGGAAAGATCTTTGTGGGAAACATTTAATATCTTTATATAGACTATAATTTTGTGTTTTAGGTTTTTAAATACACTAAACAAATATGGAATTTTGGTGTGTGTTGTGTAAAGTATGTTTATTCTGAAAAAATGATGCGATATCCATGTATGTCGAGACTGAGTTGTTATAATAAGATGCACAGGAGGCTTTTATGGTTGGTAAAAATAGGAAGGTGCTCCACTATGAGGGGGTGGTGATGTTGTGGTGGAGAGGAATAGATGGTCATCGTGGTGCTGGTGTAAAGGGGGGAGGATGTGGCCTGCTAGTGTTGATGCAGGAGGCCTCTGCACTATATGGTGTTTTCGCTGAGGAGGAAAGTGGTGTGCATAGTGGAGATTAACAATATGGGGTTAGGTTTTGGTACCTTGAATAGGTTTTGTGCATAGGTATGAGGTTAGTGGCTTAGCTGGTTCATGAGAAGGGAGTAAGTTTTGATGGGTGTGTCGTATGGTAGGGGGTTTTTCTGGATGAACTCCCTAGATCCACTGCATGAAAAATTGAAAATCATAAAACCTATTTCAATTTTCGATATGTAATTATATAAATCATAAATGATAAATAATAATGATAATGATAATAATAATAATTAAATTATAATTATAAAATACTAGAATGAAAATTATACATAAATTATACTCCTTATAGAAATAATTATTTTTTTTAAAGGTTGGGGCCGAAGCCTCATTTTTATTAAGAAAGCAAAGCAAAGACCTCTTTTAACTGGGTAGAGGGAGACCCATTACATATCTCGAAGGCCCAGTGGGCTTGTAGCCCAATACATAGCCCGCAGGCCCAAATATTTTTCCCAAATCCCATTCTATGAATAGTAACCTGGTTGCTATAGTACCCGCATAGTACCACCGCCACTACAGCGCCCGGCCGCCGCTAGAATACCCGCCGATCAACAGTACCGCTGCTGCTACAGTACCACTACAGTCTGCTACAGAACTTGTTCCCAATGGGTTTTGAACCCCCATTTTTTATGTAGTATTACGGGGTTCTTACCACTAAACCAAACCCCAACTACAAAACGTGTTGTATGGGGAACGAGGTATAGGGTTGGCCTGCCCACCTGCGCGCCGCACGCCCCCAGCTAGGCCCAAGGTGTCCAACCCTTGGGCTTGGGCCAGTTCCCGCGGAGTCAAGGGGACGAGAGGATCACTGGCGTCTGGTGCACATTGCCTTTGCGAGGACTCGAACCCGGAACCTCGACGACGGGACGCCACCGCCTTGAACTAACTCACCCAGCCCCTGCGGGCTCCTTATAGAAATAATTATAATTATAAGATAAATATATATATATACACATATAATTAGGTATATTAATATAATAAAATTAGTAACTATATGATTTTATTATCTATATACATAGTAATAATACCACTATTAAATATTAAACTAATATATTGATAATAATAAACTAATAATATTGTTGCTGATATTGTTAAAACTACAAATATTTAAAATGATATACAATAATATATAATAAAAATATTTAAAATTAATATAAATACTAATAAATATTAATAAATTAATAATAATACTAATATTAGTGAAACTAATAATAATAATATAGTGTTAAATATTATATATAAAAATAATATAAACTAATAATCATCTTAAATAACTAATATTAAAATATAATTTAACCAAAAACTATAAAAATAACTAAAATACTAAAAAACTATAAAAAGAACCTAAAACACAAAATATGGTTAGAAAAATTGATTAAAATTAACTTGGAATATGAATCATTGGTTTGAAGTAGATGGATATTTTTTATTTAACCTACAAAACACCCAATTCATTGAAAATACTAAATGTAAAGTGGTGCATGTTTTTTTGCAAGTTTTGACTCATCCCATAAATCCCACTTCTTATAATTCTTGGGATTTCTAAACCATGGATTCTGTCCCAAAATTAAATCACCAATATTTAAGTGTATTTGGTTTGGTATCATCCTGAAACCAAGGCACACCATGTTACACAGGTGTGAGTTTAAAATATTACACTTGCAATCCATTTTCTATATCCCACAGTTTCTTTGTATTGGCACCTCATGGGTTTCTCTTAAACTATTCCTTACTCCTTTTAAAGTAGATTATAATTTTTCTAGGTATGTTGTTGCACTAAAAAGATGATATGGTTCCTCAACATCATAATGTCTTTGACTACTTTGAACTCTTCAAAACTTAATACATGAAACTCAGTCTCTAAACTTTCATAACATTCAATACTTATTTGCAATAAATTATTTTCCTCCTCAAACTTAGTATTACAAATAAAAAGTTTTCCATTGAGTATTAAAAATATCTTCCAACTAATTATCCTTGCTATTTTTCTTATCTCAATATTGTAATATCAAGTATTCAGATAAGAAAACAAACATAACATTGTATTCAAATCCTTAGACACATCATTTCTCTACCAACTTATAGACTCCTTATTTCAAACCTAGAAAGTTGTATAGGATCAAATATTTTCTTCTTCATCACAATAGGTTGTATTGTCTCCTTCTTCATCTTCAAAAGCACTATCACTATCTAGTTTCTCATAATTTATATTTTTATTTTTCTTATCACAGCACCAATAGGTTTCTTTCTTCTTTTTTTATGAATGCATAGACTCTTCATCACTACTCACCACTAGATCCACACAAATCACATTCTTAGACTAGTAAATAAATTAATTATGTCTTTTTCAAACACTATAAATGGTATTTTGAAAATAAAAAATCATCAGTAGACCAAAATAACAATAATATAATACCCATTTTGGGTTCCCATGTTTTTTATGAATTTATTTTTCCACTCATGGAGTATACCAATAATACCCTCATTAAATGATCCTCTTTTTTAAACATGAATGAGTAAAAATATTCCTTTATTCTTCTCTAGGATCAACTTATTATTCTTAAAATCTTACACAATAATATTTTCAGTTTACTCTTTACAACTTTATAAAAATATATAGTAAACATATCAGTGGCATCTAACTATCTCTTTCAACTTCAAACTTCCCATTAAAATAATATATATTTAATCTTGGATCAATACATAACATTATATTCTCATCCTTTCCCATTTATGATGTTTTAATCCTAAATGTTTCATGATATTTAATCCACTGAATTCATAGCAAAAGTATCTATAGATTTTTTTATAGACATAAATTTGGATGTATTAACACTTTTCATGATTGGAAATATTACCATATTTTCATCTCAGTTTCTCTTTATCTTAACTTCTATAAGATCATATCAAAACGATGTACACTTTAATAAATAATATCTTTATCTTTGCGGTGTTTCATTTATATTATTATTGGAAATAAAATAAATTCATTTCTCATCATCAATAAAAAAATACAATGGTATTTCCTTAAATATTTCTCATAATAATATTGGATCATGGATTATATAAGATTAATTATGTTTTCACCTTGAATCTATAGCTTCAACATCAAATTATTTCACTTTCTTCATAATTAAAAAAAATTATTGAAACCACATTTTTTTCTCTTTTTTTATCTTGCATTTTCATGGATAAAGATCAAGTCATATATATCTTCTCAATCTTGGATAACACATCGATCTATGTGTTTATTTTTATTATACCATGATTTAATATCTCCTTAATAATCCAAAATAAATTCTATATTAATTATATAAATCAGAAAACTCAAATTTTTCACCCAGAAAAATTTCAAAATTTTAGCATAATTTTTAAATTTTGGAAAATTCTTAAATCCATACAGTGTGGAATTCAAAATTTGACCCTCATCAATTCCTACGATAAATAATTTAATTTATATAAAAGTATTTTGTTGAAGTTATATGTTTTCCATGAGGTCATATGATGATCTCAATTACTTACAGTGAAGTCTTATGATCAAGACATACATTGTAGTTGAAGCCATATGTTGAAGTCTTACAATTGGAAGAGACATAAATTCAGAACCTAACGACTTATATTCACTGATAGTTAATATGATTCACTTGGATAAGTCTTATGTTTAGAACTTATCCACTTTTTATTTAACTTCAAAATTTTAGATTTTTTTAGATGGATTCAAATGAACATATATTTTCCCCATGGTTTCTCCAACTTCTTTAAAACATATCTAATCATACTCAAATGATTGTAGTTTTTTTAAATAATTATAAACTCCTTAAAATACTTTCCAGAGGTGTTATAGTATAGATAACACTCAAATTAGTTTATTTTAGTGATTTTTTCTTTCATCTCAGGTGCAGACCTTCTTCAATCAATCATGAGCTAGCTATATTCAACTAAACCATTCTACAAGTGTTTTATAACATTGATTTTAGTAGCCAATATGATTTTTACACCTTATATAGGTTATCTAAATTTATTTATCTCTACTTGAAACACATTAAACATGTGTTAAACTTTTTTCACATCTATACAATATTTATAGACATAGGTTTTGCAGCTATATCCTCTTTCATGGGTATATACTCATGACCATCAATTAAAACTTCATTGTTGACTTATAATATTATCATTAGATTAATATTTGACAACATTTTTTACAATAAAAACATTTTTTGGATATAAAAAATCTACCTTTGTGTTTATTGTCAACATATATGTCTTATTAAGTCAATGATATTATCTCCCCTTTTAACACTGAAGGGTTCATGTTTCAATTTCTTCTCCCCATTCAATATTTCAATCTATTTTTATACCACTTGAAGTATTAGGGAAGGTTTTTATTTAAATTCCTCTCCCTATTATGAATTTCATCCTAGAGGTTTTCAATAACATCTCCCCTTTTTATCATCATAAGTGTTTAAAAGGGTTTTTTGAATAAAATATTCTAATTTTAAGAAACTCATCTTCTGTCCAAGTGAGTTATCTTCTAAATAACAATTAACGATACTTATTTTAGTTTAAAAATATTTAATACCATTATATAAGTTATTCAGAATGAATCACTACTTACAAAGAACATTTAGATCAATAAATAATCATTTGATATTTATTTGTATATCATTTCTCTTTTAAATGTTCCATTAACAAATCAAATCTAAGTATATATGAGTTAACCCTTTGTAGAAAACAAGATTGATAAGTTTATATAACAAGGTTGTCTATATTTTCACCACATGGGATACCATTTTCTTTCTTTCTCAATTTGGAGGAAGCACACAAATTTTCAAGAAACTTTAGGAACCTGTACTCAATTGAACATATACATAACAAAATTCAAGTTTCATGCATTCTTAAATTAGTTATATAATCATCCCTTAATATAAACATAATTTATATACATTAAAATAGATATGGGATAACAAAATCATACCTCAACCTCCAGATTTTGAAGGAACTACCAATATTTCTAAATTTAAGTAGAAGGTCATAATCCTCTTGTAGCTTCATCTATTTTGAAATATCTTCCTCAAGGGATACCATATATCCTTATTCACCTTAAATTTCTATCATCTAATCAAATTTGATATAAACAATAAATAAAGTGGATCCTCCTACAACTTCTAATCTTGAAAAATAGGGCTGAGATAGATATCTCAACCAGGAAACTTATTTTCTTTAAGGTCTAAAATCTATAGATCTATTCATTATTTCATTATATTTGGATTTCCAAATCCAAAACTAACTCGGTAGTATGTTCCTCTTATATTTTTCACCTTTCTTTTAACTCAAGTGGAATTATTGTCTTGAGAAAATAAATCAAAATATGTATTTTCAACTTATTCTAATTTACTAACCAATTCTAATTGATTTGACCATGTTGTAAGACAACCTTTGGGCACATGCTATATCTTTTTTTAGGTGTGGAATTTTTTAGTATAATAATTTTTAGAACATAATATAATATGTTATTTACATTTATATTTAATAAACTTTTATTACTGAATAATTCATTTCTTAATTTTGAAATCATTATCACCAAACTTCTTTCATCTTTCACACACTTCATTATTATCTTCTACATTTACCTTGGTGGGAACCTTTGTAACCTATTCATGAAGAGTATCAAAAACCATTTCAATCCTACTATCTCTATATTTGATGGATTAAATTTTTGTTTTTATATTTATCCAGTTTTTATTAATATTCATATACATTTTTTAATGGTCCATGATGTGGTCTCTATGAAACAATAGAAGAATATATTCCAGGTTGGCTTGACACCCTATTCAATATTCTTCATTGACTTCTTGGGAGACAGTATTTCATCTCTCTTCTTTAATTATTTTTCTCCCATGGCAGACTCACGCCCTTACTTCACCAACTTTTCATCATGTGGTGGTTATCTTTCTTATTTAGTAAATCTACTAGAATTTATCATAGTAGTGACCACCAATATTGCACAAGTCATAGAAATTTTCAAAGATATCAAATTTTTTCTTTGTGGATAGATTATTCCTTTTTTGTGTTCTCTATTTAACTCTAGTAGGTTTTCTTTAAAGTTCATGTTTTCTCACCATATATCCTACACTTATTTTATATCAATATACTATAATAGTGTACCAAAAACCAATATACATATTTTCTAACCTCCAGTACCACCAATATCTACCCTTAAATTTTAATTTTTTCATATAGGTGCAGACTATCCGGATATACTTATTTTTTTCTTTTGGTCTTGAACCTATTTTTTTCTTGCTCCTTTTGGGTAATGGTTCTTAAAGGAAATTATAACCTATTTCCTTGAAATATTTATCACTAACCTATAATTTTTACACTATAAATTTGTGCATATTTATTCTTTTTTCATACAAATCTTGAAGAAAATGATTTAGTAAAAGAAACATTATCTGGACAATGGGTTACCTTTTTCCAATAACTAGAGGTGGATGATTCTCAAAATTATATCAAGATATCATTTCTACTATTTAGATTCTTATTTAATGAAATAATATCCTATAAAGTCTATGTGGAATCACATATATTCTCATCTTATTGGAAAGTTATAGATTTTTCTTCTTTCAGATTCTTCAATTGGATTTTCATCTTTAATCATTTCAAGTTAAGAGTGTTCTTTTCATCTTCCACTGATCTCAACATTTCTTCCAAATAATTCTTTAACTTATAAATTTTATCCTCGTGAATTTTTTTATGAATTCCAAATAATTTTTCTCAAATTAATTATTTTTTCTTTCACTTATGGCTGATAATTTTTTACATCCATAGAGATTTTAAATAACTTATCTAATTCATGGAGTAATTCATTCACAACATTCTAAAAAAACATTTCTTATAGGTAACTCTTTTAAATTATTCATCAATTAATGAAATACATTCATTGAAAAGTATGGTAGATTATTCATTGGATTTTCCAAGCCTTATGAGAGTGTTGCATGACTCATTTTCTTTGAAAATGCTTCTTATATTGTATTAGCTTATTCTTATATATAATAGTTTTCATCAGTCAGTACCTTAATATATGGTAGAATATATATATATATATATATATAAACTTAAACAAGAAATTTGTTTAGGTAATCCTTAACTTTATAGTAAAATTCACTGAGTTGCTCATTAAAATAATCTTCTTTACATCTTCAGCTATATTCACTAGAAGAAACATTATCAACAAATTTATCAAAACTCTTAAAAATCTAACTTCCTTTAGCTAGTGTTTTTTCCCTTTTCTTATTCAAACACTTTCTTATCTTTCTTTCCAAATTATTATTTCTATTTCTCAAGGTATTTGTTGAGACCTATAAGTCTATTTCAGTAAAATTTGAAGAATATTTTTCAATATGGGGTACTTATTCAAACACTAATATTCAGTTGAAATATATTATATATAACAACTGGTGAATTTTTTAAAATTATCATAGTGAACCTTGTCATTTTTATTCTAGTTTTTAAGTTAATAAATATCCAATTATAGGTGACCTATTCTCTATTATCACATGTAGTATCCCAGTAGATTGTACAGATTCTCCTGAGAGGGTGGTGAATTAGGTGTGTATTGATTTTACTAAATTTAAATTATTTATTTAATACATTTAAACCCCTTTTTACTTGAACCTATAATGATTTTCAATATAGATATATCTTTTTATTTTAACCTAGAAAACACCTAATGTAATGAAAATACTAAATTAAGTGGAACGTGTATTTTTATAAGTTTTATAACCTCTCATAAATCCTTCTCCTTACCATGCTTGGGATGTCCAAGTCATGGATTCTAAACTAAAATGAAATCAACAATGTAAAAATGGAGTTGTCCAGGTATCATTCAAAAACAACGACAAACCATATTACATAAGTGTAAGTTTCCAATATTATAGATGAAACCTATTTTTTGAATCCCACTGATTCTATATACTAGTGTCCCTATAGTTTATCTTAAACTCTCCCTTATTCCACTTAAAGTAGATAGAAATATATCTATCCATGTCACTTAATCCACAAAGATGATCTTCTTCCTCATCTACATGTAATATTAATCTACCTTGAACTCTTTAACAACTTATTACATGAAACTCGGTCACTCAACATTCATGGATTGTGGTTTTTCTTCAGAATATGTTGTTAACATCAATAGACTCAATATTTCATAGAAATCTAATTCCACTGAGTATTATAAATATATTATAGCTAGTAATCTTTTCTCACTATCTTCTCACATTGATATAGGCTCAGAAATATAGATAATAAAACAAAAACAGCCTCTGATTCATCTCGTTAGACACATTTTAATTCCTCCTACTTATGTTCACCTTTGGAAAACAAAACAATTAATAGTATCAAATATATTCTTATTCCTAAATAAAGGTATCACCGTATCCTTATTCATCTTCCTCAAGAGTTATAGTGATTCTTGTTTCCTCACAATTCACATGCTTATTTTTCTTTTCACAAAACCCAGCAACAACTTCTTCTGTTTTTTAATGGATGCATAGAATCTTTTAATTTTCTCTCCTTAAGATCCTCACAACTCACATTCTTAGGTAGCTCAATAAATTAATTATATAATCTTTAAATACCATAAATGGTATACTGATATGTCAAAATAGGTGTTATCCAAAAATCACCGCAATAGAATACCCATTTGGGTTCCCATGTAATCTCACGTGCTATTTTTTATAACCAATTATTATTAAAATAATAACCTCAATAAATGATCCTCATTTTTGAAACATGGATGAATAAAAATATTATTTTATTCTTATCCAATCTCATTTTTTCTCTCTCAAAATCTTCCATTATAAGACCCACACTCCAATATTCAAAGTTGTATAAAAATATATAAAAATATATATGTGGTGTGGAAATATCACCTATGGATTGAGAATTTTCATTAAAATAATATATTCATGAATCTTGTATCTATACGTAACAGTATCATCTTTAAATTTTCCATTTCTCACAATTGTATCAGAAATGTGTTGTGATATTTAATACACTAAAAGAACAACACAAGAATGTACCAATTTTCTTATATATTTAATAAATATAGAATAATTATCACATTTTTGGATTGGGTAAACTCTTATCCTTCTATCTTTGTTCCTTTTTATCTTAACATAGAAAATATCTAATGATAAAGATGTAGGCTTTAATAAACATCAGTTTGATATTTGATGGAACTTCATCTGCATTATTCATAGAAATGTGATAAATTAATTTTTCATCATTATGTAATATATACAGTGGATTTTTCTTTAACATTACTCATAAAAATATTTTATCATAGTTTTTTTATGCTTCATGATTTTCTGAAATCGAATATACAGCTTTAACACCATCATATTTTACTTTCTTCAGAATTAACGAATTAAAAAAACTCCCTTTATTCCTATTGATTTGACCTTCCCTCTTTAAAGATGGATATCATCCCCTCTATAACTTTTAAACACTATATCACACAACAATATACGAATTTATAATTTTTATACCATGATATTAAATCTCTTCCATTATCCTAAATAAATTCCATCTTCATCAGATTAAATATGGAAATTTAAATTTTTTACCAAACAGAATTTACAAATTTTGGAAACATTTTGATGTCATATGATGGGTAATTCCAATTATTTTATCCAAAAAATATTATTATAATGACTTACATCCATATAAAAGGATTATGTTGAAGTTATATATTTTTCAGGAAGTCATATGATGAACTCAAAGACTTATGGTGAAGTCTGATGATTAAGAATTATATTGAAATTAAAGTCATGTTCTAAAGTATTATGGTTGGAATAGAATTATTTTTGGCACCTGAATAATTACATTAACTATGAATTCATACAATCTAGTTGGAAATGTCTAAAATTTTGGACTTTTTCTTTTTCGTTGAACTCCAAAATTACATATATCTGCAGATTGCTTCAAATGGACTTCAAATTTCTCCATGGATTCTTTAACTTCTTTAAATCATTTAAAACCTTTAAAATTATTATTATAATAATTAAAATAGATCCAATCTCCTTAAAATATGTTCTTAAGGTGTTGTAACATATAAAACATCAAATTAGAGTATTTTAGTGAGTTTTTTAACCAAATTAGGTGTGGTGATTCGTCAATAAATCATGAGTTATCTATATTCAAATAAACCTTCATTTAGGTGTTCTATAACCCTGATTGTCGCAAATAAAATACATTTTAAACATTATATGGATTCTGTAGCTTTATCTAGATCTACTTCAAACATGTTGAACCTATGTTAAACTTATTTTTCATAGCCATACAAGTTTTCTAGCCATAAGTTCAATTGCCAGCTCCTCTTTCATGGGTGGATACTCAAAATCATCAACTAAAACTTCATCATTGACTTAGGATCTTATCATTGACATAAACTTTGAAAATATATTTTACCAAAAAAACACAATAAATAAGACCTTTGTCCACAATAGTACTGTTTGATGAAAGTAGCACTGTAATAGATTAGATATTCATGGAAATTGATGGATACTATTTTTGGATGAAAGTGACACTATCTAAAATATGATTACATGTGAATTTGATAATATGGATGAGTTAAACACTTGATATGTGTTATTAAATAAATAAAACATTGGTTATAATATAAGTAAATAATCCAATGATTATTTATCATAAAGGTTACTATATTAAATGGTAAACATCACTTTGATGAATATTTAAGGAAGTTGAGTTTAATATGGAATTTATATGGTAGTGATTTATATATATATAATTTATGTTTTGTATTTAATCACTAAAATACATTGGAAAATGATACTAAAGAAGTTTGGAATTATTTTGATAATTAAAAATTTTATTTATGTAGTTTTATATGCCTTTAAGTCATTATATATGCTGAGAGAAAAATTAATTAAGTTCTTTTATTAATTATAGAAATCTTAAAAACTATATGGGGGATTAAAAATATCTAAGTCTTTAAGTAAATAGTATTTTGTAAGGGTTATCTCTAAATCCTTAAGGGTCAAAAGTTACTGAGAATTTTCAAAGGTTGAAACATTACTTTGAGAAGGTGAGGGTCATTTGATGAGTTCATAAGAATAATCCTAATACTCAATGTGAATATTTGGAATAGTTAGGAGATTTTATAATTATCATGGGAACATTTGTAATATTCATTTAATGTTTCATAAGATTCTGTTGTATGATTTTATAAGGGTCATTTACCCTTACGATGAGATTGATGGATAAAATATGATAAAGGGAAGAGACCCACTAAGAATCATATGGGTCATTGTGGATTTTGTAAGAGTTATCTCAAGACTACATAAGATTCATTTTTGATCTATCTATAGAAAACATAAGAGTCATGGAGATAGATAGAATAAATTTGAAAATTGAATTGTAGTGTAAGAGTCATTTTCTCCTCTGTTTTTGGTGATTATAATATTTCATAAAATTAAAATGAATTCATAACGGTCACTGGATCTAATGATGATGGAAATGAGATGAATTCCTAATACTCACAGATGTTTGTAAAAAAATAATACTCTTATAAAAAGGTAAAAAAATAAAAATATAAGAGTTATTGGTTGAGAAAAATCTATGATGAGATTTTATAAAGATACATGGATTTTTGTAAGAGTATGTTAGGTGATGTTGTAACTATTCCTTAGATAAATAAGCATTGTAATTACTCAAAGAGAATTTTGATTTGTGATACGAATGAAGAGTAATTCCAAATATGATTCTATTAAATGGGAATCATTCACATCAAAAGGAGAATAACCATGACTATGAAAAACTCCATTACATGATTCCATGAAAATGTGGAGTAAATTAATAAGGTTTTATGATTTGGTGGAGGTGAATCATGATATTTATTTATATTTCATAAAAAATAAATTCTTGAGTTTATTAGGGGTTTAAATTGATTTATAGTTTACTATTATATTAATAATTATTATGGAATAAACATGTTTCTATGAATCGAGGATAATTCCCATATTTCAATATGGAAAATATAACAAACTGATTTTCTATTAAAGTATAATGAAATAAATAGAAGAATAAGATGATTATTTTAAGGAAAACATGATACCACTGATGTTTTCGAATATCTAATATTATCAAAGAGGTAATAATATATTTTAATTCAATAAGATAAATCATGAAAATCAAGGAATAAGGAAGAATAGTGAGTCACATGATACATCAATAACATAGACGATGATTGATAAAAGAATAAATTGACATTGTTGTCACTGTGTTGAGGAATAAAAATGAGGATAAGTGTGATAAACCCCTATCATAAGATATTAATATATCATAGAGGATAAATAATTGATAATATTTATTAAGATAACTAATTCTTGAATAATAATGTTTGTGTTTTTCTATATGAGAATGCAGAATTAGTAGAAGAAATGTTTATGGGAAAGTGATTTTGAAGAATATATGAAAGAAATTAAAAAAGAACTAGTAAAGTGGCTACTTATGACTTTTATGATATATCATCAATGGAAATTTCTAGTATTTTGGGAGTTAGCCATATACATTATTCACTGGTATTCATCATTTTTGGGATACAACTTGTAATTTACTCACTCGTGTTTACTACTGGAAATATATATCTCAAACATGAAATGAATGTAGTAATGATTGGGTAACCACATTAAGAATAAACCTTGTAAAAATCTTCAAGTTCATTTATGATCTTTATTTTGTTTCATACAAGAAAGGGTTTGAATTTAAGGAATGATAGGATCAACAATTTCACTATTCAAAAAAACTATTTAAATGAATTGATCCTATAAAAAACTATCACTGTTTCACCCCCCCCCCCCCTAGTGATACATCTGTGCACTTGGTAACATCAATTGGTATCATATCAAACTAGTTATCCCTTAAAAGATAAGACTTTGAATGAATTTGAACATATAAAAGTAGAATTTATTCAAAAGTAGGGGTGTTTTTTTATTTGAAGGAAATAAATTTCATTTCTAGAAGAATAGGAAGATCACCTATCTTTTTTTGTAAGGCCTGTAAGTGAGTGATGTTATGACTGTAAATTTTACACCACTTAGAATATATGATACTACTACATTTTCTGATAAGATAAATCTAGAAGTATTTGGAAAAACAAGAAATTATATTTTGAAAACCATGTCTTCAAGAGTGTACAAAAATTTATGGGACTCGAGACATCCATGGAAATCGAGGATAAACAAGAGAATATATATAAGAAATTTCAAAGTTAAATAACCTAAAATTTAGATCTAGAGATAAACTTTTACCGGTATCATACTGATTAATGGTGAGATGGAAGATGACTATTTAACAAGAGTAAATGAGATATATAGTCATATAATGGGGTTTAGAGACACTTTAGAAGAATCAATCATAGACAAAAAATTGATGAGAAATTTTTCTAACATGTTTAATCCAAAGATATATGTGTTTTAATATAAGGAAGTCTTATCTCTTGATGAGTTTTATAAAAAAATCCTCAATTATGATATATGGAAAACTCTTGTGTTCCAGAAAAAAGTCAAGGAAGAGGTGGCATTAAAATCTAAGAAATCTCACAAGCTTAAAGAAAAGAATGATGAGTCGGCTTTAGATTCAAAATATAATGAATAAGATATAGTGCGCAATACAATCATGTCTATTATTTAGAAAAAAATCATTTGAAGTGGAAGCGGGTAATACAAAGGTATGATTCCTCTAAAGTGTTTTAATGATAGATGATTTGAACATTTTTAAATTTATTATCTGAAGAATAAATATGATGAAATTGAGAGTGATTGTAATGTTCTGTACCTGTTTCACTCATAAGTAACTAAACATGGTTGGTCACATGGCCTCAAATACACCTCCCCATATGCTAGAGGCTAACGATTAGAAACGAGGGTCCATAATGGTATGATAGGGATACTATACACTCGTAATTTGAGTGGAAATTTAGTTATAAAAAATGAAAAAATATTTGAAGCACAATAATGTCAATATAAAAAATAAGTTAATACATCTTGACAATAATAATACATCAAGCCAAAAGTGTCACCCTATATAAAATGATGAGTATATCATGGAGCTATAAAAAGGTAGGAATATGTACATACATGTATATCAATAAGAAAACAAAAAAACCAAAAATTATATCTCTAAAAGCATCATGGTCCAAGGCCCCATGATCCCAAGCTCCCAAACTATAATCAATAAAACATCCAAGACTGGGTGTTTTCCCTTATCCCTACCCGTATCTATGATGTCTATTCAGGTGCTAAACTGCAGCCCAAACAGGGTGTGAGATATACTCTATAAGCCACCACCAATGACATCTACACAAATCCAGTCAATGAATATAAAATTAGTACTATGTAGATATAAAGATACTTAGCGGAATAACATTCATGAAGTAATAATCATGTCAGGATTGAACTCCTCATGCGATGCCCAGCTGACCATACCAACTTCAGCTCATGCTAGTAATGTCTGAACAATGGACCTTCAAGAGGTTAGGGTACAACATCTATAACCAAGGTGTACTAGTTTAAGTAATCATAAATAGGACCCGATGTGATACCAGGGTGTCCAATTCATAATAATACTAATAGAGGATCTAAGAAGAATTAAGGCATCCATGACCTTAAAATCATGATCCATATCATAGAGCATAAACCAGGTAGCATATATAAGAGATATAAGTGTAATAAAAGGGGTACACCCAAGGAATTCCACTACAATAATGTCTAAATGATTCCATGGATCATGTACACAGTAATTCCTAGGCTATACATGACTGGGGCCCAAGAGAAGTATACATGGTGCCTCCTATCTAAATATGTCATCTGAATAAAATTAGTGTATCCAAGGCATTCAAATATCTTGATATGAGTCTAGTGAATCATTAGTAATAGACCAAGTAATTCCCATATAAATAATAAATTTAAAAAAAATCAAAGGTGGTTATCTCCCTTAGAAACCATTCGAATGAATCTGGGGGCATCCTCTGAGTGCTCAAGGTATTCCCAAGTTTAACCACTCCTATAGTAATAAAAATTTCATACTAATAATAGGAGTATATAGCTTTCATATCTTACAACATAATTCATGTAATAACTAATTTAATTTAGCATTTCCATTTATTTAAGTCATTTCCCTTTCCTTTACAATAGATAAGGGCCAATATGGTGTTTCATACAAATTTACATTTCATTTCAAATTAATAAGATCCATGATAATATGTTTTATTAATCATGAAGTGTCAATTCATCCATTTAAATTAATCAAACCATTTTAGAAATTCAATCCAAACACACTAATGGGTATTTCAGTTATTAGTAGGTATATGAACCATAGTAATATGCATGGAACACCCAGAGGGGAAACTCAAGTTCAGTTCATTAGCCTCCAATGATTATAATAGGGTCTAATAGGGCATTTAAATCTCAAATTAAATAACTACTTTAAAGTAATTTGATTTTATGTTCAAAGCATGTGTGAAACTGGCACATGGCACAATAGATACAATTATAAATGAAAAATACTTGAGGGAAAGTTCATAGACCACCTACCTTATGGAATCAAAGGAACACTCACATATTATCATCCCTTGGTTTGGTTTTAATTGTAAGAAAATGGAATAATAGACAAACTACTCAAAAAAATTGAAAATGATATTAAAAAAATATTTTCCAATGAATAGAAAGAGAAACCATGAAACTAAGGTAATAGATTGAAGATTAATCAGATGTCAATCTGACATGAAATATGACACTTTATTCAGGCATCAGAAATAGAAGAGGGATCAAATCCTTTTATAGAGGCATGGAGGAGCACCAATGGGAGTAGGGGAACTGAATGTTGAATGGATGAGGAAAAATGGGGTTAAGTTATAAATATATAAAGTAAAAATAGTAAATTAACCCTATAAAATGGGTCACAAAATTTGGCCATATAGTTGGACAAACTCTGTGCTAACCATGTGACAATCACTGTCCGTAGTCACCCCTTATATGGGTTGGGCACACGGTTAGACTAACCATGTGCAGCCCATGAAAAATGTCTCTGCAACAATGTTTACGGTATTTTCATGTCCATTTGGTCTAGGGATAATATTTTGAAAAACAATGTGACACCCTCTGAGTTTCATGGTTTGAGGTTCATGGTTAATATTAACCATGCACTAACCATGTTTATCAATTGTTCTTCCCAAAAAATGAGGCATTGGGCTCCAAAGAAGCCCCTAAAACTCTGTAAACCTTTATTAATAATTTAATCCCATGTATAAGATTAAAAATTAATATTCAAACTAAAACTAGATGTTTTATTCCTAAAAAGAGAAACCGGGGTGTTACAGCCTCCCCCACTTAAGACAACTTGTCCCTGAGTTTCCCTTATGAGGGTGATATTACACAATCTCAAAGAATATGTAGCCATAGGGAATTTACATCATCCTCCCACTCCTAGGTCTCATACTATATGTGGGTGTGATTACATAGCACTTAGACTAGAGTAATTAACCTTCTCTATAGAGCCTTTATATTTTGTTCGATGATGGGTATATTATTCTCTTCAAAAGATTCTTCTACCTCTAACTCAACTTCATCGAGATGAAAGATGTGAGATGGGTCTAAATAGTAGATATATAAATTAGAGACATGAAACATGTGGTTCATATCTTTGAATATCTCAGAGGGTTCTATATGATAAACAATTGGTTCAACCCTCTCCAAGACCTCAAAACATCCAATGAAACGAGGTGACATGTTGCCTTGTTTCCTAAACCATCGATGCCCTAGTATATTAGTTTATCACAAGAAGACTCAATCCTTGACCTCAAAATCTAGAGGTTATTGAAATTGATCGGTATTATACTTATATCTAGACTGAATTGTGTCTATTTTATTTATGATTAGTAGAACCTACTCTAAAGTCACCTGAACAATATAAGGTCTAAGTAGCATCCTCACCCTTGACTCTAATCGGCACAAATATGATCAACATGGCCTACTGTATAAGGCATTATAAGGATCCATCTATATCATCTCCTAAAATGTATTATTATAGAAATACTCAACTATGGGAATTTTTTTCCAACGAACCTCCAAAATCAAGGGTTCATGCTCTAATAATGTTCTATATCACCTTTATTGTCAACTAAGACCACCTATCAGTCTAAGAGTGGTATGCTGTACTCAAAATTACTTATGTACCTAACACCAACTATAACCCTTGCTCGAACTGAGAAGTGAAAAAAAGTGTTCTTTTCTGATACAATAGTCTATTTCTATGAATCCATATAAACTCCCAGAGATATATCCTACCATAATCATCAATATAAAAGTTTTCCTTGATAAGTAAAAAGTTATCAACCATCATGATCCTGTCAATGATCACCCATACTTCATCATTTCCCTGAGGGGATCTCGGTAATCTAGTCACATAGTCTATGTTGATTTCATCCCATTTCCACTATGTAATGGAAAATGGCTCTAGAATCCCCTCTGGTCACTGGTGTTCCATCTTTACCTACTAACAGGAGGAACACCTAGTAGAAAAGTTAGTTATTGACCTTTTTATATCAATCCACTAGTATTGGTGATATATATCATGATACATATTTTTAAAATTAGGGTATACCAGCTAATTAGAATAATGATACTCTCATATAAATTCCTCCTAGAGTTTTGTAGGAACCCAAACGCATCTAGGGGTTCACAAGACCTCATCCTCATCAATGACCTATCATGGTAGTGTTTCCTTTCCTAAAAAATCTCCCTTAGGACTAGGACCTTGAGATCTAATAACTAAATCATATTCAATCTCTCCAATAGTAAATAGGTAACAGATAAAGTTATAAGGATTTTCTACCTGTGATGCTCATGTACTTATAAGTTCATCTTAGAAGATAGGGCCACCAAATGCCACTCACTAGTGGAATCCTAAACTACTTGTGTTTGAGTCCTCTGGATTAGAGCATCTATTATAGCATTTCTCTTCCAAATAATATGGTCAAGCTCAAAGTCTAGTGAATGCAGGTATTCAACCCACCTCCTCTTTCTGATATATAAATCATGCCATATAAAGATATAATTGAGGATTTAAAGGTCTATAAACACCAAAAATCACTCTCCAAGAAAATAATTCATCCAACAACACAAATCATGAACTAAAACTATCATCTCAAGATCATGTGTCTAGTAATTTCACTTGTGTGACCTCAACTGACGATACCCATACACCAAAACTCAATATTTATGCATCCAAACTACTCCTAACCCGATACCTGACATTTCATAATAAACTGTATGGATTCTTCCTAGTTCTGATAGAATTAGGATTGGTGCTAAATTAAATCTCCCTTTCAACACCTAAAAGGATGTCTCACATGCTTTAGAACGTAAAATTTTGATTCCCTACTTAGTCAATCTTGGGATAATTTATTTTAGGTGTGAAAATTCATAAATAAAGAACATGTAATAATCATTCATCCCCAAGAAACTCTATATGTCAAGAACATTCTTCGTCTGCTCCCAGGTAACTACAACTCTAACTTCTTTTGGGTCAATGGATTCTTCTAACTTTGAAACTATGTGACCAAGGAAGTGAACTCAGTCATTCTAAAAGTGGAATTTGGTGATCTTAGAAAATATCTAGTGCTCTATCTATGTATTCATCATGATCTCAAGATGTATGGCATGGTTGGGTCGAGTATAAGAATACACCAAGATATCATCTATTAACACTACCACAAATTAATATATATACGAGTGAAAATTCGATTCATCAATGCCATGAAAACCATAAGCATGTTCGTCAAAACAAAAATGGAATAATGAGATACTCATAAATACTATGCCTACTCTAAAATTTTTTGTGGTGTATGTCATTGGTTATAACTCATACCTGATGGTATCACAACCTCAAATAGATCTTAGAGAAAACCCTAGCTTCTTGGATCTAGTCAAAGAGTTCTTCTGTACGAGGCAGTGTATACCAGTTAATAACCTTAAACTAGTTCAGAAAGAGTAAATCCATGCAGATCCTAAGGGTACAATCCACCTCCTTGGAAAAAAGGATAGGTGAACCCCAAGGTGAATTACTAATCTTTATAAAAACCTTATCTTAAAATTTCTCTTGCTTCCTCTTGAGCACCTAAAACTTAGTAGTTTCAATCCTATGTGGAGGAATGGATATATATTCTTCTCATGAACTAGATCAATATAGAACTCCACCTATCTCTTGGGTGGTAATCTAAAAAAATTAGGGAAAACATCCTGGAAACAACCTTCTATAGGAGGCAAAAATCATGATATATCCCCTTATCATCCATGTATAGTTTACTGATCTGGGTTGGAGAATATAACTATTCCTAATAGTGATGTGAAGGATACCTGATGAAGGTAAAAATATAAGTAACCAACCATTCCATCCTAAGGATGATATTGAAACTCATCATCTCAAGGATGAAGTGCTCCCATAAAAAACAATAGTTACCTACCGAATGGGGGAATTCCTTGAACGGTGTTACACTCTCAGGTCATATTACCAATGGAGTATCAAGTGCCATTACACCAAAAAAATAAAAAATATCAAGCCCAAGTATTTTCATGATAGACATATAGATAAAAGAATGAAAATAACCTATATAAAAAAGAGCATATACTAAAGTAAAGGCTACTAAGATTGCACCACTGGCCATATATATCTTAAAACCTGCTCCTCAGGTATATATTTTACTAAAAATATCTATATTTATCCATGTTCCCAAGATATATCCTGACTAAATAGAGTGGGTCCACTTAGTTGGCATTGTGTATCCTGATTCTGGCCTCCTCATCCACGTCCACCTCCTTATCATGTACGACTAGTGGTAGTTTATCTCCCGGCTTGGAATGGATCTAACGATCCTTTTTCAGAAGGTTGATCTAGTTCATATCATTTTCTACTAGACATATATGTAAAGGTCCATAAAAAAGCTCATAAGATTGCCCATTATTCTATAGATTTTGTACTCATCTAGGTCTCAGTCACACTAAGGATTTATGTGACTGTATCTCCCATAATGATGGAATATAACAAAACTACTAGTGTAGATAATCTGGTTTCCACTATACTATCAAAAACCCTCTAGATGATGTTTCATGCTAATTGATGAACTACTACCCTATCTTAACACACACCATCCATGACCTATACTGTCAACTTCCCTTAAGTTGCGCTCAATGATAAAATCTTGATTCATAATTCAAAATATAGTAGTCAGATAAAAAATATTTGCCTAATATTGGATGGTATACCTGATCCCATCCTCGAAGCGTATCATTATAGAAAACTCGTCAACAGTGAAGGATGATGAAAAATAATAAAGCTCAATAAATCAATTAGAATAGTCCATAAAAAACATGGATCCTTTCTCTAAGTTAATTAACTCGCTATCTCTATCAGTTATTAGTATCTCTAGAATGAAATAGTCATAGAAGGTGGCCTGAAAATCTCCCTAATCCATATCCCAATGGTTTTCTATCTGAGTAATAACATACCACCAACTCTTTTCATAACCATGAATCATATAATTGATGATCTTGAGCCTCATCTTTAGAGGTGTCTCTAGGTGCTCAAATACTGATAGCATTACCTTTGTCCATGTCTCAGCGGCCTATGGACCGCCATTCCTTGAAAACTTGGGCAGATGTTGCTTCTAAAACTCTCACTTTAGCTCTTCCATATGAGGGGAAATATATGGAAATCTTTGAATAGTTTTCATAAACTATAAGAAACCCTCTTAAAATTGGGCATCAGTTCCCAGGTCAGGTATAACTAGAGGTTCCACAGGTGGCACTATTGGCAGGTTAGGTCCCACCACTTTAGGAACATGTTTGTTGCTGCATTCTTGGAACATGACTTAAAGAATTCTTGGTGGAATGGCATTAAAAATTACATGCACATTAATTATATAATATTTAATAATTATAGAAAAATTAGATATATTAATATGATAAGTACAATCCTTTCAATACAAGAGTCACACCCCTATTCCTACTCATAAATTCAGGTCTGGGTAACGTATAAGACCACGATAAACAAGAGATACTACCTACTACCCACTTCTATGTTGGTTCTATGTCAAGTTCTATATTTTATATTATGGCTTCCAATATATGGGGTTTCAACTGCAATTTTTAAAGGAAAACATCTGTTAAGTTTCAATTTGAATAACTATTTAGCGTCAACCTTTTCCAGTTAAATTTATAACTCATCAGTTCTTATATATTTCAAGATTTATATCCATTAATTTATATATATATATATATCAATGTCCAGTTACATGGGTCTATCATTCCTAAGTTATAAATTACTACTCTTTATAAATTAATAATGGTAATGCATCTGACTATAACTAATATTTTATGATGGTTCAATTATATAGATCATCATTCCCAATTTATAGAGGCACACACACTCTTAATATTGAAAATAGAACACATTTAATTGAAAAAAATTTACATTTCATCTCATGAAAACAATAGTCCACAAATTAAACATGATATAATTAGAGAATTAAGGTTCCATCATCAAGCATATGGAAAAACCCCTTTTATGATGATGAATAAAATTTAATTATTCCAATTTATTTCATCCTTGTTAGAAATGTTAGAAAAATTTAAAATATAAATATCAAGGAAAAAAGAAACATATGACATACAATGCATGCAATAAGTAAATGTGGCATAACATAGCACATGACATATAAATCCTCACATGCCTATAATAATGCATGAGAAATTACCTCAATCCCATACTATTCCAAGGTTAAAAATAAATTATACAATAGTAATAAAATCTACAACCCATGTGTGTCACCCAATGGTAAAATAAGTACAACCGTAACAGGTATAATCTCAATCATCAATTCCCATACTAAGAAATTTGTCTTTTACCTCGTATGTGGATTAACTACTCCTAGGCATAGGCTCATTACCAAATCTTGACATATCCTAGTATCCTATCTAATAACCCAAATAGTAACACAAAAAGAAAAAATCTCTAATACTAATTTGTAATTCACCAAACCCAGTTTACTCATAAGTAACCAAAACTAATTAGACATATGGCCACAGGACTTCCTCCTCATACACCAGAGGTTGTCGACTAGAATTGAGGGTCCATGATGGTGAGGTGGGGAGACTATACCCTCATAATAAAAGTATAACAATGGTGATAATAAATTAATAAATATAAGAACAATAATAATGAAAAAATATCAATGAAGATAATTTGTCTAGATAGTAATGATACATCCAGCCTAAAGTGTCACTGTATACAAAATGATGAGAATGTCAGGGAGCTATTAAAAATTAATGCATACTTACATACATTTATATAGACAACAAAAAAAATCCCATAAAGGATATCTCAAAAAGAATCATGATACTAATATTTTTCATATTCTCCCAAGATCCCATGCTATAATTAATCAGTAACCCAATATTGGGAAATTTTCCTTATCCCTAACTACATCCATGATGTTTGTCTGGGTACTAAATAGAGACCCGAACATGGTATAATATATACTCAGTAGGACACCACCAACAACATCTACACAAATCCAGCCCGTGAATATAAAATCAACAGTGTTTATTTATAAAGATAGGTAGTGGAATAAAATTTGTGAAATAATAATCACATCAGGCTCAGACTCCTCATGGGATTCCCAACTGACTATACCTGCTTCGGCTCATTCTAGTAATGTCTAAATAAGGGACCCTCAATAGGTCAAGATCTATAAATTATAACCAAGTTTTACTAGTTTAAGTTATCATAAATAGGACCCAAGGTGATACCAAGGTGTCCAACTCATAATAATAGTAATTTAGGATCCAATAGTAATCAAGGCATCCTTGACCTTAGAAGGTTGAGCCAGCTCACAACACATAAACCATGCAACCTAGCTAAGGTGTCTGAGTGTAATACAATGGGTACACCCAAATCATTCCAATAGAATAATTTCTAGTAGATTACATGGAGAATTTACATAGTAAATCCCAAGATAAGCATGATTGGGGCGCAAGGGAAGTATCCAAGGGGTCTCTTTTCTAAATACATCAGTTGAATTCAAGGATTGTATCCAAGGAATTCTAGTTTTTGGAGAAGAGTAATGTGAATCATCGATACTATTCCTTGTAATTAACCTATAAATAATAATTTAAAAAATTATAAGGTGGGTATCGCCCTTGGAAATATTCCTAATGAATATGGGTGGCATCCTCTGAGTGCTCAAGGCATTCTCTTAGGAATCCAAGGATGGCTTAAGTCTGGCCACTCATATAATAATAAAATACTCCATAATAATAATTGGAGTTTAAGCCTTTCATCCCTTATATCATAGGCCATGTAATAACCATTACAATTCACCATTTATATTTATTTATGTTGTTACCCTTTCCTTTAAAATAGAAAAGGTTCAATAGGAGGTGTCATACCTATTAACATTTCATTTCAAATTAATAAAATCCAAGCTAACATGATTTCAAATAATAAAGTTTCAATTCATCCATTTAAATTAATCAACCCATTTAAAGAAGTTGATTCAAACACACCCATTGTTGTTTCAGTTATTAATAGGTTGGCGGAATATACACATATTCATAGAATACACAAAGGGGTGGCTCATGTTGAGTTCATTGGCCTCCAATGATTATAATAGGGTCTAATAGGGTGTTTAAATTTCAAATTAAACATCTAATTTAAGTTAACTTGATTTTAGGGTCAAATCATGGGAGAAACTAGAATGTATCATAACTTTGACAATTATGAATCAATGAGACTAGAGGTAAAGTTCATATACCACCTACCTTATGGTGTTATAGGAGAAATCATCTAGTATCATCTCTTAGTTTGTTCTCAATCAAAAGAAAATGGAAGAATAGATAAAGAACTTGAAAATAAGGGAAAGTATATTTCATGAATATCACACAATGGATGGATAGAGAAATCATGAAAATAAGGTAATGGATTGAATCTCTTAATGGTGGTGATCTAACATGACATGCGACACATAATTCAGATGTCAGACAGAGAAGAGGGATAAAATCCCATCTTAGAGGCACATAGAAGCTCCAATTGAAGAAGGGGCACTACACATTTGAATTAGGAGGGAAAATAGGGGATAAATTATAAGGTTTTTATGGAAAAAAGTGTAAATTCGCCCTTTAAAAATGGTTCACACTATTTAGTTGCATAGTTGGCCAAATTGTGCGTCAACTGTGTGACAGTTATTGTCGATGGACACCACTTTCACAAGTTTGATGCACAGTCCAACTAACTATGCATAGGTGAAGAAAAATACCTCTACAAAAATTTCTATAGTATTTATACAGTTTTGAAGTATATGGTTCATGGTTTGAAAAACTATGTGATACCCTTTAAGACCACATGGTTTGAGGTGAATGATAATCACTAACCATGCATTAATTGTGTGCATCAAATGTTCTTCCCTAAAAAACAAAGCTCTGGGATCCGAACAAGCACTGAATGCTCCTAAAACCCAACTTAATAATTTAATCCTAATTATATGATTAAAAATGAATATGAAAGTTGAAATAAAAATATTTTACCACACAACAGAAATCAAGGTGGTAAAGTAATGAAGAGGAATAACACTAATCTAAAAGGAAATCTTAAAAATCTAAAAAGCATGATCTTGAGAGAGAAAAAATCTCTAATAAGGTTTTAAAATAATTTTATGTGTATATAAAAATAATATCACGATTCATCAAAAAGTTGTGAGTCAAAAAAATAGAAGCGTCGTGTAAGAACATGGTTCTTATTTGAGGTAAAGAATATTTTAATTCCATAAATTCTTAGTTAAAATGTTTATTTATGGCCTAATGTGAATTAACTTTGATTACATTGAGGTATCACTGGTTTCTGGGGCTGTTTGGAACTCAGAACCCAGAATTTATAAGGAAAATGGCCTATCGCATAGTAGAAACTGTGTGGGGCATCCCACATGGTTACTTCTAACTGTGTGAGGCTGGACAGTGGAGTCCTACAGGAAACACAGTTAAAAAAACCATGTGATTTGGATTGAATGGTCATGAAAAAAAATCATAAACATTTTACAGTGGTGTTTTTCATAGTTGGTGCATGATTTCTCTAACCGTACATCCTAACTGTTTGAAATTCTCTTTCCTACTACAACAGGCGCACAATTGGCGCACTATTTAGCCAATTGTGCTGACATACTATGAGACCCTGTATTTTGGGTAAAACTTCCAATTTTACCTTAATTAATATATTAAACCAAATTATATTTCTCATTTATTCCTATGGATAGAAGCCACACCTTTTGAGATCTCTCATTGATGACTATTCTAGGAAGTGGGAGATCTCCTCCATCCAAGTTCAAAATCAAGAACCGTCTATCTCATTGGATCTACACAGATAGGATCTCAATTCCTTTTGGGTATTTCCTCATTCTTATTTGTATTTGATGCACTATTTAGGTGTAATACAATATTCCCTAATTTCATTTTCATCATTCTTTATTCGATTTTATTCCGATCTGAGTCGAATTAGGCACTGATACTAGATGATCTATATACTAAAAACCTATAGTATGTGGTCTCATGATTTTACTCTATAGTCAAAGTGTTTATATATATGTTATTGTGATGCAAGACCAATTCTCATTGTGGTTCCCTTAAAATGTATTTCAATCCATGTTTAAAATGAATAGGTGTGACCTGTGTAATTAATGAGACCATTGATAGTTGACTAAAGGTCATGAACCTTAAATTATAACCACCCCTAGGTTGTGTTGTTAATCAATTAGACCACCATAGGTGGACTGATCTTGAATTATCTCTTTGGTGTGCCTTTTTTCTCTTTCCATGGGATGTTCAATAATGAATTTTCAGTTGTAGATTGAATTCATTAAACTAAGGGGATGGGAATACCATGACCCTAGGCTATGAAATGAAATTAAATTCTTGTGATTGAGTTGCCTTTTTATAATAAAATGCCCATGTGAATTAAATAAAATAATAATCCATCTACACTTATCCTTTGCCTTGATCCACCTTCTGAGGTGAGGTTTAAATGAATTTTTCTTGGTGATGACCTTGACATGATTAGTTTATATTGATTATATGATATTTAATGAATGTTTCTATAAGACTTCAGTGACACATGGGTTCATATAGGAATTCCATGGATGGAATCATTTAGAAACTTCCTTTCTTATGCCCAAGTGAAACTTGGGATCCTTAGTGGAATGCCAAGGATAGACTCGAGGGATTTATTTTTGTATGTCTGAGTGATACTTGACCTCATTATATGGGCTTCCAATGACGGACATAAAGGGGAAGTTGTCCATTTATGCCATGGGTGATACATGGACTCCCTTAGTGGACCAATAAGGAAAAATTCAAGTGGTAGTGATGTTATACCACACCTAGAGTGATAACTAGGTTCTTATGAGGATCTCCATGGATAGGCTTGTAAGGTTATTGGTTAATGTTACACCTATAGTGATACCTGGATTCCAACCAAGGATGGGCTTGGGTTTTGAATTGAATAATTAATGAAATGGTTTATATGACACGTCTGTCAAGACAAAACACAATCTTGGATTTGGTTAGTGACTTACACCTTATATATGGTCTGTTTAGGTATTTTTTGATCAAATATCTATATGGGGAATGTTGGGATAAGTGCTAGGTTATGAGAATTACTTATTAAATGAAACTATTAAATTAAATGAATTTAAATATAAATTGACATGATACTAACTGTTTATTCTAAGACATTTTTGGTTTAGACAAAGAAGGTAGCAGATGATGAGTGTCTATGGGAACTCAAACCTTTATGGGTTGTTTACTTTTAGCAGTTCCTTTACATATTATTTTACATCTTGCACACTATTATTGTTATATATATTCACTGAATGGATAGAAAAATACCTTTGGGTGGTTTCCTACTGGGATTATATCTGACACCTTATTCAGGTTACTAATGGCGCCTGAAAAGACTATAATATTGTGGGAATGGATAAGGGAAATCTCCCTTATACAGGTTTTTGATTGCTACTTAATATAAGAGGAGATCAAGACCAAGTTGATCCTCATGATGATAGATGGAAATTTTTTGGTCCTTTATTTTTACATGTGTTGTACATATTCCATGTATACCTATTTTGGTTGTTTTGTAGATACATGACATGTATCATCATCATCTATTTATGATATTACTTTTGGAAAAATTTATATATTCCTAACTTGTTCATTTATCTTTTTATGGGTTATTATAATACTTCCTCTATTGACTATTATTTATATTATGTTGTGTTACACTCTATTAAGAAGTAATTATCTCCCCACATACACACTTATAGACCTCACCACTAGTTGACAGCCTCTGGCATTTGGGGAGATGCTCTTGAGTCTATATGGCCATCCAGGCTCAGGGAACCTTTCAGTGGAATCCTGTTCTGGGATGTTACAAATTGGTATCAGAGGATTATTTTATGGTTTATTTTACTATTTTGAGACAGTGGTAAGGGATATGAAGAAATAAGAATTTGGTAATGAGTTGTTCCTGGGTGTAGATAACCCATGTACAGGAAAATATAAATTGTCATGAATTAAAATTATTTTTTTCTAGATTTGACTATTAAAGTTTATTTTATTCCACAATTTTGTGATGAACGTGAATTGTGATGTTATCATTGATATGATTGTGGGTTCTTTTTTGTTTCTAATTAATGATATGAGGGTATTCCATCTCATGTATCATTTTTTTTCACCTATTAGAATTCACTTGTCATGCATTATGTCATGCCATATAAGATGCATTACTCAATTTCATGCTATTATGATAGGTGTTATGATTGATATAACTACAGTGTGCCATATATTTGTACAGGGAATGAGAAGACATGGTTGGTACATAGAGTGATTTTTGTACCTAATTATTGTTTTCCTGATTATGCTACATAAAACACCCTAATAAGACAATTGTGGCACGTTGAGGCATTTACCATGAGTTGCATTGACTGGAATGTATTATGGTATGGATTATGTTGATGCAAAATTTTGGTTCATAAATAGTATGGGCCATTATGGATCAGAATTTAGTGCCCATTTGGTTCAATAATTAAAAATTAATTATGATATAAATGAAATGAAATAAGAATTAAATGGAAACTGAAATTGTAATATCAAATAACTTAATCCAGATCTTACCTTAATAGTGAAAATTAGGTAGTATCACTTGCCTTTATATGAACTTTACAATGCCTAGACCTGACTCTAGGAGAGGGAAGATGGGTGTTTTGTTATATAGGAAGTCTAGTAGCTATCGTGTTTCAATATCTTCACTTTAAAATATGAACTTTCCTATCATTCTTGATTTCGAGACATGGGCTTGGAATTTGTAGATGTATGACACCACAACATCTTCTATACATATTCTAGGAATGTGGAGATGACCACACTCTAGAGGCAGTGGGCCATGGGATACCAGTGAATCCTCTAGTAGTTTTAGTGGTGGCAGTAGCAGTTGTACCAAAAACAGGTGATGATGTATAGTTCCATGAAGGCTGTATGTGATTCATGCAAACCATTCAGGGAGCACTATGACCAACCCAAAATATGGAAGAGTTGACGTGTGAGTTCCAGCAGCAACATCTATTCATATTTTCGAGGGATAGAAGCCCATAGACTGTGAAGTTATGGATAGTGTCTATGCTATCTATTTCGATCATCTAGAGACTCCTCCTAAGAGGAGGGTAAATCTCACCCCATATATGCTACATGATTCAACTGGAGATGGTAGGACGTCATTAATCAGATTGATTTTCACCAGGATATAAAATGGAGGGATTTTTATATGACCTTATATAATTACTTATATCACAAGACATTGTGGTCTAATAGAGCCCATGAGTTTATGCACTTGGAATATGGTGCATTATCATTTATGGATTACTCAGTCCATTTTATATAGATTTAATGATTCACACCAATTCTGATGGGTGAAAAGTTATCTAAATCCAGGTGATTCGAGGATGGTCTCAGGTATGACATCCAATCATAGGTTAATGTCTTTCATCTTACTATCATTTTTGGAATAGTGAATTAGGTGTTTATCATAAAGCGTAACCTAAGAAAGGCTGGGGGTGTGAGCTCGGGAGGTTCTACATCAAGATGTGGCGATACTTAGACCGGTAGTAGGAATAATTGTTTTTAGCTCATGGTGATATTAGTATCTATAGGACATACACTAGTAGCTAGGCAAGGTGCCACCAGTGCGGTAGACCAAGACAAATGAGACCTCAGTGCATGGAAGACTTAGCTGAGTGTCGATCCTGCTATAAGATGGGTCATCGAAAATTATTTTACATAATATTTCCTCTGACATCCAATGAGAGAGAGTCTATTCCAACTCCACATGAAGAAGTGGGGTCAACCGCTTTCCATAAGGTAGGGATATAGAGTAAAGCTGGTCGATCATGCGGAGGTGGTGGTTGCAGCCATGGTAGTTAGACCCCAGACTTGTAGTAATAGTAGAGCAGATCTTCTTAGGGTATCCATCTATATCACAAGGTTGGTAATGAAGCTAGATATATGAAGTTAAATTGGCACCTGAGGAGCATAATCCCGAACCATTTATGGTGATAGGTACTATTCTAGTAGCCTCTACTTTAGCATCTGTTTCTTTTTATACATGGGCTTCTCATATCTTTATATCTATGCTTGTTTTGGAGAGAAATAGGCTTAGAGTTCAGTTTTCTAATGGCGTTGTGATGATTCATACTCCGTTGGGAATTATAATGGAGGAATTACAGAATGTAGGGAGCGACACCTTGAGATTGGTGGGTGTTAATTCATATGGGACCACTTTTTCCTCGAGATGAATAGTTTTGGAATCATTCTTGGGAGGGAATGGTTGGTAACCTTTCATGATTTCATTGATTTCTATCACTAGAGGGTGACTTTCACATCACCATAGGGTGGTGAGTTTATTCACAAAGGTGAATAGGATGTTTAATAGGGCTGAGCTATACCCAAGCATCGTGGGATGGGAAGTATGAAAACCCAAATTTTGAGTTTATATCTGGATGATCATGGAACACATCAGGTAGATTTACCTCTAGTGTTTGATCAATTCAGAGATTTTTTCTAGATTAATTTTTAGGATTTCCTCCAGTGATGGAGGTAGATTTTTCTATTGAGCTAGTGCAAGGAGTTTCACTGGTATCCATCCTTCCTTATAGGATGGTTACTATTGAGATGCAAGAGCTCAAGAGGTGGATAGAGGATTGTAGATGTCAAAAAATACAATAAATCCTAAAGGAAGTTCCGAAATGACAAAGCGAAGTCATATTCAGACTTGGAGGCTCGATCCGGAGGGCCCAGAAGTGGTACGCGAAATTAACGAGGACTTGCGCGAAAAATTTTTGCATGTGCGAAGGAAGTCTAGGATTCATAGAAAGGCACTAGCGTGGCACGCAATTTTGCGCGCCTGGTTCCGTGTAGTGAGGCCTTTCGTGCCGACAGGTCCTAGCGTGGAGGATTTCACGCGCCGCCCAGATTCCGCGATGCATGTGGACTATAAATAGAAGGAGACCCCTTCCGTTTGGGGGTTGTGGAATTCGGACCAGCTCTCATGCGCGCAATTGGACTCCCGCACGCGCAATATGACTTTTAGGTATTGACCCATTTCGTGCAACCTTGCCTTGGGGTTCGCCTTTAAGCGTAATCCCACCGGCTTAAATAAAATTGCAAACTCCTCAGGGTTCCTCCTTTGCACGAAATCACTTCCATTGCGCGCAATCCCTCCTTTGCGTGCAAAACCCAATTGCGTGCAATCCCATCGTTAGGTTTTTCCCAACCTTAGGGATCGGCCGTTGCCCCTCGTGTGCAATCCAGACCTGTTGCGCGCAATCTCCCTAGACGTGCACAATCCCTCTGTCCCAATTGTGCGTCATCCTGATGTTTTGCGCGCAAACCTTCTCTTTGCGCGCAAACCCCAGGACCCCTCACCTTGACACCCCCTGGGTGCCTCCCTGCTTAGGCGCCTGATGTCCTCTATACCGTACATGCACGCCATGCGTTGTTTTCCTTTACAGCCTTCTAGTCTTTTACGAAGTAACCTCAAGGTCCCTTGGGCAATGTTTCCTGTTGAGTTGATTTGCCTTATGCTCCTTCGCATAGGCATGCTAACGGCTATTACTTCTTCGCATAGCCATGATAACGTGGACCCCTCGATGGTTCGCCCTACGGCCCCCCTTCACCACGGCCTTGCCGATGCCTTCCCTCCCACAAGGGGTAGAGGGTGTTGGGCATGTAAGCCCTAGGGGTGTGGCGCAAACCCACCTCATCCGAGGTACATGATGTTAAACTGCCAAGCTCCTCATCCTCAACACATGATGTTAAACTGCGATCCGACCCCATCCCTCGCACGCAGGGTCCCCCTGGCTCGGACATTCTTTACACCACTCATCTCCATGGGAATGGAATCTTCCTCACATGGAATGAGATCCTCCCTCTCGGAGTGGCGTTTGTCTACGGGGGAAGGGCTGCCTCAGAGCGTAAGTCCCTAGCGTCTCTTGCAAAAGGTAGCACCCATGCACCTCCATACTTCCCCACTACCAAGGTCAGTGGAGGGCATGATAGGGAATGAGGCATCTCCTTTGTTCTGTCCCAAATCCCTCTCCCTCTGTGCTTTATTGCACCACGGGCCTCTATCCTGGAGTAAGCCCCAGCACTAAGGGCTGCTAATCACGCGTAAGCCCCTGTTTCCTCTTTGGGCCACTTAACGCGTAAGCCCCTCTCTGCTTCTCATGGACGCACCTTCCACAATCTGATCGTCTGGTCTCTGCTGCCTCTTGTTTCTCACACCGATCATGACTCACGTGGGATTAGAGTAAGCATCGACCATGACATCCTCTCATGGGCCTCCTCAGAGTGTAAGCCCCAATCCATCACTTTGGGCTGCCTCAGAGTGTAAGCCCCATCCCGGTGAACTATGGGGACTTGGATCCATGCTAAAGCATGGTGCGTAGGTAGCCTCCACGAGGTTCAATCCCACCACCCAGTCATCCCGATCTCTTCACGTCGGCTGGCCAACATTTTGGGCCGCCTTAGAGCATAAGCCCCAAATTTCTCATCCCACATGACGTTAAACTGTATACCCTCGTCCCGCGTGACGTTAAACTGTATTCCCTCATCCCTCATGATGTTAAACGGTATTCCCTCGTCCCGCATGACATTAAACTGTATTCCCTCGTCTCGCATGACGTTAAACTATATCCCCGTCCAGCATGATGTTAAACTGTATGTCATCAAGCATGACGTTAAACTGCACCACCTAAACTACGAGGACTTTGATCCATGTCATGGTATGGTACGTAGGAAGCCTTCATGAGGTTCAAGCCCATCACTCAGTTGTGCCGACCCCTTTGTGTCGGTTCACCATCACCATTGTGGGCTGCCTAAGAGTGTAAGCCCCATATCCCCCATCCACGTCTCATCCTGACCTCTCGCTTGAGCCCACGTGCCTCGGGAAGCTCTTGCCCTAGCCCAGAGGTCTTATTTCCTCCGGGCTCTAATCCATGCGTTCATTCCCACGGATCGCCTCTTTAGGTGTCCTACCGCATCAGCGAACTACGGGGACTTTGATCCATGTCAAGGTATGGTATGTAGGAAGCCTCCATGAGGTTCAATCCCTTCTTCACTTCATCACCCATCCCGATCCTTACCCGGGCCGCCACATCCCGGTGGGATCATTCCACCTCATTCCACTCCACAATATCTGGGAAGCCACCCATGCATTGGACCCAACATCGGTGTCCCCCCCCCTAGGGGATACTTTTATCTGATCCACTCTCAGTGTTCCGATCAGTCGGATTTGTCTCTACAAGACGTTAAACTCACGGCATACCCCATGTTAAACATGGGAAGTTGAGGAAAACCTCAGATACATGCCTATGGCATGCTAGTTCTCCACGTTCTATGTGGGATGCCTCGGCCTTCCGCACCCTCAAGAAGCCCTATAATAAGGGACCGAAGATAGACATGCCAATCCCCCAGCGTCAAGACATGCCAACGACACTCCAGTGTGACCATTCTCTTCACCGAAGGTTGCTGCTTCGACCAGACCCCTTGGAGCATCTCGACGGAAGCAGCGTAATTAACTGGTGTCCATAAAGATATGGCACTGGGAACAAGATTCACTAACCCATCTTAAATCTATGAGGGAGACCCGGACTAGGTGACGAGCTCCGATGAGGAATCCACGGAAGGAAGAACCGAAATCCCATCATCCCTGTTTCGATCAAGGAGCAGACGTCCCTGAACAAGGAATGGATGTCGCCCACCTTTGGAAAGCCGGAATGCAGGGCAACAAGCCGCGCGTCCTCCCCGTGTGACGGATGTGTGCGCGCCCCGGAAAAAAGCGTCGGAAATAGAAAATGGTGAACCCAACGTGAATCTCTTCTCCTCAATATGGAGACTGGTAGTGTTTGGGGTGTCAGAATATTAGCATGTCATTAGGACCGGGAACCCAGTATCAGGATGTGAAACCTGCCAGGGGTTGGGGCAGTCAGGATGTTGAGCACCCCATTCTGCGAGGTCGTCAGCAGGGATCCCTCTTACCAACCACGGAAGACGGAATGGCGTTGGGCTATTGGTTGTCGATTTCTTTTCCTATTAGTGCTAATGGGTTCATCTCCCTACTTTCAGAAATCAGATCGTTGAATCCGGAGCCCGATCGCCACCTGCCCACTGGCGTAGGGGAAGGGGCAGTACTAACCCGGCCACCCCGCGCGGTCCCTCCTTTTCCACAGCTGCTCCAACTCCAACCGCCGCAACTGTCGGGTGCTCACACCCCCTCTCTCCGTCAGAGATTATTCAACAAAGGGTGATCAACGACCTTGTGTGTAGGTACGAGGAGGAAGGGGTCATCCCAACCATGGACATGGACTGTTTGGATCTCGAGGCAGCTACGCCTCACCACCATCACTGCCCCTGAGTGCCGCACAGGGAGCTGCTGCTTCCCACGTTGACGTTCAACCATTTCGGGAGCCTATCCCCAGAACTCCCCGACACCTCCCTTCCATATGCTGATGAGGTGGGAGATTTCCAGGTTCGCCCGATCGGGGACCCGCTCTAGGGGTTCATGGCAAGGGCCCCTGCCAGGCCGCGTCGACGCCGACACCCAACTCCCTGAGCCGAAGAGCAAGCAATCCATGTGCCTGCACTACCAGCTCCAACCCATCTGACCTGACACCGGCATCGGGCACGAGTAGAAGAGGATTCCCGCCCTGGGGTATCGACGTCAGCAACCACTATGGCCAGAGCCACTGCTGACGTATTTAATCAAACCCCCACACACGTTGAGCAGGGGGAGTTACATGCCTGACCCGGATCGAGGCCTCGACCGCCCCACGGGCAGGTTGGGTCGACTCTCCCGGTCGCTGGCACAAGCAATGGCCACCACGGACAAATTCATGGTAGTTCCATCCGGCATGAAGGCCCACTCCGTGCCACCAATCTGGAAAGCATAAGGCTTCCCCGTGACAGCTATGCTCCGGGTATGGCTCTTTCCAGAACTCACTGCATGGGGTACAGGGTCACTTCCCCTGTCGCTGGCCACAAGTATGGAGCCATTGCATATCCAGTTGCTCACCCACATGGATGTCCTCCCCATGTCCCTTATGAAATATGCCCTGGTGCTCCTCGCACCCCATCCTTCAGTCCTCTCGGCCCCAGAATCATTGCGGCCAGAGGACTCCATGACGTAGATCAGCCCTGCCCTGAGGAGCCACCCAGGGGCAGGAAGGCGGGACGTCGTTGTCGCAAGAGAAACGCCAGGGAAGGCTAGAAGGAAATCAGACCAGTTCGTTTCTCGGACTCTGAGGCGGAGTATGACTCGGCGATGGATCCCTCCCCCCGGTCCTATGAGTCAAGGGCAGGGAGAGGGATGTGGCGCTTCAGTCTCATACTCCCTGAATGCGATATCTGTATGATCCCCGTCTCCCTCCGAAGGTATATCCAGGAGGACGAGGACTTGACATACCCCCAGGGGTCAAACATGCAATTATCGTTGGCCTCTCTAGAAGCACCTTCCACCTCGTTCAGAGAGGGTGGAGAAATTTTCTGGGGACCAACGGAAGAGTCACGACATGGCACACCCTCTAAAAGAGTCGGCACTGTGACAGGAGGCCCGTTAGCTAGCCTATCCTATCGTCACATGACATCCAGGACACTAAAGCCCTTGGAGGATGACTTAGGATTCAGCAGCCAAGTGGCATGCTCACTGTATTCCCCGCCGGCCAGCCCACCGGCCCAGCGGCCTACCTCGACACCGCTTCCAGTTCCCCAAGAATTATCGATCGATGAGCGGGGCCAACAAGGGTCATATCCTAAACCTGAGTCATGGAGCTTCTGGGCCATCCTTGCATCAGGCCACTTCCCTGATAAGTTTTGGCCGGTCCGAGGATCAGATTTTGATATACTAGAATTGATCACCCCGGGAGAGTTTGAATGTTTCCGCCAGACTCTCTGGGCGACTCACTCCCATCTTCACCAGCAGCAAGTGCCTTATCCTGGGAGTCCAGCGCATCTCGAGTATATCGATGAGCAGTGTTGTCGGGTCGACCTGGCCATGCTCCCCACGGTTTGGCACCTCGAGTCACTTGGCCACCATAGGGCCCTTGAACAACAATGCGTCCAGAGTTTTCAAGTACTCTACAAAGTTATCGAGAAATCCACCCCCCACGTGCACGTCCGTGGATGGGGCAGTACACTGCCCTTCTCTTCAGTTCGATTCGCCGACAGCCCGACTCACCGAGCGGTTTTGAGGGCATGCCCCCGAGGGCAGTATCGGTCAACATGGTCGATCTTTCAAGAGAGGGGAACGGTTTGGAACTTCTCGATGGGGACTCACCCCCTAAAGACAGTCCACTACTGGACCCCTCCATAAAGATTACTCACCAACAGATAAACCTTCTAGGTCTCTCCACACCCACTGAGGCGTTAACACTGAGTCGGAACATCATCAAGGGTAAAGAACACGTTGGGGCTATTAAGCTCGCTGACCCATCTGCCTCAGTGCAGAAGGTAGAGGAAGATCCCAAGAAGGCCACATTGTGCCAATAGCTTGCTGAGCAGAAGAGGACGGTTGGTGAGCTTCTGGCTGAACGCATTGCAAAGCGGCGGCAGACTACGGTGATCCTAGGCCAGGACAGCAGGGGCAGGAATAACTACCCCTTGATGAGATTCTACTGGGCAACCGTGATCATGTAGTGTTCGCCGAGAGAGGAGAGGCTAGAGCTCATGGAAAGAGGGCGCGATACATTTCGCCAAACCCTCCTGAGTGGCGTGATCACCCAAGGGACCCCACTCGGGTTCCTCCCACTGCCCCAAGAGTCGCTCCACCAGCCGCCCCGGGAGCAGCTAAGCTTGACAACTGGATTGAAGAGCCCGGAAATGCACTTGTGGTTAGGGATCCCTGTCGGGATAGGAACCCGCATCTAGATGATATGATGGCAGCACTCATTGCCCACTTAGAGGATTTGGAAACTCGACAGGTGGCAATCCCACCGGATGGCAAGCCATACCCAGCATGGGTGGATGACATACCGGCCCCGCCGGGATTTGGGAACCCCACTGTCACCCCCTTTAAAGGGACAGGAGACCCTCCACAGCACCTAGCCCACTTCAACTCACGGTGTGGGCCTGTTTTAGAAACTTCAGTGCAGCAGGAGGCCGCCAAGCTCTGTTTCTTTGTTCAGACACTAGAGGGGCCGACATTTGTCTGATACAACCAGCTCCATGTTGGATCTGTGACTAGTTGGGAGGACCTTCGCAGGCAATTCCTCTACTAGTTCAGTTCCACAACCCAGAAGAAGAATATAGTGAACCTCTTCAGGTGCAAGCAAAGGCCCAATGAGCAAGTCGTGGACTTCATCGCCCGGTGGAAGGGGCTAACGTACTCCCTTGACATGCCACTAACTTAGAAGAAATTACTGACAATGTGCGTAGGGAACGTCAAGGTGAAGTTGGTTCCTTATCTGATCACTCACAATTACCCCGGAGGGTTCAGGGACTTCTTAGACAAGGCTCAGTGCCTCGAAGAGGCCCTGCAATAGGCTAGTCAGGCACGCCCGCTGCCTCCTATAATCCCTGAAAGGAGAGCTTCCAGAGCCGAGCCCACTGTTGTGGCCTAGATAGAGGACCACATGCAGCTATAATTGCTACTAGTGAGTCCAGCTCCGCAGACCCATAAGGGTCCACCCCCACGGGCACACCTCCGGCCCAGTAGTGACCGCCTCAAAATCGGCAGGACCCTCCGCGCAACGCACCGCCACCACCTAGGCGAGATAATCTGGTTCCACCTCCTCGGAATTCTCCTCTAGCCCCTCGTCAGGGCCAACCTCCTAGAGCACCCTTTCCGGAAAAAAGGAATCGGACATACTCGTTTGATGAGGCTCAGTTCCCTGGTTACTTCCATAGTGCTTTGGAGCAGATAATTTTGCGGCTGCCTGAGTGCCGGAAGCCAGAAGAGGCGCATCTCACTGATCACCCCAACTACTGCCCTTATCACTGGACCCTGGGGAACACCATCCAATGATGCTACGTGTTCAAGGACTGGATCCAAGACCAGATTGACAACAATATAGTCAGGTTCGGCCCAGCCCCGACACAAGTAATAGGTGTCTTTGTGAGATCAGAAGGAGGTAGCGGCGACGCGGATGAATGGCCACAGGTTTCCGACGGTGGGTCTCAGAAGTATAACGACTGGATGGCCCACAAGACGGTCGCTTGCACCCATGGCATCATCCGTGCATGCCTGAATCAGAAAGAGCCCTCAGAAGCTGCAATTGCTACTTTGATATCATCATCCCAGCCTGCCTCTTCCTAGAAGAGCAAACAGCGACGACCCAAGAAGAAATAACGCGCCCTTCCAATGTTGTCGTCATCCCGCACTCTTGGTGACTCCATTCCCCTGGAAATAGGAATCCCTCCGAGACTCCGCCTGGTAATGGATGATTCCTCAAGTGATAGTCAGGGGTACGCTTCGGTTAACACCATAGAGTTAGTAAATCCCTTTTTGACTCCCGACGATGAGGAACGCCAGGTGGACCTTCCCAATGTCCCCAGCCTTCGCCAACGTCGGCGGAGCAATGGATACATAAATCGTCGGTGCAAGACAATTGGCACCTCGAACCAGTCTGTGCACACCACTAAAACTAGGCAGCAGGCCCAGTATAGAGCTCAGCACATGCAGACCCTTTATCCGGTGTCGACAGGTCTGCCTCCACCACTGTTTGTGTTGATGGATCAGGCAGAACCACCTCGGCCGTGCCAAGACCAGCTCTGCCCTACTACCAGCCGACCCCAGACTTCTGGTCCTAATCTGGCAGCCACTCTTTGGGCTTCTACTAGTGAACAGCGAGACATACCTAGTACCAGTCAGTCACCGGTCCCACTGGCAGAGCCCGTTTCGCCTCTAATCGCAGATCGACCTCCTATAAGTAGGGGCTCGCATTTGGACCGAATGTATGATGTCCTGAAGCACCTTGTCGGATTTCCAGCAAGTATCTCTATTCTTGAGTCTCTTCTCCTATCATTTGAAATGTGTGAGGTGCTCGCCGAGGCCCTAAGGATCCCCCTCTAGTTTGAGATGGAGGTAGCAGCTGCAGAAGCCTTCCACGCTGAGGCTATCGAGAACGCCGAATGTCATGTGGTTATCTAATTCTCCAGTGAAGATGAAGACCCTCCCATACAGGGGCACATTCGCCCACTGTACATAACTGGCCAGTTCAATGGCATGGAAGTCCACCGCTGTCTTGTTGACACGGGTTCTGGGATTAACCTAATCCCAAATCGGACACTGCAAAAGCTGGGCCTGTCTGAGGATGATTTAACTCCCTCCGACCTCATGATCCAGGGGTATGAAAGGACCGAGCAAACTCCATTCGGAAAGATTCACTTGAAGACCCAGTTCGGTGGCCTAATTGCTAGCACTGAATTCATGGTTTTCTCCCAGGACACCGCCTCCAATGCGTTGATGGGTAGGACGTGGCTCCACCTTCACACGGCAGTCCCCTCATCGTATCACCAGTGCCTCAAATACTCCCTTAATGGTCGAGTAGGAATGCTCCAAGTAGATGCGTATCCTTTTGCCTCTTGTGAAGTCCGTTATCTGGACGCTGACTACTACAAGAGCAAGGATAAGCAGGTTCTGGCAGGTGAGGTTGAGCCCGCCACTGTCACAAGTGATCCCTGGGCAGGTTTGGATGATTCCTATGGCTTTCCAATCCATCGGTTTGAGGCCATGACCCCCAACATGGGGCAGTGCTTTATGGTTTCAGGTGCAAGAGGAAGGCATATTTTCAGGTCCAAGCGACTACAGAAAATCACCTCATACTCCTACACTAACCAGGCTCAAGTGATTCCCGAACCTCCTACCCCTGTACGGTATCAGGACGGCAGGCTCATGGCTACCACAGTACGTCATACATGTCTCTTCCACCGGGCTGGAATTAACTGGCTCAAGCCGATGCACCACTACTGCTTTGATGTCATCAAGCGTGGCCCCTTAGGTCGGAGACCAGATGGGATTGGATCGACTGCCTTCATCGCCATGGTCTCAGTGGCGTGTGAGTCTCCTTATAAGATGACCACTACCGCCCAAGCTGGCACCATCTTCCCATCGGGATTTGGTAGCCCTGAAACGACTCCCCCCCCCCCCCCCGCAGAAGATCCCTCCACAAGTGGAGAGGAGGATCTAGAGGATGCCCCCCCTGTATTTGAAGAAGGCGTCTCCACCATGGTCGACGAGTTAGTACAGGCGAACCTTGGTAGCAGGGTAGACCCGAGACCCACATTGGTCAGTGCCGCCATGCCCCCCGAGGAGAAAAAACGGTACATAGAATTCCTCAGATAGCACCGTGATGTGTTTTAATGGAGGTACGGTGAGATTCCAGGGCTAGATCCCCAGGTAGCCGTCCACCGCCTTGGCCTTCCAGCAAACCATCGCAGGTTCAAGCAGCCTCCCAAAAAGATGAACCCTTCTCACGGTGCCATGGTTGAGGCCGAAGTTGACAAGATTATTAAATCCAACTTCATCAATGAAGGTCAGTACCCCCGGTGGCTAGCCAACATCATGCCATTCAGGAAGAAAAAAAGACAGATCAGGGTCTGTATCGACTTCTGCAATCTCAACCGCCACTTTCCGAAGGATGATTTTCCCCTTATAGTGATGGAGTTGTTGATTGATTAAATGGCAGGGTTCCAAGCCCTCTCCTTCATGGATGGGTATTCTAGCTACAACCAGATCTGGATGGTCTCTAAGGACGAATCGTTCACTACCTTCAGGGCCCCCCAAGGTACTTTCTATTACCAGGTTATGCCCTTCGGCCTGAAGAATGCAGGTTCCAACTATCATCAGGACATACATTGCATATTCAAGACAATTCTCGGGACACTGGTGGAGTGCTACGTGGATGATCCAGTGGTTAAATCTCACCAGATCCAGGACTATCTCAAGGACCTTAGAAAGTGTTCGGTTTCCTCCATTCCCGCCACCTAAAGATGAACTCGTTGAAGTGTGCCTTCGGGGTCACCTCCGGGAAGTTTCTTGGATTTCTCTTCAGATACCGATGCATCGAGATCGACCCAAAAAAGATCAAGGCCATCATCCAGATGCCTCCCCCGAGTAATATTCGGGAACTTCAAGGTCTCCAAGTCCACTTAGCCTACATACGCCGATTCATTGTGAATCGGGCGAGCAAGTGTAAGCCCTTTTCCTGGATCATGAAGAAAGGTGCCACCTATGAATGGGATGAAGAGTGTCAGACCGCCTTCGAGGAAATCAAGCAGTCTCTGCTCCAACCTCCGGTCTTGATGCCACCCGTTTTCGGGAATCCGCTGGTCCTTTACGTGACCGCCCTAGAATGGTCCCTCGGCGCACTTCTCGCCCAGAAGAACAACAAGGGAACAGAGAAAAGCCTCTACTACTTCAGCCACATGCTCCTCGACATGAAAATTAGATATTCTCCCATCTAGAATATCTTCCTAGCGCTCATATTTGCCATACAGAAATTGTGTCACTACTTGCAGCACCACGAGGTACAGCTGGTCTCTTAGGTAGACCCGTTCAAATACATCCTGAACTAACCTATGTTGACTGGCCGACTAGCGTGGTGGGCAGTGATCCTCCAACAGTTTGACATCAGGTTCATACCTCAGAAGGCTTTCAAAGGACAAGCATTGGTAGACTTTCTAGCTTCCCACCCGGCCTCTGCGGATCAGCCACTGGATCTAGGTTTTTCTGATGAGGTAAACCTATCAGTCGATCATTCCATCCCATGCTTGCAGATGCACTTTGATGGTGCCTCCCAGAGACCCACTGGTAGAAGACGTAATGATCCTAGGATTAACAGAGTGGGCCTGAGTATCATCTTCGTCACCCTGGAGCAAGATGTCCTGCCATATTCATTCATGTTGTTGGAGGGCTGCACCAACAACAAAGCAGAGTATCAGGCCCTCATCACTGGCCTCGAACTGGCCCTCGAGCTCGACGTGCCCCATCTACCTATGAAAGGGGACTCCGAGCTAGTCATCAAGCAGGTCAATGGTGAATATGTTGTCAGAAATCTAGAACTCGTGCCATTGTTGGAGTGCACCCTCCGTCGAATGGCTCAGTTCCCCTATCGGCCAAAAATCGTTCATATTCCCCAGTCGCAGAACAGTCGAGCAGATGCTTTGGCCAGCTTGGCCGCGTCGCTTGCAGAGCCCAAACAGAATGACCTAATTATCCACATAGATCACCAGAGATTCATTGCTCCTATTACCCCGGAGGATGATCGCGGCCCACGGGGGAACCATCTTACCGCTGGTGCCCCTACGTCGAGGACCTCAGGTACTTCAGATACAGTGATCGAAGTAGTTCCTGATTGGAGGACACCCTTGGTTGAATACCTCCAACATGGTAATCTTCCATAGGACTGGGCTAAGTGCGAGCGAATCTGACGCTGTGAGCTGCATTTTACCCTTTAGAGCGGTCCCAGCCTTGAGCATATCCTTTACAGACGCGGATTTGATGGTGTTCTCCTCAGTTTCCTTCAAGGAGTCGAGATCCCTCAGGTCATGCAAGAGGTTCATGCTGGCTCCTATGGCGCCCATCAGGCAGGGTCGAAGTTGTCTCACCAAATTCGGAGGCTTGGGTACTTCTGGCCCTCCATGATCTATGATTTTGTCGAGTTTTCCAAGAGGTTTCATCCATACCAAGTTCATGCTAACTTTGTGCATCGGCCACTGGAGCCCCTCCACACTACCAAGTATTCTTGGCCCTTTGCAGTCTGTGGTTTGGATGTCGTAAGACCTTACCCACCGGTGACAGCTCACCAATGCCAGTTCATTCTGACCGCTACGGATTACTTTTCTAAGTGGGTAGAGGAAATTCCACTCAAGGAAGTCAAAGCCCGTTCTATCGCTGACTTCGTGAGTTCCAATATCATCTATCGGTTTTGAGGGCCTCACGCTATCCTCACAGATAACGAAACCAACTTTCAAGTAGTTGAGCTGAATAAATTGTACGCCAAGTACAACATTTTCTCTAACTATACCTCCCGCTACCACACATATGAGAATGGAAAGATCGAGGCGTTTATCAAAACCCTCTCTAAGATTCTGCAAAAAATGGTTGGTCAGAATAAGAAAAGTTGGTCGGACAAGCTCCCCAACGCCCTCTGGGCTTATCGAACGATGACTCATAATTCCACCAAGGTGACCCCGTACTCCCTGGTGTATGGAGCTGAGGCCGTCCTACCCATTGAGATTCAGTTTCCCTCATTGCGCACGGCGGTGTATGACCAGCAAGTGCCAGATAGAGCTACCGAAATCCGTCTAACTGAATTGGAAGCGCTAGACGAGAATAGGCTTTACACTTTGTACAACCTGGAAAGGCATCAGAGTAGGATGGCTCGAGCTTTCAACAAGAAGGTTCGCCTCCTCTCTTTCCTAAAATGTGATCTGGTACTAGTCCTCATGGCGCCAATGATTCCCGGTAGGAAACCACCCAAGTTGGAGCCCAAATGGGAGGGGCATTACATCGTCTCTAAGGTCTATCCCAATGGTGTGTATTCCCTGGTGACTATGGATGGAGAGTGTGTAACTCCTCCCACCAACGCCAAGTTCCTCAAGCAGTACTTTGCCTGAGACCAAAGGGTCCTGCATGACCCTAAACTGCAATCACGGTCCCCCATGACCTTAAACTGGATAGCGGTCCTGCATGACCCTAAACTACAATCACAGTCCCCCATGACCTTAAACTGGATTGCGGTCCAGCACGACCTTAATCTACATTTGGCCCTGCATCTGGGCCCCTTTGGTCCGAGTTTTAAGACCTTAAACTAGGATCCATGTGGTCCATCATGACCTTAAACTGCATGCTCATCCTCACTACAAGACGTTAAACTGCAAGTTGGTCACGCCTTCTTGACAGAGTCCCAGCCTCAGGCCCATTTCCCCTCTCGGGCCCCTTAGCCCAGTCCTTACCCAGAGTGTGCGGTGTAGTGTAGGACTATGTCCTCATTCACGAAGGGTTACCCGCCATACACATTCCTGGATGAAATGCCTCTCATCGTCCTACATGACGTTAAACTGTGCTTCTAGAACTATATACGACTTGATTCACATCTTTATGGGATACGTAGGACCCCCTAAACATCTAGGTTTCAGGTCCAGCCCTATCTCTTAGAAGATCCCACAATCTCCCGATCACCTCGGTCTCTTGGCATGTCCCTCCCAGTGGGGGGATATATAGGTGTGGTACAGGGTTTTTGGAACCATTCCCCCTTCTCCCAAGAATCCTCCATATTTTGGCCGCTCTCAAACTGAGCCCTTTGACCCTTTCCAGTGGTCCTCTAATGTGCTAAGAGTACTCTGGTATAGGACTTGGAGTGTCAGATTCGACTTAGGCAAGTTTTTATGCACTTGTCAAGCTTCGTGCTCCCTTTCATTCGGGCCCCTGTTATCTTTCACACCCAGAGGGACCCCAATGAACGGCTTGGATACAATGCCTAAGGGCTCTCTTACCATCACAGTCCAATGCCTATAAGGATTTTAGACAACAAATTGATACAAATCTTGTGTTATAAATATGGTTAGCGGTCGATGCTCATTTGTTTGTCCCCATTTTAGGCTAATGCGATAGGATGCTGTGTTGCGAAAGTGGTCAGTAGTAGTCCTCAGTCGTCACGCCGACTCCTTCAGGCCCTGAATGTTGGTTGCATGATTCATATTATTTTTCACCCCATCATGTCAAGGTGGAATCTCGACACTCCTTGCACTAAACTTCAGTGCCCCTCCACACGTCAGATGGACAAAGCTGCGTAACGGCGTCTCTCGGGGCTCCCGCGATCCGAGCACCAAGGTTATATGCTCGGGTTTTCTCTAAGGATCATGCGCATCTAGACCCTCATCCCCATGGGAAATGAGGAGTCTCCCAGACATTTCGTTTTGGGCCCAGATCAGTTGGAAGTTAGTGTCTCCTGCCCCCCTGATTATTGGACCCTCGTCGGCTCCTTGGCCCGAGGCTCTTCTCCCAGAATCGCGTGTTGTGATGATGTGAGGATATGCCCTCGTCTACATTGGGTGCGCCTTATCACATCATGCATGTTTCCCTAGGTCCAATCCATACGACCTTAAAATGTGCTAGTTGGTCCTACCACACGACCATAAACTGTGATGATATCGTCCCGGCCGCACGACGGAAAACAGCACTGCATTGTGGTAACCTCCCCATAGGGGACATCACGTTGGGTATCGGTCAATTACCATACCATTTGTCAACTCCTGTTACGGTTTGATTATTGTGGCGATGCTAGGAGTTTCTAACCTAGTTCGGTCGTTCCACGAAAGAAAAACCATTCACCTTCAAGGACAAACAAGATTCATCAAATATTGCTTCTTTTGGTGAGAGGGCTAGACCCACACTTTAATCCTTGGCACAGGTACCATGTCATGCCATACTGTCCTTTAAGAACTACGTGCAGCTTGATCCCCATTATCATGGGGTACGTAGGAATGCTCATACCTCTTGTCTAAGGGTCCAGCTTAAGGTCCGTTAATTCATTGTGTCTATCCGTCCTTTAGGACCTTGACCACGGGACTACGTGGTGTGGTGAGTAGGACCTCATCCTCATTCACGTCGGGTTTGCGATAACCACACCATGTGCACCCCGTTATGAGAATTATCCCTCCTATTTCTTTTCATGAACGACATTAAAAGGCTCCCCTATGAACTACGTATGGATTTATTCTCATCCTTATGAGATACATAGGAGCACCTGGGCACTTCCCCACGGGCCCAGACTAGCTTTTCGTGTTCGGTCCCTCGGCCTAAACACGTCTCCAAGGAGCACATGGTAAGAATGACCTTGCCCCCCATTCACGTCGGGTTTCAAAACCACTTTATCGTGTGTCTCCCACTTCCCTTACTCTTTTGGTCCAAGATGTAAGACCTTAAACTAATATCCTTTTCTAGAACTATGTGTGGCTTGATTCTCATCCTTATGAGATACGTAGGAACGCCGAGACATTTTTTCTTGGGTCCAGCCCCAGGGGTTACCAAATCATGTACCTCCTCACTATCGGTCCTTTGTCCTGGCTTCTTGGGGAGTGGTGTAATTGCAACATTTACCCCAAATAAGTTCGGGATGCCCCATAGTGATGTTGGGAAGCGATAGTTCTCTCGCCAGAGAGGTCCTGTCTGAAAATCGGGATGATCTGTGACCAGATTAATATGTCCGCCTAATGTGCCTCTATCACAGTGGCATAATTTTGGGAGTGTTGGACTCTGTTTGAACAAACCACCACTCCAACTTCCACACTTTTCATGCCCCTTTATTTGGATCCTCATCCTCTTTCATGTTTGATGGGACCCCCTAACAGTATGGGTGATAGACCTTTGGTCCGGCTGCTATAACAATATGGATGATAGACCTATGGTCCGCCTATTGTAAAAATATGGATGATTGACCTACAGTCCACCTGCTGTCCTGGGCCAATGTTCCGGAATACTGGTCATGTTTGATGGGACCCCCAAACAGTATGGATGATAGACTTTGGTTCGCCTACTGTAGCAATATGGATGATAGACATTTGGTCCGCCTATTGTAACAGTATGGATGATTGACCTATAGTCTTCCTGCTGTCCTGGGCCAACGTTTCGGATGACTGATCGATGATATTTGAGTTAGGCCCTGTGTTGCGAACATGTTCAGTGGTCAGCCCTCATTTTTTTTCCCCGTTTCAGGCCAATGCGATATGGATTCTGTGTTTCCTCCACGGTTAACAGTTATCCTCCATCGTCGTGCCCCCCATAGTGTTCTGGATTTGGGAAACATGATTCACCTTTTCCATCTCCCTATGTTCGGATGGATTTCAATGCCCCTGTCATTGCCCCGCTCATGTGTCAGGACACATTGAGAAGGTAATATATCAATCAGTCTGAGGTCCTCTCCTCAGAAGTCCAGGCCCGATTTCGGATGCCTGAAGCTTGGTTGACGCTCCAATGAAGTGGCAGATTATGGTTGATCATATCAAACCAAAGGTACAAATAAATGGATTTGTCTATATATTGGATCGGAATGATGAGCAGTACAAGCAAAAGTTCATGAGATGGCCAAAACAGGGCCCTTAAGGATCAGCGTTTTGGATTAATCTTTCCAGCACCGCTACCCATTGGCTGGTGGCCTCCAGGACTTCTTCTTGCTCCCTGAAGACTCTATCTTCATTAGCGGATGCAAAGCACAATTATCTAATCCTAGCTTGTGACTATGCCTGCTCGGTTTGAATTATGGTCATCTGGTGACTCGCCTCCATCAACTGTTCTTGGGTGTCAGCCAGCTGGGCGTCAGTTGCTCCATGAGCTCAGAGCACATTGCAATGAAGACCTCCTTCTTTGTCGATTTCCCTTCGAGGCGCCAAACTTCCGGCTCCGCCCTTAGGAATGCTCGGGTGCCCACTGATCTTTCCCAACACTGGGAAATGTCGGTGCGCCGTCTACTTTCATGTATCTTCTCGGCCATGTAATCACGGACCGTCAGATGAAGGCGTTGAGCGTCAGCCCCTCTGGCACACATGAAGCATAGCCAGGTCTAGAGTGATCCCATCTGCCTCAGCCAATCCGTCTGAGGCTGCATGAGAAAGCGCTGGATACACTTCCACCCTTTGCGCCATGTCATCCGGCTCTCCTCAGCTGCTTCCAAGTCTGAATCGTCAATCTCTTCGGGATCAGCAGGCCGGTACGTTGGAAAGGCAGCCAGTAGGTTAGTAGCAGGGTCTGCCTTAGGGATTCCTTCACAAGGAGTAGGATCCTCAATTTCCGGGCGACCTTCCTCTCTCGCCCTGACAACAACGGTGCCTCCGTCTGCTTCCGTCCTTGCTCTAATGAGAGCACCACTAATGCCTGCCACCTCGTGCTCACCAATTGCTGGGGCCGACTCAGTTTGGGGGGTATATTTTGGAGGAGGTGGTATGTTCGCCACTAGTCCACTCATGGACGGCCCGGGCTCAGCAGCCTGACGAGCCTCCAACGACGAGATCACTATACGAGGAGCATCCTGATTAGTTGGGTTTTCTGATAGTAATCACCAGTAGCGAAGTAGGGGACTTACAGGAACCCAGAGCGTCAGCCTCCAGTGTGTTGGCTGCTATAGGAGCTGTCGTGGAAGGAGACCCCTTGGTTCTTGTCAGTTTGATGATGGGCGTCGGAGCTCCATCCTGTCCCACTAGTGCTTCTCCTCCCTCCTTTTTTGGGGATGTCTGATCAGCACCTATGTTCTCCTGATTAAGATAGAGAAATGGATTAGAAATTGCAGAAGAGAATGGGAAAGGAAGGAGGGTGAATAAGGATAGAGACAGACCTCAAGCAGTTCGGTTATCTCCATGTCGGAGCCGACAATCTCACCGCTCTCCTGCAAGTTCCCTTGGTAGGCTGCCCCCTGCAATCCCTCACCTTCGGGTTCTCCTTCTCCTTCACCTTCTCCTTCATCTTCTCCTTCGCCTTCATCTTCTCTTGTTTCCTCCTCTCCCTCCGACTCGTCATCACTGTCTCCTTCTTCTGGTGGCATCACTTCCGGATCATGCTCTTGGCCGAGCATCACTTTCACCAGGAAAGGTGGCTCCGCACACCAACCCCTTTGGCGTACGTATGTGTCCATGGACGTTAGATATGCATGTCGTCGATGAAAGTTTACACAGTCGGTAAATGAGCCCGACCTCTGGTAGCTGGATCTCGTCCTACATTATCTTCTACCAGATGGGTTCAATTCTCATTGATTACCGCAGAGTCATCGAGGCCGACCACAATGCCGGGAAAATTGAATCTTGGGAAGGTTCGATCATGTATCTTATCTACTTCTTGGGCAGTTCTATGGCCGCCTCATGTGACCCCCCTCCGGGCAACGAGATCACAACGACACCATGCGATGTCCCCGCTGCTGAGGTCTCGGTCTGCGTAGGCCTCGCTTCCTGACGTGCCCCTGTTTCCCCCCTTCTAGCAGCACCTTGCTTGCTCCCCCATCACCTAGTTTCCATGCGGGTAGTCTCGAGTTGCCGGACTTGCTTGCATAAAATCCCCTCAGGGCATGCGATAGTCTAGTGTTCGGCATACTCAGTTGATAAGCTGTCATAGACCCCAGTGGGAGGAAGGGTAATGACATCACCAGAGCCATAATTGTTGAACATTAACCACATCTGGAGAAGGACGCATGGATTCTTCTCCTCCCAAATGTCCATGAATAACTTCTTCATCATTCACTGGAGGCACTCGAACTGCCTGGAAAATCGGGATGGCACGTAAGACTCACAGATGATCTTCCCGTCAATCCGAGCTACAAGCACCCTACCTTGGATGCTCTGGAAGTATTATTCCTGCTCTAGCGAGCCTTTCCCATTATCCGCCATCTAGCCAACCAGGGTGGGGAACATTCTGAAGTTGAATTTGGCATGGTTACCGATTCGGATCCTTATGCCCTCCTCATTGAGCAACATTGGTGCAACGCTGGCAATATTCAGGAGAGATGGTCGCAGGTCATTTCCCGGAGGACGAACGGCGTTTGGAAAGGTATATCTGCCAAGATGAGCTGCCACCCATCCGTGAAAGATCTGGAAGGGGCCACATACTCTCCGAGGTGACCCCCCTCTAGAGATGCATCCCAGAATGGAATACAACCTAGCCAGCATGGGGACCCCCATATTGAACCTTTTGTTGGCGGCCATGGTGTCTGCCATCACCATAGTTGCTGGTCGGATGCCCATTCTTGCATCCCACACTGGCAGGAGCCACCCACTCAAGAAGGTGACAAGGAACCTGGCATATCGGACATTCGGGTCCCGGGCTTCAATAACACGGTATCCCCACGATTGGTATTTCCCCACCTCCAGGGGCCTCCAATACGATCCATTCTTGCTCCTATGAGATACGGTTGGGCACCGTTTACCCCATCCTGGCATCTTGATCGTTGGGTCCTTCTATAGGAACTAGTTGAACCAGTCCTTGTAGGAAATGTCCTTCAGGAAGTCTTTGACCCCCAGCCTCTCTTTGGCTAGCTCCAACAGGTGCCACGTCATCATGGGGATCCGCGACCTGTCTTCCCAGGTGTTCATTGGAGGAATGAACTCATCATATTAGTAGCCCTCCAGTGGGATACCTCCGATGCAGTGAACGTCCCAGAGGCTGATGCTAACTTCCCCATAGTGGAGATGGAATGTGTTGGTATCAGGAGACCACCGCGTAAACATATCTGACCCAAGTTCGGGTTGATGGTAGAAGTGGAACTGCGACGTCCACGCCGCCTCGAACAGACCAATGTGCCACATCTCGGCCCTAGATTGGTTGCATGTATGGCGAACCCAGTATGCCCAGGACCACTCATTGGTGAAGTTGCCCCCGGACCGCAAGTCCTAATATTGCATCCAACCCTTAGTGTCGTCTGTGATGCTCTGACGTAATGTGCTCACATAAAGGGTCGGGGAGCTCTCGGCAACAGGATCACCCCCATCAATGGTCCTAGTCCTCAGGTTCAGGACATACACATCCATGTGTCTGGTCTCTCTAGTAGGATGAACATTGTTGGTGATGTTGTAACGGAGAAGGTTGTCCTCCCGGGTCACCCATGATCGCGGTGTGTCCACCTCGAAGCCCGACAGTGGGACCTCCTCCAGGATGCCGAAGTTCCAGAGCGAGAGGTTGTTGGACAGAGGATACCCTTTCTGGGCAGGGGTTAGCAGATGGAATAAGGTAAGGTTGTCGGAAACAACCACCTTGGCGCCATAAACCTATTCATTGGCTGCCATTTCAGCTCTGCGAGTGGCGGCTTCCCCCTCACCGACCTGGTTCGCGGCCATCTTGAGTTCTTTGAGAGTTGCCCGAAATCAGGAAGAGATGCACAGAATTAGAAAAGGGTTGCACGCAATCTGGACTTGCAGCGCGCAATTCAGGAGTTAGGGGCGCAATCAGAACTGTTGGTGTGAAATACCCCCGAGTTTTCACGGAAATTCGCCCGAAACTCGAAAGGAATTACGCGATACCAGAGCACTTTTTATGTGCAGCCATGGAAGAAATTTTGCGCACGAGAGTGTTGAGCCTATCGTGTGAAAAAGTTGGAGTACGGAACTTGGGACCCAACGTCCCTTTTTATAGGCGAGGCCAGGGTTCTGCGCCGTGCGGAAAGCGAATTCCATGCTGACCCGGAGTTTTGCGTGCCCCTTTTGGCTTTTGCGTGAAAATTGCCCACGAAACCCACCAATTCTGCGTTTCGGCGTTTCCCTCAGAATTTGATCGTTGCGACCTCTCGCCGATCCAATTTGGAGGGGGAGAATTTGTAGACGCCGAAAAGCCCGTAACTCCTAAAGGAAGTTCCGAAATGATGAAGCGAAGTCATATTCGGACTCGGAGTCTCGATCCGGAGGGCCCGGAAGTGGTGTGCAAAATTAATGAGGACTTTTGTGAAAAAATTCTGCCCACAAGAAGGAAGTCCAGGATTCGCGGAAAGGCACCGGCGTGGCGCCCAATTTTGCACGCCCGGTTCCGCGCGGTGAGGCCTTTCGCGCCGACAGGTCCTGGCGTGGAAGATTTCGTGCGTCGCTCGGATTCTGCGATGCTTGTGGCCTATAAATAGAAGGAGACCCCTTCCGTTTTGGGGTTGTGGAATTCGGACCAACTCCCGTGCGCGCAATTGGACTCCCGCACACTCAATATGACTTTCAGGTATTGAACCTTTTCGCAAAACCTTTCACCAGGATTCGCCTTTGCGCGCAATCCCACTGGCTTAAATAAAATTGCAAACTCCTCAGGGTTCCTCTTTTATACGCAATCACTTCCATTGTGCGCACTCCTTCCTTTGCATGAAAAACCTAATTGTGCGCAATCATGTTGTTAGGTTTTTCCAAACTTTAGGGATCGGTCGTTGCCCCCCGCACACAATCTAGGCTCGTTTCGCGCAATCTCCCTAGACGCGCGCAATCCCTCTGCCCCAATTGCATGTCATCCCGGTGTTTTTCACGCAAACCTTCTCTTTTCGCGCAAACCCCAAGACCCCTCACCTTGACGCCCCCTAGGTGACTCCCTGCTTAGGCGCCTGATGTCCTCTATACCGGACATGCACGCCATGCATTTTTTTCCCATACGGCCTTCTAGGCTCGTACGAAGTAACCTCAAGGTCCCTTGGGCGGTGTTTCCCGTTTTGTTGCTTTGCCTTATGCTCCTTCTCATAGGAACGCTAAAGGATATTTCTTCTTCACATAACCACGCTAACGTGGACCCCTCGATGGTTCGCCATGAGGCCCCCCTTCACCATGACCTTGTTGATGCCTTCCCTCCCACAAGGGTTAGAGGGTGTTGGGCATGTAAGCCCTAGGGGTGTGGCGTGAACCCACCTCGTCCGAGCTGCAGGACGTTAAACTGCCAAGAACTGTGTCCTCAACACATGACGTTAAACTGTGATCCGACCTCGTGCCTCACACGCAGGGTCCCCCCAGCTCGGACATTATTTACACCACTCGTCTCCACGAGAATGGAATCTTCCCCACATGGAATGAGATCCTCCCTCTCGAAGTGGAATTTGTCCACGGGGGAAGGGCTGCCTCAGAGCATAAGCCCCTAGCCTCTCTTGAGAAAGGTAGCACCCATGCACCTCCGTACTTCCCCACTGCCAAGGCCAGTGGAGGCCATGATAGGGAACGAGGCATCTCCTTTGTTCATTCCCAAATCCCTCTCCCTATGTGCTTTGTCACACCACGGGCCTCCATCCTGGAGTAAGCCCCGACACTAAGTGATTCTAACCACACGTAAGGCCCTATTTCCTCTTTGGGCCGCTCAGCGCGTAAGCCCCTCTCCACTTCTCACAGACGCACCTTTCGCGATGTGATCGTCTGGTCCATGTTGCCTCTTGTTTCTCACATCTAGCATGAATCATGTGGGCTTAGAGTAAGCATCGACCATGACATACTCTCATGGGCCTCCTCAGAGTGTAAGCCCCAATCCATCACTTTAGGCCACCTCAGAGCGTAAGCCCCATCCTAGTGAACTACGGGAACTTTGATCTGTGCTAAATAATGGTACGTAGGTAGCCTCCACGACTTTCAAGCCAACCACCCTTTCATCTTGACCTCTTCACGTCGGCTCACGAACATTTTGGGACGCCTCGGAGCATAAGCCCCAAATTGCTCGTCCTGCATGATGTTAAACTGTATGGCCTCGTCCTGCATGACGTTAAACTGTATGCCCTCGTCCCTCATGATGTTAAATTGTATTCCCTCCTCCCGCATGACATTAAACTGTATGCCCTCATCCCGCATGACGTTAAGTTGTATGTCGTCCAGCATGACGTTAAACAGCACCACCCAAACTACGAGGACTTTGATCCATGTCAAGGCATGGTATGTAGGAAGCCTCCATGAGGTTCAAGCCCATCACTCCATTGTGCCGACCCCTTTTCATCGGTTCACCAACACCATTGTGGGCCGCCTCAGAGTGTAAGCCCCATATCCCCCATCCTCGTCTCATCCTGACCTCTCCCTTAAGTACACGTGCCTCGGGAAGCTCATGCCCTATCCCAGAGGTCTTATTTCTTCCGGGCTCCAATCTATGTGTTCATTCTCATAGGTCACCTCATCAGGTGTCCTACCGCATCAACGAACTATGGGGACTTTGATCCATGTCATGGCATGGTACGTAGGAAGCCTCCATGAGGTTCAAGCCCTTCTTCACTTCATCACCCATCCTGATCCTTACCCGGGCCGCCACATCCCGGTGGGATCATGCCACCTCATTCCACTCCACAATATCTAAGAAGCCACCCACGCACTGTCCCCAACATCGGTGTCCCCCCCCAGGGGGTTCTTTTATCTGATCCACTCTCAGTGTTCCGATCAGTCTGATCCGTCTTCGCAAGATGTTAAACTCGCGGCATACCCTGTGTTAAACATGGGAAGCTGAGGAAAACCTCAGATACATGCCTATGGCATGCCAGTTCCCTGCATTCGATGTGGGATGCCTCGGGTTTCCACGCCTTCAAGAAGCCCTATAATAAAAGACTGAAGATAGACATTCCAATACCCCAGCGTCAAGACACACCAACGATACTCCAGCATGACCATTCTCCTCACTGAAGGTTGCTACCCCGACCAGACCCCTTGGAGCATCTCGATGGAAGCAGTGTAATTAACTGGTGTCCATGAAGATATTTCACCAGGAACAAGATTCACAAACCCATCTTAAATCTATGAGGGAGACCCGGACTAGGTGACGAGCTCCGAGGATGAATCCACAGAAGTAAGAACCGACATCCCATCATCCCAGTTTCGATCAAGGAGAAGACATCCCTGAACAAGGAACGGATGCCACCCGCCTTTGGAAATCAGGAATGTGGGGCAACAAGTCACACGTCCTCCCCCACGTGACGGATTCACGCACGTGCCCCGGCAAAAAGCATCAGAAACAAGGATTTATAAGAAAAGGGGTTTATCTATACCAGTATGTATTTATGAGGTTCATCTGTCCTTTTTGTGAAAATGGTGGATGAAACTATTAGTATATGTGTGGATTACCAGAAATTGAACCAGATGAGGATTAATAATTGATACCATATTCTATAGATAGATGATCTCTTCAACTACATCTATAGAGCTTGGGAATTCTCAAAAATTTATCTAAGATCAAGTTATCATCAGCTGAGTATTAGACTATCGGGCATACCTCGCACATATTTTCATAAAATTTTTGGTCTATACAAGTATTTAATTATGTCATTCAGTCTCATAAATGCACCAACAATTTTCATGGATTAGATGAACTGAGTCTTCCATCCTTATCTAGATTCATTTTTCATGGTATTTTTGAAATATATCTTGGTGAATTACCACACTTAATATGACCATTCCAAACATCTAAAGATTATATTTAATACATTGAGAGAGCATCAGTTAAATTCTATGCTCACAAAGTGACACTTTTATATGGATCAAAGTCACTTATTGGGCGACATTATCTCATAGACAAGAGTATCATTTGACCCATAGAATGTGAGAAATATATTTTACTTGAAGCATCCAAAGAATTTCTGTGAGATACAGAGTGTCTTGGGGATTTTTGGTTATTACAGGCATTTCATACAGAACTTCTCACACCTAGCAGTACTGCTTATAGGATTGAATAAGAAGGGTGTGATGTTTGTATGATTAGATTCTTATTATTAATCCCTTTAGAAGATTAAAGGGAGATTGAATTTAGCATTGATACATATTTTTCCAGATCTAGGGAGGAGTTACACTATGTACTCTGGTGCATCAGGTATAAAACAAGTATCACTTATTAAGTGGGGGGGAAATTATTAGCATATGGGTCTCAGTATTTGAGGCCACATGAGAGTAATTACCCAATGCATGATCTTGAGTTGGATAGATTTGTTTATGAATTACTCTATTAGATACATACTTTCTTTGATAGAATTTTGTGGTGTTAAAGAACCAAAAAATCCATAAGTATATGTTTACATAGAGTGATATGAATCTGAGCAAGAAAAGGTGGGTTGAATACCTATAGTCTTTTGACTTAGAGCTTTCTTACAGACCAAAGAAGGAAAATGTAGAGGTTGATTCATTGAGAAGGAGGACTTAGATACAGATATTTTAGAAGGCTAGTGGTGAGTGGAAGCTTATAGTCTTGTTCTCTAATATGCACTTGGAGGTGTAGGACAGTCAGGGGAAAACTTTTCTATCTTCCTTAGTTGTTTCCTCTACTATGTTGGATAGAGTGAGAATGAGGCAGCTATCATATTCTGAGGGCCTAGTATTATGGGAGGGTGTGGTATGTGAGGACCCTCCTCATGGTTGGATCATAGACAAGGATGAAATTCTACAAGTTCATAGTCGCATATTAATTTTAGCAGACATTCATGAGAAGCTATTATGATAATTTCATGATTTATCATGGGCAGTGCATCCAAGAATCACCAGGATGTATCTGGATTTACATCACAAATATTGGTGGCTGGGTATGAAAATGATGTAGAAGATTTTTTCATGAATAGTTCCACCTATCAACAGGTGAAGGTGGAACACCAACGACCATCTGTACTTTTACAAAATCTTCCCATTACTAATTGTAAATGGAATGATGTTTAAATGGACTTAGTGGTAGGTTTAATGAGGTCGCCTCAAGGTAATGGTGTCAAATGTGTTGTTGTTGATAGGCTCATAAAGGTTTCTCATTTCTTACATATCAAGGGGCCTTTTAGTAAATAATCATGGGAGGTCGTATATCTCTGAGATAGTATGGCATCATCGGGTCCCCCAAACTATCATTTCAGATAGGGATTCCTGGTTTACTTTATGATTCTAGAAAGGGTTGTATAGGAAATTTGGTACATATGTGCTTCTAAGAACAGTGTACTACCCTCATAGCGATGGTCAGTCAGAGAACATGATACAGGTGCTTTAGAACATGATGCAAGCACACATCCTGGATTTTGGGGGCGCTTGGGAGAGGTATATAACTCTGTTTGAATTCAACTACAATAATAGTTTTCATTCTACTATTCAGATGGTGCCTTATAAGGATTTTTACATTAATACATAAAGATTAGCCATATTCTAGTTAGAGGTAGGAGAGGCGGTTATTCTTGTACCTTGTCTCATTCAGGAAACTAAAATGTAGTTTTAGCTAATTTAGAATTGGATGACTACTGCACAATATCAATAGAAATCATATGTCAATCACCGCAGATGACCACTAGAGTTTGAGGTCGAGGATCAGGTTTTATTATTTGTTTCACTGAGGTTGGGACACAAATGGGTCCGGAGATAGGTTAATCTTTCACCATGTTATGTTGGCACATTTTAGAGTATAAAGAGAGTTGATCTGGTAACCCATTAGTTATAGTTACCTCATAGGTATCGAGCCATAAAAAACTTCTTCTATGTATCTTAGTTACACCACTATTATTCAGACCCATCTCATGACTTTTATCTCAAGGAGGTTGAGCTACAGTTAGATGTGTCCTTTTAGTACCATATGATATATATTATGGATCATAGCATGAGGGTTCTCTTAGGCTGATCAATTACTCTACTATGGGTTCTATGGGTGCATGACCAAGTATATGACGAGACCTGGGAGCATGAGGTCAATGTATAAGCAAAGTGGTTGGAGTTATTCACTAGGGATTCTTGACCACCCTTGAGAGGGAAATTTGAGGATTAATTTTTTAAGGGTTAAATTTTTTAAGAACCTAGTTCTTATTTGAGGTATATATTCTTTATCTTCTATCAATTATCAGTTTAAATGATTATTTATGGCCTAATGTAAATTCCATTTGAGTTCATGTAGGTATAGGGGGTGTTTGTGGCTATTCAAATCCTAGAACCCAATCTTTATAGTGAAAAATTCCTATTTCATAGTTAGTAGAAACCATGTGGGGTAGGTTGCATGGTTACTTCTAACCATTTGAGGCTAGATAGTGGAGTCCTATAGGCCGCGTGGTTATAAAACCATACAATTTGGAGTGCACGGTCGTGAGAAAAACTATTGATATGTTGCATAGGTATTTTTCATAGTTGGTGTATGGTTTCCCTAATTGTGCGGCCTAACCATGCAAAATTCCCCTTCCTACAGTAGTGGGTGCATGGTTAGAGCACAGTTTGTCCAACTGTGTGTCCAAACCGTGCGACCCTATATTTTGGGTAAAATTAACAAATTTCTCCAACTTAATCTATTAAAAGTAATTCTATTTCTCATTTCTTCTAATATATAGAAGCCACACCTTTTGAGATCACTCCTTGATGACTACTCTATAAAGTGGAATATCTCTACTATTTGTGCTTGGAATCGAGAACTGTTTATCTTATTGGATTCACGGCAGTAAGATCTCAATTAATTTTGTATCATTCCTTGATCTTATTGGTATTTGCTATGAAATTTAGGTGAAAGCTAATATGAATTAATTTTAGGATCTTCATCCGTTCTTCGATTTTATTTTTATCTAAGTTGAATTAGGAGCTGATATTGGATGATTTATCCACTAAGAAATTATGGTAGGTGGCATCATGATTTTACTTTAGATTAGAAATGTTTATATATATTTCATTGTGCTACATGCCCAATTTTATGAGAAATTCCCTTGAAATGGATTTCAATCCTTATTAAAAATGAATGGGTGAGACCTATGTAATTAATGAGGCTATTGATAATTGACTGAAGGTCATGAATCTGGAATTGGAACCACCCCTTGTGTGTATTGTTAATCAATTGGACCACCATAGGTGGCTTGATCTTGAATTTCCCTTTTGGTGTGCCTTTTCCCCTTACCATGGGATGTTCGATAATGAATTTTTAGTTATAAATTTAATTGATTAATGAAAGGGGATGAGATAACCATGACCCTAGGCTGTGACATGCAATTGAATGCTTGTTCTTGAGTTGACTTTTTTTATAATGAAATTCCCACGTGAATTAAATGAAAGACTAAACCTTATAATATTGGGCCATGCCTTAAGACAACATCTGAGGTGACGTTTAAATGAATTGTTCTTGGTGATGACCTTGACATGATTAATTGATATTTATTAAATGATATTGAATGAATGTTATTATATGCCTTGGGTAATACGTGGTTTCATTTATGAATGCCATGGATAGACTCATTTGGCTATTTAATTTCTTATGTTGGAGTGACACTTGAACTCCTTAGAGGAATTCCAAGTACGGAATCAGGGGATTTACTGTCATACACTTGAGTGATACTTGGAATCCTTATATAGAATTTCAAGGATAGACTCAAAAATATAGTTGTTCATATACTCCATGGATGATACTTGGGATCCCTTAGTGGACTGCCAAGGATGGACTCTAGTTGTAGTGATGTTATACCACACATAGAGTGATATATGGGTTCCTATGAGGATTTCCATGGACGGGATTATAAGGATCTTGGTTCATGCTACACCTGGAGAAATATCAGGATTCAAAATTTGGAATTCTAAGGATAGGATTAGGTTATGAATTGAATAATTAATGAAATGGTTTGTATGATGCATCTTCCAAGCCAAAACTCATTCTTGGATTTGTTCAGGGACTTACACCTTATAGATAAAATTTCTAGTCATCTATTGATTAGATATCTATATATGCAATGTTGTGCAAAGTTCTAGGTTTGAAGACTTACTTATTAAATGAAACATCTAAATTAAATGAATTTGAATATAAATTGACATGGGAATAACAATTTATTCTGATACATTTACAGTTATACAAAAGCAGGTAGTAGAGGATGGGTGTCCATGGGGCCCTAGACCTTTATGGGTTGTTTACATTCAGTACTTTACATATTATATTATTTTCTGTACACTGTTGTTTTTATATATATTCACTGACTGGATAGAATTATACCTTTGTGTGGTTAACTACAAGGATTATATCTCACACCATGTTCAGGTCGATGATGGTACTTGAACAAACTATATGATTATTGGTATGGATAAGGGAAAGTGTCCTACTACAGGTTCTTGATTGCTTCTTAGGAGCATAGGAGCACAAGATCAAGCTGAGGCTCGTGATTATAACTAGATACTTTTTGGACTTTTTGGTATTTCTTTTCATGTTCTTTACATCTTCCATGTATACCTATTTTGGATGTTTTGTAGAGACATTAAATGTATCATCATCATATTTTTATGAGATTAAATCTCGAATTATTTATATATTCTTGACTTGTTCATTTTTCCTCTTTCTGATTATTATACTACATACGCTATTTAATGTTATTAAAATTACATTATATTACACTCTAGTAATAAGGGATAGTCTCCCCATAAACACACCAAATTCCCACACTAATAGTCATAAGCCTATGGATTTTGGGGAGATGCACTTCAGGCTATGTGGCCAACCAGGCTCGGAGCACCTTTCAATGGCATCTATGTCCGGGATGTTACACATTGCTCAAAAAGTCATGACCTTCATGAATGAAGTTAAAAAAACATGAAATCTATTTTAAAAGTGTTGGGTGGAGAGAATATAGATACATTAAATATATGATAAAAGATGGTCTTGTAGCATGTCTTGACAAAAACACCAATTATAAGAAAAGATTGATACTATTGGACAAATAGAAGAGAGATGGAAATTATAAGGACAACAAAAATAGTGATAAGATTAAGTATATTAAGGTAAGGATTGAATAACAAGATAATATATTGAAAGATTATTTTGAAAAGCTGATTATAAATACAGAAGAGTTGAATGTGACATTTTACAAGCGTCTTAAAGCTTAAATAACCTTAAAGATGATGTGAAAAAATTATGAAAAAGGTTATGTTTTCATTTTAAAAAAATATATAAAAAATATAAAGGATATTTATTATTATTTTCCAAACAATTTTTTAATGTGTATACAATGTTTTTTTTATCTATTTCAATATCTTTTAAGGTATAAAACCCAACTCCAGTAACCCAGAGTCGGTGTCTACCTTATTATATTGGCATAAGATATATGGGAACAAAACACCATGGATTTTTCAGTTTATTTTTCTTGAGTAACCGGATATATACGTGATTCCTATATTACATTGTAAATATAAAATAAATAACATAAGAAACATTCTCAAATCCTTTATATTATTCATAATATCCTTCTTCATTTATTAGTGAAAGTAAAACAAATAAATAGTTAGCTCATATGCTCAATAAGGGTTATGTACAGTGGAATTCATCATGAATAATTAAGTAATAACAATATTCCATGGTAAATAACTGAAAACATGTTCTATTTAATTGATAAATTGAGCATAAAATGTGTCCATGGATAAAATCAATGCATTAATATCTTTCATAATAATAACTTAATTCTTAAATAATAAAATTCTTAATATTGGACATTATGATATCATACATAATGATATCTTTACCATCAAGGCCTTGTACCAAGGAAATTTAATTTATGGAAAACTATACCCCAAAAATCCATTTAATAAGGTTAGACAACTGGTTTATCACATTAGATTTGTTGATGCATCGAGTGGCTATCTATAATTAGGCCCAACCCATAACTAAATTTCTAATGAATTCCTCATATATTGAATGATAAATTAAATTTTTAAATAATATTTCTTATCAATAAATTACCATATTGAGTAAATAATATGGAATTTTAATATTTCTCCAGTCAATCAAATAACATTAAAAGTAAAACATATTATGTATAACTACTATATAGTTTAAAAAATAACAATTTCCCTGATAAAAATAATATAGTTATTTAAGATAAATTTAATTTTCAAATATCACAAGAAATTTAATATTTCAAGGGAATGTTATTTACCACAAAATTAATAAGAGACAAAAAAATGAGCATTTATTCATCAGAAATATTGGTTTTGTAGTAAAATAATTTCCTCGGGTTACAAAACTAAAATGGATACGAAATATTAAAATATGATTTTATAATAAAAAAATATTTTTAAAACCATTAAATGTTTTTGAAGAGGTTAAATAGTATAAAATTTTTATGTTTGTTAGAAAATTCTTTAATATCATATACGTTAAAAAGAAACATTCCTTTTGAATTTTCATAAAAGAAAGTTAAAGATAAACCTTTTATAAAACATTAAAACAATTACCTTTAAACATTTTAAAAATTAAATGATAACATAAATGTCCTAAATAAATCATTTTAGTGAATAAAAATTACTTCTTAAAAATATTTCAAAAAACATGCTAATGGAAGAAAAATATGCCCGATTAAAAAGGGAAATAATATTTATTTTTATTTTAAAATTTTCATTTCTTGATTCAAGTTCCAAAGAGAGGAAAAGTATGAAGAAAAAATTTAAACCACTTAAATATCTATAGGATAAGAAATTTTATGGATTTTATTAATGATAGATTATAATATTCATTAAATTAAAAATATATGAAATCCTAAAAGAAATTAGATTGTAAAATAATTTCTTACCTACTTGATAACTTTTAAATTATAACCT